>CM055117.1:642392095-642998108 GCA_029206835.1 Rana muscosa | reverse complement strand
AGTGGGTGATTAGAGAATATTTTTTTTCATGCTTCAATGGTGTTGTATTTTCAACTAATAACTCTGATACGATGGTTTTATTAGAAATGAGGGATTGGTTATTTTATTTCTTTTCATATTTCATTTTATTTAATATAATTCATTTTAATTTACTATTGTATTATGGCTGCATAGTTCTTTAGACACTCATTGAATATAAACTTTTTATAGTTGCATTGACTGTTTAAGGGATTTGAAATAACATTTATTTGTTGGTCTCTTGTCCCCATCTATGAGTATAAATATACATTTTGAGACAAGGGAAGTAAAACAAACACAAATTGATCATGTTGTACTGTTTTGTAAGCAAGCCAATGAAGCCATTAAAATTGTTGAGCATAAATGATACAACTTGAATTAAATGGGTTTGTTTTCTTCTGAATATTATTCATACCATTGCAGTTCATAGATGTGTTTACCGTTTAGCTGCTCATTAATTCTGCATCTGTTCAATGCTGCAGCTTTCATGAAAGAAAAACCGTATTGTTCATTTTTCTTATTGTATTTCCATTGCATTGTTCTGTCAGAAAGTTACTGACTGCTCGCAAGCATGGACAATTAAAAGCTAAATGCAGTTATGCCCTCTTTGGAGGTATAAACAGCTGAACACTATGTGCAGACAGAGCTGAAGAAAACAGAGCTACAGATGGTTACCAAGGTCTCTGGGTGCCACCGCCAACCCGTTTCCAAACTAGAATTTATGCTCTGTAAGGTATTTCCATTGGCATGCTATTATTTACTTGCACTTTTTTACTAAAAGTGAAACTTCATCATGTAATAAAAACTGCACACTGTTTCCCCTTATATTCAGTAATCTACAGCATTTAAAAAAAAAAAAAAACTTTCAAGCTCATAGTTATTCTTACCCTAAAGTAGTAGTATGTAGTCTGTGTTTTTTTTAAAAAAAACATCCCCTCTGAACTACTGTATTTGTTAAAATTCTTACTCCAGCATTTGCATTTACAACTTTCAATGCTGCTGGCCCCTGCTCTTTTATTGTTGTCTCCCGAAACTTTTGGTCTTCACAAGTGAAGCCGTGTACACACAATCGGTTTTACCGATGAAAACAGTCCGGTGGACTGTTTTCATCGGACGAACCGATCGTGTATGGGCCCCATCGGTCTTTTTTCCATCGGTGTGTGAAAAAATAGAACATGTTTTAAATTTATCCGATGGGAAAAAAAAAACTATAGCAAAATCCGATCGTCTGTGTGGAACTCCATCGGAGAAAAAACCCACGCATGCTCAGAATCAAGTCGACACATGCTCAGAAGCATTGAACTTCATTTTTCTCGGCTCGTCTGAGTGTTTTACGTCCCGGCGTTTGGGACGGTCGGATTTTTGACTGATGGTGTGTAGGCAAGACTGATGGAAGTCAGCTTCATCGGATTTCCGATGGAAAAATCCATTGGATTAGAATCCATAGGAAATATGATCGTGTGTACAGGGCTTAAGAGATAATAGTAGAAAGTGCAGTCTTAAGGCATTCTGTTAGCTTGGAGAAGGAAAGGAGGAGGAGGGATGAGCAGGAGAGTGCCTTGTCATCCTATGCTACAGGGCTGTGTGTTTCCATTGATGCACACAGTGTGTGGAGACACAGCTGTAATCATTACATGCAAGGGTGGCTCAATAGGATACTGAAAATGAAAGGAACCACCCTGAAACAGGAACATTGGGGCACTGATTATGGCACAAGCTTAAAGTGATTGTAAAGGGAGAAGGTTTTTTATCTTAATACATTCTATGCATTACGAAAAACATTCAGTGTGTAGCAGCCCCCCTCAGATCCCTTAATACTTACCTAAGGTTCCTCTAGATCCAGCATTGTTGCAGGAGTGTTTCAGCTGCCCTCCTCATTGTCTGAGACAGCAGTGCGGCGCCATTGGTCATCAGTCAATCAACCAATGAGGAGAGAATGGGGGAGGGCCAGGCTGTGGCTCCATGTCTGAATGGACACAAGGAGCTGTCGCACACGACAGGAGGGAGGGACCAGGAGCACCGAAGAGGGACCCGAGAAGAGGGGGATCTGGGCTGCTCTGTGCAAAACCACTGCACAGAGGTAAGTATGATATGTTGAATAAAATGAATAGTGCACTAAAAACCAACTTAATAATAATACACAGTGCATAATACTGAAAACACATATAAAGAATTGTCCATAAAAATATGATTGCTGAAAAAACTTTAAAATTGTAGAAAAAAACAACCCTTTCCCCGTGATAAATGATAAAAGATAAAAATTGTTGAAAAGTGCAGACAGAAAGTCACCACCACCTCAATGTGAATTGCCTGCTCACCTTCCAAACACTTTCAGACAGAAATCCTCACTACGGTCAGCTTATATGTATTCCAATTCTAGGTAATGGTTCAAAGATTTGCCTGGAATTCTCCAAAGATAATTGATTTATCCAGGATAAATTGATTCTCAAAATAAATGAAACAATATCATCAAACAAGATTGCTATATACTAGTTGCTTCTACTCAGTAGGGATTATTCACTCACATTTACTTTGCACACAACGCGTCGGGGGGAGCCGGGTGACGACACTTTCTGTGTTTCGTTGCACTGAACACACTGGGACGTGCAGTGAGGAGGAGAGCTGCGTGCATTTTATTTTATTTTGAGAATCAATTTATCCTGGAGAAATCAATTATCTTTGGAGAATTCCAGGCAAATCTTTGAACCATTACCTAGAATCAAATTAGATGCTGAAAGTGCTTAAAAACAGAGAGTTTTATATCACTTTAACCCCTTCACGCCAACGTAACACATATATGTGGCCTCGCTGCACTGGACTTTTTTTATGTGGGGCCGCCCCATATATGTTTTTCTCTTTTTGTGCTGGGAGCGTGCTGCACGGCGCACTCCCAGCACAGAGACCAGGGTCTCACTGAGAGCCCTGGGCCCCGTACCAACGATCAGGACCCGTATCTCCCGATTTCGGGTCACCTGATCGCAGTGGTAGCCTCTGATTGGCTACCACAGTGATCAGTGACTGTGAACCGCGCCTCTGTTTTTTTTCTTCCAGTGAATGAAGAAGGAGGCTATAATGTATCTTTCTTATTCCTTGCTGAAAGAAAAAAAAAGTTTGTAAAAAAAAAATAATAAAATAATAATAAAAAAAATAAAAATTAAATAAAAATAAAGAAAAATACCTAGATCAGCGTTCGAGCTACATCAGTGCCAGGGTTAGTGTCTGGGTCAAGTAAGGGTCAAAGGTCAATGTCAGGATCAAAGGACAGGGTCAGTATATTTTGGACAGGTTTTTTTTCTTATTAACATCAGTGTCAGTGTGTTTTCGGTAAGACAAAAAAAAAAAGCAAAATGCGCACTATTGCTTCTGGGCTGCACTACGGATACAAATAAAGTATATACACATATATGTGGTATCGTTGTGATCATCAGGAGCAGGAGAATTTATTTTGGGTTGTTCTTTGGAGGTAGGTTATGGAAGTAACAAGAAATATACAGCTAATTTTTTTTAATATACCGTATATACTCGAGTATAAGCCGACCCGAATATAAGCCGAGGCACCTAATTTTACCACAAAAAACTGGGAAAACGTATTGACTCGAGTATAAGCCTAGGGTGTCCATCTGCATGCCTCACTGTGCCTCACTTTGCCTCACTGTGTCCATGCCTCACTGTGTCCATGTGCATGCCTCACTGTGTCCATGTGCATGCCTCACTGTGTCCATGTGCATGCCTCACTGTGTCAATGCCTCACTGTGTCCATGTGCATGCCTCACTGTGTCCATGTGCATGCCTCACTGTGTCCATGGCAGTGGCGGCTGGTGCTCAAATTTTTTGGGGGGGCGCAAACAAACTGAAAAAAAAAAAAACATCAATTGCCGCCACTGTGCCCATTAAACGCAGCCACTGTGCCCAAACGCCACTAGTTTGTCCCCAAATACAGCCAGTTTCCCCCCAAAATGCAGCCAGTTTCTCCCCCATAATACAGCCAGTTTGTCCCCCAATAATACAGCCAGTTTCTCCCCCATTAATACAGCCAGTTTCTCCCCCATTAATACAGCCAGTTTCTCCCCCAATATACAGCCAGTTTCTCCCCCAATATACAGCCAGTTTCTCCCCCATAATACAGCCAGTTTGTCCCCTATATGCAGCCAGTTTGTCCCCCATAATACAGCCAGTTTGTCCCCCAATATACAGCCAGTTTGTCCCCCCCAGCCCTGCACTTACCTTCCTCGAGTCAGCGCCGTCCTTCTTCCGTCCTCGATGTCTTCTCCCGCCCTCAATGTCTTCTCCCGCCCTCAATGTCATTTCAGCCAATCAGGTTACCGGTAACCAGACCCGGTAAACCTGATTGGCCAGGGAACGCACCCCTGTACGTCCTCTCATTAGGTATTTAGAAGCCGATTACAGCCCTCAGGATGTAGTCGGGAAGCCTATCAGAGCCTGCTGGCTCTGATAGGCACTTCTAAAGGCCAATCAGACGCTGTTATTCAGGGGCCGGCCATCTGAATAGTGGGCGGCAGCAATACATAGGTTCATGCAATGCATGAACCTATGTATTGTTGTGAGTGATGGCCGGGCGCAGAAGCGAGCGGTAGCGGCGCTTCTGCGCCCACTATGGTCGCGCCGCCATGTGTAAAAAAAAAAGACATAAAAAAAAACTTAAAGGGCCGTTTTTTATTTTTTGGTGACCACAGGAGGGGGGGGGGGGGGGCGGCGCCCGGGCGCCCCCTATGGACGGGCCGCCACTGGTCCATGGCTAGACTGACGTTTAACATTGGAGTCTATGGAAGGGGTGCCCGGGTTTGAAAAATCAGTAGACATGTGCACACTGAAATATTTCGTTTCGGAATTTCGTTTTCGTTAGAAAAATAAATTTATTTAGTTACTCCCGAAATTCATTTTTATTTATTTTGTTTTTCGTTAGAAATTGCATTCGTCCGAAAATCTGAATTAATTAAGGTCGAATCTGTCATTGAAGGCTTATGGTGTCTGTCAAATGTTCAAAGAAGATTCGACGGAGCAGCGAAACTGTACGACGCTGCAATCATAAATTTCCGGTCGAATGTTCCGCCTACAAGCTATAGATGAATTCTATTGTATGACTAGTAATAATTATATATTTTAATTACTATTACTAGTCAACAGGGATGAGCCGAACACCCCCCTGTTCGGTTTGCACCAGAACCTGCGAACAGACAAAATGTTTGTGTGAACTTTAGAACCCTATTAAATACAATGGACTCGAACGTTCGAAATCTAAAGTGCTAATTATAAAGGCTAATATGCAAGTTATTGTCCTAAAAAGTGTTTGGGGACCCGGGTCCTGTCCCAGGGGACATGTATCAATGCAAAAAGAAGTTTTAAAAACGGCCGTTTTTTCGGGAGCAGTGATTTTAATAATGCTTAAAATGAAAAAATAAAAGTGAAATATTCCTTTAAATTTTGTACCTGGGGGATGTGTATGATATGCATGTAAAGTGGCGCATGTTTCCCGTGCTTAGAACTGTCCCTGCAAAAAATGTCATTTTTGAAAGAAAAAAAGGCATTTAAAACTGACTCGCGGCTATTAATGAATTGTCGGCTCCCGGCAATACATACAAAAGTCATTGATAAAAAAAAAAAAAGCCTGGGGGTTCCCCAGAATTCAGTTACCAGGCCCTTCAGGTCTGGAATGGATATTAAGGGGAACCCCGCCGCAAATTAAAAAAAAAATTGACGTGGGGTTCCCCCAAATATCCATTCCAGGCCCTTCAGATCTGGCATGGATTTTAAGGGGAACTCCACCCCAAATTTAAAAAAAAATGGCGTGGAGTCCCCCTAAAAATCCATACCAGACCCCTTATCCGAGCACGCAACCTGGCCGGCCGCAGGGGAAGAGGGGGGGACGAGAGAGCGGCCCCCCTCCCTCCTGAACCGTACCAGGCCACATGCCCTCAACATGGGGAGGATGTCCCCATGTTGATGGGGACAAGGGCCTCATCCCCACAACCCTTGCCCGGTGGTTGTGGGGGTCTGCGGGCGGGGGGCTTATCGGAATCTGGAAGACCCCTTTAACAAAGAGGACCCCCAGATCCCGGCCCCCCCCCTATGTGAATTGGTAAGGGGTACATTGTACCCCTACCATTTCACTAAGAAAGCGTAAAAAAATGTTTAAAAAGACACACAAACACCTTGAAAAAGTCCTTTATTTAAAAAAAAACAAAAAACATTCCAGCGGTGAAATCCAGTGTCCCGCGGCGATCCCGATGTCCAGCGCTGTCCTTCATTGGTTGTGCCTGAGCGGACCTGATGGGGAACTCCCTCTCAGTGTTTTAAATGTATATACTCGCCCCTTCTAAAGTTCCCCATCAGGTCCGCTCAGCGGACCTGATGGGGAACATGAGAAGGGGCGGGTCTATACATGTATTACCAAAGTGAGAGCAGTCCCCCATCAGGTCCGCCCCCTCGGTATGTCGGACCCGCCTACCTTATTGGCTTGAGCGGAGAACCTCCTTCACTGTGTAATTTAAATTTGGGGTGGAGTTCCCCTTAAAATCCATGCCAGATCTGAAGGGCCTGGAATGGATTTTTGGGGGAACCCCACGTCAATTTTTTTTTAAATTTGCGGCGGGGTTCCCCTTAATATCCATTCCAGACCTGAAGGGCCTGGTAATTGAATTCTGGGGAACCCCCAGGCTTTTTTTTTTTTTATCAATGACTTTTGTATGTATTGCCGGGAGCCGACAATTCATTAATAGCCGCGAGTGAGTTTTAAATGCCTTTTTTTCTTTCAAAAATGACATTTTTTGCAGGGACAGTTCTAAGCACGGGAAACATGCGCCACTTTACATGCATATCATACACACCCCCCAGGTACGAAATTTAAAGGAATATTTCACTTTTATTTTTTCATTTTAAGCATTATTAAAATCACTGCTCCCGAAAAAACGGCCGTTTTTAAAACTTCTTTTTGCATTGATACATGTCCCCTGGGGCAGGACCCGGGTCCCCAAACACTTTTTAGGACAATAACTTGCATACAAGCCTTTATAATTAGCACTTTAGATTTCTCCCATAGATTTTTTTAATTTGCCAAGTTAGTTCTAGCTATTTTACTGCTCCTCCTCTTTGGTTACAATCAGCCAATAACATTCATCATCATCATTTTTTTATTTTACTTCCCCCACCCAATTCCAGCAGTGATCTTTTCTCTCTATGTCGAATCTTTTCTCTCTATAATGTCGAATCTTTTCTCTCTATGTCGAATCTTTTCTCTCTATAATGTCAAATCTTTTCTCTCTATGTGGAATCTTTTCTCTCTATAATGTCGAATCTTTTCTCTCTATGTAGAATAATCTTGGACTAATAGAGTTAAGGTTAGGCACATTCGACCACAGGTTCGATGGACACAGATTGTTATTGTCAGCGTCACGTCAAATCTCCTATCTATATCGAACTGTTGTTGCAACGAAAACGAAAATTAAGCATTTGTTTATGTCGGATCTTTCGGTTTTCGGATTCTGCATTTTCGTTTTCGTTTGTTAAAACGATAACGAAAATACCTGAAATTCGGACGAAAATGCATTCGGACGAAAACGAATGCACATGTCTAAAAATCAGTGCTCCCCGGGCCGTAGGTCGCTTAGACAACAAACTTTGCACACTTATAGAGGAGAAGTGGGGCTACATTTTTGCCAAGGGGACCTACGACCGGCAGGTACCGGGTCCCCAAAGTCAACAGAAAAATGACCGTTTAACATGGGAGTCTATGGAAGGGGTGCCCGGCTTTGAAAAATCGGTGCTCCCCGGCCGTAGGTCCCCCGGACAACAAACTAGCTGGTACCGGGTCCCCAAAGTCCGGGAGATCAGGCGCAAAAAGGTGACTCGAGTATAAGCCAAGGGGGGCATTTTCAGCACAAAAAAATGTGCTGAAAAACTCGGCTTATACGGTATATATATTTTGATAATAAAAAAATAATGATCAGGAGATATCCACAACTATTTACTACCAAATGAAAGCCCAATTTGTCTTGAAAAAAATGTGGTATAATCCACCTGGATGCACAAAGTAGTTCTGATGATATGTACAGTTTTACTAACACATGTCAAAATTGCTAAATTGTGCTTAGGCATTTAGATTTGTTTTACCCTTAGGCGTGAAGGGGTTAATCTACAATCTCCTGATCAGTGGCGGAATTATCAGGGTCGCCACAGTCGCACTTGCGACTGGGCCCTGCAGATCCGCCACTTCAGGGGGGCCCGCCTGTGTGCCAGTGTGAGAGGTTTGTCATTATGGCTGTGCTGACTACCAGGAGGCCCGCTGCGGCCGCGCCGCCTGGCCGTTCGTTCCGCCGCGGGGAGGGGGGCTTTCGCCCGCTGAACGGAGAGAAGACTGGCTGAGAGCGACTTTGCACCGCGGACACTGAAAAATGAAGTGAGCTGACCAGTTGACACCAATCGAGTGAAGGGGAGAGGCTCTCCCCATGAGGAAAGGCATGCCTGGAGGCGCAGTGACAGAAGTAAGTGACAATTTGCATTGCAATCGATCCATCCCAACCTCCACCACCTCTGCTTCTTACTGATCCCATGCCTACCCCCCCATCACTTTTACAACAGGGGGGATAAGGGTGAGATCAGTGGTGGGGGATGGGATCAGTAAGATGTAAGATGTAAGATGTAAAGGTGGTGGTGGGAGAGGATTGCACCACCGCTGCCACCCCCCAAGTACCAACACTGCCACCCCCCCAAGTACCACCGCTGCCACCCCCCCAAGTACCACCACTGCCACCCCCCCCAAGTACCACCGATGCCACCCCCCCAAGTACCACCGCTGCCACCCCCGCAAGTACTACCGCTGCCACCCCCGCAAGTACCACCGCTGCCACCCCCCAAGTAACACCACTGCCACCCCCCAAGTACCACCGCTGCCACCCCCAAGTACCAACACTGCCACCCCCCCCCCCCAAGTACCACCAATGCCACCCCCCCAAGTACCACTGCTACCTCCCCCTCAACATCACTGCTGCCACCCCCTCAACATCACCGTTGCCACCCCCTCAAGTACCACCGCTGCCACCCCCCCTCAAGTACCACTGCTACCACTCCCCCCAATTACCACCGCTGCCATCCCCTCAACATCACCACTGCCATGATTTTTTTGGGGGAGGGGGGCTCTTCGTGATTTCTTCGGGTGATTTCAGGGCCCTTAAGTTTCTAGTTACGCCTCTGCTCCTGATCATCTGTTCTGGTTGTGGTGACTGGTTCGAAGTTGCTTTTCCTGCAAGTAATGACCATAAACAGTTCAGGGCCAGAGTCAACATCATAACGATGGGACAAGATGCTACTTGAAGTGCCTGTGGAGGATAAGAGGTGGACTAGAATGCCGACTGTCAGGGAATCGTTTTTATCACATTCTGCTAAAACAGTTTTCCTCAATATTTTTGAACTTTGTTGATGTGCTCTGAAACTGGTATCTGGGCTTGGCTGCTTTTGAATAGGTAAGGAAGACCTCTGTTATTTTCAGCAACCCCTCCAGGGATTATTGCTATAGCTAATAGAGGGACAATCCATAGATGGCTCTTATTTTAGATTTGCAAATGCTCACACTAGTGGTCATTTTTATATCAGGAAATATAATTGCCATTTTTGCTTAAAAGTGGAGTTCCACCCAAAAATAGAACACATTTGGCACCTTTCAGGGGGGAGCAGATACATTGCCACAGATTCCGCGACAATCTACACCATGTCCGGCCCCTCCTCCATCCCTCCCGCAGTCTTCTGGGAGACACACAGGTCCAAGAAGACAGCAGGGACCAGTGGGGACCTGCAGCGCGACTCACGCATGCGCAGTAGGGAACCAGGCTGTGAAGCCGCAAGGCTTCACTTCCTGATTCCCTTACTGAAGGGAAAAAATCCTACCGTGTGTACGCTCCATCAGACAAACTTCTTCGGTTTTCATTGGACAAAAGTTCGCTCTGCAAACGGACAAACTTTTCGGCAACAAAAGTCCTACGGTGCAAAGTCCTATCGTGTGTACAGAAATCCATCAGAAGTTGACCAAAGGGTGGCGGTAATGAGCAGAAAAGAGCAGAAAAACCATGTGATGTTGGGAAAGTTTTGGGAAAGTTTGCAGAAAAGTCCTGCCGCGTGTATGCTATGGGTGTTCCCGGCCAACTCCCTTCAGACAAAAATCCACGGAAAAGTTTGTTTGAAGTCCGACCGTGTGTATGAGGCTTAACTTCACCAGGAAAAAAACTGAGGGAAAAAAGTCTAAAAATAAAAAACAAATGCAGTCAATACATATAATGCTAAGCTGTAACACATCCTCTTGTCTCTTCAAGAGAGCTATCATAGCTATCATAGAGTTATCATAGTGTAAAATCTGTGACAATCCTGTCTGGGTGTTGCAGCACAACAGTGGATTCTGTGACTGGTGCGTATTTCAATTAAAACACATGGGGTTGATTTACTAAATAAAAAGGAAAAATGTGCCTACTAAGTGCAGTATGTAAAACTCAGTTTTAATGGTACATAAACATCAGCCAAATGGCTACTCACAAGATGATGGTTAAAAACATTGCATGAAAGTGATGATGGTGATTTGCAGGGGATATCTCCTTGGTCTGCGGAGGTCCCGTGGCGCGGTGTAGCTCTGGTATTCAGTCCTGGTATTGTTGATCCGGAGTGAGCAGATGTAGATGTCCGACGGTCAGGAAATCACTGCGCCGCAGCGTGCGGTTCAAGCCGGAGCGCAAACAGCTACGGCGACAGGAAGTGACATCAGAGTGGGCTCAGATGGATGACGCGTTTCAATGCTTCCGCATTTTCTTCAGATCTAATTGGTGGGGGAAGCTGCCAGTCTTATATGTGTTCCCTGGAGCGGTGCAGCGAATGGCGTTTTTAGGATTTTTTTAAAAAAAGGGGAAAAATACATTGATGCTATGATCGGCTGACCACATTGAGAAAAGAAAACATGTAAAAACAATATATAACGGCATATATGGATAAAAACATCAGTTTGACAACATAGAGGGAAACAGTGTAAGGAATGTATAAACGCAAGATCATTATGTGAAGAACTCTATAAGAGTATCTATAAGAGGAAGGGGATACACATCAGCAGAAATAATATTGTATGCTAATGCACACCCAATTCACTCACAAAATTAAATACACGATATACATAAGATAAACTGCAAAGTTATTTATATAGTATACAATGCTGTTATAATATACATGTAACAATATGTACATGCATATCTATATGATTTAAAATGGGCAAAAATATATATATATATATATATATATATATATATATATATATATATATATTGATAAATGGAACATGCCTATACATAGGATGCTTAATATAAGCACACCTGTGCATATCACTTAGCATAAGATGGGAATACTAATAAGGATGAATAATGCACATGTAAGGGGTGCTTAATATAAGCACACACGTACAGTGCATACAGTATATGGAAAGAATAACTATAATGAATTAGATAGGATTAAATGATTATGGTTCACGCGCATGCATGGGGTGCTCACCAAGCACACACATGTGCAGCACATGACCAAATATAATACCATGGAATGGAAAAGGAGGAAAAAGGAAGAAGAAAGAAGGGGAAAGAGGAAGGAAAAAGGGGAAAAGGAAAAGAGAAGAATGGAAAGGGAAAATAGGGGGGGGGGGGGTTTGGGAGGAGAGGGAAACAAATAGATTAGAAAGGGGGGGGGGGAGCAGGGATTGGGTAGTCAGTGCGTGACTCACGTCACTACATAACTGTATGCAACTCAATTTCCTCATTGAGTCCAAAAGGCGTGAGAGTATTTAAAATATATATATCCAGTATGTTTCCTGCTTGCATAAACGTTGGAATCTTTCTGCAGGTGTATACTTGTCTGGTATGGATTCTAAAATCCATACCTGGAGAGCAGAAATATCCTTGGGATGGTGGATATTGAAATGTCTGGATACACTATATTGGGGACTACTTTCTTTGACTGCTCGGCGATGTTCGCCGAATCTAACTCTTAATGCTCGAATGGTTCTGCCCACGTATAATAAACCGCATGGACAGGATATACAGTAAATAACATACATAGTAGAACAATTATAGAACGAAGTGAGGGTGTATGTTTTGCTATTGGCTATGAAGCTTTTTTTACCATGATGAACATGGGTACAGGTAAGGCACAAGGCCTTATTGCATCTAAACATACCTACCAGAGGTATTAGGGTCAGTTGTTTGAGTGTAGTCGATTTAGCTACTGTTTTAGTTTTGCTAGGTGCAATTCTACTTTTTACATTGGGGCTCTACGGTATGTGAATTTTGGCAACATGGAAAGTGATTGAGTTAGGCGAGGGTCTTGTTTTAAAATAGACCAATGTTTGTAGAAAATACTTTCCATTTTCTTGTGACTGTGGTGGTACTGTGTAATAAATCTGGTGACTGGCATGGAGATCTGTTTTTGCTTGTCTATCATGTTATCTGTATGGTACATTAGACATGCATTGTCTATAAGATCAGATGGATAACCTTTATCAATGAATTTAGTTTTTAAGAGTATACTCTGTGTTTCATAGTCCTCTAATCTAGTGCAGTTTCGCCTAAGGCGATGGAATTGACTGAATCCATTTTGGATGGTGGCAACTGGTATAATGCAAAAAATAATTGCCTGCTGTAGGTTTTGTATAGTTTTTGATTGTTATATCTTTGTATAGCGATACCCCCAGTTAAGAGGGCTGCTGGTCGGGGCGGAGCCGGCGGCCGGAGCGGATGGTGTGGTGAGAGGAGAGCTCCGTCACATCAGGGGATTATCAGCAACTAAAAGCGGCTTTTGAGGCTGGAAAAATACCCATCCGAGCGGCGGAATACAGGAGGAACCCCGCGAGTGACATGGCCAAGCGAACGGACAGAGAAGGACCCAGGAAATTGACAGATTTCTATCCCCACATAGCAGGCAGGAGCTGCCAAGATGGCGCCGCGGCAGGGCTATCTGCATCACAGTGTCATGAGGAGGAGAATGGCGCGATCTACAACTTGCAAGGTGAGTCGCTGGACAGCAATCACCCTCAGCTCCCCCATCCCTCCCCATCCAGCAGCCCTGTAAAACAAAAACGGAGGATCAATCCCCCAGGAGCAGATAGCAGTGAACAGGAGAAGGGAGGTAGTGACATGGAGCAGGCTGACTCCTATACTCAGAAGCTGGACGCTATGCCTGTCTCTGGTCAGCCCATGACTGATATTTTCATGAAAGAAATGATACTGAATCTGAGAGGGGCCATCCAGCAAGACATAGCTCACCTCACCCACTCCACACGCAAGGAACTGAGTGCTATGGGAGACAGGGTTACCTATGTGGAAACTAAAATGGATGACTTCTCTGCAGCCCACAATGAGCTAGTGGATGCTCATGTAGATTTAGAAGATGAGCTTAAAGCCCTCCGCTTAAAGGTCTCTGACCTCGAAGATCGCTCTCGCAGGAATAATGTGAAGTTTAGAGGAATTCCTGAAACAGTTAAACCTGCTGAACTGAGTTCATTCCTTCAACAACTAATGAAAAAAGCAATCCCTTCTCTCACTGCCTCGGATGTCATTATCGACAGAGCACATAGGCTGCACAAACCACAACATCTCCCTGAGAAAATCCCCAGAGATGTGATCGCCAGAATTCATTTCTTTCATATCAAAGATCAACTTATGAGATTTTCCAGACTGAACAGCTCCCTCCCGGACCCATATGCTGGGATCACAATATACGCTGACCTCTCACAGGCCACCATGAAAGCTAGAAATAATCTGATTCCAGCTACTAAAATGCTAAGGAATCACAAGATCCTCTATAGATGGGGCTTCCCTGCTAAAATCATTTTGGAGAAAAACAATGCATGGTACACCATCTCTTCCCTGGACAAAGGCTTGGAGCTACTCCGCAAGTGGGGACTCCTCCCCCAGGACGACTACTCTGACTCTATGGACCAGACCCCGTCCAGATCAAACATCAACAATTGTCGCAGTACCAGGAACAACCGTGACACTTAGACATCCCTAAAATACGTTGGATTCGTTTATTCTGTGATGAATTACCTAGTTTCCTCCTGACACCTTCTATGCCTCATCTGCCTTTTGACGTCGCCGAGATAATCTCCTGATGTTCGGCTGACAAGGTAAACACCTTGATGACTTTACCCCAATACTGCGTTTGGGATCATCCCAAACCCATCCTATTGCTGTTGACTGTTCTAGCTTTTAGTTCTCTGACCATTGACGTTGCAATGGTTACTTGTGGTTATATAGTCTGGAGAATCCAGACTACTGTTTTAAAATCCAACTTACAGATTCTCACTGCTAATTCATTAATTCCTCACTTCAAGCAATACTTATTCTGCGCCACTAGATGTCACCGAAGCACCACAAACGAAATTAATGACACTTAAACTTTTATCTGTCAATGCTAGAGGACTCAACTCCCCGTTTAAGCGTAGATCTCTATGGAAAACCGCCCTAGACAAGACATGTGATGTGTTATTTGCGCAAGAAACCCACTTTTTGGATCACGACACCCCGAGATGCTCCCATAAAAAATTTCCGCATGTTTTTACGGCAAATAACTCCAGTAAAACAAATGGGGTGTTGATAGCTATTAAGGACTCAGTGTCTTTTAAGCTCCTAAATGAACAATATGATAGTAATGGTAGGTATATTATCCTTGTGTCCGAAATTAACAATGAAATATATACTCTGGTGAATTTGTATGCGCCAAACAAACACCCGATAAGATTTATTCGCAAAACTATACAAAAAGTTAACAAAATGAAAAAAGGTAATTTAGTGATATGTGGGGATTTTAATGTAATCATGAATGATATGCTTGACTCCTCCTCTGCGGGGCGGAGACAAAGACCAACCCTAGCTCATTTTTGTCTGGGGGAAGACCTCTATGACCCGTGGCGCTGTCTCCGATCCACAGAGAGGGACTACACCTACTTCTCACCAATGCACAAGAGTTATTCTAGGATTGACTTTTTCCTCACAGACAAATATACTTTACAAAAAGTAATCAAGGCGGACATTCACTCCATCACTTGGTCTGACCATGCCCCCATCACCATTGACATAACTTCCGCTAACAAAACGAATGCTTCGCCTCTATGGCGTAATAACACCTACCTACTCTCCCAGCCCCACATTAAAGAGGAAGTCCACAAGAAAATACTAGAATTCTTTGAGTTTAACGAAACCCCTAGTACTCCCACCTCCACAGTTTGGTGCGCGCATAAAGCCTTCTCGAGAGGCACCCTGATCCAGAGAGCAGCCAGAGAAAAGAAGAAAAAAAACAAACTTATAACGCAACTTCATGACCGGATAGCCGACTTAGAAATTAAGCATAAAAAAATGGGGACCACTCCTTACTACAACAACTGAATTCTAGCAGGGAAGAACTGAGACTGGTGTTAAAATCAGACTATGACCTTTACTACAAAAGACTCCAATTATCATACTACTCCCAGAACAATAGAGCAGGTAAACGGTTAGCAGCTCAACTGAAGAAAAAGCAAACGCAAGCGAAGATATCATTGCTCAAACATCCCACTAACGACAACTCATATCAATATCCCAAAGACATAGCGAATGCATTTAAAGACTTTTACGAAACCCTGTATAACCTCAACCAGGACAAAACTACTCACCAACCCACAGAAGCAGAAATCACTGACTTTCTCAAACGTATTGACCTACCATCTATAGATCAGAGAACGCTAGACAAAATTAATGAACCTTTTACAGAGGACGAAATCGAGGAAGTAATTAAGAACCTCCCCAAACATAAATCCCCAGGAGCTGACGGGTTCTCAGCCGAATACTATCAAGCATTCTCGTCACTACTCACCCCCCGATTGGTGGAGCTGTACAACACAGCTGCAACCACAAGTGCTTTCCCCAAAGAAATGCTCCAAGCCATTATAGTAACCATTCAAAAACCAGGGAAAGATCCTGCCCACCCCCAGAACTACAGACCCATCTCACTCTTGAATTCGGACCTTAAAATCTATGCAAAGGCTTTAGCAAACAGATTACTACATATAACCCCCACACTCATAGGACTAGATCAAGTAGGATTTGTTAAGGGCAGACAGGCCCCAGACGGCACTAGAAAAATGATAAACCTACTTAGAAATGCGGAACTCACACACACGCCTAGCATCTTTGTCGCCTTGGACGCGGAAAAGGCGTTTGATAGAGTCCACTGGTCTTACCTGTCACATACACTACATAAATTTGGAATACATGGATTTCTGCACTCAGCAGTCATGTCTTTATATACTAATCCATCGGCCAGGGTCTTTACATCAGGAATGCTCTCTGATTCCTTCAACCTGACTAATGGAACGAGACAGGGTTGCCCACTGTCCCCAATTGTCTTCTCACTAGCAATAGAACCCCTAGCAGAACTCGTTAGGTCTACCACAGAAGTTACAGGACTCCAA
Source organism: Rana muscosa (assembly GCA_029206835.1). Classification (NCBI taxonomy): domain Eukaryota; kingdom Metazoa; phylum Chordata; class Amphibia; order Anura; family Ranidae; genus Rana; species Rana muscosa. The sequence goes on along the minus strand of CM055117.1, from coordinate 642,981,613 downwards.
ATAGGGAACACAGAACATAAAATAGGTCTGTTCGCGGATGATGTGATCCTTACCCTGACCAACCCATTAACTTCCCTAAGGAAAGCCACAGAACTTATGCACGATTTTGGGAAAATAACATATTATAAAGTCAATACTTCTAAATGTTTTGCCTTACCCCTTCATATCCCCCCCACAACAGTAAACAGGCTCAAGCTACTATTCCCCTGCACATGGGATGCCCCATCCATCACCTACTTAGGTATACAACTGACCCATCCTACAGCCAAGCTATATTCTGATAACTTCCTACCCCTTTTAGATCAGATCAAGAAAGACTTTGCACACTTGTCCAAAATTCAACTATCATGGATAGGGCGGATAGCAGCTTACCAGATGCAAGTATTCCCAAAGATCCTCTATCTTTTCAGAACTATCCCAATCCCTATCCCTCATACATTTTTCTCTGAGCTGGCAAAACATCTGAACAAATACATATGGGCGAATAAAAAACCCAGAATAGCGTTAAAATACCTCTATATACACAAAAATGCGGGGGGGGGGGAAGCTTACCGAATGCTTTTGCCTACTACATAGCATCCATAATGGACCAACTGAAATTTTGGTTCTCATGCCAGGAGGACAATCTCTGGAACCAAATAGAGAGAGAGGTGACTCCGAGCCATGATATCATTGCTTTACTAATGGCACCCACGATTCATCATAAACCCCTGATACCAGACTACCCCACGATACAGGCCACACTTGCAGCATGATCTCTATTCACCAAGTTGAAATTCCCAGAGGAACGCACCCATACATTAGATATCCCTTTGACGACCTACACTTTTCTTATTCAAAACTTTTCGACACATCACTGGAAAAAAAAGGGAATACATTTTAACGTGTCAGACATAAAGCAGACCACAGCACTCGAATTTCTCATGATACAACAGATTAGGAGTTACAGTAAAATGAACCCTCACACCACCACTAAGGTCCCATTAGCAATCTGGGACTTCCTCCTGAATAAAAGCAAAAAAAACTCTAGGGGTATATCACTCTCCTACAGATTCAGTAACCAACAAATAATATACTCCAAAACCCCAGCGATGCTCAAATGGGAGGTGGAACTACAAACATCCTTCACATTTCCCCAATGGCTAACTGCTATTAAATATAATAGAACATCCTCAGCCTGTGTGGACCATTGGGACAACTCGTGCAAAATACTACATAGGTGGTACATCACGCCGACACGCTTACACATAATGAGACCCACTCTCTCCCCACTTTGTTGGAGGGACTGTCAGAACAGGGGTAATCTCCTTCACATTATGTGGCATTGTAGCATACTACAAAAATTTTGGGGAGACGTGTTTCAGCTTATATTGGACATTTCTAAAATGAATTACGTACCCTCTCCAGAATTAGCTCTCCTTACATTAGGGATAGAACTCTTCCCATATGCATGTAGAAAAGTGATTGTACATATCCTTCATGCTGCCCGTATCTCTATAGCAGCAAAATGGAGAACCACGAATCCTCCGACCGTATTGGAAGTAATAAATAGAGTAAATACCCAGAGTTTAATGGAGAGGATGCTTGCGTATAAACTAGATAGAATACATGTATACCACGAATTCTGGGATCCCTGGCCTCCGCTACATAATACCCCCTAGCATTGGTTAAAATATATGCTGATTGCAAGTATTAAAGCAGAATGATGTGCTGTGGTGCAGTAGAATTCTCAGGGCAGTGTAGTTGGTACTAGCACTAGTATCTTAATGCGCCTGCATACAGGTATTGTAGTAATGTTCAAACAGTTAATGTTTACAATATGACTATAACTTCAGTTATACTATTTCTCCGTCATAGGACGGTAGCTATAAAGTAATCCCGTGGGCAACTCGAGTCGGCCAAACTCTGGGCCGTGATCTCTGTACCTGGACTTGCTTATAGCTAGTCTGCTCACAGTGTGATCCCGGAAGGGGTGACAGGCTCTATGACCAAATGTTAAATCTGCCTTAAAGGAGCACTAAACCTTTTTTTTTTTTGCTTAAAAATAACAAACATGTTATACTTACCTCCACTGTGCAGCTCGTTTTGCACACAGTGGCCCCGATCCTGGTCTTCTGGGGTCCCTCGGCGGCTGTCTTGGCTCCTCCCCGCAAGGACTCCACACCTTAATGCGAGTGAGCTCGCATGGTGTGGAGTGATTGCGGGCGCGCTCCCGTTATACAGCGGCGGCCATAGCCGCCGACTGTATCACTCGGCCCCACCCCCGGCGTGCCGCGTCATTGGATGTGATTGACAGCAGCGCCAGCCAATGGCTGCGCTGCTTTCAATCTATCCAGTGTAGCCAATCGGCGGCCAGGCAGAAAAACGAAGAGGATGACGGGGACGAGCATGGGACTTTCGAGGGGCCAGGTAAGAAAAACGGGGGCTCGGGGGGGGCGGTATTGTCGAATGTTTTTTCACTTTAATGCATAGGATGCATTAAGGTGAAAAAACATGTAACTTTACTACTCCTTTAAGGTCCAGGACTGATACAATGGAGTTGATACTCCTGAGTCAATATAGTGTTACAAGAAAGATGGAAATCTCCTGTGATGAGTGGCATATTGTTTCCTTGTATGCAGTTATGGCTGATGTAGTTTTCTAAAGTAATGTGCATTTGTTGCAACGATGCCTGTATGTTACTTCTGTTTTCTCAATAAATAAAAATTTTAAGTTAAAAAAAAAAAAAAAAAAAAGAGGGCTGCTGGTATTGATTTGGGCCCTCTAGTGCACCGCTGTCAACCCCTGGCAATCGGCTCTAACCTCCCGTGGCACAGCTAGTAATAGTGGGATAAGACCGCGTGACTGCAACTCTTGGTGACGCAGTCTTATAGCAAGCATGCACAGCAATATACTTTAAAACTCCTATTAAAGTAACTGAAGCTGGCACCAAATGTACTTGACCCATATATTTTACTGATGCTAATGGGCAAGTAATAAAATAACAGTATAACAAGTTGCAGATCCCTGCAATAAACAGTATTTAAGATAAACAGAATAACCAGAACAATAATGTATTGCTATGTGACTCTAACGCTGCCCTTTTACAGCTACTTCCCCTCGTGGGCAGACTAACACCCAGCAATGTCTACCTATGCAGTCAGGCCTGACTGATCTAAATGGAAGTTCAGGGTAAACAATCTTCGCTAGCAATCTTTCGGAGGTGCACTTGAAGAACAACTTTGTAATCCAAATGAATAGTGAAGATAAAGTATCTGTCTATGAGCAAGTGCTCTGTCTCACCACCCGACAGTCCAAGTCTGTTTCCTCCGCCGATTCGTCTAGGAACAGGAATCCACTGACATCCAGGCCTTCAGTCCTTCTGGTGTACTGCAGCAAGGAGGAGAAGATGTCTCTCAGGTTCAGCTAGGCTGGCCGAGGGCTCTTTGGAACAGAGCACAAGGCCCAGGCTTCAGGCCTTGTGCACACAGCAGTTCAGCACAGGGATCCTCTTGCTAGGAGAGGGGGTGTCCAAAAAGGCAGAATAAACCCTGCCTCCCCTTCATATAGTCTGCCCCAGCAGTCTTTGCACAGGGCAATGCACCCTGGGTGCTGCAAGATGTACTGGGAGATGTAGTCTCTCAGTATTAAAGGGGAATACCCCGCTACATTTGTTAATATGAAATAATTCCAAATCTAGGAAACATATAGATGTGGGGTCGGATACTGCAGTAAAAAACTCCATTCGCTGCACCGCTCCAGGGAACACATATAAGACTGGCAGCTTCCCCCACCAATTGGATCTGAAGAAAATGCGGAAGCATTGAAACGCGTCATCCATCTGAGCCCGCTCTGTCGTCACTTCCTGTCGCCGTAGCTGTTTGCGCTCTGGCTTGACCCGCACGCTGCGGCGCAGTGATTTCCTGACCGCCGGACATCTACATCTGCTCACTCCGGATCAACAATACCAGGACTGAATACCAGAGCTACACCGCGCCACGGGACCTCCGCAGACCAAGGAGATATCCCCTGCAAATCACCATCATCACTTTCATACAATGTTTTTAACCATCATCTTGTGAGTAGCCATTTTGCTGATGTTTATGTACCATTAAAACTGAGTTTTACATACTGCACTTAGTAGGCGCATTTTTCCTTTTTATTTCTTATCTACTTCACTCTTAAAGATGCTGCCAACAGTGCTTATGTAATATAATACATTCTCAACCAGCTCCAGTATCATTACTATTATATGGACCTATATTATTGGGACTTTATTACCTATATTTTACTTGTGTTTACTATTTATTATTTGTATTTTGCCCTACAGTAATATATTACTGCATCATCTCTTACCCTTCACATTTGATATTTCTGTATCCGCTCCTTGCGCCGTCATTTTTGTTTGGTTGATTTACTAAAACTGGGTAGTGCAAAATCTGGTGCAGAATAGAAACCAATCTTTTTCCAGGTTTTTTTGTCAAAGCTTAAGGCTGGGTTCACACTATTGCGAATTGGATGCGGGATCCTCACATCGAATTTGCAATAGCAGGAGATTGTGACCGGCTCTCTATGGTTCCTCGGCTCCCAGTGTGCAGGCACCGGCATCTTCAGCCGGTTCACATATCTCCGATGCGGCTCCTGTGCGAATTTGCACAGGAGCCATGTGCGTCTTTTGGTTAATTTCAGGTCCAAATTCAGCCAAAAATTCGGGCTGAAATCGGACCTGAAATGGTGAACCAGGACGGACAGGTCCCCTGCCGTGAGCCACATTGGCATCCAGTGTGAACCCAGCCTAACTGAACAAGCTGAAGTTAGAAGCTGAATGGCTACCATGCACAACTGCACCAGATTTTGCACTCTCTAGTTTTAGTAAATCAATCGCATGGTGACAGCTACTGTGTGCACAATGGGTTAACTACTCAATTGACCTGCAACAATGGCGATCAATCTCAGTCTGCTGGTACTTAGATTGATTTCCCACAAACTGGAAAAAAAATGTGCAGGGTGAGGCTGAAAGTGTGTAATTGCCACAAAAAGTTTAATTCTCCCCACTCCATAACAAGAAAAAGCTTTGGCTATATATATATATATATATATATATATATATATATATATATATATATATATGTGTATGTGTGTGTATGTGTATATATATATATATATATATATATGTGTGTGTATATGTATATATATATATATATATATATATATGTAGCGGGGTCTCCTTTCAAGCCCCATGGACTACGTTACCCAGAACCCCGTTTGGCACCCAGGGTGCATTTGGTCACCGCAGAGACTCATGGGTGGGGCTATAAAAGGAAAGGGCGAGGCTAAGCTCGCTCTTTTTGGACACCGTGCTGCAATCAATAGGACTCCCTGTGCGGATCTGCTGCAGTGCAAGGCCCGAGGCCTGGGCCTTGCGCACCTTCCAAAGAGCCTTCCACCCCACTGCTGAGCCTGGGTGGCACCTGATTTGTTTCGAGTTTGCTGACATCAGTTGGACCGGAGACCCGGCCGTTGCAGACCCTGTGTGCGGAGACACAGTGGTGGAAGTCCCGGACTGGGATCGCGTCCGGAGGGGTGAGCGAACACCTGCTCACGTCATTAACTTGTACTTTGATTAGGCCTAGTGACTGCCCTGGCCCATCGTGCTATATTTACTGTCCCGCCGGAGACTAGTGGCAGAACTGAGTTGTATAGTCTCCGGTGAAGTTTTCTTTTATTAACCGTTATTGGATTACAAATACTGTTCCTGAATGTGCACCACCGTTCATCTTGCATGCGAATAATTGTTCTCACAGAGACTGAGTTTATCTGAGTCAGGCCTGACCAGGGATTAGAATTTTGTTGGTGCGCCACATTGCGCATAGAGAAGATAGCTGCACGTGGCGTGTGATCACTCTGCACTATCACTGATTAGTATGTTTATTACTGCAGGGCTCTGCATGTATGTTATGTGACATGTTTATCCTTCACCCTTATGCCTAAGTAAATCAGTTACAGTTTATCACTCCGGAATCAGTACTGCTCATATTACTGTTAGATTGTGCATAACCAGATATAGAGAGTTATATTACTAGAACATCCCCTAGACTAACTGTGCCAGAGGAGGGTCGAGTAGATTGCCGGGGGTTGGCGGTGCTGTGTACAGGGCCGAAACAGAACCAGCGGCTCTCTTAACTGGGGGTATCGCTACACGTGGGGGCTCCGAGTCCGAGATCCTTTATACAGCAAGCGAACACGCCAAAAGCACCGGCATGGACCCGCTGGAAGTAGAACAGTGGTGCGCAGCGGCTGGCACCGATCCAGCCATGGCAGTAGTTATTGAACTCCCGGGGGGGATCTGGCAAGAAAGAGCGATAAAGAAGCTGATAATGTCACTATCACCATGCCAGAAAACATGGGTGATAGATGTAAGGTCAAATGCTTTGTTTACCCACGCATTAGTGGAATGGAAAAATGTAATCCCAGAACATTTTAAAAGTCCAAGCATACAAGCAATAGACGATCAGATCTATAACTTGATACATGCGCTGCCAGTCAAGGGAGAATGGTTCCAGACACCAAAACCTTCACCTCCACAAGTATCCTCACCGCCATCCCCTGAAGCAGGAAAGCCTAAGGATAAAGAGAGCCCAGGATTACCACCAGCCACCCTCAGCGCAGAACTATGCGCTGTCCTGGGGGAGATTGTGGCCAAGTTTAAGAAGGATCCTACAGATTACCCGATGTCAGGATACAGGAAACTCAAGATATTTTCTGGAAGGAAACCTGTACCTTCGGGAGAAGAGGGATTTGAGGAGTGGCTGGACGGCGAAAAAAACAAAGAATTACTGAAAGTTTGAAGGGGCCTGCGCTGGAGGCCATACGTAACCTTAAGCTGAGCAAGAGAGACTGCAGCGCACAGGATTATCTGGACATTCTGCAGAATGTGTTCGGCGGAATGGAAAAAGTCACTGAGCTTACTTACCAGCTGGAGCACTGCTACCAGAAGATGGGAGAGAAGCTGTCAGAGTTCATGAGACGGCTGAACAAGATTCTACTGAAAAAGGGATCGACCCAAGGAAGGTGGATGAGGCCCGTGTCCAGCAGGTGTTGAGGGGAGCTCAGCCCCTGGACCCCATCGCATTAACGCTACGCACCCGACAGGACGGGAAGAGCCTGGAATATCCCGACTTAATCTGGATAATCAGAGAGGAAGAGGCGATGTTGGAAGACAAAAGGAGGAACCAACAAGCTGAACCAACCAACCCTCCGGCGGTGATGGTCAGATCGGCCATGACCCCTGAAAGAAACTCAGAGGTGGATACCCTGAAGTCACAGATGTCCCAGGTATTGGAGATGCTGACCTCTTTGATGGCAAAGGATCCGAGGGTACCAGAAAGGGAAGGACCAAAGAAGGAGCTTTTCCCACATACCTCAGTGCCCGCTTCCGTACAAGATTGGGGGGATGCGATTTGTTTCAACTGTGGAGGAGTTGGCCATGTCGCAAAGGTATGTTCCAGTCCCAAGAAAAGGAAGATGAATAATCGCAGGCTGGCAGAAAACTCCAGAGGGCCCCGGTGAAGGAGTCAACCGGGTGCCCATCATCTCCAGTGAGCTCCAAACTGAATGAGAAGTCCAGAAAGAGAGAGAATAATGTCCCTCAGCGGGTAATTACACCCACTAAGAGGAGGGAGATCAATGCATACCGAGGCCAAGAGAGACTAAAGTCCAGAGAGAAATGGAAGAAAGAGAGTCCAAAAGGGAAAGTGCAAGGATCAAAGGAAAGAGACCCCTTTGAAGCCATATCCAGAGAAGCTGGTAGGCCCCTCCCCCATAGTACCTATTCAAGTGGAGGGAGTCTACACAAGAGCCATATTGGATACTGGGGCACAAGTGACCCTGTTATACCGGGACTTCTATGATAAGCATCTAAGTCATCTACCCATCCAAAGGATTGAAGAGTTGGAAATATGGGGAATCGGAACCCAGAGCTTCCCTTATGATGGCTATCTGCCCATAAAACTGGCCTTCGACCCCTCTGTGGTCAGGAAGGCTGAAGTGTTTGATACCCTGGCAGTGGTGTGCCCCCGACCGCCTGGAGCCAATAAGAGCTCCCGAATAATAGGGACCAACACGGACCTGGTCCGGAGGCTTCTCAACCCCCTGGCAGGAGGAAAGAACACCATGGTCACCAGAATACACCCGATGTTGAAGACTGCCTATCAGCGACTGCTCTTAGAACACAAGGTCCCAGAAGAGGGGGTGGGTAAAGTCTGGAGACTAGAAAAGAAGGGGATAGTGTTGCAGCCCGGTGAAGTAACCTGTCTCAGGGCCACTGTGAAGCTTACTTGGGAGCAACCCGGTCCCTTTGTCATGTTGGAACCAGACCCTCGGGAAGAATACTCAGGCTTAGAAGTGATCCCAGAGATGGTCCCGCTGAGAGCTCTGAAGAAGGCACACTGTAAGGTGCCGGTGAGCGTGGGGAATACCACAGGTGTTCCCATGGAAATCCCCACCAGGATGCTGCTGGGTCAGGTGAGCCCTGCTGCCCCAATTGCCCTATCAGATGTGGAGAAGACAGAGGGAGACAGGACTGTTTGGGGAAGCTCTGCATGGAGAACCCAAACCTGCCAAGGGCCTGGAAAGAGAGGGCAAAGGCCCAGTTGACCAGATGGAGGAAGATCTTCTCTAAAGATGAGTTCGACGTAGGATGTGCAAAGAGTGCCACCCATCGAATCCGCCTCCAGGAAGACAAGCCTTTCAGGGAGAGGGTCAGGCGAGTTCCTCTAGCCGACCTTGAAGACCTGAGAAAACAGCTCGCTGAGCTCAAGCGAACCGGTGTTATCCGGGAATCTAGGAGCCCCTATGCCTCTCCGATAGTGGTGGTCAGGAAGAAGAATGGGTCGTTGAGGTTGTGTATAGACTACAGGACCCTCAACAGGAGAACGATACCTGATCAGTATACCACCCCGAGGATAGAAGATGCCCTACAGAGTTTGTCTGGAGCCAGGTGGTTTAGTGTCATGGACCTGAAGAGTGGATACTACCAGATCCCTATGCATCCAGAAGATAAGGAGAAGACCGCCTTCATAACCCCTGTGGGGTTCTTTTAAATTGACCGGATGCCCCAAGGTCTGTCAGGATCCCCTGCCACCTTTCAACGCCTCATGGAGAAAACCGTAGGAGACATGAACCTCATCGAAGTTCTCGTGTACTTGGACGACGTCATTGTCTTTGGGAAGACTCTGGAGGAACATGAGGAACGGCTGGAAAAAGTCTTGAGAAGGCTCAGCGAAGAGGGGCTAAAGCTTTCGCCAGAAAAATGCCAGTTCTACCAGTCGTCAGTTAACTATCTAGGACACATAGTGTCTGAAGAAGGGGTAGCCACAGACCCTGAGAAGCTGGAAGCAGTCACCTCCTGGCCCAGGCCCACCACTGTGACAGAACTCAGATCCTTTTTGGGATTCTGCTCCTACTAAAGGAGGTTCGTGGAGGGGTTTGCACGGATTGCCAGACCCCTGAATGAACTGTTGAAGACAGAAGGAGAAGAGGATGACTCGGGTCCCAGTAAGCCGGGAGAGTCAGTCAAAGACCAGTGGAATGGAAAGTGCGAAGAGGACTTTCACATACTGAAGAAGAGCTTAACCACTGCCCCTGTCTTGGCCTATGCAGACCCAGGGAAACCTTATGAGCTCCATGTGGATGCCAGTCATGACGGTCTGGGAGGAGTGCTCTACCAGGAGCATGAAGGGCAACTGCGACCTGTTGCATATGTGAGCAGAAGTTTGACCCCATCTGAAAAAAAACTATCCCACTCACAAGTTGGAGTTCCTGGCTCTCAAGTGGGCTGTAGTTGATAAGCTTAAGGACTATCTGTATGGGGCAGAATTCACCGTAAAAACTGACAACAATCCCCTTACTTATCTTTTTACCACAGCGAAACTGGATGCCACGGGCCATAGATGGTTGGCTGCACTGTCTGGGTTCAATTTCAGCCTGAAATACAGACCTGGGACTGGCAATCGAGATGCAGATGCCCTTTCTAGGAGGTCTCATGCCCCCACCAACAGAACAGAAGGCTGGACCCAAGTGACACCCGACAGGGTGCGGGTCCTCTGTCAAGGGGCTGAACTCCAGGCCAGTGGTGGATCCAGAGCGGAGGAAATAGGGGTCACAGTGGTAGGGGTCCCCAAGAAATACTGTGGGGTAACACAGATAGAGGAAGATGACTTGCCAAAACTGTCAAAAAAAGAGTTGAGATGTGACCAATTGGAAGACCCAATGGGGAAGTTGGTCCTGGAGGCCCTGGAAAGTCAAGATCCAGACAGACTTTTGCATCACCCTTCAAAGGAAGCTCGCCTGTTGCGGAAGGAGTGGGACAGGCTCCAGGTGCAACAAGGGGTGGTCTACGGAAGGGGCCCCTCTGATGACCTGGAAGATAAATGGCAACTGTTTCTACCCGAGAAACATCGAGAGATTGTCCTGGTCGCCCTACACGACAACCACGGCCACTTAGAAGCTGAGAGGACCTTTCAACTCGTTAGGAGTCGGTTCTATTGACCCTGCAAGAGGAATACTGCCACTCATGTGCACGCTGCATCCAGAGGAAGACTTTACCCCATCAAGCTGCCCCAATGGGCCACCTACAAAGTCAAGGCCCACTGGATTTGGTATGCATTGATTTTCTCTGCCTCGAACCTGACTTGAGTGGACTAGGAAATGTTCTGGTGATAACCAACCATTTCACCCGGTATGACCAGGCCTTTCCAACCAAAGACCAGAAGGCTTCCACCGTAGCCAAAGTACTTATGGAGAAATACTTTGTGCACTACGGTCTACCACAGCGACTCCACTCGGATCAAGGAAGGGACTTTGAAAGTCGGCTGATCCGGAAGCTCCTGGATTCCTTAGGGATCAAGAAGACCCGAACCACCCCCTACCATCCACAAGGGGATGCTCAGCCGGAGAGGTTCAATCTAACTCTACTCAACATGCTGGGGACTTTAAGTAGTGGAAAACAGCAGCACTGGAGCAAGTACATAGCAGCAATTGTGCATGCTTACAACAGTACAACAAGTGATGCTACAGGGTACTCACCCTATCGACTTATGTTAGGGAGAGAAGTAAGACTACCTGTAGACCTGGCCTTTGGCACTTCAATAGACCATTCCTCAGCCACTTCCCACAAAGGATATGTGGACAGGCTGAGGCACAGTTTAAAGTTGGCCTATGAACAGGCCCAAGCAGCTTCAGATCAAAGGAGAGCACGCAACAAGAGAAACTTTGACCTGAAAGTCCGGATTCAAGATCTACAACCTGGGGACAGAGTGCTGCTACGGAACTTGGGGATCCCTGGAAAACACAAGCTTGCAGACAGATGGAGACCTGAACCATATGTTATTTGCAAGAAGCTGCCGGGCTTACCTGTTTACAAGCTAAAGCCGGAAGGAAAGGTGGGACCATTGAAGACTTGGCATCGGAACCGTATACTCCCACTTGCCGAAGCAGTCCAGATACCCCCTGTGAGGGATTCCCCTGAGCCAACTTCCATCCTGGATATCCCCAAGCCAAACACTCGGTCCCAAGTCCCTCGGACTGAAGAAACAGATGTCTCTGAACTCAGTGAGGATGAGAGAGAAGAACTTGATTGTCTATGGCCTTCTCAGGCCCCAGAAACTTCTGCTATAGATCTTCCACTTACTGAAGACACCATAGACAATACACTGAATGCAGAAGCTACTGAGTTCATCCCGTCCAGTCCTTTATCAGATTATTGGGAGGATGCCTGCGACTCACTCTCAGAGGAGGATCCAAGAGACTCCATGCATCTCCCTGCTCTTGAGTCAAGTGTTCCGAAACCAGCGGAAACTCCCAAGTCTGTTCCAGAAGAGAAACCTACAGTTTCCGAATCAGAAATCCCAAGAGAACAAAGGATGAGAAGGACCATAAGACCTCCCCGAAAATTGACTTACCCACAAATGGGGGAGAGCTCGGAAGACACTGTGGTCACTGCCAGGAGAAGTGTGGAAGACCCTGATCCCTCCACTGTTCAATTAGTGGAGGGCAACCCCAACTCACCCCCTGGCACAGTTAGGCAGGCCACTTATGACAGTGTGACCTGTGGGCAAGGAAGTTCATCCCCTCGTTTTTGGTGGGAACTTCCTCTGCCGACATCATACACAACTTTGTCTAATGTTGTACGTAGTGTATGTCAATAGTTATCTTTGGGGACCAAAGAGTTTAAGTGGGGGGAGTGTGTAGCGGGGTCTCCTTTCAGGCCCCATGGACTACGTTACCCAGAACCCCGAACCCAGGGTGCATTTGGTCATCGCAGAGACTCATGGGTGGGGCTATAAAAGGAAAGAGCGAGGCTAAGCTTGCTCTTTTTGGACACCGCGCTGCAATCAATAGGACTCCCTGTGTGGATCTGCTGCAGTGCAAGGCCCGAGGCATGGGCCTTGCGCACCTTCCAAAGAGCCTTCCACCCCACTGCTGAGCCTGGGTGGCACCTGATTTGTTTCGAGTTTGCTGACATCAGTTGGACCGGAGACCCGGCCGTTACAGACCCTGTGTGCGGAGACACAGTGGTGGAAGTCCCGGACTGGGATCGCGTCCGGAGGGGTGAGCGAACACCTGCTCACGTCATTAACTTGTACTTTGATTAGGCCTAGTGACTGCCTTGGCCCATCGTGCTATATTTACTGTCCCGCCGGAGACTAGTGGCGGAACTGAGTTGTATAGTCTCCGGTGAAGTGTTCTTTCTTTATTAACCGTTATTGGATTACAAATACTGTTCCTGAATGTGCACCACCGTTCATCTTGCATGCAAAGAATTGTTCTCACAGAGACTGAGTTTATCTGAGTCAGGCCTGACCAGGGATTAGAATTTTGTTGGTGCGCCACATTGCGCATAGAGAAGATAGCTGCACGTGGCGTGTGATCACTCTGCACTATCGCTGATTAGTATGTTTATTACTGCAGGGCTCTGCATGTATGTTATGTGACATGTTTATCCTTCACCTTTATGCCTAAGTAAATCAGTTACAGTTTATCACTCCGGAATCAGTGTTCATTATTGCATACATTAACTGCTCATATTACTGTTAGATTGTGCATAACCAGATATAGAGAGTTATATTACTAGAACATCCCCTAGACTAACTGTGCCAGAGGAGGGTCGAGTAGATTGCCGGGGGTTGGCGGTGCTGTGTACAGGGCCCGAAACAGAACCAGTGTCTCTCTTAACTGGGGGTATCGCTACATATATATATATATATATATATATATATATATATATATATTTATTGTGATATTGGGGTGTTTTAGCTCAAGTGGATAGATGCATTTTTATGCAGTGAGTCCATATCAGACACGCATTCTAGTTAAGGGCCTGGTAGCCCACGTTTATTTAAACAGAAAAACAAAAAGCAAAATGTCCATTCAGGATTCCCACGCAGGGATTTAACTTCATTTAGCAGTCCAAAAATAAGGAAAACATACCAAGCCACCTGGCTCTCTTGTTAGCAGTTCCTCTGCTTGCTTTAGGTACTGGTACCTTAAACCACTAGATCTTCCAGTCTCAGTCTTGGATGCACACAGCTTTGGGCTTCTTAAACGCACACAGCTTGAAGTCCCTTAATGCAGACAGCTTCTGGCTCCTTGGACGCACACAGCTTTAACGCCCTTCAACGCACACAGCGTTTATCCTCACACAGAGACACTCACTGGCAGCCACTGCAGTTAGCAAGCTGCTCACTCTCCACCATCCTCCACACTCTGCTCTCACCAGCCCCTCATTATATTGGTTGTGTGCACCTGAGAACAAACCATGCTGGCTCTCTACAAGACCCGGACACAGGGTTTGAGATCCCGTCCCACCCAAGTCTCTTAGGGATATCCAAACTACCGAGTCCCATACTAAAAGTAGGAAAACCTGGAGAAAACCGACAGAGCATTTTCCTCCATTTAAATTCTACACTCTGTAGTTATGCAAACCCTGTGTCCCTTTTATCTTCACTTCCATTGGGACAGAGCCTCGCTCTGCCACATACCCCCCTCCCTTGTTTTGATCCGGAGGGAGAAACACCTGCACCCACCATAGCAGTTGGGACACCTCTGTGCTGGCCATCAGCCACGTAGGCCCAACCCTTTTTTCGGGTGTGCTTCCAGGTACGTCCCAGCTTGGATCTTAACAGGGTCCTATAATTCCGTATACTCTGCCTTCCCTCTCTTCTCTTGGGGTCCCTGAGCATACTCTCCTCTCTTGGGGGAACTCTGCCTACCCTGATCCTACCTTTCAGCTTACGGAAGTAAGTTTTATCTTTCACCACAGGCCTTTCAGGTTCAAAAACCTCTCTCTGGTTACCCAGGGCAACCACATTACTTTTAACAGCACCAATCATTAAATCATATATTTTAATGTCACACTTTCCAACGCAATCAGTGCTGTCCATCTCAGTGCTTGTTAGTACCAGACCTGAGGAGGTACCACACATAGGCGAGGGACTACATCCCACAAGACCAAAGCCAAGTTCCACCTCACCTGTTGTCCAACACTCCATAGGTAACTGAGCTAACAAATTACACTGATCCAAGCAAAACTACTTCTTTCTGATGTACACATTACATTGTTGCAGCAACCAACATTAGCACTTTTTCTCACAGTGTCTCCGGGTACTTTAAGTTGTACCTCTTTCTGAGTGATAGAAAGCATCTCTGCTAGTGCTGCATCTATTCTGGGCCCTTCCTACTCATGAGATTTAGCGGCTGAGACAGTAGCTGCGCCCTCTACTGACCACTGCTCAGCTGCACCTCGGACCACACCAGGAGAGATGTTTCCAGTCACTACACCAGCCGGAGAGACCTTTGATGTCTCCAACAGTTCTGAGCGCCTTCCAGGCCACTCAGTAACTGGGAGCACCCTCTTAGAGAACCTCAGGACTATTTTCCACATGTTAATAAGCTTCCCAGCACAGCCTGTACCACCTGGCTCCACCTATTGGTACCACGCAGCACCACCTGGTCCGACTGCGGTGGAGACACCCAAGTGTACATTTAGGGCACTTTTACCAACTCCAGCATTTCTAATAAAGTTTTTGTCAACTCTATGCAACCGATGTCTAAAAGCGTGCCATTTTTGGGAACCTTTCCCCTGTCTGAGACATGGAGGGGCTCATCCATTGCAGCTTGTGAGGTTGAGACATTTGAAGAGACCTCCATCTCCTTGGAGGTACCCCTCATCCCAGCCTGTTGCTCCCCTGGAGCGCTGTCAGACACATGTCTCCTCTTCACCTCTAACGCTACACCAATGAGCCTCTGCGAGTCAACATTAGTCACATTGTCACCTTGACACTTGCCATTACTTAGTTGCTGGGCCGTGGACAACCCATCTGCCATGCCTGCGCCCAGAACCGTTCCTTCAGACTGGAGGGCATCAGCCTTTGCAGGGGCTGGCATGCCCTTGAGCACTGGCCATTCTGCGATCCCTCCATTGGGCATAGCAGGTGTTCTGTCCACAACTTTGTTACACATCATTGCTTCGTAACTCCTTGTAACTTGGCCTAGTGCCGCAACTGCTTCCTTGCACCAATCATCCCAGTCTCCTGTGGTTCCATAACTGGTGCTCCACAGCACTGCATTACCTGCTCTAGAAGGCCCAACAGGAACCTGGGATTCACTAGCCAAAACACCACACTTGTCACTTCTATCTACCTCACATTGTGACAATATTTTTTTTCTCACATCACACTGGGAGATTGCATCCTCAACCAAGGCAAGAGACACAGAGACACTCACTAGCAGCCACTGCAGTTAGCAAGCTGCTCACTCTCCACCATCCTCCACTCTCTGCTCTCACCAGCCCCTCATTATATTGGTTGTGTGCACCTGAGAACACACCATGCTGGCTGTCCACAAGACCCAGACACAGGGTTGGAGATCCCATCCCACCCAAGTCTCTTAGGGATATCCAAACTACCGAGTCCCATACTAAAGTAGGAAAACCTGGAGAAAACTGACAGAGCATTTTCCTCCATTTAAATTCTACACTCTATAGTCCTGCAGTCTGCAGATATGCAAACCCTGTGTCCCTTTTATCTTCACTTCCATTGGGACAGAGCCTTGCTCTGCCACAATATATATATACACACTATATTACCAAAAGTATTGGGACTTCTGCCTTTACACGCACATGAACTTTATTGGCACCCCAGTCTTAGTCGGTAGGGTTCAATATTGAGTTGGCCCACACTTTGCAGCTATAACCATTTCAGCTCTTCTGGAAAGGCTGCCCACAAGGTTTAGAAGTGTGTCTATGGGAATGTTTGACTATTCTTCCAAAAGTACATTTGTGAGGTCAGGTACTGATGTTGGATGAGAAGGCCTGGCTCGCAGTCTCTGCTCTAATTCATCCCAAAGGTACTTTATCGGGTTGAGGTCAGGACTCGCAGTTCATCCATCTCAAACTCGCTCATCCATGTCTTTATGGACCTCGCTGTGTGCACTGGTCCAAATCATTTGGTGGAGGGGGGGTGATGGTGTGGGGTAGTTTTTCAGGGGTTGGGTTTGGCCCCTTAGTTCCAGTGAAGGGAACTCTTAAGGCATCAGCATACCAAGACATTTTGGACAATTTCATGCTCCCAACTTTGTGAGAACAGTTTGGGGATTGCCCCTTTCTGTTCCAACATGACTGCGCACCAGTGCACAAAGCAAGGTCCATAAAGACATGGATGAGCGAGTTTGGGGAGAGGGAACTTGAGTCCTGAGCTCAATCTGATAGAACACCTTGGGGATGAATTAGAGCAGAGACTGCGAGCCAGGCCTTCTCATCCAACATCAGTGCCTGACCTCACAAATGCGCTTCTGGAAGAATGGTCAAACATTCCCATAGACAAACTCATAAACCTTGTGGACAGCCTTCCGAGAAGAGTTGAAGCTGTTATAGCTGCAAAGGGTGGGCTAACTCAATACTGAACCCTACAGACTAAGACTGGGATGCCATTAAAGTTCATGTGCGTGTAAGGCAGGCGGCCAAATACTTTTGGCAATATAGTGTGTATATATTTATATACATCTATATAAAAATGGAAAGAAATACTCTGGTAACAAGAAATTACATTAATTGTCTAAATCTTTTGGCATACCTGTTCTGAGGGAACCACGTGGTTTTGACAAAGCACTCTAGTCGTGTGATACAGGTCACCTTTTTCTGCCTTTGCCATATGCCTGCACATATGCCTGTACATCTGTTTTTATGATCTCCTGGAAACAAATGTATTGCATCGTATTGGGAGTGCAGCCATTTCTTTCGTCTTCATTACATAAATAAAAACAATATTGAACGTATGAAACGTCTTACAGCTTCCTTATACCAAAGGGAGGAGAGGCTTTGAGATACGTGATATCCATGGTAAATTTTTTCATGCTCTTCTACATATTAGGAGCTCATGGGCCCTTCTGATTTGGAATGCTCTGTGAGTGGCCCTGGTCAACCACCTGACTCTGAGCAGTCTAAATCAGCCCTAACTGGGCTTTTGCTTTTTTGAGTTTGGGCCGACCTCAGCAATCTCCCTCTACCCTTGGCATACCTCCTTCTCTTCATCCTCCAGTCCTCTTCAGGCCCCCACCCATTTTTCCTCTCTCCCTCTCATTCCCCCGTTTTCTCTCTCTCTCTCTCTCACTCCTCACGTCTTTTCTGTCTCGTTTTATCCCTTCTTGCTTCTGGGCAAATTCTCTCGTCCTTTATTACTTCTCATATGTAAAAATTTTCTTAGGAAGGCATTGGATTTTGACTTTTGGTGGCTAGCTAGCTGCAAAAACCCATCTGGGGGTTCACCTCCATTTTTTTTATAGTTTAGTGCCATTGTTTCAAATGATATGTTTTTTTGGAAGAAGCCTTTGACCCCCTTGGCTTGTCCTTTATATGTCCTTTATTTGAGTAAGAAATTACTACTTGTATATTTTTCTGTTGTTTTATGTTATATACTCCACCAGCTGCGTCTGTGTTACCTAAAGCTAACAATACTCAGGAGATTGTGATTGTTAAGCTTTGTCTTTCCTTAATTAAAAAATGTAATACATTTTGGCCATAAAGTGATTTTAAAAGAACATTTTCCTCCCAAAAAAACTTGGCAATGTGACCACCCCAGTGTATGTGAGCGCATTTTATGACTCTTCATGCCGCATACACACGACCGTTTTTCATGACGAGAAAAATTCAATTTTTTAAATTGGTCATTAAAAACTAAAAACGATCGTGTGTGGGCTCCAGAGCATTTTTCTCGACGAGAAAAATGGGCATTAAAAATTTAGAACATGCTCTATTTTTTCTCGTCGTTTTTCACGTAGTCGTTTTTCTCATCGTGAAAAACGGCCGTGTGTACGCTTTAATGACGGGAAAAAAACGCGCATGCTCAGAACAAGTGATGAGACGGGAGCGCTTGTTCTGGTAAAACTAGCGTTCAGAATGGAGATAGCACATTCATCACGCTGTAAAGCCCTGTACACACAATCGGTTTTACCGATGAAAACCGTCCGATGGATTGTTTTCATCAGACAAACCGATCATGTATGGGACCCATCGGTCTTTTTTCCCTCGGTTTTAAAAAATAGAACTTGTTTTAAAATTTTCCATTTGTTTAAAAACCCATGGTAAATTCCGATCATCTATGGTCAAGTCCATTGGTTAAAAAACCCACGCATGCTCAGAATCAAGTCGACACATGCTCAGAAGCATTGAACTTCATTTTTCTCGGCTCATCGGAGTGTTTTACGTCACCGCGTTTGGAACGGTCGGTTTTTTGACTGATGGTGTGTGGGCAAGACTGATGGAAGTCAGCTTCATCGGTTTTCCGATGGAAAAATCCATCGGTTTAAAAACCATGGGAAATCCGATTGTGTGTACAGGGCTTAACGGACTGAAGAGCACGAGGCTGAATCGTCTCTCACCAAACTTTTACTAACACGAGGGTGGCGCCATCCGAATGGAACTTCCCCTTTATAGTGCTGTCGTACGTGTTGTCGAACGTGTTGTACGTCACCGCGCTTTGCTCGAGCCTTTTTTTTTACACGATAGTGTGTAGGCAAGGCAGGCTTGAGAAGAATCATGTTGAGAAAAACTTCAATTTTTTCAATGACATTAAAAATGGCCGCGTGTACGCGACATCACTCTCAAATATTTTTAGTGTGATAGGCACCCTCCATTTCCAATAGGGCGCTGTAAGGCTGGATTCACACCAATGCATGTTTAGTGCTCTTTGCATTTTGCAGATTTGCTCTACAGAACATGTTCCATAGGAAACCATGTTAAATGGACTGGAGTGCAAATCTGCAAAATGCAAAAAGCACTAAAACTGCATTGGTGTGAATCCAGCCTAACAGGAGGCAGCACAGCAGGCATCCTAGGTTTTGGGCATCCCAGGATGTTGGTGAAAATAATAAGAAAGCAAATGCAGACTCCTAAGGTTAAATGCATTGCCATTGCTTTATCATAGTCACTTCAGCTAGGCTAATGGTGATGATTAGGGGACTTTAAATAAAATATAAGGGTAAAGTTGTTAGCTTTGCTAAACTTTCTACCAAACCATTTCCAACAAATAATGAGTGTGATATGAATATATGATTAATATAGATAAAAATACCTCTTGAATGACTTGCAGCTGTGCTGCATCGTGTCTCACATTTTTTTATTTTTTATTTTTGCTTTCCTTGTACAGAGTTGATTATTAGAATTTTTTTTTTTCAGTTCTAATCGCTTGACACAAGAGTAGAGTCTCCTCATTTATATTTTCTGTCTAATATATATATTTTTTTATTTTGCTTATTTTGAATTTTTCAGCTGCAAACACTACCAGTGCTAGTTAGTCGAAGCGCTGTCATGTTATTAAATGACAATACACAATGGAATGCAGTATTCTTGAATGGGTAATTGAGGTGTATCTCTCGTGGAATTTTTCTGTTACTTTATATTTTATTTATTGAAAACATGAATCAATGTGGTACAGTAATGTAAAGTGTAAATATAATTAGACATCGTGTGACTTTGCAGACTGGTAAACAGATTTTACAGTGTCTGCAATAGGAGACAAGAAATCTATTTATACTATGGTAAAGTACCAGCAGTAGAGATCTCCCCAATTATTCCACTAAATTATTGTAGCTGTAGCAGAGTGGAAAATAACTAGAAATGTGAGAAAAGCATCTTTTTTCAATAACAAGTTGTGGTTGCCAAAATGTTTATATAATTCCCAATATTTAGGTCTGTATGGATCTTATAGTGTCTTTTTTAGGCATTATATGTCCCCGTGAAAAAATATAAACTTCAGTACCCAAAATTGTCCATTTTAAAAGCCTTTACAGGTCATCAGTTAAGAGTTGACCATGAATGATGGCTCTAGAATAGGGTGACCACATTTCCAAACTACAATTCAGGGACACCCCCCCTTCCCAAAAATTAGCTTGTGCTGTAACGAATCACAGCACAGTGATTGGACACAAGAGGCGGGATTTATGATTTCTCCAATCACAAGCAGGGGGCGGGGATTGTGCTCCTCCAGGCATTCCCGGCCAGGACAAGTACTGTCAGTGAGTAAAGCGGTGATGTGGCAGCCTTTTTGGAGGCATCAGATTGGCCCATGGGGTGGCTGTGTCAGTTTCATTCCGGGACACTGTATTGTCCTGGAATGAAGGTGCCCGGGACAGACCTGCAAAATGCAGGCATGTCCCGGGCAATCCGGGACACGTGGTCACCCTACTCTAGAAGTGTTGCTTTCACTCTGGCATGTGCTGCGATACCTGATACGGGTAACACAATTGTCACCTAATGACAACTATAGATCCCAGTGAAGCAGAAATGTTCATCACTCCTGGGTTCATTCACAGGTTCCAGGTTCATTCTGTAGAATGTAGAAGTGATTGGGTGGCTTTACAAAGTAGCAGTTTGCTTGACATATTGTAAACACAGTTCCGATTGATATAGCAACCAGGAGTGTGTTTAAAAGGCATTGATACCAGTGGCCACTTACATACAATGCAGACAAGGGAATAAAGGAAAACAATACTATTTACTCTTAGTGAGAGCACACTTTTAATTATTTCAGTAATATTTGACGTGGCATTCACACTTTGACTACTTTTACATATTTTTGTCACTGTAAATAAACTGTCAGAGTGGTAAGGATGTGGAATTCTCTTCCATAAGCCGTGGTATCAGGAGGGAGCATTGAATGTTTTCAAAAAACTATTAGATGGGCATCTAGACGATCACAATATACAGGGATATACAGTGTACTATTGACATAAACACATACACACACACATCATAGGTTGAACTGGATGGACTGATGTCTTTTTTCAACCTCACTAACTATGTAACTCTCTCAATCAACATTAAGCACTTCAGCTCCGGAAGGTTTTATCCCTCTTCCTGACCTGGCATTTTTTTGCGATACGGCACTGCGTTGATTTAACTGACAATTGAGCGGTCGTGTGACACTGTACCCAAATAAAATTTATGAAAGTAGAGCTTTCTTTTGATGGTATTTGATCACCTCTGCAGTTGTTATTTTTTCAGTTTTAAACAAAAAAAGATCAACAATTTTGGAAAAAAAAAAACAATCTTCCTTTTACTTTCTGCTATAAAACATACCCCCCCCAAAAAAAAGTAAAAAATAGAATTTCTTCAACAATTTAGGTCAATATGTATTATGCTACATATTTTTGGTAAAGAAAATCCCAATAAGTGTATATTGATTGGTTTGCACAAAAGTTATAGCGTCTACAAACTATGGGATATTTTTATGTAATTTGTATGTATTTTTTTTTTCACTAGTAATGGCAGAAACACAATATCTCAATTTTTCCCTCTGGCAGAATGGCGATCTGCCTTGTTAACATAGGCAGACCGCCGTTCTGCCTCTCTTCAGCACAATCGGCGGGTCCCGGTGGATGTTGTGTCTGCCGGACCCGCTGATTGGCTCCCACTGTGTCCAATCACAGCTGGAGTGGAACTGCGGGGGCCCGAGTGCATGCCCCTGAGCCAAAGAAAATAAATCATGTACAGGTACATAATTTTGTGTAAGGGCCGCCCTGCCGCAGTATATGTACGTGGGGCGGTCCTTAAGCAGTAAAGTGGTTCTAAAGGTAAGACGTTTTTTACTTTACTGCATTCCCTGCTCTAAGGTAAAAAATTTGTATCGCCCCCTCATCCCTCTAAATACCTACCTGAGTCCTCACTCGATCAAGCACTGTGCTCATCTTTAGCGGCTATTTCCCCTTTCCCCACTCTCACAGACTTTGATGAGGCAGCGGGAGTTATTGACTCCTTCTGCTGTCAATCAAATCCTGTGGGGGGCAGGTGTGGGGTCGAGCTGTGCTTTGTGTGTCAATGGATGCAAACAGCTCAGTTCGGTAGTGAGCCTGCAGCAAAACCATTGTAGAGCAGGTAAGTACAGTATAATGTGTTTATTATTATTATTTTTTTCAACTGAGTCTTTACAACTACTTTAACTATTTTAATCCCTATGCTGCTAGCTTTAGTAAATAAATAGAATGGTATATTATATTTACTTGTTTTACCTTTTTTTTTTTTATTTCTTTAGTTGGTTTCTGGCCTAAGTTAAAATGATGCCATACATCCCATGAGTCTTCATGGCATTCTTTTTCTTTCATCTGGAGGGGGAGAGGAGGGATTTTCTCTAAGCACACCCTCCTGCCTACATGCCAGAGCTAAGGGCAGATGGATGCCAGAAAGTAAATGAATCATCTGCCCTTACTTAAGATAACCTCAGCTACAAATGCTGGGGGTTGTTTTTCAAAGTGATGGAGAGATGAATGGATGTGTGAGTCTGCCTGTGATATGCATCCCCCAACACAGTCGGGGTCATCTTTGGAGGGCTTGCTGTCGCTAAGACCCCTTTCACACTGGAGTGTATTGCAGGCGCAATAGCGTTAAAAATAGCGCCTGCAATCCACCCTGTCACAGCTGTCACATTCACTCCAGTGTGAAAGCCCCGAGGGCTTTCACACTGGAGCGTTGCGCTAGCAGGACAGTAAAAAAAGTCCTGCTAGCCGCATCTTTGGAGTGGAGAAGGAGCGGTGTGTTTACCGCTCCTCCACCACTGCTGCCAATTGAAATCAATGGGACAGCGCGGCTATACCGCACGCAATGCGCTGCTTCAGCAGCGCATTGCGGGCGGTTTTAACCCTTTTGCGGCCGCTAGTGGGGGGTAAAATGCGCCGCAAATCCGCCCATTTCGGCGACGGTAAAAATAGCGGAGTTTTATTGCCGACGATATGGGCGCCTCAGTGTGAAAGGGCTCTTAATGTTGCATGTATTTTGCCTTATACTTGCCATTCTGTTTTAACGTTTCTCGCCAACCACACCTTGATAATCCATGTGCCCCCCATGCAAGTAATGTTTACCCTATGATAGAAAGACTCGGGTGATTGTGTGTGTAATTGCCATCTTCCCGTTTACATAGATTCTGAACATATCCTCTCATGTTTGAGACTTTAAAGGCAATTTAACTATAATTTAATCTAAAAAATAGTTTATTGGAAAAACATCATTAAAAAAAGTTGATGTAAGAAACTACATCTTCTTACATCAACCTTTAAAAAATTTTTTTTTTAAATTATGGTTTAATTGCCTTTAAAGTATTAGTAATATTAGCATTGCTCTTGTACCCCTGCGTGGGCAGTACTAATTTCTCTTGTGCTTTTTTTTTTTTTTTAAGTTTTGGGCTGTTTTGCTTGTGGTTTATTTTAGGTTTTTGTGTACTTTTGGCTATGTATGTGAAAACTTTAATAAACACATTTTAAAAAAAAAAAAAGAGAAGAATTTAATAGCCTTTTTAATTTGAATAGTTCCCTTTAAATATACAGATCTAGATTAGCCATAATGCCCGGTACACACGATCGGAATTTCCGATAAAACAAGTCCGATCGTGTGTGGGCCCCATTGGACTTTTTTCCATCGGTGTAAGAAAATAGAACATGTTTTAAATTTTTCCGATGGAAAAAAACGGATAGGAAATTCCGATCGTCTGTGTGGAACTCCATCGGAGGAAAATCCATGCATGCTCAGACTAAATTAGGAGTCAGGAGCGCTCGTTCTGGTAAAACTAGCATTCGTAATGGAGATAGCACATTCGTCATACTGTAACGGACTGAAAAGCACGGAGACTGAAAAGCGTGAATCGGCTTACACCAAACTTTTACTAACACGAGGTAACACAAAATCAGCAAAAGCAGCCCAAAGGGTGGCGCCGTTGGATTTGAACTTCCCCTTTATAGTGACGTCGTACGTGTTGTATGTCACCACGTTTTGGATGGTCGGAATTTTGTCTGATGGTGTGTATGCAAGACAGCTTTGAACGGAATTCCGATGAAAAATTCCATCGGATTTTAGCCCATCGGAATTCCGATCATGTGTACAGGGCATTAGAGGAAACAAAGGCTTTCTGAACTGCCTTCTTTCTGAACAACTGTTTAGATAAGATATGAGCCACTCAGGGAGTGCATTATGTAAAAATACTGGAAAGCAGCTAGACCCACGTCACAAAGGTGAGAATGTGTGTACATGAGCAAATATGGCTGCCTTTAAATATGCATATTAGATTAAAAATAATTAGGGCTGTTACTGATTAAAATTTTCGTGTTCGATTAATCGATTTTTTTTAAATCGATTAATCGACTAATTTCGATTAATTATAACGCACATACAGATCCAACTATTTTTAGCTGATCTCCTTGCAGGCTGATTCCCAGTGCAGCCACAAACCACTGGAAAAATGGATAGCAGGATACAAAAAACACACAAAGGCAGCGCTCGATGGGAATAGCATTAAAACTTTTATAGTCTTCAAGTAGGTAACAAAATAAATATTGCACTGGAGATAAAATCAATGTAGCTTCATAAACTGTAAAAATGGTGCGAGTAATACCAAACGGTAGCAAAAGCAGTCATAAAAACATGTAGCTAAGTATGATACTGGTATAAAAATGTGTACAACGATACCACTGCTGAATCCAGATGAGGAGGGGTTAACATCAGTCCGTCGGCATGTAAATGTCCCGTGAAGGGAACTATCACAACTCCCAGTGGATGGTTGTAGAATCCCAGGTTGATAGAGGGAAGTGTAACAGCCCTTGCGTGTGGCAGATAGTAAGGTCCCGCCGGCATGCAGATATGAAGGCACAGCAAAGGAGCCCTTCAGATGGACACGGCAAGCCCCGCCGGTGTCCGTGATGTCACCGGATCTCCGACAGAACTCCCTGAAGACCTGGAAGCCGGCAGAGAGGTGAGTACCGATCAAAACAATTTGGATCAATCAAAAAAATTTATTGATTAATCGAGGATTAATAGTTAATTTCCACAGCCCTAAAAATAATGCATATGTATTCATTAAAGAAATTGTTAAATGTACGATTTTTAAAACTTTTACAAATAATTGAACATATTATTTACATCAGGTTGATCTTAGAAAGAACTTTAATATTTATATACACACTATAACCAGACTTCGCAAATCTATTGCCTGTCCATTTAACCACTTCAGCCCCAGACCATTTTGTTGCTAAAGGACCAGGCCCCTTTTTGCGATTCGGCACTGCGTCTCTTTAACTGACAATTGCGCGGTCGTGCGACGTGGCTCCGAAACAAACTTTCCGTCCTTTTTTTCCCACAAATAGAGCTTCTTTTGGTGGTATTTGATCACCTCTGCGGTTTTTATTTTTTGCGCTATAAACAAAAATAGAGCGACAATTTTGAAAAAAAATTTATATTTTTTACTTTTTGCTATAATAAATATCCCCAAAAAATATATAAAAAAACATTTTTTTTCCCTCAGTTTAGGACGATACGTATTCTTCTACATATTTTTAGTGAAAAAAATCGCAATAAGCATTTATTGATTGGTTTGCGCAAAAGTTATAGCGTCTACAAAATAGGGGATAGTTTTATGGCATTTTTATTAATATTTTTTTTTTTTACTAGTAATGGCGGCAATCAGCGATTTTTATCATGACTGCGACATTATGGCGGACACATCGGACACTTTTGACACTATTTTGGGACCATTGTAATTTTTACAGCGACAGTGCTATAAAAATGCACTGATTACTGTGAAAATGACACTGGCAGTAAAGCGGTTAACCTGTAGCTGAAGTGTGACCTAATGTGTGATTCTTACTGTGTGGGGGCGTGGCTTGATGTGTGACATCACTGATCGTCGTTCCCTATGACAGGGAACAGACGATCAGTAACAGGCTCACTAAGAAGCACAAGGAGAGGTTTGTTTACAATTACCTCTCCTCGTTCTTCAGCTCTGTGACCCGATTGCGGGACACCGGCGGCGATCGGGTCTGCGGGTCCCGCAGGCGCGGTCACGGAGCTCAGGACCGGGTCGCGAGAGTGCCGCCGGCGGCGCGACCCATGACTGGGCTCTTAAAGGGCAACGTACCTGTACGTGGATGTGCCCAGCCGTGCCATTCTGCCGACGTATATCGGTGAGGCGGTCCTTAAGTGGTAAAGGAGACTTCAGAATGTCTATGTTGATGTTTCTTTGCTAATTAAATTTTGTAAAATCAACCATACATTATCTAGTACTTTGTGTTTACAGTTAATTATTTTAGCTCCATAGAGCATGAAGAATCTCATTTACATGTCATAGTTGACTTCACAATATATGGACATTTCATTCCTCTGCGATTAAAGCTATAGCTTAGTACCAACTTTCCTAAATATCATTTATCATGTATGTGTTTTTGAATATCATTTTTCTGCATAGGTAGACCTTCAAATATATTTATATATTTAGCCATTTTTTTTTTATTAGGCCTCATGCCCACGGGCGTTTTTTCAGCCGCGTTTTTGAGCGTTTTTTACAGCTTAAAAACGCCTGTCCATGAAACCCAAAAGAAAAAAATGAAAAAATTCATTAGAGACACCAATGATTATAAATCCAATAAAGTTTATAGGTGGCAAGAATTGGTAGAAGAAGATACTCCTGATCCCAGTGATTCTATGGATGAGACGCAAGCGGGGTACATTCATCCTAAAACTCCTATAAAATACGAAGGCCAACGCAAAGAATCGTGTAGGGGTGTACAACGTGGTGGAGGAAGGGGCACTCCGCGACCTTCCACCCCACATTATGGAATCCCCACATACAATCGATTCGAGCCACTAGATTATGATCATCCACAACAATCCAATAGAGGCTCTTATAACACAAGATGTTATGAACAAAGAGGAAATTATGGTGGTCCTTCTTGGACACCGTATCATTATGACCAATATCCCCCACGAGGTAGAGGTGGTTATCCCAGCCATAACAACTTTAGAGGGGATTTTCAGAGGAGAGGTTTTGGGGGTCCACCGAGGAGACCTCGGGGTGGACCCAATCCCAGAGGCCGAGGGAGAGGCCATTACCCACAGGATGTGAGGGAAGAAGAATGGAGACCCTGGTATCCCCTGGGACCCCCCTCATACAATCAAGACCAAACAAGAAGAGACGAACAAGAGGATGTAGGGGAGGGAAAAGGAAAAAGGAAAAGGGCAAACTCAATTCAGGAATCTTTAATTTGAGTGATGCAGTTTTTTCTGAAGAAGAGAATAAAGTCCTCCAGCTAGGACTTAAATTCGCTTTAGATAAAGATTTTAATAAGTTCGATGTTTTTATTGATTTTCAGAAATTTATTAGAAAAATAAATATTAAAAAGACCTATGCTAAAAACAATAAGGACATAATTCCGAAAGGAGTAATGGACGAATTTACTCATACCACACTAAGAAATAATTCAATTTTCAATCCTAAACCGAAGAACAATCATTTTGTTGAGGTCTTCAAATCGGTAGTCGAAGAAGACCTAAGAAAATTAAAAATACAACCAAGTAGAAAGAAAAAAGATGTTGAAAAGGGTCTAGAATTATTAGAGCAAAATAAAAATATAGTGATAAGATCAGCTGACAAGGGGGGGGGGGTTTGGTAATTCTTAATAAAAGTGATTATCTTGACGAATTAAATAGATTAGTATCTGACAAAGAGACATATGAGGAACTTAAAGGTAATCCTACCAACAAATATAAAGCCAAATTGAAACGTCTTACAAAGCAAGCACACCTAACAGGGATTTTAAATAAAAAAGAAACCAGATTTTTAGTCCCTGATGCCCCCAAAGTTCCGGTAATATACCAATTACCCAAAATTCATAAAGACCCCCATAGACCTCCTGGGAGGCCTATAGTTAGCGGGGTAGACTCATTATTTTCCAGAATGGGGGAGTACCTGGATAATTTTCTCCAACCACTAGTACAAAAATGCCCCGCCTATCTAAAAGATAGCAAAGATCTGATTACATTTTTGGAGCCTCTTACTGTGGATCAGGACTGCATTCTTGCCAGTGTGGATGTTAATTCCCTGTACACGAACATACAGCAACATCATGCTTTAGAGGCAGTCAAATGGGCTCTTGACAAAACAGATATCAAGCCCAAACAAAAAGTTTTTTTACTTGAAGCCTTGGATCTGGCTATGAGCCATAACTTTTTTTGGCATGAAAAGAAATATTTTAGACAACGTAAAGGTGTTGCAATGGGCGCCAAATATGCCCCTTCAGTAGCAAATCTTTTCATGAGCTGGTGGGAATCCAAAGCAATCTATGGAAGAAATATACCCCAGTTAAGCTTTTACAAACGTTATATCGATGATATTTTTATTATTTGGGCAGGATCAAGAGATTCCTTTTTTAAGTTCCTGGAAGAAATTGGTAACAACCAGTGTGGTATCTCCTTTTCGGAGGTTGTTAGTTATGATTCTGTTAATTTTCTAGATTTGGTGATTTTCAAAGAAAATGATAAATTACTTACTCGCACATATTTCAAGGAAGTTGACAGAAATGGATATATACCACTTGGAAGTTGCCATCACCCAAGATGGTTAAGTGGAATACCGAAAAGCCAAATGTTGCGAGTGCGGCGCAACTGTAACAAAATTGAAGACTATGATGTACAATCAAAAATTATTTTGGAAAGATTTCAAGAGAAAGGATATGACATCAAGGCTCTCAATAAGACCAGGGAAGATATTCGGAGCTTAGATAGAAAACAGCTCTTTGAAAAGAAAATCCGAGATAAGAAAGATTATGGAATCGCATTTCTTACAGGATATACCAGACAACACAAGCAATTTGAAAGAATCATTAAGGAGCATTGGCCACTGTTACGTAAAGATAAAGATCTAACCAGTGTCCTACCAGTTGCACCTCATTTTATCTATACCAAACCCCCCACATTAAGATTAAAACTGGCCCCTAATGTCGTGAATCCCCCTAAGAGATTATTCACATTTTTGGACCAGACAGGTTTTTATAGCTGTGGTAAATGCATGATTTGTCGTACCTCCAAACACAGGGTTAGGAAAACAACCCATTTTAGTGTGTCTGGGAAAACTTATGAAATTAAAAAATTTATTACCTGTGGAACCACACATGTCACTTATCTTCTTTCCTGCCCTTGTGGGCTCCACTATGTGGGCAGAACCACCAGAAAATTGGGTATTAGATTAAGAGAGCATGTAAATAGGATTAGAAAAGGGTTCAAGCATCACTGTTTGTCTAATCATTTTAGGTTATTCCACAACAGTGACCCTAGGGGTCTTAGGTTTTGTGGAATCGATAGGGTTGAGGCACATTGGAGAGGGTCCAACCTTAAACAAGCTATCTCACGTAATGAAACCCAGTGGATACATAGGTTGGGTACTTTAAGTCCGCATGGTCTCAACATCGAACTTGATCTAAATTGTTTTTTATCTAATTGGTAGTTTTTAGGTTTATGCATTACGGAAAGTAATTTTTATTAAATTTTTTATGGGTATATGTATGTATATGTGTATGTGTGTGTATATATATGTATGTATGTGTATGTGTATATATATATATATATATATATATATATATATGTATGTATGTATTTTTTTTTTTTTTTTTATTTTAATTTTAGTTTTATATATTTATTTTTCTATTTTATTTTTTATATTTATTTATTTTTTTTTTTTTTTTTTATTTATTTATTTATTTATTTTTATTTTTTATTTTGCCCCATTCCTTTCCGTGATGCATATCCACTATATTGCACTTTATTGTATTTTCATTGATTTAGTCAATGATTATTTTATCTATGCTAATTTATTCATGTATTCAGATTCATTGATTTATTCATGTGTTCACATTGTTAACCCCTGTCATTGTCATATAACAATAAAGTTCTCACATTTTGATCAATGATGGGCAATGATGTGACTCAGGAAGCTAATGGTTTATTGCGGTGAGAGGTTCTACCTTTTTTCTAATTGGCTCACAATAAGTGATGCGGAGACCTCCGCGCATATATAAGGATCTTCTTTGACCGGAGATGATGTCCTTGATGATGCCCTGGAGGAGGGGCGAAATGCATTGACAAATTTCCGGTCAACACTAAGAACCAGTGACGCTGCTTCCGGTTCTTGTGGAACGCACGCCGTTGTGAACCCGGAACACACTGACGCTCGGTTATCATTGAAGGCTTGTGAGTTTTCCCAATAACAGCGTATTGTTAATCTGTTCCTAAGCGGTACTTCACAAGTTGCTTTTTCTTTTTATTCCCCACATGGTCCTCTGATCTCTGCTGCTATTGAGCCAACTGTTGAATTTCACCGAACATTATTGGTCCTAGAAGTTGGATGTTGGGTGACTTTTATTTTATTTTATTTTAAAGCATTTTTATTTTTATTTATTTTTTTCCCTTCCTTCTATATTACAACCACTGTTGCAAATGGGACATTATTTCTTTGATGTTGAAAACCATCTGTAGTACTGTGAATTACTCCTAGAGCTATTTGCCTGGTTGTTCAGTTCATTTAATGTTTTGCACAGTATATTTTCTGGTTTTACTTAGTTGATCACTTTTTAGTGGTAACATTTAGTATTACACCCACTGCATTTCTGGTGACACCAATCATTGGTGCATAATCTTTTCACTAATAGTGTGTACCATCATCCCGAAAGGTTTAGATGGTTGACATTCACACATACGTTTGTATTGAGCACATTTATATTCGCTAGCGCTGCATTTTATAATTTTTTATCTCTCAAGGTGTTAG
This sequence comes from Rana muscosa, assembly GCA_029206835.1. Classification (NCBI taxonomy): domain Eukaryota; kingdom Metazoa; phylum Chordata; class Amphibia; order Anura; family Ranidae; genus Rana; species Rana muscosa. The sequence goes on along the minus strand of CM055117.1, from coordinate 642,950,510 downwards.
TGCCTTATGCTGTAGCAGCTGCGCATATAATAATTTCTTTTCACTTGTCATTTATTTTTGTATGTCTCCATAAGCGCGAGTTTTAGTTTTTGTTTATTCATGTTAGTCTATAGCTTCATGTCCACCTAGGCGTTTTTGAGCTGTAAAGAGCATAGGCGTTTGTAAGCTGTAAAAAAAACCCAGGGCCAGTGCGTTCCTCAGCGTCAGAATTAGGCAGGAAAAAACGCGCAAAAACGCGCACTAACGCGCACTAACGCGCAAAAAACGCGCACTAACGCGCGGTCGCGTTTTTAGCTCCGACGTTTTTTTTTTTTTTTTTTTTTTTTTTTTAAAAAAAAAATATTTACAATAACATGGACAGGCGTTTTTAAGCTGCAAAAAACGCAGCTGTAAAAACGCCAGTGGGCATGAGGCCATATTGTTACTAAACATGGAATACTTAATATCTGGATTCAGCGCAAAACTCTTTAGTATTTACGATTGGCTTATTAAAATCAATCAATTTCAGCAACGAAAAAAACAACACCCGGTTCACCTGGATTCAATTAAGGAGGTAAACATTTATAAAAATGTATAATTTTTGTAATTTACGAATGTTAAGGGTTTTATTTTTGTTTTTTCCCCTGTGTCCTACCAGGATAGACCAACTGATCTCCTATCTTTTCAGTTTGGCATTGTACAGTTAAATAGACCTAATAATTGGAATGCATAGTACACTGTGTTTGCACAGTCAATTGTATTACTGTACCTGTTTAGCACTATTCTGTTTCATTTAGATGCTTTTAGTGCATTTGTTTCTTTAAACAAACATAATGCAAACATTTTTCCAGCACATTTTCCAGCTAGCCAGCACAACAACAAACAAACAAAAAACAAAAACAAATTTACAGTATTTAAAATTTTGCATTAAAAAATAGATTTTAGTTGCACACATTTGAAGATATATGTGGAAGCCATACTGCTTTGTCATACTGCTTTTGTCTCATCTATGAGCTCTTGTAGTATACAAAGCGATGGATAACATATATGCAAATCAATTAGATTTTTAACCGCATCTGATTCGCATAACATGCGCATGCGCTGGTCCATTGCGTCACAAGGGGGCGGGATCACCAAGTGACATAACCAGACGACCCTGCCCCTTACCTATATAAGAGGTGTCAGGCGGTGGAGCCTGCATTAGGCGTCCAGCCTTCATTAACAGCAGGAGTGTTACATTTTTCTGGTGCGGCGGGTGGCGTGATCGCCGGTGGATTTACATCGGGGGACACTGTTTTTTTATTTTTTAATAAAGGAATTGTCAAACTGTCTCTGTGTTTTTATTACTTTGTGACACTTTTTTGGTGAATGGGTAGGGGTACTATGTACCTCATACTCATTCACATAGAGGGGGGCTGGGACCCCCTATGGTAAAGGGGGTTTCCAGATTCCGATAAGCCCCCTGCCCACAGACCTCCACAACCAGTGTCCCCATCAACATGTATGGTTCAGGAGAGGGGGCACTTACTCGTCCCCCCCTTTCCTGACTTGCCGGCTGCTTGCTGGGATAAGAGTCTGGAATGGATTTTATGATGACCACACGCCGTTTAAAAAAAAAAAATGGTGTGGGATTCACCTTAAAAATCATACCAGACCTGAAGGGCCTTGTATGCATTGGGGGGGGGGCTGTTTTTTGACAATTACCGCATGTAATACCACCAGAAAAACCCTGGTGGTAAATATTGCATGCTTTTTTACTCTCTGATCCATTTGTGAATTGGACTTAGGAGTTTTTAAAGCAATATTTACCGACGCATTTTTTTTTTTTGCGGTAACATTAGCGCCTGACCTCACAAATGCGCTTTTGAAAGAATGGTCAAACATTCCCATAGACACACACCTAAACCTTGTGGACAGCCTTCCCAGAAGAGTTGAAGCTGTTATAGCTGCAAAGGGTGGGCCAACTCAATATTAAAGCCTACAGATTAATGCCGCGTACACACAATCGTTTTTAATGTCATTTTCAAAAACGCAGTTTTTCTCGACGTGATTTTTCTTTGTTTCCTCTCAAGCCTGTCTTGCATACACACGTTCATAAAAAAAAAACGCTTGAGCAAAGCCCAGTGACGTACAACACGTACGATGGCACTATAAAGGGGAAGTTCCGTTCGAATGGCACCACCCTTCATGTTAGTAAAGTTTGTTGAGCGACGATTCACGCTTTTCAGCCTCATGCTTTTCAGTCTGTTACAGCGTGGAATATTTTTTTGCAAAGATAAAAAGTGCATTTTATAAACAACTATATGGATCAGACCAAAATGAGGGACAAATGAGGAGGAAAGAGGGACAGCGGAACTTTGTTCCAAATCAGGGACAGTCCCTCCAAATCAGGGACAGTTGGGAGCTATGACTATGTATGATTTGATAATGATTCCATCTGGACAAACAGGGCATGTGCATTATACCTGTTTGTTTTGGACATTAAAGCAACTTGTCTAGATTTAGGGTTGTAGGGGTCACCTATTACAGTGTGCCCACACCAAGATCTCTAAAAACATATATACTTATTTATTTATTATCATATTGCAACAATTTTGGTAATGAGCAACCCATAGGAACCAATTAGAAATATATTTTTATTACTCAGATGGTTGTCAGGATTTAATACTGTGACAGGAGGGTCACTTTGGACACAGGGTGAGCCAGGAAATAATGGACATTAAGAAATATATCTTGGGCTACCTAAAATGGGTCTGTAATATTTATCCACCATATCCCCAAGGATACCTGTAAAGGACTATTTACTGTTTCTGAACTCAACAGGTTAATTGAGAGATACTGAGGTGTTCAGCCTCAATCACCTGTCTGCCTATTGTAATGCTAATCCCAGCTTCTAAAAGACCTGTTCATTGTGTGTCGTGATTTACATTCTATTGTCCATTGTGGTTTGGGGGAATTAAGCCTATAATTATAGGTTGTGGAACTAGCAGCAGATGGGTTAATTGAAGAGATGTTGATGAATCACCTGCATACTTGTGTGTATTGGGTCTGTTATGTTGTGGGTGGAGCTGGACCATTGTTCATTTTAGGTTAATGCAGTATTGGATGGTTATAAAAGTTACAATGTTTTTCTCAATAAAGTCATTCGATGCTAGGAAGATACAGAGTGCGTCTCGTTCTTCCAGAAGGATTAATTCCTAGGGGAAGTGGTCGGCTGGCTGTGGAGGATCGACAGCGAATGTGTGTCCAGGAGAGGGAACATCTTAAACGGCGTTAACCCCCTTTCGTATTTGGGGTGTCGTTACATTGGTTGGCAGCAGCGGGATTTTCCCTCCAGTTCCTGGGACACTCCAAACCACCACAGTGAATGACCAGCGATGCAGCCGAAGGAGGGTGATGCAGGACCCCGGTCAGTTGAAGATTTGTTTCAGCAACGAGTGCGACAGCGGTTGGCATTATATGGTGCTAACCCATCAGAGACCGCCATACAGGAAGCCATTAGAGACATCGAGCGGCAGGATGAGCGGCAACATGAGCAGAGAATGGTGGAAATACGGCAATCGGAGACAACACCTAAAGAAGCAGCACCAACTGAAAGGAGAGGAGAGATACAGATACCAGCCGACATGGAAAAGGAATTCAGAAGGAGTTGCGAGAGATGCAGATACCGCATAGAGGACCAGTATCAGAGGAGGTTCTGCTGGGATGGTCTGATTCAATCCGCTGCGAACTCTGGAAGAAAGCGCTAGCTCTCGAGAAGCAACACCAGGGAAAAGTTCTCCCCTCCATCCATGTAAGGTACTGGTCACAGTATGAAGTAGGAATGCTGTTTTTGGGGGAACAACCGAAGCAGGAGTGGACAGCTGAGTTAAGCAGGCTGATCCGGGCAGAGATGCGGTTGGCCGAGAGCTACAGAGCCCTCCGGTGGTATGTAGCCCAAGAGTGCCAGTGGTCAGCGGATGACAGCCCCACAGAAGGCTTTGACTATAATAGCCTGGGATTGTTGTATTGGAGGCTGTCTGAGGACCCTGACTTTGGGAGTGATCGGGAGTGGCGTTTGGAGGAAATAATGGAGCACAGAGAGCAAAGACTGAATGTCTCGGAAGGGCACTGGGCACAGGAAGATTTGGAGTTTCTGGCCGTTCAGGAATGGGAGCTGGAGATTGCCTACAAACAGCTGCTATACTCTTCTCAGCAGCAGGGTGGGGCTCCCTTTGCCTGGGACTATCAGGAAATACCAGTTGTCAACTATGAAATCCTGGCTGAAGAATCGGCAGTGGAAAATCGGAAGATTGCCATCCCTAAAGCTAAAGTGGATGATATGGATTTCCAGGGAGCTAGCCTGACTGAAGAATCGGCAGTGGAAAATCTGAAGATTGCCATCCCTAAAGCTGAAGTGGATGATATGGAGTTCCAGGGAGCTAGGGCAGTTGGCTCATCTCCCCAGCCACAGATTACAGAAGGTATGGACTTAATGGGCTGTTCAGAGGGTGTTATGGATTATGCATCGCCTGCTCAAGTACTGGCAGCAGGACAAAGTACTGCAGACCCCTGCTCTACACCCGTGGCAGTTTTGGAGGCCCAAGTTGAGAAGGTGATGGTTCCTCTTTCCGAGTGGATTTCAGAGATGCAAAGAGGAGAAGCAGCCATTTTCCCTCCCCAACATTTAGCCAGAGCAGATGGTGTGGAGTCCCCAGCAGAAGTGCTGGCAACAGGGCAGAGTGCTAGCAACCTCTGCCCAGCACCGGAAACAACTGTGGAGTTTCAGGGAGCCGGGGCAGTTGGCCCCTCTCTCCAGCAACAAGCTGAGGTAGTAAAGCTTTTACCCCCAGCTGAATCACTGGCAGCAGGGCAGAATGCTACTGGCCGCTGCACACAACTGCCACTTGAGCGGATATCGGTGGATGGGACTACGGTCTCCACTCACAGCAACCCAGCGGAAGAGCTGGCAACAGAGCAGAGTGCTGCGGGCCTCTGCTCTCAACTAACAGAAGAGGGAGTTCCTGTGGTACTGGATGGGACTTCGGTCCTCACTGACACAACCCCAGAAAATGGTGTGACACTGGGACAGGAGGATGTCAACCTTGCTTTGCAAGCACTGGGGGATTTTCACCTACCACAAGTGGATGGGACTTCGGTCTCCACTTGTGTACCTCGGGGATGCTGGGCAGTCGGCCCGGATCCCCAGCGGCATGAAAGACTGAGCCCAGTCACCCTGTCTTCTCCCCAGCGGCGGGTATGTTCTCTGAGAGAGGCAGAGGTTGGCAGGGTAAGTGATGCTCTGTTTGGAGCAATTTATTTGGGGTACGGTGTGGATACCGGCATTGGAGGAATGGACCTATGGACTAACTTCGGAGTCAACCCGTCTGGGGTCACCTCCTTTGTTAGTCTCCTGCCGAAAGGGGAGATGTGTGACAGGAGGGTCACTTTGGACACAGGGTGAGCCAGGAAATAATGGACATTAAGAAATATATCTTGGGCTACCTAAAATGGGTCTGTAATATTTATCCACCATATCCCCAAGGATACCTGTAAAGGACTATTTACTGATTCTGAACTCAACAGGTTAATTGAGAGATGCGGATGTGTTCAGCCTCAATCACCTGTCTGCCTATTGTAATGCTAATCCCAGCTTCTAAAAGACCTGTTCATTGTTTGTGGTGATTTACATTCTATTGTCCATTGTGGTTTGGGGGAATTAAGCCTATAATTATAGGTTGTGGAACTAGCAGCAGACGGGTTAATTGAAGAGATGTTGATGAATCACCTGCATACTTGTTCGTATTGGGTCTGTGTTGTGGGTGGAGCTGGACTATTGTTCATTTTAGGTTAATGCAGTATTGGATGGTTATAAAAGTTACAATGTTTTTCTCAATAAAGTCATTCGATGCTAGGAAGATACAGAGTGTGTCTCGTTCTTCCAGAAGGATTAATTCCTATGGGAAGGGGTCGTCTGGCTGTGGAGGCTCGACAGGGAATTTGTGTCCAGGAGAGGGAAGGGATCTAAACGGCGTTACCCCCTTTCGTATTTGGGGTGACGTTACAAATACAACCCACAAATTAAAACCAATAGTATGGTTATGGTGATAAGGGAAAGTGTCTTTCTACTCAACTTTCTTTCAACAATTACAACTGTCCTCTGTTTTTAATGTAAATTGTTAGACATTGCCATTTAGTATTGTAGCGGGGCTTTAAAATCTAAGGGAATGTTTGAGTGGTAGTTGTACTCAAACACACTATTTGATAGGGTTCTGTAAACCATTCTTTTACTGCAGGTGGGATGCTGGTGTATAGTTCCCTGTGGCCTGTTGATGGCGCTGCCAGGGTTGAACCGCTGGTACAGTGCTGTGCCTTGGATGTCCCCTCTCGGCGGTGGTATGGTGGGCGTGTCGGCCTGCTGTGCATCCCGGGAGGGGATATAAAAGGGGCAGACCCTGTCCGTAGGGTGAGTTTCCGGGAGTCCGACCCCAGGAGCGTGTGATTCTGTTCGTGGCCACCCCAGGCACCTTTAGCCCTGGGGTGGAGTTCCTGGTCCGGTATACTGGTGGATCAGTCCCAGGCACCTTTAGTCCTGGGGCTGCAACTGAAGGCCTTGGGTTCAGCACCTTCGGCTGGAGCCCACGGAGGGAGGAGGAATCCCAGGTTGCTGCCTTGCAAGGAGATCCGTATCTGGAAGAGGAGGCCGGGGGAGGACTGTTCCGAGGGACTGGTGAGAGATCACAGTGAAGGAAGGGGCCCGGTAACTCTCTGGAGGGATGTTATCTTCCCGTTAGAGGCCTAAAACCAGAACCAACGTTCACCAGGTCTGTGGCAGAGTTGTGCAGGGATTGTGTGTAACCTAATTCGAGCATCATTCCGGCTGCTAGGATCCACTCTAATGGGAGACTATCTGGATGAGCTGAGACTACCTGAAGATATGGGTAGTGAATAAGTATTAGTTTGTGCCTGGACCTACTCCAACGCCTCTTGCTGTCCTGATCTTCCTCCAACCTTTCCTGTTCAATGATTATGCATAAGTGTTGTGTTACACTATGTGATTATTCTTGCTCTGTGTCTTTAAGATCTGTCCCCTTCTTTCTAGCTGAACTCTCTCTCTCTCACCGTAGTTCTTTATATGTCTCCTCCACTTCCTGACTCTCTCTCATTACTCCTGTATTTCTTCAATGCTAAACATCTTACATGTGGCTTACAACTGCAACGTTTTTCTACCTATGAATATCCATCATTAAACGGAACATTCGAAAGGATTCACCGTCTGTCGTCCTAACTGTGAGTTTATTCATTGAGTTAAACTGCCTGTATCGATGCAAGGGATAATAGAAAACCAGCTTGTGTAAGGCCTACTTCAACCTGGAGATGAACTTTATCGCTTTGTAGTTGAGACAGAACAGTAGAAAAACAGAGTTTCACAGCCTAATTACAAGATTTCTGCATGTCAGTACTGAAACAAGATTTACTGCCCTCATAGCAAGACAGAAGGGACAGAGCAGCACATGGCAGCCTTATAGTCTGAGACAATCTGCACAGTGTCATATTTCAGCACACAGATCCTGCCTGCTTTCACAGTCAGTCTGCTATCATGAGTGACCAAGCTTCTGCATGTGAACTCACATCTCCTTCCTCACAAGTTCCTGAAGAAACTGAGTTACCCAAACGCTCAGTTAAACCCACTTGGAAAGTAATGGAGAATTATGAAGCTTCAAGGACTGAATTGTCAAATAGCTTGGAATTAGTCTGGGATAAAATCCTTGCTGAAGCCAATACAATGTCTGTTGAACGTGAACTACTGACACTAGAGGGCGCCATTAAACAACTTTCTGCCTCATATGAGCTTTATCAGCTTACCAGCATCAAATTCACTAATGTCTTACAAAACATGAAGTCAGAAAATGCGATGATGCAATTAAAGCGCGTCAATGCTCTCAATATTGAAAGAGACAGTTTTATCCAGTAAACCAGATTAAAGGCAGAAGCAAAAATAAAGCTGTTACAGGACACTGCATCTCACAGATCTGTTTCCACCAGACGTTCTAAAAACTCGTCAAGATCCCATAGTTCAAGATACTCAACACTCAGTGAGCGACTTATTAATGCCTGCGCTGAAGTGGAAGCCAGCAAAGTGCAGGTGGCATATGCAGAAAAAAGAGCAGAGTTGGAAGCTCAAAGGGCAGAGTTGGAAGCGCAGTCAGCACGTCAAAGAGCAGAGTTGGAAGCGCAGTCAGCACATCAAAGAGCAGAGTCGGAAGCGCAGTCAGCACGTCAAAGAGCAGAGTTGGAAGCTCAGAGAGCAGAGTCGGAAGCTCAGTCAGCACGTCAAAGAGCAACAATGGAAACCTTAAATGAACAGTGTAAACATGACGCAGCTATGGCAAAGCTAAGGGTCCTACAGCAAGCTATCAGTGCAGACGAAGGTGCAAGTGAGAAAGACAGCATTAACCTAAACATAGCAGATATGGAAGACCCCATCAAACGCACTAAAGACTATGTCCTAAGCCACTGCAGTGCACACTCCATTGTCTCCAATGCTACCGACTACATAGAGACTCCTTCACAGCTTCAAGTTAAAGAGGTTCCAGCAACTTCCTGCACTCAAAATCACTCCACTGCATTTCCTACCTGCCTACCTTGCCTGCCTTCATACGTCACAGAGCATCAGCACAAGCTTCAAGCAAGTCATCAATCTCCAGTCATCGGTACAGCCTTGAATCAACGTACCATTGGAACAACTGACTTCAAGCAAGCAACTCACCTGGATGCATCTGCTGCACCATATTTCCCTGTGTCCTTTAACAACAATGTCAAAGATAATGCAATCAGCACCATACAGCCAACAGCATCTCACATAAAGGCGGAGACAACTGAGACAGAAGAGTTTGTGAGGTACATGCTTCGCAGAGAGCTCACAAAGACTGGTCTTACAAGTTTTGATGACCAACCTGAGAACTACAGAAGTTGGAAATGCGCCTTCAGAACTACAATCAGCAATATTGCCATTACAGCTGATCAAGAATTTAATCTGCTGATCAAATGGCTTGGTCCTCTATCTGCTGCACGTGTTAAGCCATTAAGATCGTTTTTCATGGACAATCCTACTACAGGCCTCACAGCTGCATGGGAGCGACTAGAGCAAAGTTATGGCAGTCCAGAAGCTATAGAAAATGCTTTGTTCATGCATCTGGAAACTTTCCCAAAGATATCCGGTAAGGACAACAAGGAGTTCCAGAGACTGAGTAACCTTCTCCTTGAGCTTCAGCTAGCCAAGGCAGATCCAAAACTACCTGGACTCAGTTACCTTGACACTCCAAGAGGGGTAAACCCAATTGTCTCCAAGCTACCGTATGGTTTGCAAGAGAAATGGACTGCACTAGGGTCATCATACAAAAGAGAGAACAAGGTTTCCTTCCCTCCATTCTCTTTCTTCTGTGAATTCATCAGGGAAATTGCAGAGACCAAGAACGATCCAAGTTTTTCCTACGGTGAGTACAGTCTCTTCTCACCCTTTCCTAAGAGTACCAGTCTTCAGGGCAACTATAGAAACCATAGAGGCCCAGTGTCCGTGAAAAAGACTGACATCCTTCCCACTCCTACCACAGTTCTGGCCACGAAAAAACAGAGTAGGAAGATTGAAAACCCTAACAGAGAGTGTCCCATACACAAGAAGCCACACCCCCTCAATAAATGTATCGGCTTTAGGAAAAAGCCTCTGGAAGAGCGCAAGGAGCTTTTAAAGACATTTAGGGTATGTTTCAGGTGCTGTGCTTCTACAGAACATTTTGCAAGGGACTGTAATGTGTCCATCAAGTGCATAGAGTGTGGCTCTGAAGAACATGTGCAAGCCCTCCATCCTCTTGAGCCCAGCTCTGCACAACCTGCCAACGCTCTTCCCAGGTTAACGCATGGCGGCGAGAATACAGACCAAGTGCCTAATTCTACCATAATTTCTTCATCCTGCACTGAAGTTTGTGGAGAAGACCGCTGTGGTAAGTCCTGTGCTAAGATATGCTTGGTGAACATATACCACAAGGATCAACCCGAAAAGTCTCTAAAGGCATATGCTATCTTAGACGATCAGAGCAATCGATCACTTGCAAAATCGGAATTGTTCAATCTATTTGAAATAAAAGGCGAAGCTCATCCTTACACCTTGGGTACCTGTAGTGGAACTATAGAGGTTTCTGGAAGAAGGGCTCATGGACTCATGGTATCTTCTCTCAAAGGTAACTTGCAATTACCCCTACCTACACTTGTTGAGTGCAATCAGATACCTGCTAACAGGGAAGAAATCCCTACTCCAGCTGCTGCTTTCCATCACCCTCACCTCAAGGTAATAGCAAATGAGATACCGCCGCTTGACAAAGATGCTCAGATCCTTCTTCTGTTAGGAAGAGACATTCTAAGAGTTCACAAGGTACACAGACAAGTCAGTGGACCCCCAGATGCCCATTTGCCCAGCGCACGGATCTAGGGTGGGTCATCATAGGAAATGTCTGCATAGGCAAAATGAAAAGACCTACCAACATTTCGTCATTCAAGACAAATGTTCTGCCAAATGGCCGAAACACTTACTTTGAGCCATACCCACATCACTACTGGGTGAAAGAGAAGATAGCCAGCCACGAATGGCAACATGGTATCTCAGGTGACACAAGCCCTTTCTCCTGCCATGATGGCGACTTCGGCTCTACAGTGTTTAATGCAACCAGTGAAGATGACATACTGGCTCCTTCAATGGAAGACAAAGAATTCATCAAGGTAATGGACAATGAGTTCTTTCAAGATGACTCCAATAACTGGGTAGCACCCCTACCCTTTTGTCTCCCAAGAGAGAGATTGCCCAACAACTTACAGCAGGCCATCAGTAGATTCTCCTCCTTAAAGCGAATCTTAAGCAGGAAACCAGAGATGCAAAAACACTTTGTGGACTTTATGCAAAATGTATTTGACAGAGATCATGCAGAGCCTGCTCCTCCACTAAAGGAGGGAGAAGAATGCTGGTACCTTCCATCCTTTGGCGTGTATCACCCACGCAAACCAGACCAAATCAGAGTTGTCTTTGATTCCAGTACTCATCACGAAGGTGTTTCTCTTAACAACATGCTCCTTACTGGACCCAACTTGAACAACAGTCTAATAGGAGTCTTGATTCGTTTCAGACAAGAGCCTGTAGCAGTAATGGCCGACATTCAACAGATGTTTCACTGCTTCATCGTCAGAGAAGACAACAGAAACTACCTCAGGTTTCTATGGCACAAGAACAATGACCTCAACAAGGAAGTTATAGATTATTGCATGAAGGTACATGTCTTCGGTAACAGTCCTTCCCCAGCAGTGGCAACTTATGGGCTAAGGAGAACAGCTCAGACTGGAGAAGTTGAATATGGATCTGATGCCCGTCAATTTGTTGAAAGAAACTTCTACGTTGACGACGCACTTAAGTCCTTTCCAACTGCTAAAGAAGCAATTGATCTTCTCACCAGAACAAAGGAGATGCTGTCTGTAGCAAACCTTAGACTACACAAGATTATATCCAACAGCCAGGAACTTATGAATGCCTTTCACTCTGAGGACTATGCCACTAGTCTAAAAAACCTTGACTTAGGTACAGATGTGCCTCCTGTACAGCGAAGTCTGGGTTTGTTGTGGAATATCAAGCAAGACAAATTCACCTTCCAAGTGTCAATTTGTGACAAACCCTTCACTAAGAGAGGAGTCCTGTCCGTGGTGAATAGCATCTATGACCTACTGGGTTTCCTTGCTCCAGTTACCATTCAAGGTAAGATTTTACTAAGACAGTTGTCTACTGAGAACATAGACTGGGATACTCCCTTGCCTAGTGAGAATCAACACAAGTGGGAAAGGTGGAGATATTCTTTGAAGTCACTAGAAAAACTTCAGATTCCCCTTTGCTATGTTCCGGGTTCCATTTCAACTGCTAACCGGAGAGAGATTCATATTTTCTCTGATGCATCAGTTGACGCTATTGCTGCAGTAGCCTATTTGAAGACCTCTGAACTGAATGGAGAATCACACTGTAGTTTTGTCCTAGGCAAGGCAAAACTCACTCCCAAGCCTGCACATACCATACCAAGACTTGAACTTTGTGCAGCCGTGCTAGCAGTAGAAATTGCAGAGGTCATACGAAGTGAAATGGACACTACAATTGATTCTTTCACCTTCTATACAGACAGTAAGGTAGTACTTGGTTACATAAACCACCAAACAAAACAATTTTATGTGTATGTCAGCAACAGGGTTGAACGTATCAAGAGATTCTCTCTACCAAGTCAATGGCATCACGTTCCCACTGAACTCAACCCAGCTGACTGTGGGACCAGAGCTGTGTCACCTGCCGCTCTTCAGGACAGCTTATGGCTGTCACCTCCAAGGTTTCTGTGTGAGGACTCTTACTTACTCCCTATTGACACCACCTATGGGCTAGTAAACCCTGAAGATGATAAGGAAATAAGAACTGTGAACACCTCACTCCACACTTCTGTAAGTACAAAACAGAAGCTACGGTCACACCGTTATGAGCATCAATGGAAGCAGGTGCAGCATCTAGCCAATGTGTTCTGGCATCGCTGGAAGAAAAAGTATCTTCACCACCTTCAAGGTCGTAACAAATGGCAAGCATCTAAGCCGAATCTTAAGATTGGAGACCTCATCCTTCTAAAAGACAAGGAAGTTTGTCGGAATGAGTGGCCTATGGGTCTTATTACTAAAGTTATGCCCAGCGACGATAACAAAGTCCGGAAGGTAGAAGTCAAGGTAACCAAGGGAGGATCGACACAAACCTTTAGTCGACCAATTACAGAGTTAGTACTCCTTTTGCCAGGTGAGTGACTTGTGCAAGGACTAGCCATGCTGTTGGCACGGCGGGGAGTACATTGCTGCCATCTACAGGTTCTACTCAGAACTTTGGAATTATTTGAAGACATCATACTGTGACTTTATGTTCTTCATCCTGTTGAACTTACGTTTATTATTTGCTTGTTGCATGTTTTTCATTACAGGTTCCAGGACATTCGTCAGTATTGGACTTTATGAAAATATATATTTTAGTTTGAGGTTATGAAATCTAAAGATTTCAGACGGGGAGTGTTGTGTTACACTATGTGATTATTCTTGCTCTGTGTCTTTAAGATCTGTCCCCTTCTTTCTAGCTGAACTCTCTCTCTCACCGTAGTTATTTATATGTCTCCTCCACTTCCTGACTCTCTCTCATTACTCCTGTATTTCTTCAATGCTAAACATCTTACATGTGGCTTACAACTGCAACGTTTTTCTACCTATGAATATCCATCATTAAACGGAACATTCGAAAGGATTCACCGTCTGTCGTCCTAACTGCGAGTTTATTCATTGAGTTAAACTGCCTGTATCGATGCAAGGGATAATAGAAAACCAGCTTGTGTAAGGCCTACTTCAACCTGGAGATGAACTTTATCGCTTTGTAGTTGAGACAGAACAATAACAGAGAAATAAACTCTACGTTGGAGTTGCAATTGGTGTGGACCGTGGAGTTATTGGGGAATAGAGACTTGTCTTTAATGCAGTGAAGACGGGAGCCATTTTCTGGGGGAACCTGACCATAGAGACCCAGGTACATTACACCGCTCAACCTCTTCACACAGGAGGGTACGGCCACGTGGCATGGTGTGCCCCTTTTCCTACAAGTGAGCCAAAGGGAAGGAACAAGGGGTGTGTGTGCTACAGTATTTTTTGCAGGCTGGTCGGTAAGTGTGCTGGGAAGTATGTTGTTTGTCTGTGCTGTGCAATGCTATTCCACGTGCACTTTACTTCAAAAGCTAGTTATAAATCAGTGTTGTTGCCATTTTTGTATAGCTTGCATGTCGTGTTGTGTTTGGTGTGGGGACACATTGGATGTCTTTAGCTGCCATTGTGCTCTTGTGCCTTTATGGAGCAATGGGCTCCCTCCAGGCATACCTGCCCTTAATTTATCCACTGATATACTGTAAATACTCCAAATTAGAGACTCTAATATAAGAGTAAGGCAGGCCATAGACGGTGCATATTTCTTTCCTGCAATGATTCGCATGATTCCCCATCAACACAGATAGTGCTGACATGGGAACCCCTCCTGCTGAGAAATTGTCTGCCCCTGGCGGGGGGGGGGGGCAAGCTGTTACCGCCAGGAGAAGACAGTGATTGTTGCTAGCGGCAGGCTGGTTGTGCCCAAGTTGATCGGTCAATTAACTTGGTACATTCAGCCTGCTTGCACATGATTTGAATCTCGGTCAGTTCCTGCTGAACCGCCGAGATTCAAACCGTCTATGGCCGGCCTTAGGACCGCAGTATACAGAGAAGCCTTGACAAGGCAGTGTGGCATCCACATATATTTGCAAATGTGTGCTAAAACCTGTTTTTAATGTAAATTATTAGACAGTGTCATTTTTACAGGCTAGCTGGTAAATGTATTGTGATGTGCAAAGTCCTTCCATGTGCACCTTACTACAAAAGCTAGTTATAATTGGGGTGGTTGCCATGACCTGGGTAGGTCTGAGAGGGCGGAGTGATATTGAACAATAAAACCAAACACATTAAACCTCATACATAATACAATATGACACAAATTATTTTTATTTGAGTATTATGACCACAGCATTTATTAACCACTTCAACCCGGGAAGAATGTACCCCCTTCCTGACCAGAGCATTTTTTGCGATTCGTCACTGCGTCGCTTTAACTTACAATTGCGTCAGTCGTGCAACGTTGCACCCAAACAAAATTGATGTCCTTTTTTTCCAACAAATAGAGATTTCTTTTGGTGGTGTTTGATCACCTCTGCGGTTTTTGATTCTTTTGAAGAAAACACAATATCTTTTACTTTTTGCTATAATAAATATCCCAAATTAACCACTTCCCTACCCAGCCATAGTCAAATGACGTCCACAGATGGGATCTCCCATCCTGGGTGGACGTCATATGACGTTCTCGGCTTTGTAGGGGGATATCTGAATGATGCCTGCAGTTAGAGGCATCATTCAGATATCCTTTTCTTGGGCCGGCGATTCTGTGCACCATAAGAATGATAATAGCGGCGGTTCTGCCGCTTGATCGTTCTTATAGGTGGCGGGAGGGGACATCGCCCCTCCCGCCGCCATCCGGTGCTTCTCCGGGCTCTCCCGTGCGATCGGGGACCCGGAGCGAATCTTCCGGCGTCGTTGGTGGGTCACGTGACGAGCATAGAGATGACTGGTGACCAGATGGTCACCAGTCATCTCTATGATCGTCGGAGGCCCGGAGGCCCGGGCGCGATGTGATGACGTCACGCCCGGGCCTCAAATGTAAACAAAGCCGCCATTGCGGCTGTAAGTATGAGATCAGTGAAAAAAATTTCACTGATCTCATGCTTTCCAGCCTAGAGGAGAGATGTGGGGTCTTATTGACCCCGCATCTCTCAATAAAGAGGACCTGTCACACACATTCCTATTACAAGGGATGTTTACATTCCTTGTAATAGGAATAAAAGTGATCAAAAAAAAAAAAAGTTAAATAATTGTAAAAAAATAAATAAATAAGTAAAAAAATAATAATAATAATAATAAAAAAATAAATAATTAAAACGCCCCTGTCCCCGGTAGCTCGCGATCAGAAGCGAATGCACACGTAAGTCGCCCACATTTGTAAACGCCATTCAAACCACGCATGTGAGGTATCGCCGCGTGCTTTAGAGCGCGTGCAACAATTCTAGCACTAGACCTCCTCTGTAATTCTAACCTGGTAACCTGTAAAAAAAATTAAAGCGTCGCCTATGGAGATTTTTTTTTTTTTTGTTCAATAATTTTTATTGAGAAATATAAAGCAGGGTAATATGTATTACAATGTACGTTAGATTTGCAGCAATTTGATTGAAACAGGTGGTACAAAAAAAAGAGAACAAGCATACACTAGTAGTAACGATAATACGATGCATATCTAGTTTGTAAAAGAAAAGAAAAGGAAAATATATTCAGACAGTAGTGCGCGTGTCGACTTTCGGGGGGCTTATCTCCTCCGGGATCACCCCAACTGGGAGCAAACAGTGACCCAGAAGGAGAACGGCCCGACGTTGCATCAGCTGAGAGAGGTTAAGCCTCTCGTAGGGAATGAACTCTTTAGAATAGCAAGATATTATCAACTTCTGTTTACCTTGGGTATGGTACAGGTTGCTCGGTCAAGAGAAAGTATTGTGTGGCATATGGAAGGTTAGTAGTATTTAAGGAGGTGGAACAGCTCTAGATCCGAAGGCCCAGGTAATCCAGGCTTTCCGTATTTTTTCTGCTCGTCCATTACAAGCAGCCATTATTGATTCATAGCTATGGTGCTGGTTCACTAGGTCGATAGTTTGGGCAATTACCGGTGATTCCTCTGACCTCCACTTCCGAGTTATACATAGCCTGGAAGCCAGAAGTATGTGAGATAGAACATACCTAGAGTTTGGGGGTATATTTTCTATTGTTAGGTTGAGTAATGCCAAGGCAGGGGAGGGAGTAATAGTGCAATTGAAAGTATCCGAAAGGAGGTTGAAAACATCCTTCCAGAAGCGTTGAATGTGTGGACAAGACCAGAAGATGTGTAACATATCTCCTTTAGAGGATTTACATCTCCAGCACATGTTAGAAGTCTGGGGATTGAATGATGCTAGTCTTGCTGGAGTCAGATACCAACGTAGGGTAATTTTTTGAGTAAGTTCCCATAGGGCGGAGCGCTGTGTGGATCTATATATGGATCGTAAGGCTAAGGTCCATTGGTCCTCTGAGTATGATGTGGATAGATCTGCTTCCCAATGGTAGTGAGCGGGAGTTTAACGAATTGGGTTTTGGACCTAAGGAGGTTGTAAAAGTGGGATATACCTTTGGTGTTGGTAAGAGTGTCCGTGAGATAAGCCCAAGTTTTAGTGGGAATGGCGTATAGGGGTAGGGGTATAGTTTTAAGACTATGCAAAATCCACATATGGGTAAAGAAATCTGACCCAGGGATATTGAACTCCTTCTGTAGGACAGAAAAGAGTTTGGGGCGAGACTTGAGGATAAGACTTTGGAGGGATTGTACTCCTAGCAGGGACCAGTGTGAGATATAGAGATCTGGAGTGAGAAAATGGAGGGTGTCTAATGGTATTTGGTGATTAGGTGTTGAAGGGGAGTCTCCCATCAGAGTGAGTAGTTTCTTCCAGGAGAGGGCAGAAGCTTTCATGATAGGGGGGAAGGAGGCAGGTATGGTTGTTCCCAGTGGTATACTCATTATCCAGGACTTTAAGTTGGAGCGACGGAGTAGGGCTTGCTCTATTTGTCCCCATGGGGTGACTGGTAGGGGGCGAAACCACTCCGGTAGTTGGGCGAGAATGGAAGCTAAATAGTAGTCTTCGAAGGCAATTGAGCCTACTCCTCCTACTTGTTTAGATTTAATCAGATTAGAATGGGCACACCTGGGTTTCTTTCCATTCCACATATGGGTGTTTAGAAGTGATTGGAGAGACCTAAAGTATGATGCAGGGAGTGGAATGGGTAGGGTTCGGAAAAAATATAGTATTTGCGGTAGGCACAACATTTTGAAGGCCGCTAATCTACCTGACCAGGATAGTTCGTGTTTCCTAATTTGTTGGGAGTCATTTTGTATTTTGAGGAGCAGGGGTGGGAAGTTGGCAGAAAACAGGGATTTGGTCGATCTGGTTAATTTGATTCCTAGATAGGTGATTTCTTTATCTGCCCATTTAAAATTATATTGTAGTTGTAGGAGATTCCGTGTAGTGGCGTCTAAGTTAATGTCTAGAATATACGATTTTGTGGTATTAACCTTGTAGTATGAGATTTCGCTAAACCAATGTAGTAATTTATCTATCTCCGCCAGGGAAGAAGCCGGGTTGGTGAGGATGAGAATCACGTCATCCGCGAATAGACTAATTTTGGGTGACGATTGCCCTATGCATATGCCTGATATGGTTCCTAACGTGCGTTGCTAGGGGCTCCATAAGGAGGTTGAAAATGAGGGGGGATAAGGGGCATCCTTGGCAAGTGCCATTGGTTATGGGGAACGATCGGGAGGTCATGTCTTCAGTGTATACCAAGGCAGAAGGCGTGGAGTAGAGTGCCATGATGGCTCCCAAAATATGCCCGGTAAAGCCGAACTTTTGGAGAACCGAATTAAGATAGGACCAGTGTACTCTATCGAACGCCTTCTCTGCATCCAGCGAGAGGAGCAGGGAAGGCGTTCCAGTAGATTCTGCTTGGTGGATAATGTTTATTAATCGCCTGGTGGCATCTGATGCCTGTCTTCCTTTGGTGAAGCCAGTCTGGTCTCTATGTATTAGGGTGGGCATTATATCTAATAGCCTTAGCGCAATTGTTTTAGCATAAATTTTTACGTCAAGATTTAGTAGCAAAATTGGACGGAAGTTTTGGGGTACGTTCGGCTCCTTTCCTGGCTTCGGTATAGTGATAACCATAGCATTCAACATTTCAGGTTGGAAGTGTGAAGAGGAGGCAGCGACATTGAAAACACCCTCTAAGTGGGGGATTAGATGGTCTGAAAATTGTTTATAGTATTCGCCAGACAGTCCGTCTGGACCCGGAGCTTTGTTTAGGGGGAGGGACTGGATTGTCTTCCGAATCTCCTGTGCAGAAAAGGGTGCGTTCAGTTTTTCTAGTTGGATCTCGGTCAAGGTAGGTAGTCGAAGATTGAGCAAGAATCGGTTAATGTCATCTAGGGTAGGTTGGGGAGTATCAGGGTCACGTTTGAGGTTATACAGGTCACTGTAGTAATCACTAAATGCATTAGCTATGTCCTGTAGGTTAGTAAGAGGGGTTTGGTCATGGGGATGGAATAGTTTGTTAATTTTTGTCTTGGAGCGTTTGGTTTTGAGTCGTTGTGCCAGTCTTTTCCCAGCTTTGTTAGATGTGGAATAAATGGTAGCTTTAAAGCGTCTCTGCAGGTGGTCATAGGAGTGAAGGAGTAGGGAACGGAGTTCCTGTCGTAGGGTCACTAGGCGGTCAGGGATCGGGGAGTGAGGGGTTGGCTTTGTGGTGGTTTTCTAGAGCAGTAATTTGGGCGGTAATCTCATCAAATCGCTGAGTCCTCTTTCTTTTGTGCGTAGCACTCATTTTCATCAAAATACCCCTTACAAAGACTTTGTGTGCGCACCACAGCACCCCAAGGTCAGCCACCGTTCCAATGTTAATCTGAAATAATTCTTTTATATGTTGCGCTATGACAGGGGCATAGTCCCCATGTTGTAAAACGTAGTTGTTAGCTCTCCATATTCGAGAGTTGGGGATCCCTTTGGAATCATCTATGGCAGTTGTAATGGGGGCGTGGTCTGACCATGTGGTGGTGTGGATTGCTGAAGCCAAAATAGTTTGTAATAGCCATTTATCGGACAAGAATAAATCTAAACGAGAGTATGAGTTATGTCTAGGGGAGAAAAAGGTGTAGTCTTTCTCAGTGCCGTGATGGCATCTCCATACGTCATACAGTTCATGCGCAGAGATGAGGTTCTGCAGTGGGGATGGTCTTCTTTTTGCGGCAGAGGTGGAGTCTATAGAGATGTCCGTGTCAGGGAAATCCGTCCAACGGCGCCAATCAGCGCCCAATGCGCACGCGCGGCGGAATGATGCTTCGGCGCATGCGCGTGCGCGGGACGGCGCTTCTACGTCCTCGGGTGCGCGCGCCGACGCAGCGGCGCGCGCGCATGCACGGCGGCGCACCAATAGGAATCCAGGCGGGCCTATTTAAAGAGATCCAGTTGCACTGACAAGTTGCTGGTTTGTCAGCTTTCCTGTATACCCAAGACTCTGGAAAACTATCTTGAAAATCTCCTTGTGACCCGGACTGGCTTGACTCCTCTGATCTCTCTCCTGGACCTGACCCTCGGCTTGCTATACGGACTTCTGCCTTCTCCTGTGTTTGACCCTCGGCCTGTGACTCGGATCTGCTGCTTGTCTACAATCCTTGACCTCCTGCTTGTACCTTTTGGACTTCCGCGTTTCCTTTGAACTCCTGCCTGGTTCCCGGTATTCTCTGGACTTGTTGCCTTTTACTGTGCTAGACCCCCAGCCGGGACTGTTACCTTGCAATTGCAACCCGGACTCAACCTGCACCGGCTTCCATTATCTCCTGCTGTTTGAACTTTACCAATCCGACTAGTTCCCGCTTGAAGCCTGTTTCTTCAGTCTACTCAACACTACCGGACCGTCTAAAAGTACCCACCACCTGCCGGTAGCCGGTGCCGCTTCTCGCCATCCACTCCCTGTCTCAACTCCAGGGGGTGGAGTGCGTCAAGTCGCAAAGGTGAACCACTCTCGGCATCTCGGCCTCGGTAAGTACATACCTTTACAGTACAAACCAGCCAGATGTCTGAGGCCGACAGGGTGCGTTCACCGTTCGAGACCCTATGTCAGCAAGTCACCGCACTAACCGATGCGGTTCAGAAATTACAAGAAGGTTATGTCCAAATGGATGGCCGCTTTCAGCTACTTACTGGAGCTACAGGACCAGCATCACCAGCTGCTACCGTTGCCAATGTTGCCTCCACGTCTCAAAATCAGGCAAATCCCACCGTAGTAATGGCTACCCCTGAACCCAGGGTCCCCCTGCCTGAGCGATTTTCTGGCGTCCGTAAGAAATATCGGGCTTTCAAAAATGCATGTTCTCTTTACTTCGCCCTTCAACCCAGGACTTTCTCTTCAGAAGTGGTAAAGGTGGGGTTCGTCATCTCCCTTCTAACCGACGAACCCCAGGCCTGGGCCCATGGCCTGATGGAGCAAAGCAGCCCCATACTAGATTCCGTGGACACCTTCTTCGAGAGTATGGCGCAGCTGTATGACGATCCTCAGCGATCAGCTACAGCTGAGTCTGTTCTCCACAGTTTAACCCAGGGGAGAAGGCCGGTGGAGGACTACACGGCCGAATTCCGGAAATGGTCAGCTGACACTGGCTGGAATGAGACGGCCCTTAAATACCAATATCGCCAAGGACTGTCTGAGGCTTTTAAAGACGAGCTGGCCAGGATTGGCGTTCCAACTACTCTGGAAGATTTGATCCAGTCTGTCACTCAGCTTGACAGACGCCTGCGGGAGCGGCGTTCCGAGCGTTTCCAGACTACCCGTCCAAACTGGACTTTGCCCCGATCAGCTCCTGCCTACCCACCCATCCAAGTTCCTACAGCATCTTCTCCTCCCGAGCCTGAACCCATGCAGCTTGGTCTGGTTCGTCCTCCCCTTTCTCCTGAGGAAAAACAGCGCAGACGTCAGGCCAATCTGTGCCTTTACTGCGGGGGTACTGGCCATTTCCTTCGGAGCTGCCCAGTGAGACCTAGTAAGTGTACCCTCAAAGACACTTTGAACTACCAAGTTTCTGGCTTACCACAGACTTATGTTGTTCTTTCCATTTCTCTACAGCTACCAACAGGAGCAACCCGCCTACCGGCGATTATTGATTCAGGAGCCTGCAGCTGCTTTCTGGACTCTTCACTTGCTTCCCAACTTCACTTTACTCTGCAAACCAAGGACCGTTATCTTCAGGTTCGTCTGGCGGATGGATCCCTGCCTCGTTCAGGGGTAATTACGCAAGAAACAAAACCCATCCTTGCTATCACGGATTCAGGCCACCAAGAATACCTTCGATTTGACCTCATCCCATCTCCCATGTTTCCCATCATCCTGGGCCTCCCCTGGTTACAAGCACATGAGCCTCATATAAACTGGGCCAAAAGGGAAGTTAACTTCACTTCTTCATATTGTTCCCAACACTGTCTTCCCGCACTTCCAACTGTCTGTGCTACTTTAACCCCTCAACCGGATAACCTACCACATGTTCCATCAGCATACTTAGAATTCCAGGACGTCTTCGACAAACAGCAGGCCGACCGCCTACCTCCACATCGTCCCTACGATTGTCCCATTGACCTTCTGCCTGGCTCCAAAATTCCATTCGGCCGCATCTTTCCCTTGTCCGAATCTGAGTTGAAGGCCCTCAAGTCTTACATTGAGGAAAATCTGGAAAAGAAATTCATTCGCCCCTCTTCTTCCCCAGCCGGTGCCGGTATCTTTTTCGTTGAAAAAAAAGACGGGACTCTGAGGCCCTGCATCGACTATAGGGAATTAAATAAAATTACTATTAAAAATAGATACCCGCTTCCTCTCATCCCGGAGTTGTTCCAACGATTCCGATCAGCTCGGATCTTCTCTAAACTGGACCTTCGAGGGGCCTACAACCTCATCCGGATCAGGGCTGGAGACGAATGGAAGACGGCTTTTAGATCTAGGTTCGGTCATTTTGAATACTTGGTCATGCCATTCGGGCTTTGCAACGCCCCAGCTACTTTCCAGCACCTGGTCAATGACATTTTCCGTGAACACTTGGACGACTTCCTAGTAGTCTACTTAGATGATATTCTTATTTTTTCGTCCTCCCTTGAACTGCACCGAATCCATGTCATCAAGGTCCTCACTATTCTCCGAGAACATAGACTTTACCTCAAGGCCGAGAAATGTGACTTTGAGAAAACCACTGTGCAATTTTTGGGATTTATTATTTCTACCAATGGGGTCGCAATGGACCCGCAGAAAGTCAAAGCTATCCAGGAATGGCCAGCCCCAACAGACAAGAAAGGGGTACAACGGTTTATAGGTTTCGCCAACTTCTACAGGAGGTTCATTGTGGGGTTCTCCTCTATTGTGGCACCTATAACCCAACTGACACGCCAGGGCTACCGCTTTCACTGGTCACCGGAAGCTCAGGATGCCTTCGATAAACTAAAAAATGCATTCACATCGGCACCTGTATTGAAGCATCCAGATCCGCTACTGCCATTTACTCTGGAAGTAGATGCTTCAGAGTCAGCCACTGGGGCCATCCTCTCTCAAAGGCAGGGCCCCAAATCCCTTCTTCATCCAGTAGCCTTTGCCTCTCGTAAATTAACTTCTCCAGAACGTAATTATGACGTCGGAGACCGGGAACTATTAGCTATCAAATTCGCCCTGGAAGAATGGCGATACCTTCTGGAGGGAGCCCCTCACCCTGTCATGATATTCACGGATCATAAGAATCTAGAATATCTGAGAACAGCAAAACGTCTTCGACCCAGACAAGCCCGATGGGCCCTCTTCTTCACCAGGTTTAACTTTCATATCTCTTATAGGCCCGGTTCCAAGAACGTGAAGGCGGATGCACTCTCTAGGATGTTTCCCGAGACCCCTCAAGCAGAGGAACCAAGTACCATCCTATCAGCACAAAACGTTCTGCTCATTCCACAGGCTGATCTACTAACTTCCATAAAAGCCGCCTCTAAGCATTGTCCTGACCAAGTAACCTCTTCCCTAGAGAAGCATAATGACTTGCTCTGGTCCCAAGGTAAAGTCTTCGTCCCTCTGGAAACAAGGCAACTGATTCTGAAAACTTTCCACGACCACAAACTAGCTGGTCACTTTGGAACCAAAAAAACCATGGAACTAATCTCTCGCTCCTTCTGGTGGCCTGGTTGGAGACAAGATTGCAAGTCCTATGTTGCCTCCTGTACCCGTTGCCAACGGTATAAGGGACCCAAAACCAAGAGTTGGGGACTACTCAAACCTTTGCCTATCCCTGAACGTCCGTGGGCAGATGTGTCCATGGACTTCATTGTAGATCTACCGCCCTCTGGAGGTTTTACCACGATTCTGGTCGTAATTGACCGCCTCTCCAAAATGGCACACTTCGTGCCCATGATCGGTACCCCCCTCTGCTGCAGATACAGCCAAAGCCTTCTTTCAGGAGATAATCAGGCTCCATGGGGTGCCTAAGAGCATCACCTCTGACAGAGGCGTTCAATTCACGTCGAAATTCTGGAAGGAACTTTGCAAATCTTTAGAAGTCAAGATTTGCCTATCATCGGCATATCACCCCCAGAGCAACGGACAGACAGAGAGAACCAATCAAACCCTAGAACAATATCTCCGTTGTTTTTGCTCAGCCTCACAAGACGATTGGTCCTCCCTATTATCCTACGCTGAATTTGCATATAACAACTCGGTGCATTCAGCCACCAGTCAAACTCCTTTTTGGGCCAACTTTGGCTTCCATCCTTCCTTCCTCCCTGATGACATTCCGGAGAGCTCTGTTCCTGCTGTTCAAGATCGGATAGCCTTTGTTCAATCTAATTTTCTGAGACTCCAGGAAATGATGCAAAACGCCCAGGAGTCTTACAAGAGATACTATGACAAGGGTAGGAAGGAAAATCCAGTCTTCAAAGTTGGGGAGGAAGTATGGCTCTCCGCCACCAACCTCAAATTACCGATCCCTTCACGGAAATTGGGACCAAGATTTATAGGCCCTTTTAAAATCAAGCGAGTAATCAACCCTGTGGCCTTTGAATTGGCACTGCCCGACTCCTACAGGATACACCCGGTCTTCCACACGTCTCTGTTGAAACCAGTAGTCTCCAGCTCCTTCCCGGGAAGGGATGAGCCACCTCCTCCACCTGTGGAGGTTGATGGTGAAGATGAGTATGTGGTGGAATCTATCTTGGGCTGCAGGAAAAGAGGCAGGCAGTTGCAGTATTTAATCAAATGGAAGGGGTATCCCCCAGAGGACAACTCTTGGGAACCATCTAGGAACCTACATGCTCCCCGCCTAATTAGAGTCTTTCACCAGGAACATCCCGAGTTGATGTCTAGTCTGGGCGTCCGGAGTCCGCCCCTAGGAGGGGGGCACTGTCAGGGAAATCCGTCCAACGGCGCCAATCAGCGCCCAATGCGCACGCGCGGCGGAATGATGCTTCTGCGCATGCGCGTGCGCGGGACGGCGCTTCTACGTCCTCGGGTGCGCGCGCCGACGCAGCGGCGCGCGCGCATGCGCGGCGGCGCACCAATAGGAATCCAGGCGGGCCTATTTAAAGAGATCCAGTTGCACTGACAAGTTGCTGGTTTGTCAGCTTTCCTGTATACCCAAGACTCTGGAAAACTATCTTGAAAATCTCCTTGTGACCCGGACTGGCTTGACTCCTCTGATCTCTCTCCTGGACCTGACCCTCGGCTTGCTATACGGACTTCTGCCTTCTCCTGTGTTTGACCCTCGGCCTGTGACTCGGATCTGCTGCTTGTCTACAATCCTTGACCTCCTGCTTGTACCTTTTGGACTTCCGCGTTTCCTTTGAACTCCTGCCTGGTTCCCGGTATTCTCTGGACTTGTTGCCTTTTACTGTGCTAGACCCCCAGCCGGGACTGTTACCTTGCAATTGCAACCCGGACTCAACCTGCACCGGCTTCCATTATCTCCTGCTGTTTGAACTTTACCAATCCGACTAGTTCCCGCTTGAAGCCTGTTTCTTCAGTCTACTCAACACTACCGGACCGTCTAAAAGTACCCACCACCTGCCGGTAGCCGGTGACGCTTCTCGCCATCCACTCCCTGTCTCAACTCCAGGGGGTGGAGTGCGTCAAGTCGCAAAGGTGAACCACTCTCGGCATCTCGGCCTCGGTAAGTACATACCTTTACAGTCCGGCACCAGGTTAAAGTCTCCGCAGAGTAGGAGATGGCCATTCTGAAGAGATTTAGATAACTTGAGAATTTTGCGCAGAAAATGGGTTTGACCCTCATTGGGGGCGTAGATGTTGACCAAAGTGTAGGTTTTTTTGTCGATGGTGCAAATCAGGATTATGAATCTACCCTCAGGGTCAAGGGTTACATCTGAGAGTTGGTAGTCAAGTTTGGAGCTGATCGCAATCATGACTCCTCTGGTCTTGGAGTTGTGAGATGCATGGAAGATATGGGGGAAGTGGCTGTTAACACATAGGTTCCAGTCAGATTGAAGGAGGTGAGTCTCCTGTATGCAAATTATGTCACTGCGAAGGTCTTTAACAGTCCTCCAAAGGGAGTGTCTTTTGGCGGGGTGGTTGAGCCCATTAACGTTGAGTGACATAATATTGAGCGGCATTTTTGTGTTGTGAAGGGAGTGATGTGCATAGGTAACACTTACAGTTTGTCGACGCACCTTCTGGAACAGGGAGTACTGATGATTCCTTGTTGAGGAACAGAGGATTCTCGTAAATGTCCTGCACCAATTCTCCTAGAGTTGTGGATAGAGCAATCTGTCGTGGAGAGAAAAAAAAAACAAATACCAGAAAACCGAAAGTGTACACGCACTTAAAGTAGATGAGGTAGATAATGTAAACTGAAAGGTTGAAAGTCGGAGGTGGAGCAGAACAGCTCTACGACCTCTTTCGGGGGGTAAAAAAGTTCAACTCGAGGTGAAGTGTTTCAGTAGGAGAGTTTCTCTATCAAGACCCAAGGGAGTATAGGGTTAGTAATGTGGCCCTCCATAAAGGCAGTAAATCAGGCTTTCGGCTGATCAAGCTTGCGGCGGGAGGAGGGCGGTCCGCTGCGCGGTGGCAGCGGGGTGGGCGGATCAGGTAGGATACCCCAATTGTGGAGTAGGGTGAGTCCCGCTTGTAGATCGTTGACAACGTGCGACTTGCCATTCATGGTTATGAGGAGTGTAGCCGGGTATCTCCATTTGTATTGAACCTTGTGGTATTGGACTCATTTGTCTCCTCATTTGTAGAGTGAACTTGGACAGGTCAGGGAAAAGTTGTACATCAGAAAATGGTGGCGGGAGGGGTGATTTAGTTTTGACCCCATACCTGAGCTGCTCCTTCATATGGAAAAAGTGCACCCTCATGAGTACATCTCTGGGTACAGAGGCTGCAAGGTGGGACGGCTTTGCAATCCTGTGGATTCTGTCTATGATGAGGTCTCTAGGAGACGCGTCCGGTATTATGACATGCATCAATTCTTTAGCGAACTTAGGTAGGTCCGCAGGTAAGATGGTTTCTGGCACACCTCTCAACTTAACATTGTTCCTGCGGGACCTGTCCTCTAAATCGGCCAGCTTGGTGCGCATCCATTTTTGTTCCTCTCTGATATCATCATATGCGTCTATGACACCGTTAACTGTGGATACACAGCCTGACATACTCTCTTCTATATGTGTTACCCTGTTGTCCAGTGAGTGGATGTCAGAGGTGACCTTCTGAAAGAGGGAGGATAAGTCTGTCATGAGCGAGGTCTGCAGGGACAGTAGCATATCCTTTAATGTTGAATCAATCACTGGTTGGCCCGAGGTAGGAAAGGAGGCCATAGAGGAGTGCAGGGCCTGGTTGGATATGAGGGGATTGAAAGCCGGGGCCTCAATTAGTGAATGCGGTGGGCAGTGCGGTGGCGAATCCATCCGCATCTTGGCTTTCGCAGGGGTTCTGGTGAGGGGATCAGTCTCAGGGGAGTGATCGGAGCTGCTCATGGACCCCGGGGTGGACAATTCAGCTGGAATTTCGTCCGGTAGATCTGTGTATGAGTCCCGCGAGTCCCACGGCGTGGCCGGGCCGACGCCATCTTTGCTAGCACTGACCTTCTCCGCCGGCTTGAAGGCAAACTCTGTTAGTTTCTGTGGCTTATAGTTGGTAAATCTCTTCCGAGACATCTCGGCTAGGGTCTAGGGCTTTGCCAGAGTAAGGATGGCCTCAGATTCTGTAGCTGAAGGGCCGTTGTCGCTTTGTGATGTCCCCTGGGATGACGAGCTAGAAGCTTAAGCAGCCATCTTCTCCGCCGGTCGGCCATGCCCCCCCCGCCTATGGAGATTTTTAAGTACCGAAGTTTGGCGCCATTCCATGAGTGTGCGCAATTTTAAAGCGTGACATGTTAGGTATCTATTTACTCGGCGTAACATCATCTTTCATATTTTCCCCAAAAATTGGGCTAACTTTACTGTTTTGTTATTTTTTTAATTCAGGAAACCATTTTTTTTTTTTTAAAAAGGTGTTTGAAAAATTATTGCGCAAATATCGTGCAAGAAAAAATGTTGCAATGACCGTCATTTTATTCCCTAGGGTGTCTGCTAAAAAAAAAAACATATATAATGTTTGGGGGTTCTGAGTAATTTTCTAGCAAAAGAATGATGATTTGTACATGTAGGAGAGAAGTGCTAGAATAGGCCCGGTATTGAAGTGGTACAAAAAGCCCTGTATGGAAGTGGTTAAAAAAAAAATTTCCTCAGTTTAGGCCGATATGTATTCTTATACATATTTTTGGTAAAAAAAATCGCAATAAGCGTATATTGATTGCTTTGCACAAAAGTTATAGCATCTACAAAATAGGGGATAGTTTTATGGCATTTGTATTATAATTCATTTTTTTAGTAGTAATGGCGGCGATCTGCGATTTTTATTGGGACTGCGACATTATGGCGGACACATCGGACACTTTTGACACTATTTTGCGACCATTGTCATTTATACAGCGATCAGTGCTATAAAAATGCACTGATTACTGTGTAAATGACACTGGCAGGGAAGGGGTTAAACACTATGGGGCGATCAAGGGGTTAAGTATGTCCTAGGGAGTGATTCTAACTGTGGGGGGGATGGGCTAAAAGTGATATGACAGAGATCACTGCTCCCGATGACAGGGGGCAGTAGATCCCTGACATGTCACTAGGCAGAACAGGGAAATGCCTTGTTTGAGATGATCGCGGGCACCCGGCTGACATCGAATCCGCGGGACCCACGGGTGCGCTCACGGAGCACGCATCGGGCATGCGCGCCAGCACGGTGGCAAATTCAGAGGGATGTACAGGTACGTCCCTTTGTGCAGCCGTGCCATTCTGCGGGCGCAAATGTACATGCAGAGGTCGGCAAGCGGTTAAATACCAAGATAAGATCAAAAACATGATTTAGACACCAATTCCCTTCAAAAACATAAAATAATTCTGATACAATCTTTAAAGCCCGGTCCCTGGCAGTGCCACCCAATAATATGTTCCCTTGTAAACCCGTATCAGCCACAAGCCATTTACAGCCAGCTCGGTGTGTACACACCAGTAATTTTTACACCATTATTCACCTGGAATATCATGTTTTGTTGTAAACCTGTACTGGCCACTAGCCATCTACAACCAGCTCGCTGGGTACACACCAGTCATTTTTACACCATTATTCACCTGGAGTATCATGTTTTGTTGTAAACCTGTACTGGCCACTAGCCATCTACAACCAGCTCGCTGGGTACACACCAGTCATTTTTACACCATTATCCACCTGGAGTATCATATTTTGTTGTAAACCTGTACTGGCCACTAGCCATCTACAACCGGCTCGCTGGGGACACACCAGTCATTTTTACACCATTATTCACCTGGAATATCATGTTTTGTTGTAAACCTGTACTGGCCACTAGCCATCTACAACCAGCTCGCTAGGAACCCACCAGTCATTTTTACACCATTATTTACCTGGAATATAATGCTCCGTTGTAAACCTGTAATGTCCACTAGCCATCTACAATCAGCTCGGTGGGTACATACCAGTGATATTTACACCATTATTCGCCTGGAATAAATTTTAGTAAGTACTTCCTTTATGAAAACAACACATAATCATAGATATTTGTGACCGTTAAGATTAAACCACTTGTCCAAACATTGCCAACGATCTTACTTTCTTGGTACCATCAAGGATCCGCCAATGCTGTGATAAAAGTACAACCTTTTTCATGAGACCACCATTTTTTTTTGCATACCTCAGTTCCCCAAACCTATAAACTTTCAATCATAACCATATCCATACATTTATCAAGAGGTTGGGTAGCTTGGCCAAATTGCTCCCCACACTGTCTGTTCCTCCTTGAGGTTTCTCTAAGCTATGACCACATCCTCCCTGCATCCTTAAGCCATTCCCCACCCATTATTAACCCTTCCAACCCACCCTGTCACGTGCCCTTTCTCCTATATGCTCAAGGCAGCCCTTGTACAACTGTCTTCTTAGCCTGATTATTGCTAGGATGTATACAACAAACATTTTAGCAGAAACTATGCTACTTTAATTTTTTTAATTAACAATACAGTTAGAACAGTTACTAAATACATTACATGTTTAATGCCCCAATAAATGAAAATGCAATCATCAATCCTATTTCTGATTATTTTCTTGTAAGTAATACAATGATATTTTGTAATAATGAACTAATGAATACTGTACACAAATTTATAATGAAATTGCAAGGTATTTAGGTCATCCCTGTACCATTTGGTCCTCTACCTAATAGTTAATGTTTAGCCTGTAATATTATCAAATCATGGCAGGTACATAACTGAAAAAAAAAAGAAGAAAATTGGAAAGATGGTGAACTTTTCAATGATGTTCCATGCATTGTCTTACAGAGAAATATATCTGTTTCATTTCAACACAGTTCTGGGTCCCTTTGGGAGATGCTTCCATTTCCACATTATGTATGTACGGTACACCTCTTTGAGCAATATCTTCATTCTGACTTTGCCGTCTTTGCACCAGAGCATTTGTGACACTCTTCATTATTTTTGTGTGAAATATTTGTGCAGGATATTTTTAGCAGGCTGGTTTGAAAAATTCTTGAAGGGAAAAAAAAAATGTCAGAACAGAGTTTTAATAATAAATGGAGATCTCACAGAGCTGGCGTTTTATCACTATTTGATATTCCAAGTAAACCAATTTATAAGATTTGCAGATTGAGAACCTGGCGCCTAATTAGCTCAAATCTAGAAGACACAGGAGATGCAGAGAATGCTGAAAATATTACTCGCCTTTCTAATCTTATGATTTTATTTCTCTAATATAGTCTCCATGTGACATGGATGAAATATCTAATTCATTTTTGATATGTGGACAATAAAGCCGATGGCATCATTTGAAGTTCATTACATTTTCTGGTGAAGTTGTTTCAAGTTTCAAAAACGTGATTTGTATGACTTTAAAGCCATTAGCTCTTACAGTACGTGATGAATATGATGACAGAAATGTCATGTGTACTTTAATTGACAGTACAATTCTTGTTCCAGCATAAAGCTTGCTCATTCTTTATTAGTCATGAGTAAATCTGTTTTCCTGAACCTGGAGTCAGGCTGGTCTGTTCAGTAAAATAGCAACATACCCTTTACCAGTTTATGTCTTTGTCCAATAAACTGCTTTACCAGTACACTTACCCCTGATGACCTGTGACAGGTAATCCATCCTGTGAAGCAAAACTCATACTCAGATTAAAGTAAAGCAGGATTTTTCATTATTATACTTAACCTCTTTAGCTCTCAAACCTTTACATCTCCTACAAGCTAGAGCAATGTTCACATTTCTGCTATGGAACTTTTTTGGCAATAGCTTTCTCATTACTTAAGATAGAAAAATAAAACATATATAGTTTTTTTTTTTTTTTTTTTATAATGGTATGTTTATTGGGTTTTTCAAGGCAATTCTAGATAAGATCAAAACAGCAACATACAATAGTGTAACATAAGCATGCAGCATCAGATGAAACCAGAGATACATAAAAAAAGTGAAACATAAAAACAAAATGTAGCTCGTAGATATTGTAAGGGTGCCCGCCAATAGAGCAGGCTTTGGAAACAGGAAAAAAAATTCACATAAATCTATTGCAGCTTATATGTTGGGCAAAATATAAGCATCTCAGTATGATACCAACAAAAGGATATGTATCAGAATCTCTAACCTCTTCCAGTCTAATGAGAGCCTTTAAGGCCACAGACCGCTGACATCCTTCAAAATGTAGTGGGTTGTGAGGCATAGTGGGTGCAAAGGTAGTAAAAGTCATTGGAGCCTCCTTTCCCAGTGGACGCCTTGTAAGGAGAAACGCGGCGTCGGGTGGAGCTAAAGGATTCTGACGTCACCATACATCAGCTGGCTGGCGTGAGTCCCAGCTGACTGTTTGTTTTATTCATGGAGTTGTTGTTATTGCTTTAGCAAACAAACGGCACCTTGTCCTTTATCTATGGATGTCAGCTATCAATAAAATGTTTTCCTTTTTATAAGAACTTGCTGCACCATGAAATTCTTTATTATTATCTCCCCAACTAAATCCTTAATGTGCGAGCGGTGATATATGGTTGTTACACCTCGGAAAGCTTTCATCTGCCGCATTCCTAAGGAAGGAGGAACCTGGATGGTATGAACTTTGCTGCAGTAGTCTGAGTGAATCCTATGTGCTGAGCTCGCATGACCTCTGTGACGCGGGTCCGTCTATTTCGGTAAGGAGACATCTGTTAAACATTGTTTTTTTCCACCTGTTGGAAGTCTTGAGAAGATTTTTTTCTCCTAATTTTATGTATGTTTTTTTTTTCTCTCTCTACTGCTCCTATGGACAATTTTGAATATTCTTAATTTCTGGACTTTTGTGCCCTATATTATTTATAATTATGTGTTTGTGTATATTTTGGTACACTTCATCCTAAAGGTGTTCATTCACCTTTTTATATCACATGTCATTTGTGACATATTGTTTTTATACACTTCATTGTTTTAGTTAAGGATGCACATTATATTCACATTTAACATTTCATCGTAGTTTAATATTCTAACTATTTATAATTGCAGCACCATCACTTTTTTCACTTGCAGGGAATTTTTCCCATGTTTTAGGATTTTGATCCTGCCCATTTTCACCAATTTTTCACTTGGATGTGATTTGTAGGTGTTTTCTTTTGGGGGTAGCACGGATATTTCCACATTACACAAAAGTCATTGGGCGCCAGACACTTCTGTGATGCAAAAGAGGCTTTATTTCTTTTAACAGTCCTTTTTATATTTTGCAAGAGAAAGAGAGTTGGGGCCAGGACACCCGTAGGTAGTTGCAATTTTAATAGGCAGACTCCGAGGCTTCAATAGGAGGAGAGTCGTACAAGGAAAGGCCATAGCAAGGTGCCACTTCTACACGTGCAGGTTTGCTGTCCCCTATGGCTACAGTACTCACCAGTTCCTAATTCAAACGTAACAGTTCTCTCAGATTTACGACAACTTCTACTTGTAGTTCTTCAGTCCTTTGAGCTCTTGGTCTCTCACTGGAGCCGCTGATTCACTACCTCTGAATCCCGTGAGCTCCTCAAGGCTTTTGCTGTGATATCTCCCTCAAGCGTAACCCACGCTTCCCTGCTGGGTACCTTCAAGCTTCACCACTGCTGACCGGCTCAATCCCTAGCTTGACACACAAGGCTGCTCTGCAAGCGTCACCTCCGCTGGTTGGCGCCCTGACTTGATCACCGCCAGATTCCCCACTGTGCCCGTTTGGTGAGAGTACTGCTTCGGTACTTGCTTCAGTTAATCACTATGGTCCCTGGTAAAGGTGATTGGTCCCTTTAGTGGCGACAGCTTCCCTTCTACGTCCGATCACAACAGGTTCTCCGGCTAGCAGACTTTTGGTTGGACTGCAACCTG
Organism: Rana muscosa; assembly: GCA_029206835.1. Classification (NCBI taxonomy): domain Eukaryota; kingdom Metazoa; phylum Chordata; class Amphibia; order Anura; family Ranidae; genus Rana; species Rana muscosa. Next base: position 642,917,309 of record CM055117.1, on the reverse strand, counting down.
CAGTACCACCCCAGCGCTGCCCTCTTACTTCTGGATAGGTCCTCACACAGCCTGGCAGCCAGATGGATTGAAAAAAGATGCCCCGGGATAGGCGCAATCTCCAGCCTAGCAGCCCCGAGCAGAAGACACATGTCCACCCAGACAGCAGTCCGGGTGGCACAGAACATAGATCACCTGGCTCCACCGAAATATATAGGCTCTCCCAGGAGGCCAAGGGATTCAAGAAAACCCCTGTCCATTGGCTGAGATACCCATATTCCCATAACCTGACCTTGAGTTGTCCTTCTCATAACTAGTAGCACCAAGTGCCGACCACCTAGTGGTAGAAGAGAAAAGTACAACAAGCAAAACTTAGGGAGAAATCAATGGATCTCTAACAATTTAACTATGGTAGCTACCCCTGACAAGGAATTTGGTGAGGAGCTCCCTGACTAAACCCCAGGGCGCTACAGATACACAAAATGAAAAAAAAGGGGGGGGGGACACACCATGGAACATAGAAACAAAACAAACTAAATAGTAAGGAAAGAGAGGCAGCTACCCAGGTGCTTGGAATACCTTGATTAAGCTCAGAATTGTCTCACAGAATTGCTCACAGAATATGCTCAGAATTGTCTCACAGAATTGCTTACAGAATAAGCTCAGAGTTGTCTCACAGAATTGCTCACAGAATAAGCTCAGAATTGTCTCATCGATCCCAAATTTTTAACAAGGGGGGTAGAGAATCATGCAGTACAGCCATTCCATTCTGTGTATATGAGCTATAGTGTGCAAAAACTGGGAATATGTAGGGGGAGTAGGAGATAACCAACCTAAGGGTATAACCCGTTGAGCAGCTAATAAAATAAATGCAAACAATTTCTTGGCATGTTTGGAGACACCCGGGACAGGCATTTCCAATAGATAGTGAACTGGGTCTAGGGGGAGATTAGTGCCAAGGAGACTTTGATTGAAAGACTGAACTGAGGACCAAAATGGTCGGATAATAGGACAGTCCCAAAAAATATGATAATGCATGCCCAAATCCCAATGGCATCTCCAACACAGCTGTGAGACCAAAGGGTTGCATTTATGAAGATCCTTTGGGGTTTTATACCAAAAAAATAAAACTTTGTAAGCCATCTCTCTCTGTGCCATGCATCTTGAGGCCTTAGAAACAGAGTCCCATATTTTCTGCCATTGCAGAAGAGAAAGAGGTTGTTGGAGAATTTGTGCCCATTTATGCATAGAGGAATGGAAAGATTCAGTAAGTGAAGTGGATACAGGGAGTTTTTTGTAAAGAGGTGGAATAAGGCACATTCAGTAGGAGTTCAAATGCAGTAGGTTGTCCAAGGTTAAGGATGGGGCCTTAGAAGAGAATAAATATTTAATTTGGAGAAATGAGAAAAAAAGCATACTTTTAGTAAAACTGACCTGAAAAAAATGACTTTATTTTTACAAAAAAACAAAACAAAAAGGGGCATTTTATAATTTGTCCTGTTTAAAAAATATACTGAAACTATGATTCAGGAACAAAGCATTGCAAAATTATCTACACATGAAATAAAAGATTTTTCTGAGTTTTGCACTTTTTTGCACTTTTTTTTAAGCTAAACTCCAGGAACAAAAACTTTTATTTAAATGTATTCCCCAATAGCCATGAAGAATATAAATCTAGTTTGTGCATACCAAATGCCTTTGTGAACCCAGATATTACCATGTCAATATACCAGTGACATCATTACTGTGCTGCTCAATGCTCTTAGCCTGTGCAGAAAGCAGTGCTGTGGGAGGGACCCAGAAGCCCCTCCCACTACTGACTGCCTGTGGAAAACTACGGAGGGGGGGTGGATACAAAATAAGTAATTCTGTACAAAATGAGAGAGCAAAGTTTATCACCCGAAATTCCAGCAGAAATGCAGGCGTTGATGGAATACTGCAGAAATTTGAAAGAAACACAAGCACACCAAGAATACATATGCCTATTGTATTTGTTATAGACCATATTTGCTTATCCTGGAGTTCAGCTTTAACATGACACAAAAAAAAAAATTACTTATAAAAGGAATGTTATATGGAGTTGCCCTCTCCACACAGGCTTTGTGGCTAACCTGCAGGTAACCAAATGAGCCAGAGTCTCCGCTAAAGGAAGAGCGGATTATGAATATATAATTGGCAGTGCCTCCACCTAGAACAGGGCTCCAGAGTATGTAGAGATTTGGGATGAGCTTCGAGTTCGAGTCAAACTCATGTTCAACTCGAACATTGCCTGTTCGCACGTTCGCCGAACAGCGAACAATTTGGGGTGTTCGCTGCAAATTTGAAAAGCCGCGGAACACCCTGTAAAAGTCTATGGGAGAAATCTAAAGTGCTAATTTTAAAGGCTTATATGCAAGTTATTGTCATAAAAAGTGTTTGGGGACCCGGGTCCTGCCCCAAGAGACATGTATCAATGCAAAAAAACTTTTTAAAACTTTTTTTTGCATTGATACATGTCCCCTGGGGCAGGACCTGGGTCCCCAAACCCTTTTTAGGACAATAACTTGCATATTAGCCGTGATAATTAGCACTTTTTATTTAGAACGTTTGAGTCCATTGTATTTAATAGGGTTCTAAAGTTTGCGCGAACTTTAGGTCTGTTCGCAGGTTCTGCTGCGAACCGAACAGGGGGGTGTTCGGCTCATCCCTATTAGAGATGGTCCCTTTCTAGGACAATAACTAGTAACTCACCCAAAATAACTGACAGCAGTAGTACTAATACACCAGCAAAGATTTCTAAGAGTAAAGATATGCAGACATACCAGCAGGTGATTAGTGTAACTTTATATATGATAAAGGGATAGCATTACATACAACCAAAGCAATAACAATAATAATGTACATATGTCTGAGAAGAACAGTGTATATATGTGTCTATAAATATGGATATATAACTAAAGGCCTCTAACACCAATACCTCTAATTAGGCACTGTGGTACAGTTCAGTTGCATGGGCCCTTGATGAGTTGGCTAGCAAGTTGTAACACAATCCGACTTGAGACTACAAACGCTGATGCTTCTGTGGAGTGGTGGCTTCCTGGGGACGCTTGTACAGATGAACACCCCGATGTTGAAGAAGATTGGAACGCGCCACCCGCAAGGCAAATCAGGCCTATCTAGCCTATCTCTTGGTCCCTAACCTGACTTTAGGCTATCAATGCTACTGGGCCTCTAAATGGCTGTCGGAAGCCTATCCTGTCGCTACCCTGAGCTGTTTACTGTTCCCTAGGCTAATACTAGCTCGGAACGCCCAGACCAAGAAGGCACACTGTTGCTTTAAATACTGAAGTGGCAGATATACACTTCAACACAAACCAGTCACTTGATAGGTTATAATCAAATGAGCTTTGCTCTCATACACTTGAATAGCCCAAGTATATTGCAGTATGCAAATAGAAAGTTTTCGTGAATCAGAGAAGCCTCTAACAGATATCTCTGATTCCCACACAGAAATGCTCACACAGGAGTTACAGTAATATAACTGTAGCGACCTCACCTCTCACTCCCTCCTTCTCTGTCAATGTCAATGGCTCTCGTCTAGGGGACCAGGGAGGAGAGTGTGACGCACCACCAGCTCGTATCCTCTTGAGTGTAGAGGTGTGAGCTATAACCATTTACCTTCGGGCCTGTGCCCCTGTCCAGAGCCAAAAACTTCCCTTGAGAATGACCTTTTAACTCCCAGAAAGCCAAGTTCCACACCATTGAAAGTCCAACACTAATTTATTCTTCAGAGCAATAAATAGTCCTTTTAGAGCAGACTGGTTAGACAATGACAAGACAAGGTGAAGAGGAAGGTCCAGGCACAAACATGAACTTGTTACTCTCCTGTTTCGGTGTGCGCAAACAGGCTTGGCGCACGGTCAAGGCGAGACATCCATCCGGACGGTCACCAGAGGCCTCCACCGTCACCAGCCAATTCTGCGCTGGGTTTTCGGGAAGGTCACCTCTCTGGTCCCCCTCGCCCTGGACCCAGTCGAAGGTACTGGGCACCAGGCCTCCGGAGAGTACCTCACCCCAGACCAAAGGTGTCTGGGGTGGAATCGCAGCTCCGTCTCCAGGCCGAGGGCGCCCGGAGACCACCAGCACTCACCCCCAGGCTGAAGGTGCCTGGGCGTGGACCCCGAGTGGAAGATGTCTGCCCCTTTTATCCCCTCTCCCAGCATGCACAGCGGGTTCCCCGCCCCGTTGTACCACTGCCGCGAGAGGACAAAAAAGGCACGGACCTCCAATGGTGTTCAACCCCGGCCTATGGAGACAGCGCCACCTATAGGCCGCAGGGAACTGGACACCACTGATATCCTCCACTGGCATAAATTGGCCCATGAACCCTAACAATTGCTGCATCTGAGCCTGTTACCACTCAGATGCCTCCCCTAAATGTAACCACCCGCTACATAACAAACAGTGAGCTACACAGTGCAGTAACACTTGCCTATTGTCCCTTTTCAGCCTGGATGGATACATACAACACAAAATCAGCCTCCAGCACCTCTCACTTGCACAGCATGTGGCTGGCCACACTCTCCTTCACTTCTTGTAAGTCATCCACATATATAGCCTTGAGATGTTTCCTGACCCTTAAGCAGGGGCAGGAAACAAGGGACCCCGCCCCCCTCTGATGTAGCGCAGGTTTCTGTTGCATCAGAGGGGGCGGGGTCACCCGCACATCACTGGGGAAGCCCAGGTTTCCCCTTGCGTCAGAGGGGGACGGGGTCACGTGATGGGTGGCCCCGCCCTCAGCTACTTAAGAGCTGTCACTGGCTGAAGCCGCGTCATTCCCAGGGTGTCTCTGCTGCGCTGGACATCATCGTTGGAGCCTGGACCTGGAGAGGAGAGATCATCCATCACTGGACCCCGGAGAGGAGATCACCCATCACAGGATACCGAGAGTGGATTACCACAGCTGGAATATATATTTTTATTTTTTTTATTTTTAATAAAGGACTTTTCCCAACGGAGTCTGTGTGTTTTTTTTTTTTTTTTACACTTTCTTTGTGAAATAGGAGGGGTACAATGTACTTCTTACCAATTCACATAGGGAGGGGGCCGGGATCTAGGGGTCCCCTTTGTTAAAGGGGTCTTCCAGATTCCGATAAGCCCCCCGCCTGCAGACCCCCACAACCACAGGGCAAGGGTTGTGGGGATGAGGCCCTTGTCTCCATCAACATGGGGACAAGGTGCTTTGAGGGGTCACAGACCCCCAAAGCATCCTCCCCATGTTGAGGGCATGTGGGCTGGTACGGTTCAGGAGGGGGGGTGCTCTCTCGCCCCCCCTCTTTTCCTGCGGCCTGCCAGGTTGCGTGCTCGGATAATGGGTCTGGTATGGATTTTTGGGGGGAACTCCACGCTATTTTTTTTTAAATTTGGGGTGGAGTTCCCCCTAAAATCCATACCAGACCTGATGGGTCTGGTATGTTTGGGTCTGGTATGGATATTTGGGGGAAACCCCACGTCATTTTTTTTTTAAATTTGATGCAGGGTTTCCCTTAATATCCAAACCAGACCTGAAGGGCCTGGTAATTGAATTAGGGGGGACCCCCACGCATTTTTTTTTTTATCAATGACTTTTCTCTGTATTGCCGGGACAAATCATTATAGCCATGAGTGCTTTTAAATGACTTTTTTTCCTTCAGAAATTACACTTTGTGCAGGGACAGTTCTAAGCACGGGAAACAAGCGCTGCTTTACAAGCATACTATACACACCCCCTAGGTACGAAATTTAAAGGAATATTTCACTTTTATTGTTTCACTTTAAGCATTATTAAAATCACTGCTCCCGAAAAAACGGCCATTTAAAAAAAAAAATTGCATTGATACATGTCCCCTGGTGCAGGACGCGGGTCCCCAAACACTTTTTATGACAATGACTTGCATATAAGCCTTTAAAATGAGCACTTTAGATTTTTCATGTTCGAGTCTTTACTGTAACGGTGTTCGGATGTTCGAACAAATTTATTGCCTGTTCGCAAGTTCTGGTGCGAACCGAACTGGGGGGTGTTGGGCTCATCCCTACAGGAAACAAACTCTTAACAGGAAAAATCTGTTTGTAACAAGAACTCTATGGTAGTTACCAGGCATGAATGTAAACAACCTCTCAGACAGTGTACAAAAGATCACTTCCCTACAGGAAAAAGGTTTAAACATTAATGGTTTGAAAAATAGATATAAAAATCAGCAGGGAAATAATAGCTTAGGAAAAAAAAGAGACAAGAAGTTTATTAGGTTTGAAAGAAATACACAAAGCACAGCAAGAATCAAGTCAGAACACACAAGGAGAAGAAGAAGTTTATTAAATGACTGAATAGGTAAATGAAAGGTAAATAAGTGGTTACATAGGAAAACATTAAAAAAAAATTCAGCTTGCTTTAACTGACATCATATGAAAACTGAAGCTCATCCAGTTAAGATAATACTTGCTGTAATTACAAAGCAAGTTCCGCCTGTCATTTTGTCAGCAGGGAATAACTGTCACATATAAAGGGGGTGTGAGTGGCAGCAGGGCACAAAGACAGGGCAAACTACATGTGTCTGTTACATTATGATTACGTTTTTTGGGGCATGTTAAAGTTTAAAGCAGACTGACATGTCACAGTATAGCAGTATAATTATTTAAAAAAAAGCTATACTTTTAATCTTTACAAAACAGCCCCTGAGCTCCAGTCAAATGACTTTGCCTAGGCTGGGATAATGTCATTAGTTTGCTGCAGTAAGGCAGGTAAAAGCTTTGTATCCTCTCTTAAAGGGATCAGACTGCAACATTGTAATTCTGTACTGTCTGTGTTAAGGGACATGGACCCGCACAACTGTCATTTTGGGACCAGCTTGCAGGTGCTGCATCCCATTAGACATAAATGGGACTGCCTCCACTTGAATGCATGGAACACCTCTGCATCCCATGGAGGCAAAGACTGCTCTTCGCAAGAGTGCACAGATAGGTACACTTATGTGAATGAGGCCTGATTCATCATGTCAGTTCTTGAAGTATGGTGTACATTACGGTATAAATATTATTTATTTATTTGGATCTGATGAAAATCATAATGTGGCATGTTAAAGGGTTTTGTATATCATCTTGACACCCTCTTACAACTATGGTTTAGGATTTTTCTGTTGTGTTCAATGTATGTAAGTAGAGACTTTTTTGGTTTTGTATTAATACTTGTATGAATTTTAAGGTCTGTATCTGGACTAGTCAGAATTTGATCTCCACAGATACAAAATATCCACCTGGTAGGGGTTATATATTGCTAATTTTTTAATATGTGATGCTGCTTGAGAAAGATTGCATTGCAGTGAGTGTTTTTATGTCAGTTCCTAATAGAAGCTAAATTTACTGCGTACAACCAGTGTGCTGGATTTCTACATTTCAGTTCAGGAAATAAATGCTGACTCTGGATAATGACTGAATAAAGATGGCAGATGATGCATTGTTGTGGGGGGGTCATTTGATCTCTTCACAGGGTATTTATAGAGAAAGTCTTTGACTGCTCATCACTGCCACTGACCCATTGTTAACTGACCAGAGCAGAGAGTGGGTGTCTCTGTTAGAAGAAGTGCTAGTTTTCTAGTTTGCTTGTCGTTGACATTGCACTTACTCACTTGCTCGTTTGCGTTCTCTTTCAATAAAACACCCTTTTTATTAATGAACATAACACGTATTTTGAACCCATTTTTCTGTAATAACAAGTTGCTAGGCACGCTCCTCATAGACCATTCTATGATCATGTTTAGGCAGCACTGAAGGAGTCTATGTTGCCCTCTTGATACTAACTTTCATCTTATTTTTAAACATCACTGCACATCACTACAGAAAAAATGTATTCCTTTTCTTCCTTTGTTCTTTGTACCAGATCTCCTATGAACTATGTACAGAAATGTATCACATTCATTCCACAGATGCACCTGGGCAACTGGACCTAACAACCTGGTGCTAAAGCAGAAATGTATGACACAGCTCACAGGTACAAACATAAGCAAAGACTGCCAACGGTCCTTAAGATGAAGTACTGGTAAGGCTTTATGAAAACAACAATATTTCAAAGCTGTCAAAAACCTATTTTTCAAGTTCTGAAACAGAATATAGAATATTTCCTTGATATATGCCTGGTGTCTGGTAGGTTACTTTCATTCACCCAAAAACAAGCATAGGACATTTGTACAAACCACAATTTTCCTGTTCTCACTCATACATACAATTATAACTTTGTCACACATACTATATTACAATTAACCTGTTCCTTTCCATAACCATAAAACTAAACATATCCTGCAAAGTAACAATTGACATTTAGGGGTATATTTATAAAGCAGTGAATGTGACATATAGGGGTTGATTTACTAAAGGCAAATCCACTTTGCACTACAAGTGCACTGCAAGTGCACTTGGAAGTGCAGTCGCTGTAGATCTGAGGGGACGATCTGAAATAAGGGCAAGCTCTGCTTATTTTATCATCCAATCATTTGCAAGCAAAAATGCTGTTTTTTATTTACCTTGCATGTCCCCCTCAGATCTACAGCAACTGCACTTCCAAGTACACTTGTAGTGCACTTGTAGTGCAAAGTGGATTTGCCTTTAGTAAATACCAAACATTTACAGATGCGTAATCATTCTCTGTACTTGAAAACACATAAACAGGAAGATTCACCTACAGGGAATAGTTGGTCACATTCACTGCTTTATACCCTAAATATTCCTCTTAAACTACTCGCTAACCCTAAACTAACTATGAAAATTAGCACCTAACCTACACTAAATCTGACCCCTATCCATCCAGATTTTAACCCATAACCTACCCCTTAAACTTTGCCTGATTCCTAGCCTAATTGTGCCTGCCAGCAGGTGAAGCTTTAGGCACCATTTCACAGGTTTCCCAGGCAGATAATAACTTTTTTGGAAAAAATCCTTTTGTATACAGAACTCACTAGCTCTAGCTTAAATTACACACACAAACTAATCATGATTTAGTCAAGAAAAACTCCCCTAAGAAACAGCCTGAATGCATATGCATACTGTTCTGTGACACCAACATTGTGGATGCTCCCTGAATTTCATATTCATTTGCAGAAGAAACATTATATGAAAATGGTAAAAACTAAATATAGACCATCAGTATGTAATGTGTAAACTTTAAAACATTCAGTTAAAATGATTGGAAACCATTTTTTTACTCTAATTCAAGGTACTGTCCAGGCTGCCACCACCCACACCCACTCAAATTAATTGCTGGCATAATAAATAAAAACAACTCTACCTAAACGCTCCTTAGGCCGGCCAAACACAGTTCAAATCCCGACCTGGTTCAGCAGGAACTGACCGAGATTTGAACCATTAATGGGTAGGCTGAATGTACCAAGTTGATTGATCGATAAACTTGGGTACAATCAGCCTGCTGGATTCGCTTCTGAATAATCACAAGCGGCTGCTATAGCAGCTATCAATAATAACTGTCTTCTCCCAGCGGGGACGGCTTCCCCAACCCACCCCCCTATTGGGAGAAGACAATTGCTGATTCCCTTGTCAGCACTGTCTCTGTTGATGGGGGAATCGTGTGAATTGCTTTCCTGCAACCCATGGTTTCAGGCAAGAAATTCGCACCATGTATGGCCAGCTTTATACTCACCTAAATTCCTGGTCACATTACATTCCAGCCTCAAATCTTCTCTCTTCTTCTGTGCACAGGTGGTGGGGTCTTTCTTCTGGTGCCCATATCATGGTCTGCATGACATGAACATTTCCTATTGGCTGTATAGCGGCAGACACCTCTCAAGATCCAAAAGATGGACTGAAGTAATGACATCAGCAGGGAGTGGACTTTATTGCCACATCTGCAGCATTGGATTACCAGTTTGAAAAATGAGCTGGCAAAGGTCATGGTTGTCTTATTTAGGTGAGTATAGAATTGCTTCAATTTTAACCAAGAAGAAAATGCTGGTGGGGTCAGGGAGGGGTGGTGAGAGTGATACATAAAATAACTATCATGCATTTTACTGATAATTTAATTAGAATATTATTACTTGGTGCACATTTCTTCACAGAAAGATGTTATTAGCACATATGTTTTATTCTCTGGATCCTTGCAATGTCTTGTTGTGGAACATAGACAGTTATTCTCTTTGTTCTGAGGTATTTGGGAGTATAGAGGTCATTCAAGTTAATAAAATGTTCCCAGATACCAGAAATAAATGTAATGGATTATGTTTTGCTTGTTAAAACCCTTAGCTGAATTAAATTATACGTAAAATGTTTGTTTTGCAGGCTCCCACATGGTAGCTGTCAAGGATCGGCTCTTAAAAGCCTCTAATTATGATCAAGAGGTCAGGTTCTTGGAAACTGCTGTCTTTTCTAAGGATCTCCACATGTGCTAATTACTCTACCTTCTAATCTTTACTTTATACGTTATAACTCTTCTCAATAATCTTTCAAAACTTTCACTGTGAGCAGAGGTTGTTGTTTTTCTTATTAATTGGGATTTAAAATTTTACCCGGAGATGGGCTTTAACCCAAAAAAGCTGAAGTATCACCTGAGCTACCAGACAAATACAGCCTTTTAGGGTCAACACTGTTTTGTAGTACTTGAAGGTACAAATGGCAAATAGTTTTCAAAAGTCCATGTCTTGGACTTGACTTTTTCCTTCTTTTTACTTGAAGGTGTTTTTTCACATTTTATAGCCAAGTGACTTTGATTAATAACGGTCAGGAAACTGAAATTAGATTTCAGGCACAGCAAAAGTGGGAAAGGTGGAAGCAAAGTCAATGCATACCATGTCTGTGAAAGTACATGAAAGTGAACATAGATCACTTGAGGAAGAAAATATATTGTGGAAGTTGTCACTGAGGAACGATTCAAGTAATATGCTGTACATGATGCAAGAGGAAATGGCATATTAAGCAATCAATACATCATTTCCTTTTTCTTAAACTGTCTCTAAATAAACATATAATTATAAACACATACAACTGGTTAATTATATCTGTGCAACATAGTCATTCTTTCACACACTGAGTAAAATATCTCTAGCTAATGATCCAAAACGAAACAAAAGTGAGAAGAAAAACATTTTTTTTTTACTGTCTTCTACCAGCTGTTGTAATGACGTGATTTTTAACTTGAAGCTATTACATCCAGAATCTCTATTTTTTTTCTCCCAGCAGCCATCTGTTTACAGGGGAATATATTTATATCCAAAATGGTTACGATGCCGTTTTATGTCAAGAGATAAAATTATGTAAATATGTTTATTCACGTTGAAGTTAATCTGCCTTTACAAGGAAGACGGGGAAATTTGAGTTCTGTAACCCTACAGCATTGTCATGTCATTGTGTCATTGTACTTGGAGAAAAATAGCACGTAGAAACAAATGATATGATGGATGAGTTAATAAGCCACTGACCTCTCAGGCAGATATGATTAGCAATGTCCATGAGAGAAGCAGATGGCGTGAGAACAGTGGAGTGCGAGAAACAAAACTGGCCCATTGGTTAGCGCTTTGCCTCATTAAGATAGTGAACCTGCTCAAGAGCTACAGCTAACTTCGAAAATCATGGACAAGTCTGTTCATCATACTGCTCAAAAGAGATGCAGACCACTTTCTTCCTTTATGTGTGTATACAGGTATATATATATATATATATATATATATATATACATATGTATCATCCTTAGAGGTCTAATGCATTTTGCAATGTATACAGTATATTTGGACTTTTGTATTTAGTATGTATTTGGACTTTTGTATTTAGTATGTGTTTGTATACTGTATATATTTACAGTATATATCCACTTTCCAACCACAATATGTATATATACTGTACATTGCAGCTTGCAAGTGGTTTACCGGGGTTATGGCTGAAGCTAACAGCCATAACTCTGGTATTTTTTTTTTTTCAGCTGGCGATTAGAATTCTTATGAAAGTGGTCTAAGTGGCTATTTAGCCGCTGGATTGCTTTCAGAAGCAGAGGGAGGCTTCACCCCCTCTCGCCGGTGTTTCTCAGGCTTAATGTTTTTACAGATGTGCCCGGGAAATGAATCAAAGGTTCACATGGCTGGCCATAGAGGTAACCAGGGACCAGATCGTCTCTGATCGCCTCTATGATCTTGGAGGACCGGAGCGACATCATGACGTAACCTCCAATATTTTCTTTCATTATCTGGCCGTCACTTATGAGGAGGAAGGTGTACATCTCCAGTTTCCGCACATGTGAGCAGGCACAATGCTGCATAAGCGTTAATTGACCTACTTTTTGGTTAAAGTGGTAAGCAGATTCTATATCCAGGCACATTGGGTGTGTTCTTATAGAGTTGGTGAAGGATCACTTCGTATATCACTTCAAGTTTTTCTCTAGCAGCATTGAATGGTCACGTTTGATGTATGGATTGATAACATCCTTTAGACTACAAAATTTCAAGATAAATCACGACAGCAAGCAGATGTTTGTGTTGGTTTATGGACACGTTTGGATCACTATTATTGGGACTTATTTATTTTATCATTTGCATTATATAATTTGTTATTATCATGGTTCACTTATATGTGCATCACTGTGCTTCATACATTTAAGCACGCTAGTGCCCCCTATATTGCACACATCTGTAACTAAAGGAATGTTGTGCTTATTTTCCAAACTGCCTTTATAGAGGTTCCAGTAAAATGATATTATAAGAATATTTTTTTTTTTACTTGCATCTTTAATTGCATCAGCTATATTTCCACCACAAAGAAGATTCCAATGAATTATGAATCAGGAGAGCCTTGCTAGTGTGTTTTCATGTTTATGGGATCTGATTACTTTGTACATTTTGTATTGTAGTAATGCTGTTTCTTCAATCATAACAGATAATTAGGGTGAAGCATGGACCACATTTTCTTCAACTTTAATGAAATCTCTGATACAGTTGTTTCTGTTTAATAATGCATTACTTTACAACTGTGTTAAGCAATTATTTTGAAAAGTGAAATTATGGAGTTCCTTCTCCTCCCTGATATGGGAATGATCAGAAGTTATGTGCTATTACTTACAAATTAATGGTGCACAATTCCAATAATAACTCTGCTTTCATTAATTTATGGAATCAATTTAACACATCGTAAATTCAAAATAAGTCCATCTTGGTAATGTTTATAACCATGTCCTTCCCTGTACATGCTGTCACATTTTCAGCAAATTGAATTTACTGCAGGTGTGACCAGCCTCTATGAAATCATTTGTGTGCTGTGGTGAAACTAGGAACACGTATCTAGATATTATGGGAAGCACTAATACACAACATGAGTAAGACTTTCACATGCTAGATGATTAAAGTGATGTCAACTTTCTTGTAAAGTCATTTTCAAGTAAGGATTTATAGATTTATGACATGCGGTAGACATCAATAATAGTTGTCTTAAAAGCCATGAGCTTGGTCAAATAAGTTCATATGGACAAGTTACAAAAACATATATATATATATATATATATATATATATATATATATATATATATATATATATATATAAAACATACACTATAATATAATTATATACATATATGTATGAACTAAAATACATAAAATATATACATTACGTTACTGTAAATTTTTATTTGTTTATATATTTTTTTTTAGCTCAGTAGGAAATACATAGGGTCAACTTATAAGGCAGTTAATGTGACTTTCATGAAATATTGCCTGGTGGTAAATCGATCTCTTTTTTATGTAATCAGTTTTTAATGAAAATCTAAAAGACGGTAAACAGTGTACAACTTACAGAAAGAAATAAACAGAACAAAAAGAAAAAAAGGAGCATAGATACATTTATTAAGGTACAGGAGGGTACCAGATAGATTGTATAGATTTGTGAGCCATCCTAATCATTATTTAATAAAGTGTGGCAGCACAGTTGCTCTCAAATGGCTATCCAACACCAGTTTATCTGCTTGTGATAAAACAACACTGTGAGGGTGTCAGAAGACTGTGATAGTGAATCCTTGTAGTTTTCCAACTCGAGTTCCCCAGGGTGTGAAGTCTAATATCAAGCCTGCTTCTTTGCTAGGGCCCCTGATGGTGGGGATGGCCTTGCAGCAAGCTGGAGCCAGGTTGCAGCCCCCAGGTATACCCAGCTGAAAATGCGGAGACCACCTAGTAAATGCACAATAACAGGAGACTGAAGGGAAAAACAAGAAAAAAGCTGTAGTCAGGGCAGGTGGCAGGTAAGCATAGACAGTAGACAAAGCTGTGATCGGTACACCTGTATTCAGAAGGGATACACAAAATAGTAAGCTGACAGGAGCTCAGAGAACTGTGAAGTTGCTCAGGCAACGCGGACTGGGCTAAGCAGATGTATGCATGGGAAGCAAACTGGGTGGCGAGACAGGAAGTGATTAAAGGAAAAAAAAATATTAAGCCAGAAAATAGCAGGCGACAGCCATGGGTGAGTACCAAAACCAACAACAAATGTGATGGAATCAGAGGACTAGGAGAAGCATTGCAACAAAGGAGGTAAGGAATTTCACAGGCAGGAAAACTGCAGGCTAAATTGTAAGAGTACCTCCCCACTTACAAGGCCTCCCCACTTGTTTAGGGCCAGAGCTTCCCTCTGGAGTATTTGGATTCCAAGATTTGCTGGACTTCATACTGATCTGTGTAATTGGCTGCTGTGGAAGGGTGACAAATTGGATGGGAAACCTATTGATGATATATGGTCTCAGGAGAGAAAAATTAAAGACATTAGGGATCCTCAAATGTGAAGTGAGATGGAGATTGAAAACAACAGGATTAACCTGGCATAGGATAGTAAAGGGACCAATGAATTGAGGAGCAAATTTCACTGGGGATGGATATTCTTAGTAGAAATCCAAACTTTGTCACTAGTTATGAATTTAGAACTCACAAAGCAATGACGATCTGTGGCTACTTAGAAGGTGGCAATTGTAAATTCTAGGAAAAATCGGACCAGATGGAATTGAAGGATCATTGTGTCTGATTTATACGATCACAAGAAACTCCAGTACCTGCAATCCGCCCCACATTTTTGGCCTGTTCCAATTATGCCATGTTGATGCCTTGTCCAGATCATTTGACATTGCTGACTGTGAGTGTCATGTTAAATCGGAACCTATTATTCCAGCCAATCGTATCCTGGCCACCACACATCTACAGTGTGAATGTATCCCCCCCGTAAAGACCTTTGTGGTACCCCACACTTTGCTCCAAGCTTCTCAAATGGGCACATGCCTCAGACATCCTAGTGTACAGCCCCACAATACTCTTTGCTCATAGGATCCAGTATCTAAGTTTGGGTTACTTGCCCTCCCAAAAATATTTCAATAAATTGAATTTTAAGTGGGCAAAAAATTATTGGATAGGGTCACTGAAGCTTGAAACAGATAGCATTAGTAGCATTGCATAATTAGGTTTATACTAATCAAATTATTTAAAGGTTGTCTCCACATCCAGGTATATTATATGGTTGGGTCTCTGTTTAAATTAAAACAAATCTTTGGCCTGTAGTTGTTCTGCTTCAGGCAGGAAAATATTAAAAGCTTCACACTTTTGAAAATTCACTTTGTTCCCCATAGGATCTGAACCTGGGGTTCCCAAAAGGGAGAGAAGCACAATCCAAGGGTTGGAGAGGAACAACAATTAATCATTTGTATTAACATGCATTTTATAGGTATGTTTACCAATCATTATTCTTAAGCCCCGTACACACGATCGGATATCCTATGGATTTTCGTCCGATGGATTTGTCCATCGGATATCCGATGAAACTGTTTTCCATCAGTCTTGTCCACACACCATCAGTCAAAAAACCGACCGTTCCAAACGCGGTGACGTAAAACACTCCGATGAGCCGAGAAAAATGAAGTTCAATGCTTCTGAGCATGCGTCAACTTGATTCTGAGCATGCGTTGGTTTTTTATCCGATGGACTTGCCCATAGACGATCGGGGTTTTTGATCGTTTTTTTATCCATCGGAAAATTTTAAAACAAGTTCTATTTTTTAAAACCGATGGAAAAAAGACCGATGGGTACCATACACGATCGGTTGGTCTGATGAAAACCATCCATCGGACGGTTTTCATCAGTCAAACCGATCGTGTGTACGGGGCTTCAGGATTTAGTCATTCCGGGAAATGGTATTGGCAAAATGTTCCACCACTAAATATATAGTCTGAATGAGAGAGGGCACCCTGCCAGGTCCCATTATTAATTAAGATCAGATAATAGGCTGTTAATTTTATTTACATATTTAATAGGTAGGTCTGTATGTAGAAATATATGTATAAACTCTCTTTAAAGCTTTTTCAGCATTGACTGTGAATATACATTAGGAGATTGAACGTTGTCTGGCATAATGAATCAAGATAATAACCCTTTTGGTGTTGTCTTTTACCTTTTTCTATGGTATAAAACCAGCTTTTTCCTTATGTATTAAAGTTTGTATAGAAAACATTAAGCATGAGGCCAATATTTTGGGATCTACAATACCTTATGGTCCACATTGATGAGTGGGATAGGCAATCATTTTTATAGTGACAGGGGTATTTCCCTGGTCTTGGGAGGACAACTATGTGGGCCTCCAGTGATTGCTTGGGAAAGGGACTTCTGTTAAACTGAAAGGTTTAACAAGTCTTTGAAATCTTTATAGAATTTGTTGGTCAGTCCATCGGTTGCTGTGTTTTTACTGGAGGGAAATTTTACATTTGTAAATGTTGCCTACAATGCAGAACCTATAGTGTCTAATAAGTGAGGTAAAGCTGTATGATTGAGGAAAAGCTTTAACCTAGCATCATAGGTCAATTGGGTCAGAGAAGAATGTGACTGTAGGAGATTATATAGGGAATCAAAAAAATTATGACATTTTAGTACTATCTGTTCTGTTTTATAAACCACCCTGGTATTGGTGGATGTTATTTTCCTAATATGTGGAAACTCGCTATTGATGTATAGAACGTGCCATCATTTTGTCAGCTTTGTTCCCTACTACTAACACAGTCCCTATACATAAGGAATTTAGAGGTTGATTTACTAAAACGGGAGAGTGCAAAATCTGGTGCAACTGTGCATGGTAGCCAATCAGCGTCTAACTTCATCTTGTTCAATTAAGCTTTGGCAAAATACCTGGAAGCTGATTGGTTTCTTTGCAGAACTGCACCAAATTAAGCATTTTCCAGGTTAAGTAAATCAACCCCTTAGTGTCAAGTTTTTTTTTGCATATCAGATCTCAATAGTCAGGGATGTATAGCAGTTTTAGAGGGTTGGCACTTTTGTAAAGCTTCTTGATATGCTAATGTTGTTAGTAGCTTCATAACATCGGCACTCAATTTCTTTTTAAATAGGTACCATTTTTTTTTAAATGCCTCGCAGAACAGCTTTAGGGGCTTTCCATTTTAGTGGGAGAGGATTTGTGTTGTGTCTACAGCATTGTTAGACTTGCTATATTGGAGTGGACTTCTGCTTTGCAAACTGTATCTAATGATGTGTTTTTGTTGAGTTTCCAGGTAAATGAGCTTTCAGCTGAGTTTCCAGGTATACTGATATTGATCTTGAAAAAAAAGAGAAAAAATATAGCGCCTCAGATATTAATGGGAAGCACAAGGATCAAATTAGATCACTGCCATCTGAGTTTTGGTGAATCACCAAAAAAGTATTAAAGTAAAAAGAACAAGCAGCACAGATCTATGATCCCAAATACCATTAACCTGACTAATATCAGTGCAAGGTACACACAATACAAATCTAATGGTAAATTAGCAATCTCAATATGTGGAGTGATAAATCTATCCAACATATCTCACATAATGTATATCATAATAATACAATCCAATGGAATTTAATAACAAATAATCTGTAAAAGTGCAAATGCTGAAAAAAGTGCAAAAACATGCTACAGATGCAGAAAAAAGTGCATGGTGCAAAATTACTAAATACTAATAGGTTCCAGAAAATAAAGTTCATATGTAATCCACAAAAGTAGTGTAAAGTTCATATATGATCCCAAAAGGAAAATTCCCAAGAAGGCATTGAAATAATCTTAGATATTATTGTGATCACTGTAGAAGACACCCCGTGCAATCCTTCACCATTCACACCAAACAAACTCACCAGAAATAATGGCTGGTCATATTATAAACCAGCTAATGCGCTCTTACAGATTATTTATTATTGAATTCCATTGGATTGTATTATTATGATATACACTACAGTCATAGCCAAAATTGTTGGCACCCCAGAAATTTTTCCAGAAAATCAAGTATTTCTCACAGAAAAGTATTGCAGTAGAACATGTCTTGCTATACACATGTTTATTCCCTTTGTGTGTATTGGAAAAAAAACAAAAAAAGGAGGAAAAAAAGCAAATTGGAAATAATGTCACACAGAACTCCAAAAATGGGCTGGTCAGAATTCTTGGCACCCTTTCATAATTGTTGATAAATAAGATTGTTTCAAGCATGTGATGCTCCTTTAAACTCACCTGGGGCAAGTAACAGGTGTGGGAAATACAAAAATCACACCTGAAAGCAGATAAAAAGGAGAGAAGTTCACTTAGTCTTTGCATTGTGTGTCTGTGTGTGCCACACTAAGCATGGGCAACAGAAAGAGGAGAAGAGAACTGTCTGAGGACTTGAGAACCAAAATTGTGGAAAAATATCAACAATCTCAAGGTTACAAGTCCATCTCCAGAGATCTAGATTTGCCTTTGTCCACAGTGCACAACATTATCAAGAAGTTTGCAACCCATAGCACTGTAGCTAATCTCTCTGGGCGTGGACGGAAGAGAAAAATTGATGAAAGGTTGCAACGCAGGATAGTCCGGATGGTGGATAAGCAGCCCCAAACAAGTTCCAAAGAAATTCAAGCTGTCCTGCAGGCTCAGGGAGCATCAGTGTCAGTGCAAACTATCCGTTGACATTTAAATTAAATGAAACGCTATGGCAGGAGACCCAGAAGGACCCCACTGCTGACACAGAGACATAAAAAATCAAGACTACAGTTTGCCAAAATGTACTTGAGTAAGCCAAAATCCTTCTGGGGAAACGTCTTGTGGACAGATGAGACCAAGATAGAGCTTTTTGGTGAAGCACATCATTCTACTGTTTTCTAGAAAACGGAATGAGGCCTACAAAGAAAAGAACACAGTACCTACAGTGAAATATGGTGGAGGTTCAATGATGTTTTGGGGTTGTTTTGCTGCCTCTGGCACTGGGTGCCTTGAATGTATGCAAGGCATCATGAAATCTGAGGATTACCAAAGGATTTTGGATCGCACTGTAGAGCCCAGTATCAGAAAGTTGGGTTTGCGTCCGAGATCTTGGGTCTTGCAGCAGGACAATGACCCCAAACATACGTCAAAAAGCATCCAGAAATGGATGGCAACAAAGTGCTGGAGAGTTCTAAACCAGCCAGCAATGAGTCCAGATCTAAATCCCATTGAACACCTGTGGAGAGATCTAAAAATTGCTGTTGGGAAAAGGCGCCCTTCCAATAAGAGAGACCTGGAGCAGTTTGCAAAGGAAGAGTGGTCCAAAATTCCGGATGAGAGGTGTAAGAAGCTTATTGATGGTTATAGGAAGCGACTGATTTCAGTTATTTTTTCCAAAGGGTGTACAACCAAATATTAAGTTAAGGGTGCCAAGAATTTTGACCAGCCCATTTTTGGAGTTTTGTGTAACATTATGTCCAATTTGCTTTTTTTCCTCCCTTTTTGTTTTGTTCCAATACACACAAAGGGAATAAACATATGTACAGCAAAACATGTGTTACTGCAATAATTTTCTGTGAGAAATACTTTATTTTCTGGAAAAATTTCTGGGGTGCCAACAATTTCGGCTATGACTGTATGTGAGATATGTTGGATAGACTTATCACTGCACATATTGAGATTGATAATTTACCATTAGATTTGTATTGTGTGTACCACTGATATTAGCCACGTTAATGGTATTTGGGATCATAGATCTGCGGTGCTTGTTCTTTTTATTCTAAACTTACCGTATTTATCAGCATATAACACGCACAGGCGTATAACACGCACCCTAACTTTAAGAGGGAAGTTTCAGGAAAAAAACTTTTCACAGCCCCCTGCGTATAACACGCAGGCACAGTTTACCCTCTATTTTCAGGGTAAAAAAGTGAGTGTTATACGCCAATAAATACAGTATATTGATATCTGAAGGGGAGCTTCCAGATGAGTTTCCAGGTAAAATTATATATTAATATCTGAAGAGAAAAGAAGGTTGTGGATTGGTCTGGCCATATTTGAGATTTAATAGAAATATGGGGCAATCAGGACAGCGCATGATAGGAGAGAAGAAGAAAATCTGTTCCACTGAGTTATGAATGCTATAATAAATTGAGTAATCTCTTGATTGTGGGTGCTGGACATCTATTACTTGAAGAGTGTGCAAGTGTTTTTTTTTAATTTATTTAAAGGCTAAGTTTACCTTTCACGAAAAAAATAAAAATACACATATTTTGTGTTTATTATTTTTTCCTACAGGAGCCTGCAAAGCATTGCATCCACAATTAGTGAATTGGGGGTTCAATGTCAGACTTCTGCATGCTCTCTTTCAGCTTTGTGCCTACACCTCTATATGGGCTTTCAGTTAGAAAGTTGGAAGAGCTAATGGACTACAAGTGTGCTGATCAGCACACTCATATTCCATTAAGAACTACAAGCCCATCTGTGACAGATGGGACTTGAAGTTTCTTCATTCACAGATCCCTGTGGCTGTATGAACAGAGCCCCGCACAGCCACACCAATTTTAAATGTGACAGCGGCTGCAGAGAGATGTCACAAGGTTGGGATCTGCTAGTGTTCTGGAAGCTTGGTGTGCAGTGTACGTTCAATAGCTTTAGTGGGAGTTCAGCCTAGAAGGGTATCAGAGATATTGACCGTGGCAAGATCTGCATTGCAAGTTGCTTTGAGTATCCCCCTGCAAGTGGATGTTATTGCTGCAGTGGTGGTATTCTTGATTTACTGGTTTATGGGATTGCAGCATTTCATGCTGAAATCTCAGATGAAGTGTTGGAGCTCTTACAGAATGTGTCCATTTGCGGCCATGAGCATGCCATGATTCTCAATCCCTTTTATTTAAAACAGATGCACCTGGATGATTCACCTGCAGAGAATGTTTGGTTAAGTTGCAGATTCACTGCTTTATAAATATACTCCATTATAGGCTCCAGGAAATTACATTAATAATTAGAAGAACCTGCCTTTATTATTTATGTGTCCAAGCATCCTCTGTTTCTCTTCCAAACACTCAAGCCTGTGACATTGATTATCTGTAAAGCCCTGTACAAACCGATCGTGTATGGGCCCCATCGGTCTTTTTTCCATCGGTGATTAAAAATAGAGCATGTTTTAAATTTATCCGATTGAAAAAAAAAACGATAGCAAATTCCGATCGTCTGTGTGGAACTCCATCGGAGAAAAAACCCACGCATGCTCAGAATCAAGTCGACGCATGCTCAGAAGCATTGAACTTAATTTTTCTCGGCTCGTCTGAGTGTTTTACGTCATGACGGTCAGATTTTTGACTGATGGTGTGTAGGCAAGACTGATGGAAGTCAGCTTCATCGGAAATCCGATGGAAAAATCCATGGGATTTTATTCCATCGGAAATCCGATCGTGTGTACAGGGCTTAAGTGACTGCATCGCTTGTTAACAGGATTTTCTGTGGATGTTCAGTTAGATGTTGCAATTCTGTCTTACCTGAGGATTTTAAAGTGGATTTAGGTTTGCATCTTCCCATGTTTCCCAGTAAATGCAGCTACAAGAAAAGTCAGGGTTTTTCAGCTTTATTAAAGAGTTAAAGTTGGTTAGCTAGCTGCCTAGCTGTACATAAAACTACGTGCTGCGAGGGCAGTGTAAGTATATATATATCATATAGTGAAAAGTTAACAGCACAGCGGGTTTAAGCACAGGAAGTCACTGCACAGCAAGCATTGCTCTATGATCAGGAAGAGAGTACAAACCTCAAGACTCTTGTACTGTAACACAACATTTTAAATATACAACCATTTGTCAAAATGGAGAGACTAAAACACAGTTTTCCAAGCCACCAAATGAGGCAGGCTGCCATCAGCAAGTTCTTCAGTTCTTAAAGCACACGCAAAAGCCTGTTGAAACCTCCAAACAAAAGGTAAAGTTGCTAGTACCCCAAAATCCCATATGAATAGGATGAGATCCAAACACCTGTGCCCACACTCACGTGGTTCTTGCCGTTTATTGAAACCTATCATTTGCTTAAAAACTAAGCCAACATGATAAGATCGAAAGCTAACTAAGAGGAAAATCTACACATTCTTTAGCATCAAAATGCAGTTGTTGCAGCTTCAGCTGAGACTGCAGCCTGCAAAAAAGAAATAGAGAGTGAGAAAATCTATACAGAACCGGACAGTATAGAGGAACCACTTTGTCCTGTAGAATGTTCTATGCCAAGTAATTTTCTCAGGTTAGCGGAATCACCTCCTAAAACCAATGAAATTGATATGTCTAACTGCCAGCATTGTGTTAGTGATCGAAGACAAGCAAGTGGCAGAAATGCTGCATCATAAATTGCAATGGATACAGAAGTTCTTACAACATTCAGCTGATTTTCCAAAGCCACACCCACCTGAACACCAAGGCATAAAAGATAACACAAAGCTCCATATTAAAAGAAAAATGGTCTAAGGAGACATGTACTTTTCTATATCTGAATTTATATAGCTCTTTATGAGCATATCAGTTTCATATCTATGACTGTATTATACAATATGGTGACGTGTTTGACATCACAAATATGTTTTTAAAATTTGTACATCAATAAACTTAAATGTTTTTATGATACAGTGTATACAATTAGTTCGCCCTTAAGGTCCCATTACCGGGGGGTACTTTTCCTTGTTTGGCTTTTCTATATAGAACAATTTTGGGATGTTGGCAACGCTAAACTGAGAATTAGGGCTGTTACTGATTAAAATTTTTGTGTTCGATTAATCGTTTTTTTTAAATTGATTAATCGACTAATTTTGATTAATTATAACGCACATAGATCCAACTACTTTTAGCTGATCTCCTTGCAGGCCGATTCCCAGTGCAGCTACCAACCACTGGAAAAATGGATAGCAGGATACAAAAAACACACAAAGGCAGCGCTCGATGGGAATAGCATTAAAACTTTTATAGTCTTCAAGTTGGTAACGAAATAAATATTGCACTGGAGAAAAAACCGATGTAGCTACATAAACTGTAAAAATGGTGCGATAATACCAAACGGTAGCAAAAGCAGTCATAAAAACATGTAGCTAAGTATGATACTGGTATAAAAATGTGTACAACGATACCACTGCTAAATCCAGATGAGGAGGGGCTAACATCAGTCCGTCGGCATGTAGATGTCCCGTGAAGGGAACTATCACAACTCCCAGTGGATAGCTGTAGAATCCCAGGTTGATAGAGGGAAGTGTAACAGCCCTTGCGTGTGGCAGATAGTAAGGTCCCGCCGGCATGCAGATATGAAGGCACAGCAAAGGAGCCCTTCAGATGGACACGGCAAGCCCAAAGAATTTTGATCGTTCAAAAGAATTTTGATCAATCAAAACAATTAATCGATCAATCGAGGAATTAATAGTTAATTTCCACAGCCCTACTGAGAATCCTTTGCATTCTCTATGGTGGTTCTTCCTCTATAATCTAAAGAAAAATGGTCAGTTTAAATCTATTGGACATTGGAGAATATATTTTTTAATGCTACCAAAGGCTTTGGGTCAGATGCATAAAAACTGGATTTGATGATACAATTGTAAGGAGCCAATACACCAGATAATGAGAAGATGATGTATGCAGTGCATGTATTCAATTGCTTAGCAGAACTCAGCATGGCATGACAAGGTCTAAGAGAGAGAGTTATACGACATCAGAAGTATAACATGCTATACTCGGGGAACCTGAATCTTTTACTAAGCTGAATAGTGAAGATAACTTCAAACTGCAGGAACCAGGTGACATCCTACTCATATTAGAGTGTGCTAAGACAAAAGATTATCTACCCGGACCCTTATATTTAGACACGGCTTGTTACACCAACCCAATAGTAGAAAAGCTTCCATACAGTTTACAAAAAAAAGGAAGTCTGTTGGATCCAAGTACAAAGCAGATTATGAAGTTGCATTCCCTCCTTTCCTTGCATTTGTCAAGTTTGTTCAACAACAAGCAAAGATGAAGAATGATCCCAGCTCCTCCTTCTTTACCTCCTTTTGGCAAGCTCATCAGAACAGAACAGCCAAGTACAACCATACTACTGTTTTTGTACATACGAAATGCCCCCCCCCCATGGACATGAAAGACCTTGTTAGAGAGTGCCCAGTTCTCAGAAAGCCACACCCGCTAAAGAAATGCAGAAGCTTTACTTTAGAGTCAAATCTCTGTTTTAGGTACTGTTAGACAAATCAGCATTTGGTAATGAACTGCCAAGCCTCCATTAAATGCTCAGACTGTGCCAGTGCAAAGTACATTGCAGCTGGACACTGGTCCACCTCCTTCATCTCCAAAGAGTTCTGAGGCTGAGAACATTTATGGCAGGAATCAAAGACAAAATGTGGGTTCCTCAGTAACTGCTAAGTCCACAGACATCTGAGAGTCCATGATCATGCTCCTAAATCATTAAAGTATAAGTACGTCTAACTGGAAAGAAAGAAATAGCACTGATATTTATGAAGTTCTGGATGAACAAACGAATGGATCATTTGCAAAGTTAGAGTTTTCCCGCATATTTAAAATTAAAACAAGTACAACTTGTTCCATTAAAAACATGTTTGGGGACAAAGGAATCTTCAGGAAGAAGAGCTATTGACTTTACTATTGAATCCTTGATGAAAGTCTACAACTTCCTCACCCAATCCAAATAGAGTTTGACAAGATAACTGATGATAAATCAAATATTTCTTCTCCATAGACTGTTAGATACCACTCCACATATTTACCAGTTTTTCACCAGATTTCAGCTGTGGAGTCAGACACACCTATCCTTCTGCTTTTTGGAAGAGGCAAATTAGGAGAGTGAAAGCAAATTAGTGGGCCCACAATGCTCCATATGCACAAAGGCTGATCTTGATTGGTCTGTTGTGGGATAAGTTTGTTGTGTTACATTATTATTATTGTACAGGATTTATATAGCACCAACAGTTTGTGCAGCACTTCACAAAATAAAGGGAGTTAGTACAGTTACAATATAATTCAATGTAAGAGGGTTAGGAGGGCCCTGCTTATAAGCACTTACAATCAAAGAGAAGGGCAGTTGATACAAAAGGCACTAACCGTGAAGGATGGGCTGAAAGAGAAAGCAAAAGTACAGTTTTTAGTTGGAGGTGGTAATGGCTAACATGAAGAGATACATTTTTTAGAATCGCCTAAAGGCATACAGAGTTGCCAGAGAGATTGTGGTAGGGAGTTCCAGTACAAAGAAAGGGCTCTGGGGAAGTCCTAGAGGTAAGCATGGGAGGAGGTAATGAGGGCATTAGAAAGCAAAGGTATTGGCAGAAGTGGACAGGTGGGTTTGGGTGATATTTTGAGATGAGGTTGGTGATATAATTTGGGGCAGAGTTGTAGATAGCTGGGTATGTTAGTAATTTAAAATGTATTTGTTTGGTGAGTGAAAGCCATTGGAGGTATTCGCAGAGAGGGGCAGCAGCCACTAAACAGTTGGTAAGGTGAATAAAACTGGTGCAGCATTTATGATAGACTGAAGGACAGATTGTTGGAGATACAACAAACTTTCAGCTTAGCCTATTGACTGCAGTTCAGAAAAAGGACACAAGATGTCGCTAATGCTCAGTGATATGCTATGCTATGTATTTTTCTATGATGTGTTGTATTTCCTGTACATAGTGCTGTACTTGTTGGTGTCTTTTTCCTGTCTGTGTTCTTCTTACCATGTGAGGTGACATCTTTGCTAGTGTGGTTATGTTCCAATAGAGAAGCCAGTTCCTGTTACTCCACAACGTCTGATCTGAATTCACTCCGCTGCACCTATCAATCGTACTTTGCAACAGGTTATGGGCCCAGTGTCCGGATAAAGTCTTATGAACAGGTGCGGCCCAGGCAGAACAAAGCCTCGAACGGGAGACAGTGTGGCTGATGCTGAGATCGACATAAGGAAGCTTTCCAGTGACATCTCCTATAGACAAGTAAGACTGTTTATATATAAAGGAGGGATAAAATGGCCGGAAACTCGGAGCTTAAACTCTCAGTGGCCAAGCTGAACAATGACAATTATCAGCTATGGAAGTTCAAAGTGGAAATGCTATTATCAAAAGATGACTTGTGGGAGGTTACCACTACAGAGAGGCCACAGGATAATAATCAGGACTGGGACAAGAAAAACAGACAGGCACGGGCCATCATAAGCTTACTAGTGGAGGATGATCAGCTCATTCATATACGCAGTGAGGACACAGCGAAAGGCATATGGGACGTACTGAAAAGACTGCATGAAAGATCCAGTTTAAACAGCAAGCTGTTTTTGCTGTGGAAACTTTACAAAATGAGACTTGGCAGAGAACAGGACACGCAGGAGCATATAAACACAATGCTGGAAGTGATTGCGCAACTCAGATCAATCGGGGAGAATATAACAGACAGTCACATTGCAGCCATGTTGTTATGCAGTTTGCCCGATACATATACTGCACTAATCAAAGCACTGGAGACACCACCTGAGACAGATCTGACGGTAGCATTTGTAAAAACCAGGCTCATAGATGAGTATCAGAGAAGAAAGGAATTAGTGCATGACTCCACAGAGACCGACACCAGTACCGCTCTTAAAGCTACAGACGCAAGGTTACACAGGAAAGAGACCAGAGTGTGTTTCAGATGCCACAAACAGGGACACATAAAGAAAGACTGTACTATATGGAAAGCAGAGCAAATGAGACAGCGTCCCTCTTATGCTAAACAAAAGGTCAAAACCACAATCAATGATCCAAGGGAAGGTAACTGGAATGCCACATTTAAAGCGACAGGCAACAATAAATTCCAAGGCTGGTGCATTGATTCAGGGGCAACCAGTCACATGACGAGTGATAGAAGTTTCTTCACAGAACTTGATCTGAACAACAAAGAAACTATTTATCTTGCAGATGGAAGAAAAATACATGCAGAAGGATATGGGCATGGAACCCTTGTATGCCCTGATGATGCGGGACACAATTTAGCCATACCAGTGAAAGATGTGCTTTATGTTCCTAATCTAGAAGGAGGACTCTAACGACACCCCAAGTATGAAAGGGGTTAAAGCCGTTTATGATATGCTATTCCCGAACACCAAGGCAGCTACTGACACTCCACAGTCAGGCGAACGAGACCCATAATGATAATTCCCCCCTAATAACGAGACACAGCTCTGTTGTTAGGTTTCCAGCAGGTCTGACAATCTTTATTGAGAAAGCAGGCTCTTATATACACTAAAAGAATACTGTAGTCCAAATGAACAATGACCCAACTCCACCCACAACATCACACAATGGTTACATAACGAGCCCCCAATACACATTATTCTGATATCCCTTAGCAGACAACAGATGAGTTCATTAACTAATCCCTTTACAGCTTAAATTACTAATATGCATGACCTTTACGTTTCCCAGACTGGCTGTAGCAGACCTTACAATATCATAAATACACCTTTGACCAGACCTATTTACATGAGCTAATTACCTAATTCCTTTATACAATTACAGAGTTAATTATCACAATCCACAATGAAAATATTTTTAGAAGTTAGCCTGGACTCATTTACATTACACAGGCAGCCAGGTGGTTGGAGGTGATGACATTAACATCTTTCAATTAACCTGTTGAGTTCAGAATCAACAATCAGTAAATAGTTATTTTACTTATATCCTGGGGAATATTGTGGATTAATATAACAGACCCATTTTAAAGCAATCCAAGACATATTCTGAATGTCCATTATTTTCTGGCTCATACTTTCTAAGAGCTTCTGGGTTCCACGGGCCCTCCTGTTACAAGGACTCTTATCTGTGAAGCGTCAAACAGCCAGAGGACTCACTGTAAAATTCCAAGGTGACAAGTGTTCTATTCTAAACGGCAAACAGACAATAGCAAGTGCCAAGCTGGATGATCATCTATAACACCTCGACACAGTTGAGGAAAAAGTGAGACTATGTACACACAAGCACAATGACTGTATACATATATGGCACAGACGTCTAGGTCACAGACACCCAGAATGCATACAGGAACTACAGAGGAGGAATCTGACAAGGGATCTGATAGTATCCCCTTGTCCAGTTACTGTTAAGTGTGAATGTTGCATTAAATCCAAAGCTACAAAAGCAACACCTCCCAAAGTCAGTCAGAAGAGAGCTTCAAGACCACTTGACTTAGTTCACAGTGACGTGTGTGGTCACCTAAACCCACCAACACCTGGAGGCAACAGGTACATAGTGACTTTCATAGACGACTATTCAAGATACACAGTCACCTACCAAATGCAACACAAGAGTGACGTTTTCGACAAATTACAAGACTATATAATAAAGACAAGTAACAAGTTTCAGAGGAAGCCTCTCATACTTCGGAGCGATAATGGAGGTGAATTCACAGGAGGTAAGATACAAGAGTACTTAAAACAGAATGGAATAGAACATCAAAAGACAGTCCTGTATACACCAGAACAAAATGGAGTAGCTGAAAGAAAGAATAGAACTTTGACTGAAATGATCAGATGTATGCTGACAGATTCTGGACTACCACAAAAATACTGGGGTGAGGCAGCTATGACAGCTACATATTTGCAGAACAGACTTCTTTCCAGAACAGTGGAGAAAACCCCATAATGAACAATGGCACAATGAGAAGCCAAGTGTAAAACACCTAAGAGTTTTTGGATGCAAAGCATTCATCTACATACCTGAAGTAAAACGCACCAAACTCCAAAACAGAGCGTTTGAAGGTATCTTTGTTGGATACAGTGACAATGTCAAGGGTTACAGAATCCTAAATCCCAAAACAGACAAGGTTACCATTAGCAACAGCATAACTTTTGTTGAAGATGTAAGAGACAATGTAATGACAACAGAAGAAGCAAGAATAGAAGAGAAAACTGACATTGACCAGCCCACCTCTGTAACTTCCAAACAAACAGTTGAAGTGAGTGTAGACTCAACCAGTACTGAAGAGCAGACACAAGAAGGCCCAGACACAAAAACAAGACGTTCAACAAGAGAAAACAAAGGTAAACGACCTATACATCTCTCATACAAAGCAAGTACTGCCAGTATCAAAGAACCTGCAAACTGGGAAGACATATCTCAACTTTCAGAACAAGAAGCAAGTAAATGGATAAAGGCTGCTGAGGAAGAGATAAAATCCATGCATGACACTAAAACATGGACACTTACAGAACTACCACCCGGAAGGAAAGCCATAGGCTATAAATGGACTTTTAAAGTGAAATACAATGCAGATGGCACAATTGAACGGTACAAAGCAAGACTAGTAGCCAAGGGCTATTCTCAAAAATACGGAGAGGACTATGATGAGACGTTTGCACCAGTACTCAAGCACACTACAATACGGACTTTACTGACAGTAGCTGTCACAAGGAAAATGCAAGTGAAACATTTTGATGTGAAAATCGCATTTCTACATGGCGATTTAACAGAAGAAATTTACATGGAACAGCCGCCAGGATTAAAAGATGAACAAAGGTCAGACCTAGTGTGCAAACTTCGCAGGAGTATATATGGCCTAAAGCAAGTAGCCAGAGTGTGGAATATAAAAATAAATTAATTGCTTACACATCAAAACTTTCAAATGAGTAAAGCAGACCCCTGCTTATACACAAAGAAATTGGCAAACAGATGGGTCTATATGCTTATCTATGTGGATGATATCCTGATTTGCTTTGAGCAAGAAGGGGATGACTCAGAAATACTGGAAAAACTAAATCAGCACTTTGACACCAAAGACCTTGGCAGCATAAAGAATTACCTCGCCATCCATATCGAGAGAGAGGAAGATGGCAGCTTTCTTCTGAACCAAAGACTCAAAATACAAGAAATAATTGAAACATTTGGAATGGAAGACACCAAACCAGTAAAGTCTCCCATGGAAACCAACTACCTAAAGGAGATGAATTGTCAAGATAACCCATTACCTACTAATACTCAATACAGGAAAGCGATAGGGAAATTACTGTACCTTACCACTGCTACAAGGCCGGACATTGCAGCAACTGTTGGAATCCTATGCAGAAAGGTTTTGATGCCAAGTCAAAAGGACTGGAATGCTGTAAAGCGAATCATTCGCTATCTTAAAGGGAGTTCGCACTACAAGCTAAAGTTACCAGCAAGTGATGAAAGCACCTTAACAGGATATGTGGATGCTGACTGGGCAGGAGACACCAGTGACAGAAAATCTACCAATGGCTACTTATTTTTTCTGTCAGGAGGTGCCATCGGTTGGACTAGTAAAAAGCAGCTCTCTGTTACACTGTCGTCTACTGAAGCAGAATACGTTGCTGCAGCGCAGGCAAGCCAAGAAGTTATATGGCTCAGACAGCTATTAATAGACTTGGGTCAACCACAGTCGGGACCAACAGAAATCTATGAGGACAATCAAGGATGCATTGTACTTGCACACATGGAAGGAGTTAATTCAAGAACCAAGCACATTGATGTGAAGTTCCACTTTCTTAGGGATCTTCAAAAGTAAGGTCTTCTTGAGTTACTTTATTGCCCAACCGAGGATATGACAGCAGACATCCTTACAAAGCCACTGACTGCTGAAAGACATTTAAGGCTTACAAAGAAGATGGGTTTAACAGACTAAGCCTTAGTTGTTGAGAAGGGGTGTTGGAGATACAACAAACTTTCAGCTTAGCCTATTGACTGCAGTTCAGAAAAAGGACACAAGATGTCGCTAATGCTCAGTGATATGCTATGCTATGTATTTTTCTATGATGTGTTGTATTTCCTGTACATAGTGCTGTACTTGTTGGTGTCTTTTTCCTGTCTGTGTTCTTCTTACCATGTGAGGTGACATCTTTGCTAGTGTGGTTATGTTCCAATAAAGAAGCCAGTTCCTGTTACTCCACAATGTCTGATCTGAATTGACTCCGCTGCACCTATCAATTGTACTTTGCAACACAGATAACCTGTGTAAAAATTGCAACACACAATCCAACTAATGTAAACAGCTTTAAAACAACTGAACTTGGAAATGGTTGTACACCTTCTGATCCCATGTCAGAACACCATCCATGTAAATGCATTAACCAGCACCATGACTCACCTTCTTTGAGAAGTATTGAACATATAGGCATCAGTGCAGATAACCTAGGACCTTCAGGATTCGAGAAGACAAAAAAAAATAAACAAGCAACATCTGAAGTAAATTGGACCCTTCTTCATCTTATGGATAGAAAGGTCTTCCAGATAGATAGAAATACCTTCCAGAATGACAGTAGCAAACACAACCTAGCAGATCATGCCACTAGACCTACACCCCCAGATTGCTTTAGCAAACCACATGGCTTTGAAGTGATTGTAAAGGCTAATGTTTTATTAAAATAAAAGACAGGGTATACTCACCTGATCTGTGTGATATTGCACAGAGTGGTAATTTCCCTGCTCTTTGCGAGACTAGAAAGCGGGGATAAGGAATTGCAGGCGAGTACAGCGTGGATTGAGAGAGGACTCAGGCAAGTGTTGGGGGTGGGGCGGGCACAGCAGGTGGTACAAAATTTTTAACCTAAATGCAGTGAATGCATTAAGGTAGAAAAACGTCTTACCTTTAGAACAACTTTAAGGCCCAGCCTGCCTGTTTCAAACTCATTCAGCGCATTAATGTGATACAAATATCAATTCTCCTGTCTAACCTGTAGCTGAAAGGTGGGTTTATACACTACCCATCTACCTTATCGCTTAAAAAATTGATTCTTCATAGATCCACAAAAAATGTGCCTATCTATATCTGCCAGTGAACTCCTCTTCACCTCAAAACCCCCCCCAAAAAAAAAAAAACAGAGACCATGGACTCATTTCACTCTCACTCTTCAGGCTCCGGCTGGAGCAGGAAATTCTGAGCCAGCAAAGGCTTAATCTGTGCAGGGAAATATGAGGAAGGCACTCCTCAAGATTTTTTCACAGCAGTATTCATTCATTTACTAGTTTACCAGGGAAGGCAGATAAAACTTACTTTGCGGGTTGGTTGCACATATCTCCCCGCTGTGCTGACACCTCCACCTCCAGAACCCTGTTCCCATCACTATCACACAATGTTGTTTTGAGAGGGTTGCACATATTTCTGGGGATCCATCTCAAAGAAACCTAAAGAAGGACATGCTTAGCAGTCACATGACCAAAAACAAAATAGGGGTCTTAGATCATTACATGAAGTGGGTCATTATAGGAATATTGGCACCCCAAGTCTTTTCTATTCATGCCCTTTTCTCTATTTTTTGGATCACAGTATAACCTGTATGTATTTCTCCCATTTTGTTTTGTTTAACAAATATGTTTAGATTCTATGATTTAACATTTCCATATGTGGGGGAGATCTGTTAGGAGGATAGGTGGTGGTAGAATTCTCCACTGCTTTGTGTGATGGGAGACTTTAGCCAGACTGGGTCCTAACGCAGGGATAGGATCATAGAGAAGGGGGTCTTAAAAGCTCTTTGCAGTGTTGTAAATGTTTTGGAATAAGAAAGGGGGACCAATATGTTTACAATACTCCAAAGAGATATTAAGACCCTTCATGTGACCCTATCCCTGTGTCAGAACCCAGCCTGGCTAAAGTCTTCCTGCCCCTTATACCCCAACAGATCTTCCCCCATATAGGCCTATCTTAAGGTACAGAATCTAAATATACTTGTCAACCAAAAAATGAGGGAGATATACATGATATACTGGGATCCAAAAGGACAGAAAAAGGCATGCAAGGAAAGACTTGGGGTAACATCTTGCAACAATCTAGTAATGATCTAAGGCCATCCGTATTTTGCATCAGATCCTCTTGGTAATTAGGACTCCCCATCCTTTAATCCTTGCTTTTCTTTTCCCATAGGGCAGGTGTGGGGGTCCAAAATACCAGATTGACAGTTCAGCCCACCTAAATATTTTTAGGTCAATTAGACACACATTTGGAATAGTAGAGTTCCTTGAAATTATGTTGAAATTATCTTCATATTATCTTCATTTTAAGGTGGTTCTAAAGCTAAAACATTTTTTACCGTAATGCATTCTCTGCATTAAGGTAAATAAGTTGCACTGTATTTTACATACACACTGTACATAACATCTTTGTAGATGAAGAATTGCAGATTGGTATAAACCTCTGTTTTCCTCCCAGCATTTGCAGAGAACATGTTTTTTTTTTTTAATCTGTACCAGATGACCATCAATTTACAGAACATTTCTCATTAATTAATGCATGAGATAGCACCTGTATTTATCATCTTTATATATACTTGGCCTATTTGCCGCTAGCATCTTAGTTAAATAACAGAGAAGGTTGAAGCATGACATGAAATAATAATCCAATAGTGGAAGATAAACTTATCGTTCCTCAGGCAAAATATTTAGTTTACTGTTCTAGTGATATGATAATAAATAATAGCAAAACTGATAACTATTTTTCACATAAAGCAAGATAACAGCTATTATTACTCATAAAATGAAACAGAAATATTGTAGCCTTCTTTATTGAGAAATCACTTTCCTAAGGAGACACTGTCACCTTGGCCATGCTGGGCAAAGTGACAGTGTCTCTGCAAGGACACCTTAAAGTGTTACTAAACCCACAACAGTAAAATCAGTGTGTATATGCAGTAAAACATGCTTGTTATACTCACTGTGGAACCTAAGAGATGAATCTTCCACATTGTGTAAAAAGACTGTTTGGTTCTGTCTTCTCTGATCCTCCCTCAGTTTGGCGTGTATTACTAGATAGTTTTCTTATGGGGGGGAGGGTTCATGTGATCAGCATCACAGGGCCAATTAGTGCAGACTAGACAGAGGGTCAGGGGTTATGCAGACTCAAAGGACAGTCAGAGGAGAATGAAAACTCCTCCTACAAGCTTTTAACCAGTGCTTGACCAGACACTGATAGAAGTCACAAGACTTTGTTTTTTGTTTGAATCTTAAATATCACTGAAGCATAATCAGACCAAGTGTTTGTACCAGCAGAAGAAAGCATAACATTCAACGAGAGAGGAAACAGTCTTTTCTAGCATAGCATCTGTGGGGAAATTAATGGATTGGATTTTCTCACTACCATGTGGCACTTCCAGACAATATAAAGAATCTCTGTCCTTAAAATATCCAATAATGCCCTGCACTCATTAGTGGTGTCCAACGATGTGTCCACCACAGTGATAAAATGTCCACAGATCCATACATTTTCTTTGCTTTACAATGCCCAAAATCCTTTTTTAAATAAATTTGAATAATTTGTATATGGAGCATACAGACATACCAACATGAACCAACTGAGACAGAGTCTTAAAAGGATAAGTGAATTTTAAAACAAAGCGCTCATATCCTTTTTTGCCGTCTTACCCTGACCTAACCGATTCCATCCTCCTACTCCACAGGGGCATTCTTTCTTGGATCTAACAACCATTTTTGGGCTGCACAGGCAGTGATCACACAAGGGAAATTGTAATGCATACACTTAGGGGGCATTTCTTTCTAAAAATGGAATACATGTACACATAAGATTTTGCAACTCTGCACCTGGGATCTCTTCATATTAGGGCCTTATCCATCCAGAAATGGGATTTTAATATACATAAAGAAAAACCCAATCTTATGACAGTATTCTGGGATAAGAAATAAAAATAATAGTGCTAGAGGAGAGGACAATAGAGTAAACTAACACAGTATCCCAAATAGTATTTTTAATAGTATGTTGGATGTAATAAAGGGGGGCTACCAACATTAGAGAGTATATACTGTATCATAAAGCTTAAGAAACAGGAAAAGCATAAAACTTGAACATAAGGTTACAACAATGTGAGTATCTTTAGTTGTATTTACCATGAAGAAGTGAAACAACTTTTTTACAGGAGGTGAGCCAAAAGTCTAACCGTAGACTAAAAAAAACTCCAAATCTACACAGGGGTGTATTAGCAAATATTTAACAGATCATGAACAGTCTTTTGTGATGTGAAGGTGTGCAGCTTTCTGAATAGGGCTGGTTCCCCCGTTATCATCATACTCCAGGCATGCTAGGGACACAGGGCTAACCAAGTGTCCCCCATGGCTTTCTCTGTTTATTTTCCAGGTCCTGGGACATCTCTGCTCTCCCCAACTCACATCCTGGTCACTGATAAGAAGGCACAGAAGACAGCTATTATTATAATTATTCTTATGCAGGATTTATATAGCGCCAACAGTTTGTGCAGCGCTTTACAACTTTGGGGAAGACAGTACAATTACAATACAATTCAACACAGGAGGGATCAGAGGGCCCTGCTCGTTAGAGCTTACAATCTAGAAGGGAGGGTCAAGTGGAACAAAGGGTAGAAGCTGTGGGGGATGATCAGATGGACAAAATGAAAATACAGTTGTTAGGTGTGGGTAGGATAGGCTTCTCTGAAGGGGATGGTTTTCAGGGATCATCTAAAAGCTAATAGAGTAGGAGATAGACGGACAGATTGGGGTAAGGAGTTCCATAGGCATGGAGAGTCTCTGGAAAAGTCCTGGAGATGAGCATGGGAGGAGGTGATGAGAGAGCTAGAGAGCAGGAGCTCTTAATAAGAACCAAGAGAACGATAAGGTTGGTATTTTGATACTAGGTCAGTGATGTAGAGTTATGGATGGCTTTGTAGGTAGTTGTTAATATTTTGAATTTAATTAGTTGGGTGAGCGGAAGCCAGTGGAGGGATTGACAGAGAGGAGTAGCAGAGACAGAACGGTTGGTAAGGTGGATGAGTCTGGCAGCAACATTCATGATGGACTGAAGGGGGGATAGAGTATGCAGAGGTAAGCCAATGAGGAGGGAGTTGCAGTAATCGAGGCAAGAGATGACCAGGGAGTGAATTAAGAGCTTTGTTGTGTCATTGGTTAGAAAGGGGCGTATTTTGGAGATGTTGTGGAGGTTGAGGCAGCAGAGGACGCAGTGTCAGATTCATGAAAACTTGGTTTCCAACACTGCTTTGATCTGAGCAGTTTAAAAAAATGCTTAGAAACAAAATTTGAAAGCCAATCAAGCCATCAATGGGGATGTTTTCCTTTATAGGTGCCAACATCTCTGGTGAGGTACGACAGTCTGAATCTTCAATCAAACTGTCATCTCCCCTCCCTCCCTTTGTCGCAGCCCTAACTTTATTGGAGTAATGTCACCCCACAGGTGTGGGAGGACACAGTTTATGGTGGTACCTGGTGGTTGGTACAGTTACTTGGTGCTCGAGTCCTGAAAGACTGAGCAAGTGGTTTGGTTAAAGTTTTATTGGTGATACTGGTCTGTGTGTTTAATGTTAAAGGTATGGTACAACGAAAGTTAAAGGTTATCATATTTGTTTTAAAACCCAAATAAAGGGGTCACGTCATAATTTTCCACACTTCAGTTTCCTGCTTTTCTTTACTATCATGATTGATCAGATGGTGATGGTGGGGTGGATGTTTGTGGGGTTGTACAGTCCCATGGAGCATTTCCTTGCCCTTCTTAGGAGACAAAATTAAATGGAGAGTTTGCTTGTAGTTGACTAGTAATTTGGTGGGAAACCCCACCTATAGGGAACATTGTGCTCCTTCAGGTGTATTGTCACCATGGTGATTTTTTCCCCATCTGTGCTTTAGCAGCGAACAGAGTCAATGAGACATATGGGCCAGGAAGTGATCCTGCCTTCTTTGCCATGAGCCATTCTTTGATGTAATAAATAGGGATGAGCTCGGTGTTCTAGTCGAACATCGGCTGTTCGCGCGTTCGGCGAACAACGAACGATTTGGGCCGTTCGCGCCAAATTCGAGTGACGCGAATGGCCCACAATACACTGCGCCATCGCAGTGTAATCTCGGCGCTGTGATTGGCCAAGCATGCACTGTGACCCTGCATGCTTGGCCAATCACAGCGCCGGCAGCGAGGAGAGCAATGATTGGCCACAGGCAGGATGCCTGTGGCCAATTATAGCTGAGGGGGTTTAGTACACGCCCCACACTATAAAAGGCTGCCAGCGCGGCGGCCTCGTGTAGTGTGTTCCGGAGCAGGGAAAGTGAAGGATAGGCAGGGACAGTGTCAAATCTATTCTTTGCTAAACCTTGTGTGTAGGGACAGAGAAGGATAGGCAGGGAGAGTGTCAGTGTCATATTCTTTGCTAAACCTTGTGTGTAGGGAGAGAGAAGGATAGGCAGGGAGAGTGTCAGTGTCATATACTTTGATAAACCTTGTGTGCAGGGAGAGAGAAGGATAGGCAGGGGACAGTGTCAGTGTCATATTCTTTGCTAAACCTTGTGTGCAGGGAGAGAGAAGGATAGGCAGGGAGAGTGTCAGTGTCATATACTTTGATAAACCTTGTGTGCAGGGAGAGAGAAGGATAGGCAGGGGACAGTGTCAGCGTCATTGTTGCTAAGCCTCCTGCACATTATACACCTGAAGTTAGCCTGTATTGCTGCTTTTTCCTGGTGTGTTACACCAACAGGCATTTGCAGCACTTACAGCGGGCGGAGTGTGCCTCCTGATCATATTACACCTGAAGTTAGCCTGTATTGCTGCTTTTTCCTGGTGTGTTACACCAACAGGCATTTGTGGCACTTACAGCGGGCGGAGTGTGCCTCCTGATCATATTACACCTGAAGTTAGCCTGTATTGCTGCTTTTTCCTGGTGTGTTACACCAACAGGCATTTGTGGCACTTACAGCGGGCGGAGTGTGCCTCCTGATCATATTACACCTGAAGTTAGCCTGTATTGCTGCTTTTTCCTGGTGTGTTACACCAACAGGCATTTGCAGCACTTACAGCGGGCGGAGTGTGCCTCCTGATCATATTACACCTGAAGTTAGCCTGTATTGCTGCTTTTTCCTCTTGTGTTACACCAACAGGCATTTGCAGCACTTACAGCGGGCGGAGTGTGCCTCCTGATCATATTACACCTGAAGTTAGCCTGTATTGCTGCTTTTTCCTGGTGTGTTACACCAACAGGCATTTGCGGCACTTACAGCGGGCGGAGTGTGCCTCCTGATCATATTACACCTGAAGTTAGCCTGTATTGCTGCTTTTCCCTGGTGCGTTACACCAACAGCCATTTGCGGCACTTACAGCGGGCGGAGTGTGCCTCCTGATCATATTACACCTGAAGTTAGCCTGTATTGCTGCTTTTTCCTGGTGTGTTACGCCAACAGGCATTTGCAGCACTTACAGCGGGCAGAGTGTGCCTCCTGATCATATTACACCTGAAGTTAGCCTGTATTGCTGCTTTTTCCTGGTGTGTTACACCAACAGGCATTTGCGGCACTTACAGCGGGCGGAGTGTGCCTCCTGATCATATTACACCTGAAGTTAGCCTGTATTGCTGCTTTTTCCTGGTGTGTTACACCAACAGGCATTTGCGGCACTTACAGCGGGCGGAGTGTGCCTCCTGATCATATTACACCTGAAGTTAGCCTGTATTGCTGCTTTTTCCTGGTGTGTTACACCAACAGGCATTTGCGGCACTTACAGCGGGCGGAGTGTGCCTCCTGATCATATTACACATGAAGTTAGCCTGTATTGCTGCTTTTTCCTGGTGTGTTACACCAACAGGCATTTGCAGCACTTACAGCGGGCGGAGTGTGCCTCCTGATCATATTACACCTGAAGTTAGCCTGTATTGCTGCTTTTTCCTGGTGTGTTACACCAACAGGCATTTGCAGCACTTACAGCAGGCGTAGTGTGATTCTTGCAAAATATACTCCTGAAGCTAGGCCTTATTGCTGGTTTTCCCATTTCCCTGCAGGCGATTAGAATGTCTGGAAGGCAAACAAGGAGAGGCAGACAGTCAGGAGCCAAAAAAAGAGGGCAAGCAGGCTCTGTGTCTAGAGACAACAGTGCTGGTCGTGGACGCGGTGCATCGCCATCAGCACGTGGCCATGGGACACGCTTGTCCTTCTTTTCAGCAGCTGGACGTGTTGAGCCGCATCATGCCAAAGACTTGGTAGAGTGGATGACCAAGCCCTCCTCATCCTCCTCATCCTCTCTCACCCAGGCTCAGGGTACTGGCAAAGCAGCTGCCAAAGCGTCCTCTTCCCTGGTATCAATGTCATCATCAGTCACTCCTTCCCTAGACCAACCATGTCCTCCTGAGGAGTCCCCCGAACTGTTTGAGCACAGTGTTGGGTACATGCTCCAGGAGGATGCCCAGTGTTTTGAAGGGTCTGATGATGATACTCAGCTAGAGGAAGGCAGTAGCGTGAGAGCAGAGAAAGGGGATGCTCAAGAAGGACACCAATCTGGCAGTCATGTTCCAGCAGCTGCAGCATACTGCCAGATTGGCTCCAGTGATGAGGAGGGAGGGGATGATGAGGTCACTGACTCCACATGGGTGCCTAATAGGAGAGAGGAGGAGGAGGAGGAGGAGGATGAGGAGGAGGCACATCTCCAACGAGGCAGGATGCCCTTGGGGGGCCAGCGTAAGGGCAGCACACCGACGGAATCACACCGCAGAGCTCCGCCTGTGCAGGGCGCTGCCTCTGCCCGTTATTCAAAAAGTTCTTTGGTGTGGGCCTTTTTTGAGTCGAGTGCATCAGATCGCACAGCTGCTGTTTGCAACATATGTCTCAAGCGTATATCGCGTGGCCAAAACATCACCCGCTTGGGCACCACATGCTTGACCAGACATATGTTGACCTGCCATGCAGCTCGTTGGCAAGCCTACCTTAAAGACCCACACCAAAGAACAAAGCGGACCTCTTCTTGCACCGCATCAGCTGGGATCTCCAACCCAACTATACCTTCAGTCCTCTCTGAAACCTGCACTGAGAGAAATGAAGGTGTAGAATTAGGTGTGTCACAGCCAAGTACTTGCGGGCACTCTGCTAGCAGTACACTGACGACCGATTCTAGCAGGCAAATTTCCCTGCCCCAGCTGCTGGACCGTCAAAAGAAGTTCACTCCCAGCCATCCACATGCCCAGCGGTTGAATGCTAGCTTGGCTAAATTGCTAGCGCTTCAACTGCTGCATTTTCAGTTGGTAGACTCGGCCCCCTTCCGTGAGTTTGTGCAATGTGCGGTTCCTCAGTGGCAGGTTCCCAAACGCCACTTTTTCTCACGGAAGGCGATTCCGTCTCTCTACCGGCATGTGGAAGGCAATGTCTTGGCCTCGCTGGACAGGGCGGTCAGCGGTAAGGTGCATATTACCGCTGACTCATGGTCCAGCAGGCATGGACAGGGACGTTACCTTTCTTTCACGGCCCATTGGGTCACTCTTTTGGCAGCTGGGAAGGATGCAGGACAAGGTGCAGTAGTGTTGGAGGTTGTTCCACCGCCACGCCTCCAAAATGCTACTACTGGTTGTGACACACCTCTGTCCTCCACCCCCTCCTCTTCTTCTTCCTCCATGGCCTCTTCCTGTGCTTTATCCTCGGAACCAGCGGTGCTCCGTAGGCGTTCAAGGGGCTACGCAAGTACGCAGGCAAAAAGATGCCATGCCGTGCTTGCGCCGGTGTGTTTGGGGGACAGGAGCCACACTGGGGCAGAGGTTCTGTCTGCTCTGCAGGGGCAGGCCGAGAGGTGGTTGACGCCACGCCAGCTTAAGCCAGGAATGGTAGTTTGCGACAATGGCACCAACCTCCTCTCCGCTCTCCGACAGGGACAACTGACCCATGTGCCCTGTGTGGCTCACGTCCTTAACCTGGTGGTGCAGCGGTTCTTGGACAGGTACCCGGGCTTACAGGATGTCCTGAGGCAGGCCAGGAAAGTCTGTGTGCATTTCCGCAGATCTTATAATGCCAGTGTTCGCCTGGCTGAGCTGCAAAAGGAGTTGAACCTGCCCAAGAACCGCCTTATATGTGACATGCCCACCAGGTGGAACTCAACATTGGCCATGCTGCAGCGGCTGCACATGCAGCAGAGGGCCATCAATGAGTACCTGTGCGACTACGGCACCAGGACAGGGTCAGGGGAGCTCGTTTTTTTTTCACCACGCCAGTGGGGCATGATCAGGGATGCATGCACTGTCCTGGCACCATTTGAGGAGGCCACGAGGATGGTGAGCAGTGACAGTGCATGCATCAGTGACACTGTACCTCTTGTCCACCTGTTGGAACATACGCTGCGTGGAATAATGGACAGGGCACTTGAGGCAGAACAGAGGCAGGAAGAGGAGGACTTCCTTGCCTCTCAAGGCCCCCTTTACCCAGACAGTGTTCCTTCTGTCCCACCCATCGCACAGGAAGAAGAGGAGGATGAGGAGAAGGAGGAGGAGGAGGATTGTGTCAGCATGGAGGTGGAGCCTGGCACTCAGCATCATCAGCAGCAGTCTTTTAGGGATGATTTACAGTCCCAAGAAACCAGTGGACTTGTACGTGGCTTGGAGGAGGTGGCTGCGGATCATGTCGTCCTTAGTGACCCAGAGGACTCCGGACCGAATGCCTCAGCTAACCTACGCTGCATGGCCTCCCTGATCCAGCAAAGTCTGCGGAAGGATCCTCGTATTCTTCGGATCAAGGAGAGGGACCATTACTGGCTGGCCACTCTCCTTGATCCACGGTACAAGGGTAAGGTTGCGGACCTTATCTTACCGTCGCAGAGGGAGCAGAGGATGAGACAACTCTGGGAGGCCTTGCAGAAAGGTCTGTGCAATGCGTTCCCAGAGACTGGGAGGTTACAATCTCCTGGTCCTGGACAACGAGTTGCTGAGGCTTCGGTCAGTCAAAGAAGGAGCGGTGGGGAAGGTGGCCATCTGACCGATGCGTTCAGACAATTCTTTAGTCCGCAGCCCCAAGGTATGATCGTTTCCAGCAACCATCGCCAGCGTCTGATATACATGGTGCAGGAATACCTAGGGGCAAGGTCAGACTTGGACACCTTCCCCACCGAAAATCCTCTGGCTTACTGGGTCTTGAGGATGGATCACTGGCCAGAGCTTGCACAGCTACTGGCCTGTCCTGCATCCAGCGTTCTTTCAGAACGCACATTCAGTGCTGCTGGAGGATTTGTCACGGATCACAGGGTGCGCCTGTCCACCGACTCTGTTGATCGACTGACATTCATAAAGATGAACCAGTCTTGGATCACCACCAGCTACCAAACACCTGAAGCTGATATAACAAACTAATTTATTTTCAAATGTCACATCCCTTCAAGACTGATGCTGATGCTGAGAGACTGTCCTGTTATGTTGACTGACTATCCTCCTCCTCCTCAATGATCCGATTGATGATGATAGCTTGGAAGAACATTTCTGTTTCTGGGTGCCGCCACCAGTGGCTAAGGCCCAATTTTTCAGCCCCTGTTTAACAGGGGCATGTTATTACAATTTTTTATGCAATGCTTTGCAGCAGGGCTCATTCCTGCACTCCAACTAGAGTATCTGGGAGAGGTTGCAGTGTCGTGGCACCAGCACCAGTGGCTAAGGCCCAATTTTTCAGCCCCTGTTTAACAGGGGCGTGTAATTACAATTTTTGATGCAATACTTTGCAACAGGGCTCATTGCTGTGCTCCAAGTACAGTATCTGTGAGGGGTTGCAGTGTTGTGGCACCAGTGCCTAAGGCCCAATTTTTCTGCCCCTGTTTAACAGGGGCATTTAATTACAATTCTTGATCTAATAATTCACAGCAGGGCCCATTCCTGCGCCCACCAAGAGTAACTGTGAGGCCTTACAGTGTTGTGTCAACACCACCACCACCACCACCAAAGGCCCAATTTTTCAGCCCCTGTTCAACAGGGGCATGCAATTACAATTCTTGATCTAATAATTCACAGCAGGGCCCATTCCTGCGCCCACCAAGAGTAACTGTGAGGCCTTACAGTGTTGTGTCAACACCACCACCACCACCACCAAAGGCCCAATTTTTCAGCCCCTGTTCAACAGGGGCATGCAATTACAATTCTTGATCTAATAATTCACAGCAGGGCCCATTCATGCGCCCACCAAGAGTAACTGTGAGGGCTCACAGTGTTGTGGCAACACCAACATGTA
Organism: Rana muscosa; assembly: GCA_029206835.1. Lineage (NCBI taxonomy): Eukaryota > Metazoa > Chordata > Amphibia > Anura > Ranidae > Rana > Rana muscosa. The sequence continues at coordinate 642,874,174 of CM055117.1, read as the reverse complement.
AGGGGCAAATTTCAGTATATACAGGCCCCTACTTTCAAACATCCAACTTACAAATGACTCCTCCTTGCAAACGGAAGGATACAACAGGAAGTGAGAGGAAATCTACCCCTAGGAAGGCAAATTCTCTCCTGTAAGAGTTAAAGTGGAAGTAAACCCATCAATTTAACAGTTTCAAAAAGCAGTTACATTCCCGGCATGCCGGGAATGCCAACTGTCCCATTGGTTGTGCTCTCAACCAAACTGTCAAACCATCCAATGGCTGGTGTCATAACTGATCACATGTGCAGCATCATGGCAGTTGAAGATTAAACAGAGGCCAAGATGGCAGCTTCCTTGCCTGAAAATGATAGGAGGGTTTACTTCCACTTTAATATGGGAAAAAAAGTGTCTCCTCTCCACTGATGCTTCATCACCAATTCTTGTTTCAATAAAAACCCCAAATTTTCAAAAAACATTTGTCATTAGGACGGAAAGTGAGGTTAACTGTTCTGAACAGGTGCACACTGCACAGACAGCAAAACAAATGTTACAGGGGTGATAACCCTTCCCTATGTTTTCCAAAAAGCTTAAAAATTTATTTTTTGGCTGGAGCTACACTTAAACAATGTACCTGTTCAAAATTACAAACAGATTCTACATAAGAACAAACCTACAGTCCCTGTCTTGTATGCACCGCCTGTATACGGCTGTTCAGAGTATATAGGGCCTTTTTTATTTTGTGTGCAGGGTTCCCCTTAATATCCATACAAGACCCAAAGGGGCTGGTAATGGGCTGGGGTAGGGGGGGGGGGGGCTGTGATGGGGTAGCTATGCCATTTTTCTTAAAGATTTTCATCCATATTACCGGGACCAGACATTACATTAAAGCCGCAAGCAGTTTTAAATGGCTTTTTTTCCTTTAGAAATGTAATTTTGTGCAGGGACAGTTCTAAACACGGGAAACACGTGGCACTTCACAGGCATAATTTAGACACCCCCCAGGTACGATATTTAAAGGAATATTTGACTTTTTTTTTTTCACTTTATGCATCATTAAAATGACTGCTCCCGAAAAACTGCCGTTTTTAAAACTTTTTTTTGGATTGATACATGTCCCCTGGTGCAGAACCCGGGTTCCCAAACCCTTTTTAGGACAATAACATGCATATTAGTCGTTATAATTAGCACTTTAGATTTAGAACGTTCGCATCCATTGTATTTAATAGGGTTCTAAAGTTCGTGCGAAATTTCGGTCCGTTCGCGGGTTCTGGTGCGAACCGAACCCGGGGGTGTTCGGCTCATCACTAAGTAATAAAATGTATTCTTGTCAAAAGTTTCTGTGAACGTTATCTTAGAGATGTTAAGGCTTGGGAGCCATGCGTGTTATACCAATAATAACATCTTAAAAAGAATGCATAGGCAGCGATTCTGTGTATTCGCCCACATGATTATTTTGTGTTTGCATGTGAGATACAATTTTGGTAGGATGCTGCTGTAATGAAGATTTCAGTGATAAAAGCATGTCTTTCAAAACGATCACTGTGACCGGGATGTCTGTCAGAGGCAGGGTAGGTAAGTAATGAGCCTCCAGCATTAAATAATATGTTGGACAGTGCTGCCTGACATTGGTGTCGTGTGCCAGCTTTTTTACTTACTGGACTTTTGAAGCTAGAGAAGCCAAAGCAGAATTTGAACTTGGTCTTTTGGATGCTGTATTTAGTACATGCTCAGCAGTGTGTCCCTCCTCCTGGTGGAGCTGCTTTTGTAAGTGGAGTGAGGCAGGAGAGCTTCTGCCACTGGATGGACTGCCACCAATTTGGGAGCACTTCCTGCTCTGCTGCAGAGAAAAGGTCTATCAGTCTGTGGGGCTTCAACTTTCTGTACTTTCCCTTATACATTTTCCAATTAATGTGGAATATAAAGTGCTGCTTTAAGTATTAAAACAGTAATGATCAATTTTACTTTGACCTGCTGGATATCTGCGAGGTTTAGAGCCAACGGATCAGACAGCCATCTCTTGGTGTGTCCAAGCCACTCCCCCATATGTAAATGGTGTTTGTTTTTGTCCATTTTGTGCATTAATTTTTAAAATAAATAAAAAAACGACTCTATTTCATTTGTAAATAAAATATCCATAGTTTACTGTATACCAGAAATATAATTTTAGCACATTTATAAAAAGCACAAATTGCAGAGTACAGTTTTCACTTAGTTTTTTGGGGAGTTGACAGCTAAGAAGGATCTGGGTGTTCTGTATCAGGAGTCTCCAAACTTTCTAAAAAAAAAGAGCCAGTTTACTGTCCTTCAAACTTTAGGGGGGACAGATGGTGGCCAGTGGGTGAAGAAAATGTCCTGGCATCAGTGGGAGTAAACAATGCCCTGTCATTGGTATTAGGGGGAGTAATAGCGCTCCATCATTGGTATCATTGGGAGGAATTGTACCCCATTGTTGGAGTCAGTGGGTGTGTTCCATCATTGGTGTCAGTGGGAGGAATAGTGTACCATCATTGGTGTCAGTGGGAGGAATAGTGTCCCATCATTGGTGTCAGTGGGAGGAATAGTGCCCCATCATTGGTGTCAGTGGCAGGAATAGTGTCCTATTATTGGTGTCACTGGAAATAATATTGTCCCATCATTGGTGTCATCGGACAAAATAGTGCTCCATCATTGATGTCATTGGAAGTAATAGTGCCCTATTATTGGTTTAATTGGGAGAAATGGTGCTCCATCATTGGTATTGGTGGAAGGAATAGTGCCCCATCATTAGTATCATTGGGAGGAATAGTGCTTCATCATTGGTGTCAATGAGGGAGAACTAGTACCCCATTTTTGGTGTAAGTGGCAAGAACTATGCCCCACTGTTGTTGACAGTGAGGTAATATACCCCAAGGGCCAGATAAAAGCAAGCAAAGGGCTGCAGTTTGGAGACCACTGTGGTAGATCATAGAGTTAATAATATCATGGAATGCTAAGCTGCAGTTTCTAAAGCAAGCTAAATACTTTCATGTATTAAGAGGTATAGACTGCAGAAAGAGAGACGTTGGTATGTTCTTGTACAAAGTATTAGCAAGACCTCACCTGGCATATGCAGTTCAGTTTTGGGCACCTGTTCACATAAAGGATGTTGCGGAACTCAAGAGAGTATAAAGAATCAAAACCATAGGCATAAAGCAGAACTTAATTTATTCTCTCTTGAAAAGAGGGGATTAAGGGGGAAATGCTTTCCATGTATAAATACACAAATGGTACATACAGTGGACTTGGTGCAAACTTACTTGCTTTAAGGTTATTAAAAAGACAAGGGAGCACCCCCAGGACATTATATCAGGTAGAAAAGGAAAGATGTTGAGAGATAAGATTGACTATGACACCAATAATGTGTATGTCTGCAAACGGAGGCGTCAATGGAGTGGGACATCCCAGCCAGCTGGTGGGACTTTCAAACAAGTAAATTTTTCTGTTACAGAGAATGAATTTTGGGATGATACCATGGCTGTATCTGATTCAGATCAACCACCAACACGGCCGGCCACCGGGGGTGCACAAACTGAATCCACTCCTTCAGCAGTGGCACAAAACGGGGTCCGGAGACACAAATCCAACGAGAGGGGCCGGAACTGCAATACTAAAGGACACGCCGGGGGCGCAGAAGCAATGGGAACCGAGGAACAGAAAAGGTACCCATCCCGCAGGCAACCACGCCTGCCGTAAATGACTGTTTAATGTCCCCAATTTGTCCAGTAGGGTCCCTTGGACAGTGAAAGATGTGACAGACTCACCCGGGGCTTTTGGAGGGGATTGAATGCTAGCCTCTTTCCTTGCGATCACAGGCCCTGGTATTTGGGGGAATGGCGCTCTTTGTAAGCTGTATGCCTGGGGACCCTGTATATGCCATATTAGAAAGAGTGACTGATTCATAATGTTGGGACATATACTGTAAGGAGATGCTAAGGAGATGCTAATGTCATCACCCCCAGCCACCTGTCTAATGTCTGCTATAATGTGTTAATTAACTCTGCTATTGTGTGAAGGAGTCCTGCGTTTGTACTTATGATAATGTGTATTGTATAGCCGGTGAGCTGGAAGACGTGACGTCTACCCTAAAAGGTCATATCTTCGGGGCACCTAGTCTGGGTAATTGATTTGTTAATTAGCTCATGTTAATTTATGTTCTAGTTACCTCCTCTTTAACTGTATATAAGATGTGTATTTTTGTTCTAATAAACACTCCATGTTCAGAAGACAAACAAGTATCGTCTCGTTGTGTGCTTGTGAGCAGTTGGAATATCTGATATCTATATCCAGACTGGGAGGAAGTGGTATATGATGGAAGCACTCAAGCGGAGTGTGGGACGCTCCGTTACATTGGTGGCAGAAGTGGGACACTGCCTGCAGTCTGGGACATCCAACCTCCACCTGGATCCAAGGTCCGGATAGCAGGAGAGGAGAAGTACAGATACCAGACGCCATGGAAGAGGAATTCGAAAGGAGATTGCGAGAGATGCAGATACAGCACAGAGGACCAGTATCAGAGCAGGTCCTGCTGGGATGGCTTGATTATATCCGCTGTGAACTCTGGAAGGAAGCGCTAGCCTGTGAGCAGTGATACCAGGGAAAAGTTCTCCCCTCCATCCAGGAAAGGTACTGGTCGCAGTATGGATTGTGGGTGCTGTTGTTGGGAGAAAAACCACACAAGGAACAGACAGCTGAATTAAGCAGGCTGGTCTGGGCAGAGATGCAGCTGGATGTGAGCTACAGAGCCCTTCGGTGGCATGTATCCCAAGCATGTCCCTGGATAGCGGATGACAGCCCAATGGAAGGCTTAAGCTTCGGCGGCCTGGGACTGTTGTATGTGAAGCTGACAGGGGACTCTAACTTTGGGAGTGATTTGGAGTGGCGGTTGGACGAAATCATGGATTTCAGAGAAGGGCTACTGAACGTCCCGGAAGTGCACTGGGCACTGGAAGATTTGGAGTTTCTGGCCGTTCAGGAATGGGAGCTGGAGATCGCCTACAGACGGCTGCTAGACTCTGCTCAGCGCCAGGGCTGGGCTCCCTTTGCCTGGGACTATCAGGAAATGCCAGATGACAACTCTGAAATCCTGGTTGAAGAGTCGCCAATGTGGCAGAGTAACAGTGTGCTTTGCAAACCTGCCCCCGCAGCTATGGATGCGGAGGTCTTATGGCGGATGCAGCAAGTGCTGACTGACCTTGATGATCCTGTTTCTGAATGGGATGATCTTGAATGGAGGAATGTGCCTGTCCAGCAGCATGCCAGAGAATCGGCAGTGGAAAATCTGGAGATTGCCATCCCCAAAGCTGAAGAGCTGACAGCAGGGCAGAATTCTGCTAACCTCTGCCCAGCACCGATAGCATCTTCTGGGTTCCACGGACAGGAGATGGTGAACCTCTATCCCCAGACACCAGTTGCAGAGACAGGGGATTTGATAGACTTTTCTGCTGAGGAAGAACAACCTGATGAGCCTCCAACAGAAGAGCTGGTATCAGGGCCAAACTTCACTGTGTTCTGCCCAGCCCCAACAGCAGTATCTGTGGAGTTGCAAGGAACTTCCCCAGCTGAAGCGCTGGTCACCGGACAGAGGGTTCAAGACCTCTGCCCCACCCCTGTTGCAGTTCCGGAGACTCAGGGTGAGAAGGTGGCGATCACTTCCCAGCAGCAGATACAGGGGGAGAAGGGAGAGGAGGTGTTCGTCATCCCTCCCCAACAGTTGGCCAGGGTGGAGAACACAGTCTTTCCTCCCCAGCAAAGATCCATGCACCTGGGAGACAGTTCCACAGACATGTTGTCCCAGCATCCAGATGAGGGAACAAAAAAGGAAGCAGCCAGCTAACCTCCCCAATGGCAGCTACACAGTTTGGGAGTGGAGGAATCCAGCCTCCTTCCCCAACGCTTAGCCGGAGCAGATGATGTGGAGTCCCCAGCAGAAGTGCTGGCAACAGGGCAGAGTGCTACCAACCTCTGCCCAGCACCGGCAACAACTGTGGAGTTACAGAGAGCCGGGGCAGTCGGTCCCTCTCTCCAGCCACAAGCTGATGTAGTGAAGCTGCTACTCCCAATTGAATCACTGGCAACAGGGCAGATCACCGCTGGCCTCTGCCTAGCACCTACAGTATCTCTACAGCTTCAGGAAGCTGGGGCGGTTGGCCCCTCTGCTCAGCAGCAGACCAAGCAGCGTAATGTTAAAAAACACCCAGCTGAAGCGCTGGCAGCCGGACAGAGAGTCAATGACCTCTGCCCCACACCTACTGGTGTCAACTATTCCTTGCAGCCAAGATTGGAGATCATGCGGACAGACTATGTGAGTTCACTTTGCCCGACTAACGCATGTCCAGACCAGGTGGAGGTCTGGGACCTTATAAGTCAACTTTTGATGGAGGAGAAATGTGACAGGCTCACCCGGGACAGAGGCTTTTGGAGGGGACTGAATGCTAGCCTCTTGCCTTGCGATCATGGGCCCTGGCATTTGGGGGAACGGCGCTCTTTGTGAGCTGTATGCCTGGGGACCCTGTATATGCCATATTAGAAAGAGTGACTGATTCATAATGTTGGGACATATACTGTAAGGAGATGCTAAGGAGATGCTAATGTCATCACCTCCAGCCACCTGTCTGATGTCTGCTATAATGTGTTAATTAACTCTGCTATTGTGTGAAGGAGTCCTGTGTTTGTACTTATGATAATGTGTATTGTATAGCTGGTGAGCTGGGAGACGTGATTTCTACCCTAAAAGGTCATATCTTCGAGTCACCTAGTCTGGGTAATTGATTAGTTAATTAGCTCATGTTAATTTATGTTCTAGTTACCTCCTCTTTAACTGTATTTAAGATGTGTATTTTGGTTCTAATAAACATTCCATGTTCAGCAGACAAACAAGTATCATCTCGTTGTGTGCTTGTGAGCAGTTGGAATATCTGATATCTATATCCAGACTGGGAGGAAGTGGTATATGATGGAAGTGGAGTGTGGGACGTTCCGTTACAAAAGATCTTTACTGTCCAAGGGACTACATTTTTGTCCACAGAGATATTTAAATTTATTTGACACTATCTTAGATGTGAACAGATTTGTTAGAAATCTCACTATTAAAAAGCATTATTTTTCAACATATGTGGTGGAGATTCATGAGCAGTCTACTGACATGAGATTGGATGGAGAGGATTTTACTTTTAGGGAGCATTGTGCTGTCAGAGATCTGGATAATCTCCTGTCTCTCGGTGATCCCCCCTGTTGTGCTGGCTTTTGATGCCATCACCATCAGACCTGTCTCTTTTTAAACACAGTCTGATTTTTATCCAGTCAATTCTTGCACTCCAGAAATGACTAAATTTCAACGATCTGTGGAGCGGGATCTGACGGCCCTGGCACTCCAGACAATAGAGGCTTCAACGGAGAGGCAGGACAATTTGACTAGAGAGGAGAGAATGTCCCTTAAAAATCTCAAAGAGGACGATTCTATTGTCATCCGCTGCTCTGACAAGAGAGGGCTCATAGTTGTGATGAATGTGGACCCCTATAGGGAAGAAGCTATTCGCCAATTGTCCGATGACCGTACATATGTCAAACTTAGGGGGGATCCTACTAAACAATATAAAGCAGTTCTTGCAGGATTAATTGGGAGAGGGATTAGAGTGGGTGTGTTTAATCAGAGAGAAGATACTAAAATGATGCCAGATTATCCCACTCTCCCCACCTTTCATCATCTTCCACAAAGAGTTAAATCCCCTTAGGGGCAAGGCAATTATTTCAGGCATTAACTCCCTAAATGAAAGGCTAGGACAGTGGCTGGACAGGCAATTGCAGCAACTTCCTGGCTACCTAAAAGACACCAATCATCTTTTAAACATCCTCAAAGATTTCAAATGGGAAAGTGGTTTCTCGTGGGTCACTTGAGAGTCTATACTCTTTTATTCCCCATGACCTTGCAATTATAGCAGTTTCCTTTTACCTTGAGACAATCACTGACCTGCTGGTTGAACAATGATTATACATCCTAGAAGTCTTAAAATATCTACTGTCCCACAACTATTTTTCTACAGCCAGCCTGTACATGGGTTGCTGGGAAAAGTCCTGCATCTTTGGAGGAGAGAACCCCTTTAGGTCGTACCATTGGTACATCGATGACCTACTGTTAATAATGAAAGATGGGACTTAAACCTCTGCTTCATTTTTAGAATTTTTAAATCACAACAATAAAAACTTGGCATAGCAAAAGCAGATGTAAAGAAAACTAATTTTTTAGATGTGTGTCTCACAGAAGCCAGCTCTATGTTTAATTCCACTTTATATAGAAAGCCCTTGTCGCCGGGTAATTCTCTCCTATTGGCACAATCAGGAAACCCAAGACATACCATCAAGGGCATATCTGTAGGTCAGTTCCTGCGGGTTAGGAGAATATGCAGTGATGATAAACAGATTGAACTAAGAGCAACCTCTCTATATCAATGGTTCCTGAACAGGAGATACCCCAAATGCATGATCAATAGGGCGCGGGCTATTGCTAGAGGTAAGGATAGAAAAGATCTATTAGAAAAAAGGACCTAGCCAGGACAATAATTTACATCAGACTAAACTTACCCTTTCTACTCCATACAGTATGGAATTTGGGGAGATAAGAAATATCATTACCAGACATTTGCCCATGCTATATTCAGATGAGAGCTGCGAAAATATTCTGGGGATGGCATTAATGTGGTACCTTGGAGGGCCCCTACATTGGGTCGTTCATTTTCCCCTAGTTTTTTTAGTAACAGCTAGGGATGAGCTCGGTGTTCGAGTCGAACATACGTTCGACTCGAACATCGGCTGTTCGATCGTTCGACGAAGATCGAACGATTTGGGCCGTTCGCGCCTAATTCGAGTGACGCGAACGGCCCACAATGCACTACGCCATTGCAGTGTCATCCAGGCGCTGTGATTGGCCAAGCATGCACTGTGACCCCGCATGCTTGGCCAATCACAGCGCCGGCAGCGAGGAGAGCAATGATTGGCCACAGGCAGGATGCCTGTGGCCAATTATTGCTGAGGGTGTTTAGTACACGCCCCACACTATAAAAGGCCGCCAGCACGGCGGCCTAGTGTAGTGTGTTCCGGAGCAGGGAAAGAGAAGCATAGGCAGGGACAGTGACATTTATTTTTTCTTGCTTAACCTGGATTCCTTTAGTTTAGGGAAAGAGAAGGATAGGTAGGGAGAGTGTCAGTGTGTTTTACTGTGCGAATCCTTGTTTCTAGGGACAGGGAAGGACAGTGAGGGAAATTCTCCTTGTGCTATAGTGTGCTAAAGCATTGATCATCAATCAGCTTTAAAAAAAACATTTTTTCTAGGGACAGAAAACTATAGGTAGGAAGAGTGTCAGTTTCTTTCACTGTGATAATCCTTGTTTCTAGGGACAGGGAAGAACAGTGAGGGAAATTCTACTTGTGCTATAGTGTGCTAAAGCATTGATCATCAATCAGCTTTAAAAAAACATTTTTTCTAGGGACAGAAAACTATAGGTAGGAAGAGTGTCAGTTTCTTTCACTGTGATAATCCTTGTTTCTAGGGACAGGGAAGGACAGTGAGGGAAATTCTCCTTGTGCTATAGTGTGCTAAAGCATTGATCATCAATCAGCTTTAAAAAAACATTTTTTCTAGGGACAGAAAACTATAGGTAGGAAGAGTGTCAGTTTCTTTCACTGTGATAATCCTTGTTTCTAGGGACAGGGAAGGACAGTGAGGGAAATTCTACTTGTGCTATAGTGTGCTAAAGCATTGATCATCAATCAGCTTTAAAAAAACATTTTTTTCTAGGGACAGAAAACTATAGGTAGGAAGAGTGTCAGTTTCTTTCACTGTGATAATCCTTGTTTCTAGGGACAGGGAAGGACAGTGAGGGAAATTCTCCTTGTGCTATAGTGTGCTAAAGCATTGATCATCAATCAGCTTTAAAAAAACATTTTTTCTAGGGACAGAAAACTATAGGTAGGAAGAGTGTCAGTTTCTTTCACTGTGATAATCCTTGTTTCTAGGGACAGGGAAGGACAGTGAGGGAAATTCTACTTGTGCTATAGTGTGCTAAAGCATTGATCATCAATCAGCTTTAAAAAAACATTTTTTCTAGGGACAGAAAACTATAGGTAGGAAGAGTGTCAGTTTCTTTCACTGTGATAATCCTTGTTTCTAGGGACAGGGAAGGACAGTGAGGGAAATTCTACTTGTGCTATAGTGTGCTAAAGCATTGATCATCAATCAGCTTTAAAAAAACATATTTTCTAGGGACAGAAAACTATAGGTAGGAAGAGTGTCAGTTTCTTTCACTGTGATAATCCTTGTTTCTAGGGACAGGGAAGGACAGTGAGGGAAATTCTCCTTGTGCTATAGTGTGCTAAAGCATTGATCATCAATCAGCTTTAAAAAAACATTTTTTCTAGGGACAGAAAACTATAGGTAGGAAGAGTGTCAGTTTCTTTCACTGTGATAATCCTTGTTTCTAGGGACAGGGAAGGACAGTGAGGGAAATTCTACTTGTGCTATAGTGTGCTAAAGCATTGATCATCAATCAGCTTTAAAAAAAAATTTTTCTAGGGACAGAAAACTATAGGTAGGAAGAGTGTCAGTTTCTTTCACTGTGATAATCCTTGTTTCTAGGGACAGGGAAGGACAGTGAGGGAAATTCTCCTTGTGCTATAGTGTGCTAAAGCATTGATCATCAATCAGCTTTAAAAAAACATTTTTTCTAGGGACAGAAAACTATAGGTAGGAAGAGTGTCAGTTTCTTTCACTGTGATAATCCTTGTTTCTAGGGACAGGGAAGGACAGTGAGGGAAATTCTACTTGTGCTATAGTGTGCTAAAGCATTGATCATCAATCAGCTTTAAAAAAACATTTTTTCTAGGGACAGAAAACTATAGGTAGGAAGAGTGTCAGTTTCTTTCACTGTGATAATCCTTGTTTCTAGGGACAGGGAAGGACAGTGAGGGAAATTCTCCTTGTGCTATAGTGTGCTAAAGCATTGATCATCAATCAGCTTTAAAAAAACATTTTTTCTAGGGACAGAAAACTATAGGTAGGAAGAGTGTCAGTTTCTTTCACTGTGATAATCCTTGTTTCTAGGGACAGGGAAGGACAGTGAGGGAAATTCTACTTGTGCTATAGTGTGCTAAAGCATTGATCATCAATCAGCTTTAAAAAAACATTTTTTCTAGGGACAGAAAACTATAGGTAGGAAGAGTGTCAGTTTCTTTCACTGTGATAATCCTTGTTTCTAGGGACAGGGAAGGACAGTGAGGGAAATTCTACTTGTGCTATAGTGTGCTAAAGCATTGATCATCAATCAGCTTTAAAAAAACATTTTTTCTAGGGACAGAAAACTATAGGTAGGAAGAGTGTCAGTTTCTTTCACTGTGATAATCCTTGTTTCTAGGGACAGGGAAGGACAGTGAGGGAAATTCTACTTGTGCTATAGTGTGCTAAAGCATTGATCATCAATCAGCTTTAAAAAAACATTTTTTCTAGGGACAGAAAACTATAGGTAGGAAGAGTGTCAGTTTCTTTCACTGTGATAATCCTTGTTTCTAGGGACAGGGAAGGACAGTGAGGGAAATTCTACTTGTGCTATAGTGTGCTAAAGCATTGAACATCAATCAGCTTTAAAAAAACATTTTTTCTAGGGACAGAAAACTATAGGTAGGAAGAGTGTCAGTTTCTTTCACTGTGATAATCCTTGTTTCTAGGGACAGGGAAGGACAGTGAGGGAAATTCTCCTTGTGCTATAGTGTGCTAAAGCATTGATCATCAATCAGCTTTAAAAAAACATTTTTTCTAGGGACAGAAAACTATAGGTAGGAAGAGTGTCAGTTTCTTTCACTGTGATAATCCTTGTTTCTAGGGACAGGGAAGGACAGTGAGGGAAATTCTACTTGTGCTATAGTGTGCTAAAGCATTGATCATCAATCAGCTTTAAAAAAACATATTTTCTAGGGACAGAAAACTATAGGTAGGAAGAGTGTCAGTTTCTTTCACTGTGATAATCCTTGTTTCTAGGGACAGGGAAGGACAGTGAGGGAAATTCTCCTTGTGCTATAGTGTGCTAAAGCATTGATCATCAATCAGCTTTAAAAAAACATTTTTTCTAGGGACAGAAAACTATAGGTAGGAAGAGTGTCAGTTTCTTTCACTGTGATAATCCTTGTTTCTAGGGACAGGGAAGGACAGTGAGGGAAATTCTACTTGTGCTATAGTGTGCTAAAGCATTGATCATCAATCAGCTTTAAAAAAACATTTTTTTCTAGGGACAGAAAACTATAGGTAGGAAGAGTGTCAGTTTCTTTCACTGTGATAATCCTTGTTTCTAGGGACAGGGAAGGACAGTGAGGGAAATTCTACTTGTGCTATAGTGTGCTAAAGCATTGATCATCAATCAGCTTTAAAAAAACATTTTTTCTAGGGACAGAAAACTATAGGTAGGAAGAGTGTCAGTTTCTTTCACTGTGATAATCCTTGTTTCTAGGGACAGGGAAGGACAGTGAGGGAAATTCTCCTTGTGCTATAGTGTGCTAAAGCATTGATCATCAATCAGCTTTAAAAAAAACATTTTTTCTAGGGACAGAAAACTATAGGTAGGAAGAGTGTCAGTTTCTTTCACTGTGATAATCCTTGTTTCTAGGGACAGGGAAGGACAGTGAGGGAAATTCTACTTGTGCTATAGTGTGCTAAAACATTGATCATCAATCAGCTTTAAAAAAACATTTTTTCTAGGGACAGAAAACTATAGGTAGGAAGAGTGTCAGTTTCTTTCACTGTGATAATCCTTGTTTCTAGGGACAGGGAAGGACAGTGAGGGAAATTCTCCTTGTGCTATAGTGTGCTAAAGCATTGATCATCAATCAGCTTTAAAAAAACATTTTTTCTAGGGACAGAAAACTATTGGTAGGAAGAGTGTCAGTTTCTTTCACTGTGATAATCCTTGTTTCTAGGGACAGGGAAGGACAGTGAGGGAAATTCTACTTGTGCTATAGTGTGCTAAAGCATTGATCATCAATCAGCTTTAAAAAAACATTTTTTCTAGGGACAGAAAACTATAGGTAGGAAGAGTGTCAGTTTCTTTCACTGTGATAATCCTTGTTTCTAGGGACAGGGAAGGACAGTGAGGGAAATTCTACTTGTGCTATAGTGTGCTAAAGCATTGATCATCAATCAGCTTTAAAAAAACATATTTTCTAGGGACAGAAAACTATAGGTAGGAAGAGTGTCAGTTTCTTTCACTGTGATAATCCTTGTTTCTAGGGACAGGGAAGGACAGTGAGGGAAATTCTCCTTGTGCTATAGTGTGCTAAAGCATTGATCATCAATCAGCTTTAAAAAAACATTTTTTCTAGGGACAGAAAACTATAGGTAGGAAGAGTGTCAGTTTCTTTCACTGTGATAATCCTTGTTTCTAGGGACAGGGAAGGACAGTGAGGGAAATTCTACTTGTGCTATAGTGTGCTAAAGCATTGATCATCAATCAGCTTTAAAAAAACATATTTTCTAGGGACAGAAAACTATAGGTAGGAAGAGTGTCAGTTTCTTTCACTGTGATAATCCTTGTTTCTAGAGACAGGGAAGGACAGTGAGGGAAATTCTCCTTGTGCTATAGTGTGCTAAAGCATTGATCATCAATCAGCTTTAAAAAAACATTTTTTCTAGGGACAGAAAACTATAGGTAGGAAGAGTGTCAGTTTCTTTCACTGTGATAATCCTTGTTTCTAGGGACAGGGAAGGACAGTGAGGGAAATTCTACTTGTGCTATAGTGTGCTAAAGCATTGATCATCAATCAGCTTTAAAAAAACATTTTTTCTAGGGACAGAAAACTATAGGTAGGAAGAGTGTCAGTTTCTTTCACTGTGATAATCCTTGTTTCTAGGGACAGGGAAGGACAGTGAGGGAAATTCTCCTTGTGCTATAGTGTGCTAAAGCATTGATCATCAATCAGCTTTAAAAAAACATTTTTTCTAGGGACAGAAAACTATAGGTAGGAAGAGTGTCAGTTTCTTTCACTGTGATAATCCTTGTTTCTAGGGACAGGGAAGGACAGTGAGGGAAATTCTACTTGTGCTATAGTGTGCTAAAGCATTGATCATCAATCAGCTTTAAAAAAACATTTTTTCTAGGGACAGAAAACTATAGGTAGGAAGAGTGTCAGTTTCTTTCACTGTGATAATCCTTGTTTCTAGGGACAGGGAAGGACAGTGAGGGAAATTCTCCTTGTGCTATAGTGTGCTAAAGCATTGATCATCAATCAGCTTTAAAAAAACATTTTTTCTAGGGACAGAAAACTATAGGTAGGAAGAGTGTCAGTTTCTTTCACTGTGATAATCCTTGTTTCTAGGGACAGGGAAGGACAGTGAGGGAAATTCTACTTGTGCTATAGTGTACTAAAACATTGATCATCAATCAGCTTTAAAAAAACATTTTTTCTAGGGACAGAAAACTATAGGTAGGAAGAGTGTCAGTTTCTTTCACTGTGATAATCCTTGTTTCTAGGGACAGGGAAGGACAGTGAGGGAAATTCTCCTTGTGCTATAGTGTGCTAAAGCATTGATCATCAATCAGCTTTAAAAAAACATTTTTTCTAGGGACAGAAAACTATAGGTAGGAAGAGTGTCAGTTTCTTTCACTGTGATAATCCTTGTTTCTAGGGACAGGGAAGGACAGTGAGGGAAATTCTACTTGTGCTATAGTGTGCTAAAGCATTGATCATCAATCAGCTTTAAAAAAACATTTTTTCTAGGGACAGAAAACTATAGGTAGGAAGAGTGTCAGTTTCTTTCACTGTGATAATCCTTGTTTCTAGGGACAGGGAAGGACAGTGAGGGAAATTCTACTTGTGCTATAGTGTGCTAAAGCATTGATCATCAATCAGCTTTAAAAAAACATTTTTTCTAGGGACAGAAAACTATAGGTAGGAAGAGTGTCAGTTTCTTTCACTGTGATAATCCTTGTTTCTAGGGACAGGGAAGGACAGTGAGGGAAATTCTACTTGTGCTATAGTGTGCTAAAGCATTGATCATCAATCAGCTTTAAAAAAACATTTTTTCTAGGGACAGAAAACTATAGGTAGGAAGAGTGTCAGTTTCTTTCACTGTGATAATCCTTGTTTCTAGGGACAGGGAAGGACAGTGAGGGAAATTCTCCTTGTGCTATAGTGTGCTAAAGCATTCCTCATCAACCATCTTTGAAATCCTTGTTTTTTGGACAGTCAGGGAAATTGTCGTTGTGCTATTCTGTGCAAAAGCAATCATCCTCAACCATATTTAGAAATCCTTAAGTAAAGGGACAGAGAAGGACACCTGAAGGTAGCCCTTATTGCTTTTTTCCCATCTCCCTGCAGGCCATCTATTAGAATGTCTGGAAGGCAAACAAGGAGAGGCAGACAGTCAGGAGGCAATAAAAGAGGGCAAGCAGGCTCTGTGTCTGGGGGCAACAGTGCTGGTCGTGGACGCGGTGCATTGTCATCAGCACATGGCCATGGGACACGCTTGTCCTTCTTTTCGGCAGCTGGACATGTTGAGCCACATCATGCCGAAGACTTGGTAGAGTGGATGACCAAGCCCTCCTCCTCCTCCTCATCCTCTCTCACCCAGGCTCAGGGTACTGGCAAAGCAGCTGCCAAAGCGTCCTCTTCCCTGGTATCAATGTCAGACTCATCATCAGTCACTCCTTCCCTAGACCCACCATGTCCTCCTCCTGAGGAGTCCCCCGAACTGTTTGAGCACAGTGTTGGGTACATGCTCCAGGAGGATGCCCAGCGTTTCGAAGGGTCTGATGATGAAACCCAGCTACAGGAAGGCAGTAGCGTGAGAGCAGACAGAGGGGATGCTCAAGAAGGACACCAATCTGGCAGTCATGTTCCAGCAGCTGCAGCATACTGCCAGATTGGCTCCAGTGATGAGGAGGGAGGGGATGATGAGGTCACTGACTCCACGTGGGTGCCTAATAGGAGAGAGGAGGAGGAGGAGGATGAGGAGGAGGCACATCTCCAACGAGGCAGGATGCCCTTTGGTGGCCAGCGTAAGGGCAGTACACCGACGGAATCACACCGCAGAGCTCCGCCTGTGCAGGGCGCTGCCTCTGCCCGTCATTCAAAATGTTCTTTGGTGTGGGCCTTTTTTGAGGCTAGTGCATCAGATCGCACAGCTGCTGTTTGCAACATATGTCTCAAGCGTATATCGCGTGGCCAAAACATCAGCCGCTTGGGTACCACATGCCTGACCAGACATATGTTGACCTGCCATGCAGCTCGTTGGCAAGCCTACCTCAAAGACCCACACCAAAGAACAAAGCGGACCTCTCCTTGCACCGCATCAGCTGGGATCTCCAACCCCACTATAACTTCAGTCCTCTCTGAAACATGCACTGAGAGGAATGAAGGTGTAGAATTAGGTGTGTCACAGCCAAGTACTTGCGGCCACTCTGCTAGCAGTACACCGACGTCCGATTCTAGCAGGCAAATTTCCCTGCCCCAGCTGCTGGACCGTCGAAAGAAGTTCACTCCCAGCCATCCACATGCCCAGCGGTTGAATGCTAGCTTGGCTAAATTGCTAGCGCTTCAACTGCTGCCTTTTCAGTTGGTAGACTCGGCCCCCTTCCGTGAGTTTGTGCAATGTGCTGTTCCTCAGTGGCAGGTTCCCAAACGCCACTTTTTCTCACGGAAGGCTATTCCGGCTCTCTACCGGCATGTGGAAGGCAATGTCTTGGCCTCGCTGAACAGGGCGGTCAGCGGTAAGGTGCATATTACCGCTGACTCATGGTCCAGCAGGCATGGACAGGGACGTTACCTTTCTTTCACGGCCCATTGGGTCACTCTTTTGGCAGCTGGGAAGGATGCAGGACAAGGTGCAGTAGTGTTGGAGGTTGTTCCACCGCCACGCCTCCAAAATGCTACTACTGGTTGTGACACACCTCTCTCCTCCACCCCCTCCTCTTCTTCTTCCTCCATGGCCTCTTCCTGTGGTTTGTCCTCTGAACCAGCGGTGCTCCGTAGCCGTTCAAGGGGCTACGCAAGTACGCAGGCAAAAAGATGCCATGCCGTGCTTGCGCTGGTGTGTTTGGGGGACAGAAGCCACACTGGGGCAGAGGTCCTGTCTGCTCTGCAGGGCCAGGCCGAGAGGTGGTTGACGCCACGCCAGCTTAAGCCAGGAATGGTGGTTTGCGACAATGGCACCAACCTCCTCTCCGCCCTCCGACAGGAACAACTGACCCATGTGCCCTGTGTGGCTCACGTCCTTAACCTGGTGGTGCAGCGGTTCTTGGGCAGGTACCCGGGCTTACAGGATGTCCTGAGGCAGGCCAGGAAAGTCTGTGTGCATTTCCGCAGATCTTATAATGCCAGTGCTCGCCTGGCTGAGCTGCAAAAGGAGTTGAACCTGCCCAAGAACCGCCTTATATGTGACATGCCCACCGGTTGGAACTCAACGTTGGCCATGCTGCAGCGGCTGCACACGCAGCAGAGGGCCATCAATGAGTACCTGTGCGACTACGGCACCAGGACAGGGTCAGGGGAGCTTGATTTTTTTTCTCCACGCCAGTGGGGCATGATCAGGGATGCATGCACTGTCCTGGCACCATTTGAGGAGGCCACGAGGATGGTGAGCAGTGACAGTGCATGCATCAGTGACACTGTACCTCTTGTCCACCTGTTGGAGCACACGCTGCGTGGAATAATGGACAGGGCACTTGAGGCAGAACAGAGGCAGGAAGAGGAGGACTTCCTTGCCTCTCAAGGCCCCCTTTACCCAGACAGTGTTCCTTCTGTCCCACCCATCGCACAGGAAGAGGAGGAGGAGGAGGAGGATTGTGTCAGCATGGAGGTGGAGGCTGGCACTCAGCATCATCAGCAGCAGTCTTTTAGGGATGATTTACAGTCCCAAGAAACCAGTGGACTTGTACGTGGCTGGGAGGAGGTGGCTGCGGATCATGTCGTCCTTAGTGACCCAGAGGACTCCGGAGCGAATGCCTCAGCAAACCTACGCTGCATGGCCTCCCTGATCCTGCAAAGTCTGCGGAAGGATCCTCGTATTCTTCGGATCAAGGAGAGGGACCATTACTGGCTGGCCACTCTCCTTGATCCACGGTACAAGGGTAAGGTTGCGGACCTTATGTTACCGTCGCAGAGGGAGCAGAGGATGAGACAACTCCGGGAGGCCTTGCAGAAAGGTCTGTGCAACGCGTTCCCAGAGACTGGGAGGTTACAAACTCCTGGTCCTGGACAACGAGTTGCTGAGGCTTCGGCCAGTCAAAGAAGGAGCGGTGGGGAAGGTGGCCGTCTGACCGATGCGTTCAGACAATTCTTTAGTCCGCAGCCCCAAAGTATGATCGGTTCCAGCAACCATCGCCAGCGTCTGATAAACATGGTGCAGGAATATCTAGGGGCAAGGTCAGACTTGGACACCTTCCCCACCGAAAATCCTCTGGCTTACTGGGTCTTGAGGATGGATCACTGGCCAGAGCTTGCACAGTATGCAATTGAGCTACTGGCCTGTCCTGCATCCAGCGTTCTTTCGGAACGCACATTCAGTGCTGCTGGAGGATTTGTCACGGATCACAGGGTGCGCCTGTCCACCGACTCGGTTGATCGACTGACTTTCATCAAGTTGAACCAGTCTTGGATCACCACCAGCTATCACACACCTGATGCTGATATAACAGACTAATTGATTTTAACATGTCACATCCCTTCAAGACTGATGCTGATGCTGAGTGCCTGTGCTGTTATGTTGACTGGCTATCCTCCTCCTCCGAGTCCTCAATGATACGATTGATGATGATAGCTTGGAAGATCATTTTTGTTTATGGGTGACGCCACCAGTGGCTAAGGCCCAATTTTTCAGCCCCTGTTTTACAGGGGCGTGAAATTACAATTTTTTTAGCAATAATTTGCCATAGGGCTCATTGCTGTGCTCCAAGTACAGTATCTGTGAGGGGTTGGAGTGTTGTGGCACCAGTGCCTAAGGCCCAATTTTTCAGCCCCTGTTTAACAGGGGCGTGTCATTACAATTTTTGAAGCAATACTTTGCAACAGGGCTCATTGCTGTGCTCCAAGTACAGTATCTGTGAGGGGTTGTAGTGTTGTGCCACCAGTGCCTAAGGCCCAATTTTTCAGCCCCTGTTCAAAAGGGGCATGTAATTACAATTCTTGATCTAATAATTCACAGCAGGGCCCATTGCTGCACCCACCAAGAGTAACTCTGAGGGCTTACAGTGTTGTGGCAACACCACCACCACCACCACCACCACGAAAGGCCCAATTTTTCAGCCCCTGTTCAACAGGGGCATGCAATTACAATTTTTGATCTAATAATTCACAGCAGGGCCCATTGCTGCACCCACCAAGAGTAACTCTGAGGGCTTACAGTGTTGTGGCAACGCCACCACCACCACCACCACGAAAGGCCCAATTTTTCAGCCCCTGTTCAAAAGGGGCATGCAATTACAATTCTTGATCTAATAATTCACAGCAGGGCCCATTGCTGCACCCACCAAGAGTAACTCTGAGGGCTTACAGTGTTGTGGCAACACCACCACCACCACCACCACCACGAAAGGCCCAATTTTTCAGCCCCTGTTCAACAGGGGCATGCAATTACAATTCTTGATCTAATAATTCACAGCAGGGCCCATTCCTGCACCCACCAAGAGTAACTCTGAGGGCTTACAGTGTTGTGGCAACACCACCACCACCACCACCACCACCACGAAAGGTCCAATTTTTCAGCCCCTGTTCAACAGGGGCATGCAATTACAATTCTTGATCTAATAATTCACAGCAGGGCCCATTGCTGCACCCACCAAGAGTAACTGTCAGGGCTTACAGTGTTGTGGCAACGCCACCACCACCACCACCACGAAAGGCCCAATTTTTCAGCCCCTGTTCAAAAGGGGCATGTAATTACAATTCTTGATCTAATAATTCACAGCAGGGCCCATTCCTGCACCCACCAAGAGTAACTCTGAGGGCTTACAGTGTTGTGGCAACACCACCACCACCACCACCACCACGAAAGGTCCAATTTTTCAGCCCCTGTTCAACAGGGGCATGCAATTACAATTCTTGATCTAATAATTCACAGCAGGGCCCATTGCTGCACCCACCAAGAGTAACTGTCAGGGCTTACAGTGTTGTGGCACCAGCACCACCATCAAAGGCCCAATTTTTACTACCACTGTTCAACAATTATATGTAATTAAAATTCCTGATATAATAGTTGACAGCAGGGCGTTCCAGCACCAACCAAGAGTAACTGTGAGTGCTTACAGTGTTGTGCCAACACCAACAACTAAGGGGCCTATTTCTGCAGAGTATATACGGCAGGTCCCTACTTTCAAACATCCAACTTACAAACGACTCCTACTTGCAAACGCAAGAAGACAACAGGAAGTGAGAGGAAATCTACCACTAGGAAGGAAAATTCTCTCCTGTAAGAATAAATATGGGAGAAAGGTGTCTCCTCTGTACTGATGCTTTATCAGCAATCCTTGTTTCAAGAAAAACACCACATTTCAAAAACAGTTGTCATTGGGACGGAAAGTGAGGTGAAATGTTCTGAACAGGGGCACAGACAGCAAAACAAATGTTACAGGGGTGATAACCCTTACCTATGTTTTCCAAAAAAGTTTAAAAATAGATTTTTGGGCTGGAGCTACACTTCAACAATGTACCTGTTCAAAATTACAAACAGATTCTACATAAGAACAAACCTACAGTCCCTGTCTTGTATGCACCGCCTGTATACGGCTGTTCAGAGTATATAGGGCCTTTTTTATTTTATGTGCGGGGTTCCCCTTAATATCCATACAAGACCCAAAGGGGCTGGTAATGGGCTGGGGTAGGGGGGGGGGTCATGGGGTAGCTATGCCATTTTTCTTAAAGATTTTCATCCATATTACCGGGACCAGACATTACATTAAAGCCGCAAGCAGTTTTAAATGGCTTTTTTTCCCTTCAGAAGTGTCATTTTGTGCAGGGACAGTTCTAAACACGGGAAACACGTGGCACTTCACAGGCATACTTTAGACACCCCCCAGGTACGATATTTAAAGGAATATTTGACTTTTTTTTTTTCACTTTATGCATCATTAAAATGACTGCTCCCGAAAAACGACCGTTTTTAAAACTTCTTTTTGCATTGATACATGTCCCCTGGTGCACAACCCGGGTTCCCAAACCCTTTTTAGGACAATAACATGCATAATAGTTGTTATAATTAGCACTTTAGAATTCGAACGTTCGCATCCATTGTATTTAATAGGGTTCTAATGTTCGTACGAACTTTCGGTCCGTTCGCGGGTTCTGGTGCGAACCGAACCCGGGGGTGTTCGGCTCATCACTACTCCACGCCAGTGGGGCATGATCAGGGATGCATGCACTGTCCTGGCACCATTTGAGGAGGCCACGAGGATGGTGAGCAGTGACAGTGCATGCATCAGTGACACTGTACCTCTTGTCCACCTGTTGGAGCACACGCTGCGTGGAATAATGGACAGGGCACTTGAGGCAGAACAGAGGCAGGAAGAGGAGGACTTCCTTGCCTCTCAAGGCCCCCTTTACCCAGACAGTGTTCCTTCTGTCCCACCCATCGCACAGGAAGAGGAGGAGGAGGAGGAGGAGGAGGAGGAGGAGGATTGTGTCAGCATGGAGGTGGAGGCTGGCAATCAGCATCATCAGCAGCAGTCTTTTAGGGATGATTTACAGTCCCAAGAAACCAGTGGACTTGTACGTGGCTGGGAGGAGGTGGCTGCGGATCATGTCGTCCTTAGTGACCCAGAGGACTCCGGAGCGATTGCCTCAGCAAACCTACGCTGCATGGCCTCCCTGATCCTGCAAAGTCTGCGGAAGGATCCTCGTATTCTTCGGATCAAGGAGAGGGACCATTACTGGCTGGCCACTCTCCTTGATCCACGATACAAGGGTAAGGTTGCGGACCTTATGTTACCGTCGCAGAGGGAGCAGAGGATGAGACAACTCCGGGAGGCCTTGCAGAAAGGTCTGTGCAACGCGTTCCCAGAGACTGGGAGGTTACAAACTCCTGGTCCTGGACAACGAGTTGCTGAGGCTTCGGCCAGTCAAAGAAGGAGCGGTGGGGAAGGTGGCCGTCTGACCGATGCGTTCAGACAATTCTTTAGTCCGCAGCCCCAAAGTATGATCGGTTCCAGCAACCATCGCCAGCGTCTGATAAACATGGTGCAGGAATATCTAGGGGCAAGGTCAGACTTGGACACCTTCCCCACCGAAAATCCTCTGGCTTACTGGGTCTTGAGGATGGATCACTGGCCAGAGCTTGCACAGTATGCAATTGAGCTACTGGCCTGTCCTGCATCCAGCGTTCTTTCGGAACGCACATTCAGTGCTGCTGGAGGATTTGTCACGGATCACAGGGTGCGCCTGTCCACCGACTCGGTTGATCGACTGACTTTCATCAAGATGAACCAGTCTTGGATCACCACCAGCTACCACACACCTGATGCTGATATAACAGACTAATTGATTTTAACATGTCACATCCCTTCAAGACTGATGCTGATGCTGAGTGCCTGTGCTGTTATGTTGACTGGCTATCCTCCTCCTCCGAGTCCTCAATGATACGATTGATGATGATAGCTTGGAAGATCATTTTTGTTTATGGGTGCCGCCACCAGTGGCTAAGGCCCAATTTTTCAGCCCCTGTTTTACAGGGGCGTGTAATTACAATTTTTTTAGCAATAATTTGCCATAGGGCTCATTGCTGTGCTCCAAGTACAGTATCTGTGAGGGGTTGGAGTGTTGTGGCACCAGTGCCTAAGGCCCAATTTTTCAGCCCCTGTTTAACAGGGGCGTGTCATTACAATTTTTGAAGCAATACTTTGCAACAGGGCTCATTGCTGTGCTCCAAGTACAGTATCTGTGAGGGGTTGTAGTGTTGTGCCACCAGTGCCTAAGGCCCAATTTTTCAGCCCCTGTTCAACAGGGGCATGTAATTACAATTCTTGATCTAATAATTCACAGCAGGGCCCATTGCTGCACCCACCAAGAGTAACTCTGAGGGCTTACAGTGTTGTGGCAACGCCACCACCACCACCACCACCACGAAAGGCCCAATTTTTCAGCCCCTGTTCAAAAGGGGCATGTAATTACAATTCTTGATCTAATAATTCACAGCAGGGCCCATTCCTGCACCCACCAAGAGTAACTCTGAGGGCTTACAGTGTTGTGGCAACACCACCACCACCACCACCACCACGAAAGGCCCAATTTTTCAGCCCCTGTTCAACAGGGGCATGCAATTACAATTCTTGATCTAATAATTCACAGCAGGGCCCATTCCTGCACCCACCAAGAGTAACTCTGAGGGCTTACAGTGTTGTGGCAACACCACCACCACCACCACCACCACGAAAGGCCCAATTTTTCAGCCCCTGTTCAACAGGGGCATGCAATTACAATTCTTGAACTAATAATTCACAGCAGGGCCCATTGCTGCACCCACCAAGAGTAACTCTGAGGGCTTACAGTGTTGTGGCAACGCCACCATCACCACCACCACGAAAGGCCCAATTTTTCAGCCCCTGTTCAAAAGGGGCATGTAATTACAATTCTTGATCTAATAATTCACAGCAGGGCCCATTCCTGCACCCACCAAGAGTAACTCTGAGGGCTTACAGTGTTGTGGCAACACCACCACCACCACCACCACCACCACGAAAGGCCCAATTTTTCAGCCCCTGTTCAACAGGGGCATGCAATTACAATTCTTGATCTAATAATTCACAGCAGGGCCCATTGCTGCACCCACCAAGAGTAACTGTCAGGGCTTACAGTGTTGTGGCACCAGCACCACCATCAAAGGCCCAATTTTTACTACCACTGTTCAACAATTATATGTAATTAAAATTCCTGATATAATAGTTGACAGCAGGGCGTTCCAGCACCAACCAAGAGTAACTGTGAGTGCTTACAGTGTTGTGCCAACACCAACAACTAAGGGGCCTATTTCTGCAGAGTATATACGGCAGGTCCCTACTTTCAAACATCCAACTTACAAACGACTCCTACTTGCAAACGCAAGAAGACAACAGGAAGTGAGAGGAAATCTACCACTAGGAAGGAAAATTCTCTCCTGTAAGAATAAATATGGGAGAAAGGTGTCTCCTCTGTACTGATGCTTTATCAGCAATCCTTGTTTCAAGAAAAACACCACATTTCAAAAACAGTTGTCATTGGGACGGAAAGTGAGGTGAAATGTTCTGAACAGGGGCACAGACAGCAAAACAAATGTTACAGGGGTGATAACCCTTACCTATGTTTTCCAAAAAGTTTAAAAATAGATTTTTGGGCTGGAGCTACACTTCAACAATGTACCTGTTCAAAATTACAAACAGATTCTACATAAGAACAAACCTACAGTCCCTGTCTTGTATGCACCGCCTGTATACGGCTGTTCAGAGTATATAGGGCCTTTTTTATTTTATGTGCGGGGTTCCCCTTAATATCCATACAAGACCCAAAGGGGCTGGTAATGGGCTGGGGTAGGGGGGGGGGGGTCATGGGGTAGCTATGCCATTTTTCTTAAAGATTTTCATCCATATTACCGGGACCAGACATTACATTAAAGCCGCAAGCAGTTTTAAATGGCTTTTTTTCCCTTTAGAAGTGTCATTTTGTGCAGGGACAGTTCTAAACACGGGAAACACGTGGCACTTCACAGGCATACTTTAGACACCCCCCAGGTACGATATTTAAAGGAATATTTGACTTTTTTTTTTTCACTTTATGCATCATTAAAATGACTGCTCCCGAAAAACGACCGTTTTTAAAACTTCTTTTTGCATTGATACATGTCCCCTGGTGCACAACCCGGGTTCCCAAACCCTTTTTAGGACAATAACATGCATAATAGTTGTTATAATTAGCACTTTAGAATTCGAACGTTCGCATCCATTGTATTTAATAGGGTTCTAATGTTCGTACGAACTTTCGGTCCGTTCGCGGGTTCTGGTGCGAACCGAACCCGGGGGTGTTCGGCTCATCACTACTCCACGCCAGTGGGGCATGATCAGGGATGCATGCACTGTCCTGGCACCATTTGAGGAGGCCAAGAGGATGGTGAGCAGTGACAGTGCATGCATCAGTGACACTGTACCTCTTGTCCACCTGTTGGAGCACACGCTGCGTGGAATAATGGACAGGGCACTTGAGGCAGAACAGAGGCAGGAAGAGGAGGACTTCCTTGCCTCTCAAGGCCCCCTTTACCCAGACAGTGTTCCTTCTGTCCCACCCATCGCACAGGAAGAGGAGGAGGAGGAGGAGGAGGAGGAGGAGGAGGATTGTGTCAGCATGGAGGTGGAGGCTGGCAATCAGCATCATCAGCAGCAGTCTTTTAGGGATGATTTACAGTCCCAAGAAACCAGTGGACTTGTACGTGGCTGGGAGGAGGTGGCTGCGGATCATGTCGTCCTTAGTGACCCAGAGGACTCCGGAGCGATTGCCTCAGCAAACCTACGCTGCATGGCCTCCCTGATCCTGCAAAGTCTGCGGAAGGATCCTCGTATTCTTCGGATCAAGGAGAGGGACCATTACTGGCTGGCCACTCTCCTTGATCCACGGTACAAGGGTAAGGTTGCGGACCTTATGTTACCGTCGCAGAGGGAGCAGAGGATGAGACAACTCCGGGAGGCCTTGCAGAAAGGTCTGTGCAACGCGTTCCCAGAGACTGGGAGGTTACAAACTCCTGGTCCTGGACAACGAGTTGCTGAGGCTTCGGCCAGTCAAAGAAGGAGCGGTGGGGAAGGTGGCCGTCTGACCGATGCGTTCAGACAATTCTTTAGTCCGCAGCCCCAAAGTATGATCGGTTCCAGCAACCATCGCCAGCGTCTGATAAACATGGTGCAGGAATATCTAGGGGCAAGGTCAGACTTGGACACCTTCCCCACCGAAAATCCTCTGGCTTACTGGGTCTTGAGGATGGATCACTGGCCAGAGCTTGCACAGTATGCAATTGAGCTACTGGCCTGTCCTGCATCCAGCGTTCTTTCGGAACGCACATTCAGTGCTGCTGGAGGATTTGTCACGGATCACAGGGTGCGCCTGTCCACCGACTCGGTTGATCGACTGACTTTCATCAAGATGAACCAGTCTTGGATCACCACCAGCTACCACACACCTGATGCTGATATAACAGACTAATTGATTTTAACATGTCACATCCCTTCAAGACTGATGCTGATGCTGAGTGCCTGTGCTGTTATGTTGACTGGCTATCCTCCTCCTCCGAGTCCTCAATGATACGATTGATGATGATAGCTTGGAAGATCATTTTTGTTTATGGGTGCCGCCACCAGTGGCTAAGGCCCAATTTTTCAGCCCCTGTTTTACAGGGGCGTGTAATTACAATTTTTTTAGCAATAATTTGCCATAGGGCTCATTGCTGTGCTCCAAGTACAGTATCTGTGAGGGGTTGGAGTGTTGTGGCACCAGTGCCTAAGGCCCAATTTTTCAGCCCCTGTTTAACAGGGGCGTGTCATTACAATTTTTGAAGCAATACTTTGCAACAGGGCTCATTGCTGTGCTCCAAGTACAGTATCTGTGAGGGGTTGTAGTGTTGTGCCACCAGTGCCTAAGGCCCAATTTTTCAGCCCCTGTTCAACAGGGGCATGTAATTACAATTCTTGATCTAATAATTCACAGCAGGGCCCATTGCTGCACCCACCAAGAGTAACTCTGAGGGCTTACAGTGTTGTGGCAACGCCACCACCACCACCACCACCACGAAAGGCCCAATTTTTCAGCCCCTGTTCAAAAGGGGCATGTAATTACAATTCTTGATCTAATAATTCACAGCAGGGCCCATTCCTGCACCCACCAAGAGTAACTCTGAGGGCTTACAGTGTTGTGGCAACACCACCACCACCACCACCACCACGAAAGGCCCAATTTTTCAGCCCCTGTTCAACAGGGGCATGCAATTACAATTCTTGATCTAATAATTCACAGCAGGGCCCATTCCTGCACCCACCAAGAGTAACTCTGAGGGCTTACAGTGTTGTGGCAACACCACCACCACCACGAAAGGCCCAATTTTTCAGCCCCTGTTCAACAGGGGCATGCAATTACAATTCTTGATCTAATAATTCACAGCAGGGCCCATTGCTGCACCCACCAAGAGTAACTCTGAGGGCTTACAGTGTTGTGGCAACGCCACCACCACCACCACCACGAAAGGCCCAATTTTTCAGCCCCTGTTCAAAAGGGGCATGTAATTACAATTCTTGATCTAATAATTCACAGCAGGGCCCATTCCTGCACCCACCAAGAGTAACTCTGAGGGCTTACAGTGTTGTGGCAACACCACCACCACCACCACCACCACGAAAGGCCCAATTTTTCAGCCCCTGTTCAAAAGGGGCATGTAATTACAATTCTTGATCTAATAATTCACAGCAGGGCCCATTCCTGCACCCACCAAGAGTAACTCTGAGGGCTTACAGTGTTGTGGCAACACCACCACCACCACCACCACCACCACGAAAGGCCCAATTTTTCAGCCCCTGTTCAACAGGGGCATGCAATTACAATTCTTGATCTAATAATTCACAGCAGGGCCCATTGCTGCACCCACCAAGAGTAACTGTCAGGGCTTACAGTGTTGTGGCACCAGCACCACCATCAAAGGCCCAATTTTTACTACCACTGTTCAACAATTATATGTAATTAAAATTCCTGATATAATAGTTGACAGCAGGGCGTTCCAGCACCAACCAAGAGTAACTGTGAGTGCTTACAGTGTTGTGCCAACACCAACAACTAAGGGGCCTATTTCTGCAGAGTATATACGGCAGGTCCCTACTTTCAAACATCCAACTTACAAACGACTCCTACTTGCAAACGCAAGAAGACAACAGGAAGTGAGAGGAAATCTACCCCTTGGAAGGAAAATTCTCTCCTGTAAGAATTAATATGGGAGAAAGGTGTCTCCTCTGTACTGATGCTTTATCAGCAATCCTTGTTTCAAGAAAAACACCACATTTCAAAAACAGTTGTCATTGGGACGGAAAGTGAGGTGAAATGTTCTGAACAGGGGCACAGACAGCAAAACAAATGTTACAGGGGTGATAACCCTTACCTATGTTTTCCAAAAAGTTTAAAAATAGATTTTTGGGCTGGAGCTACACTTAAACAATGTACCTGTTCAAAATTACAAACAGATTCTACATAAGAACAAACCTACAGTCCCTGTCTTGTATGCACCGCCTGTATACGGCTGTTCAGAGTATATAGGGCCTTTTTTATTTTATGTGCGGGGTTCCCCTTAATATCCATACAAGACCCAAAGGGGCTGGTAATGGGCTGGGGTAGGGGGGGGGGTCATGGGGTAGCTATGCCATTTTTCTTAAAGATTTTCATCCATATTACCGGGACCAGACATTACATTAAAGCCACAAGCAGTTTTAAATGGCTTTTTTTTCCTTTAGAAGTGTCATTTTGTGCAGGGACAGTTCTAAACACGGGAAACACGTGGCACTTCACAGGCATACTTTAGACACCCCCCAGGTACGATATTTAAAGGAATATTTGACTTTTTTTTTTCACTTTATGCATCATTAAAATGACTGCTCCCGAAAAACGACCGTTTTTAAAACTTCTTTTTGCATTGATACATGTCCCCTGGTGCAGAACCCGGGTTCCCAAACCCTTTTTAGGACAATAACATGCATAATAGTTGTTATAATTAGCACTTTAGAATTCGAACGTTCGCATCCATTGTATTTAATAGGGTTCTAATGTTCGTACGAACTTTCGGTCCGTTCGCGGGTTCTGGTGCGAACCGAACCCGGGGGTGTTCGGCTCATCACTAATGGCAATATATCAGCCATGTACAAGTGATTGAAAAAAATCAAGGTTCCAAAAAGAGAGGGTGACACTTTCAGATTGCTCTGTCGGAGAGAAGTATATTGGATATTTCACCTCCAGACTCGCATCCCGCACGGCTTACATTTTGAGTGAGATGTGAGTCATTTTTTATGAATAATTATATATTTACTCTCTCTGACTAGGACACTCGTTGTGTCACCCTAAAACATTCACACACAGAAAAGATATGATATTATGATGTTATATATGTGATTGTTGCTCACAGTGTGTGTATGCATATATATATACACTCATTCTGTGTCCTCTCCCTTTAGTGCGAGGATTAGAGACCTGGATAATTATAAATATGATTATAATTATACGCATTCCTGTGTTCCAGTCATGCTCAGTGTTCATGGGGTTTGGCTGGAGATTTATCATTGGATGTATGTATGTTTTGATCTATTTACTTTGAGAAAACAGAGGACGATTGTTCTTTGTCTCTCAGTAATTAAAATTTTCAATATTTTTTGTCTTTGTATGTCTATATGGACATATGTGATGTTGTATCTATGCATATGTTTTTTAATGTGAATTAAAGGCAACAGGAAGTCTGTAATCACCACCCAGTAGGGATGGGCCCGGTGCTCGATTCAAACCCATGTTCGAATCGAGCACCGGGCGTTCGCTCGCTCGTCGAGCCCAGAACTATTTGGGCCGTTCGCATCACATTCGTGTGATGCGAGCGGCCCCGCAATGCATTGCGGCCGGCGCGGCCGGCGCAGTGCATTGCTGGCTGATGATTGGCCAAGCATGCACTGTGACCCCGCATGCTTGGCCAATCACAGCGCCCGAAACTCGGAGAGCAATAATTGGCTACAGGCAGGACGCCTGTAGCCAATTACAGCTCAGGGGCTTTAGTACACGCCCCACCATTTAAAAGGCCGCCACGCCATCGGCCCCGGTCACATGAGTTCCGGCTTTAGGAGAGATTAGTCTGCTGATTCTGTCTTTGCTTGATACTGAAAGATTTGCTCTTCTTTGCTAAACCATTGGCTATTTCTTTGCTAAACCATTGCTACCTAAGTCATTGATCGTTCATTGCTGCTGATTGCACAGTTAGTGTGTTATTAGCTGCTGCTGGGGATTAGTCTGGTGCGTGCTTACTGTTAGTACAGTATTGCAGTAGTACCAACCGCAGTGCTGTTAGCACAGCATTGCACCCCAACAGCACCCATAGGACTTCTAGTGTGTTAGTGGCAGCAAACAGAGCTCCTATATTTTCTTCTCAGCAGCACCCATAGGACTTCTAGTGTGTTAGTGGCAGCAAACAGAGCTCCTATATTTTCTTCTCAGCAGCACCCATAGGACTTCTAGTGTGTTAGTGGCATCACACAGAGCTCCTATATTTTCTTCTCAGCAGCACCCATAGGACTTCTAGTGTGTTAGTGGCAGCAAACAGAGCTCCTATATTTTCTTCTCAGCAGCACCCATAGGACTTCTAGTGTGTTAGTGGCATCACACAGAGCTCCTATATTTTCTTCTCAGCAGCACCCATAGGACTTCTAGTGTGTTAGTGGCAGCAAACAGAGCTCCTATATTTTCTTCTCAGCAGCACCCATAGGACTTCTAATGTGTTAGTGGCATCACACAGAGTTCCTATATTTTCATCTCAGAAGCACCCATAGGACTTCTAGTGTGTTAGTGGCATCACACAGAGCTCCTATATTTTCTTCTCAGCAGCACCCATAGGACTTCTAGTGTGTTAGTGGCATCACACAGAGCTCCTATATTTTCATCTCAGAAGCACCCATAGGACTTCTAGTGTGTTAGTGGCATCACACAGAGCTCCTATATTTTCTTCTCAGCAGCACCCATAGGACTTCTAGTGTGTTAGTGGCAGCAAACAGAGCTCCTATATTTTCTTCTTAGCAGCACCCATAGGACTTCTAATGTGTTAGTGGCATCACACAGAGTTCCTATATTTTCATCTCAGAAGCACCCATAGGACTTCTAGTGTGTTAGTGGCATCACACAGAGCTCCTATATTTTCTTCTCAGCAGCACCCATAGGACTTCTAGTGTGTTAGTGGCAGCAAACAGAGCTCCTATATTTTCTTCTCAGCAGCACCCATAGGACTTCTAATGTGTTAGTGGCATCACACAGAGTTCCTATATTTTCATCTCAGAAGCACCCATAGGACTTCTAGTGTGTTAGTGGCATCACACAGAGCTCCTATATTTTCTTCTCAGAAGCACCTATAGGACTTCTAGTGTGTTAGTGGCAGCAAACAGAGCTCCTATATTTTCTTCTTAGCAGCACCCATAGGACTTCTAATGTGTTAGTGGCATCACACAGAGTTCCTATATTTTCATCTCAGAAGCACCCATAGGACTTCTAGTGTGTTAGTGGCATCACACAGAGCTCCTATATTTTCTTCTCAGAAGCACCCATAGGACTTCTAGTGTGTTAGTGGCAGCAAACAGAGCTCCTATATTTTCTTCTTAGCAGCACCCATAGGACTTCTAATGTGTTAGTGGCATCACACAGAGTTCCTATATTTTCATCTCAGAAGCACCCATAGGACTTCTAGTGTGTTAGTGGCATCACACAGAGCTCCTATATTTTCTTCTCAGAAGCACCCATAGGACTTCTAGTGTGTTAGTGGCAGCAAACAGAGCTCCTATATTTTCTTCTCAGCAGCACCCATAGGACTTCTAGTGTGTTAGTGGCATCACACAGAGTTCCTATATTTTCATCTCAGAAGCACCCATAGGACTTCTAGTGTGTTAGTGGCATCACACAGAGCTCCTATATTTTCTTCTCAGCAGCACCCATAGGACTTCTAGTGTGTTAGTGGCATCACACAGAGTTCCTATATTTTCATCTCAGAAGCACCCATAGGACTTCTAGTGTGTTAGTGGCATCACACAGAGCTCCTATATTTTCTTCTCAGAAGCACCCATAGGACTTCTAGTGTGTTAGTGGCATCACACAGAGCTCCTATATTTTCTTCTCAGCAGCACCCATAGGACTTCTAGTGTGTTAGTGGCATCACACAGAGCTCCTATATTTTCTTCTCAGCAGCACCCATAGGACTTCTAGTGTGTTAGTGGCATCACACAGAGCTCCTATATTTTCTTCTCAGCAGCACCCATAGGACTTCTAGTGTGTTAGTGGCAGCAAACAGAGCTCCTATATTTTCTTCTCAGCAGCACCCATAGGACTTCTAGTGTGTTAGTGGCATCACACAGAGTTCCTATATTTTCATCTCAGAAGCACCCATAGGACTTCTAGTGTGTTAGTGGCATCACACAGAGCTCCTATATTTTCATCTCAGAAGCACCCATAGGACTTCTAGTGTGTTAGTGGCATCACACAGAGCTCCTATATTTTCTTCTCAGCAGCACCCATAGGACTTCTAGTGTGTTAGTGGCATCACACAGAGCTCCTATATTTTCTTCTCAGCAGCACCCATAGGACTTCTAGTGTGTTAGTGGCAGCAAACAGAGCTCCTATATTTTCTTCTCAGCAGCACCCATAGGACTTCTAGTGTGTTAGTGGCAGCAAACAGAGCTCCTATATTTTCTTCTCAGCAGCACCCATAGGACTTCTAGTGTGTTAGTGGCATCACACAGAGCTCCTATATTTTCTTCTCAGCAGCACCCATAGGACTTCTAGTGTGTTAGTGGCAGCAAACAGAGCTCCTATATTTTCTTCTCAGCAGCACCCATAGGACTTCTAATGTGTTAGTGGCATCACACAGAGTTCCTATATTTTCATCTCAGAAGCACCCATAGGACTTCTAGTGTGTTAGTGGCATCACACAGAGCTCCTATATTTTCATCTCAGAAGCACCCATAGGACTTCTAGTGTGTTAGTGGCAGCAAACAGAGCTCCTATATTTTCTTCTCAGAAGCACCCATAGGACTTCTAATGTGTTAGTGGCATCACACAGAGTTCCTATATTTTCATCTCAGAAGCACCCATAGGACTTCTAGTGTGTTAGTGGCATCACACAGAGCTCCTATATTTTCATCTCAGAAGCACCCATAGGACTTCTAGTGTGTTAGTGGCAGCAAACAGAGCTCCTATATTTTCTTCTCAGCAGCACCCATAGGACTTCTAATGTGTTAGTGGCATCACACAGAGTTCCTATATTTTCATCTCAGAAGCACCCATAGGACTTCTAGTGTGTTAGTGGCATCACACAGAGCTCCTATATTTTCTTCTCAGAAGCACCCATAGGACTTCTAGTGTGTTAGTGGCAGCAAACAGAGCTCCTATATTTTCTTCTCAGCAGCACCCATAGGACTTCTAATGTGTTAGTGGCATCACACAGAGTTCCTATATTTTCATCTCAGAAGCACCCATAGGACTTCTAGTGTGTTAGTGGCATCACACAGAGCTCCTATATTTTCTTCTCAGAAGCACCCATAGGACTTCTAGTGTGTTAGTGGCAGCAAACAGAGCTCCTATATTTTCTTCTCAGCAGCACCCATAGGACTTCAAATGTGTTAGTGGCATCACACAGAGCTCCTATATTTTCATCTCAGAAGCACCCATAGGACTTCTAGTGTGTTAGTGGCATCACACAGAGCTCCTATATTTTCTTCTCAGCAGCACCCATAGGACTTCTAGTGTGTTAGTGGCAGCAAACAGAGCTCCTATATTTTCTTGTCAGCAGCACACATAGTACCTATAGTGTGTTAGT
Source organism: Rana muscosa (assembly GCA_029206835.1). Classification (NCBI taxonomy): domain Eukaryota; kingdom Metazoa; phylum Chordata; class Amphibia; order Anura; family Ranidae; genus Rana; species Rana muscosa. The sequence goes on along the minus strand of CM055117.1, from coordinate 642,840,621 downwards.
GTCAGCACCCATAGGACCTACAGTGTGTTGTGAGCACACATAGGAGTTCTATTTTTTATACTATATACACTACCGACTACAATGGCTGGAAGACCGCCAAGGAGAGGCAGAGCGTGCCGAGGCAAGAACACAGGGCAGGCAGGCTCTGTTTCTAGAGACAACAGTGCTGGCCGTGGACGTGGTCGTGCATCGTCATCAGCACGTGGCCATGGGACACGCTTGTCTTTGTTTTCGGCAGCTGGACATGTGGAGCCGCATCATGCCGAAGGCTTGGTAGAATGGATGACCAAGCCCTCCTCATCCTCCTCATCCTCTCTCACCCAGGCTCAGGGTACTGGCAGAGCAGCTGCCAACGCGTACTCAATGGCATCATCAGCCACCCCTTCCCTAGACCCACCATGTCCTCCTGAGGAGTCCCCCGAACTGTTTGAGCACAGTGTTGGGTACATGCTCCAGGAGGATGCCCAACGATTCGAAGGCTCGGATGATGATACCCAGCTTGAGGAAGTCAGTAGTGTGCGCGCAGAGAGAGGGGATGCTGAAGGACAGCAATCTGGCAGTAGTGTTCCACCAGCTGCAGCTTACTGCCAGGTTTGCTCTAGTGGTGAAGAGGGAGGGGATGATGAGGTCACTGACTCCACGTGGGTGCCTGAAGGGAGAGAGGAGGAGGAGGAGGAGGATGCAGCGTCACATGTCCAACGAGGCAGGATGCCCCCTGGAGGCCAGCTAGAGGCCAGCACAGCAACTGTACCACACCGCAGAGCTCCGCCTGTGCAGGGCGCTGCCTCTGCACGTTATCACAAAAGTTCTTTGGTGTGGGCCTTTTTTGAGACGAGTGCATCAGATCGCACCACTGCTATTTGCAATATTTGTCTCAAGCGTATCTCGCGTGGCCAAAACATCAGCCGCTTGGGCACCACAAGCATGAGCAGACATATGTCGACCTGCCATGCAGCTCGTTGGCAAGCACACATAAAAGACCCACACCAAAGAACAAAGCGGACCTCTCCTTGCTCCTCATCAGCTGGGATCTCCATCCCCACTATATCTTCAGTCCTCTCTGAAAGCTGCTCTGAGAGGACTGAAGGTGTAGAATTAGGTGTGTCACAACCAAGTACTTGCAGTACACCGACGTCCGATTGTAGCAGGCAAATTTCCCTGCCCCAGCTGCTGGACCGTCGAAAGAAGTATACTCCCAGCCATCCACATGCCCAGCGGTTGAATGCTAGCTTGGCTAAATTGCTAGCACTTCAACTGCTGCCTTTTCAGTTGATAGACTCGGCCCCCTTCCGTGAGTTTGTTCAATGTGCGGTTCCTCAGTGGCAGGTTCCCAAACGCCACTTTTTCTCACGGAAGGCGATTCCGTCTCTCTACTGGCATGTGGAAGGCAATGTCCATGCCTCGCTGGACAGGGCGGTCAGCGGTAAGGTGCATATTACCGCTGACTCATGGTCCAGCAGGCATGGACAGGGACGTTATCTTTCTTTCACGGCCCATTGGGTCACTCTATTGGCAGCTGGGAGGGATGCAGGACAAGGTGCAGTAGTGTTGGAGGTTGTTCCGCCACCACGCCTCCAAAATGCTACTACTGGTTGTGACACACCTCTCTCCTCCACCCCCTCCTCTTCTTCTTCCTCCATGTCCTCTTCGAGTGCTCTGTCCTCGGAACCAGCGGTGCTCCGTAGGCGTACAAGGGGCTACGCGAGTACGCAGGCAAAAAGATGCCATGCCGTGCTTGCGCTGGTGTGTTTGGGGGACAGGAGCCACACTGGGCCAGAGGTTCTGGCAGCTCTGCAGGGGCAGGCCGAGAGGTGGTTGACGCCACGCCAGCTTAAGCCAGGAATGGTCGTTTCTGATAATGGCACCAACCTCCTCTCCGCCCTGCGACAGGGGCAGCTCACCCATGTGCCCTGTATGGCTCACGTCCTCAACCTGGTGGTGCAGCGGTTCTTGGGCAGGTTCCCAGGCTTACAGGATGTCCTGAGGCAGGCCAGGAAAGTCTGTGTGCATTTCCGCCGATCTTATAATGCCAGTGCTCGGCTGACTGAGCTGCAAAAGGAGCTGAACCTGCCCAAGAACCGCCTAATATGTGACATGCCCACCAGGTGGAACTCAACGTTGGCCATGCTGCAGCGACTGCACATGCAGCAGAGGGCCATCAATGAGTACCTTTGCGACTACGGCACCAGGACAGGGTCAGGGGAGCTTGGCTTTTTTTCCCCACGCCAGTGGAGCATGATCAGGGATGCATGCACTGTCCTCTCACCATTTGAGGAGGCCACGAGGATGGTGAGCAGTGACAGTGCATGCATCAGTGACACTGTACCTCTTGTCCACCTGTTGGAGCATACGCTGCGTGGGATAATGGACAGGGCACTTGAGGCAGAACAGAGGCAGGAAGAGGAGGACTTCCTTGTCTCTCAAGGCCCCCTTTATCCAGACAATGTTCCTTCTGTCCCACCCATCACACAGGAAGAGGAGGAGGAGGAGGAGGAGGAGGAGGAGGAGGAGGAGGATTGTGTGAGCATGGAGGTGGAGCCTGGCACTCAGCATCAGCAGCAGCAGTCTTTTAGGGATGATGTACAGTCCCAACAAACCAGTGGACTTGTACGTGGCTGGGAGGAGGTGGCTGGCGATCATGTCATCCTCAGTGACCCAGAAGACTCCGGACCGAATGCCTCAGCTAACCTACGCTGCATGGCCTCCCTGATCCTGCAAAGCCTGCGGAAGGATCCTCGTGTTCTTCGGATCAAGGAGAGTGACCATTACTGGCTGGCCACTCTACTTGATCCACGGTACAAGGGTAAGGTTGCGGACCTTATCTTGCCGTCGCAGAGGGAGCAGAGGATGAGACATCTCAGGGAGGCCTTGCAGAAAGGTCTGTGCAACGCGTTCCCAGAAACTGGGAGGTTACAAACTCCTGGTCCTGGACGACGAGTTGCTGAGGCTTCGGTCAGTAGCAGAAGGAGCGGTGGGGAAGGTGGACGTCTGACCGATGCGTTCAGACAATTTTTTAGTCCGCAGCCCCAAGGTATGATCGGTTCCAGCAACCATCGCCAGCGTCTGATATACATGGTGCAGGAATACCTAGGGGCAAGGTCAGACTTGGACACCTTTCCCACCGAAAATCCTCTGGCTTACTGGGTCCTGAGGATGGATCACTGGCCAGAGCTTGCACAGTATGCAATTGAGCTACTGGCCTGTCCTGCATCCAGCGTTCTTTCCGAACGCACATTCAGTGCTGCTGGAGGATTTGTCACCGATCATAGGGTGCGCCTGTCCACCGACTCGGTTGATCGACTGACCTTCATAAAAATGAATCAGTCTTGGATCACCACCAGCTACCAGACACCTGAAGCGGATATAACGGAATAATTTATAATGTCACATCCCTTCAAGACTGCCTATGCTGATGCTGAGTGACTGTCCTGTTATGTTCACTGACTATCCTCTTCCTCCTCCTCAATGATCCATGCCACCACACCAGTGCCTAAGGCACAATTTTTCAGCCCCTGTATAACAGGGGCGTGTAATTACAATTTTTTAAAAAGATGCTTCGCAACAGGTGTGACTGCTGTTCTCAGAGTACAGTATCTGTGAGGGGTTGCAGTGTTGTGGCACCAGCACCAGTGCCTAAAGCACAATTTTTCAGCCCCTGTTGGGGCGTGTAATTACAATTTTTAGGCAATGCTTTGCAACAGGTCTCATTGCTGTGCTCAGAGTACAGTATCTGTGAGGGGTTGCAGTGTTGTGGCACCAGCACCAGTGCCTAAGGCACAATTTTTCAGCCCCTGTATAACAGGGGCGTGTAATTACAATTTTTTAAAAAGATGCTTCGCAACAGGTGTGACTGCTGTGCTCCAAGTACAGTATCTGTGAGGGGTTGCAGTGTTGTGGCACCAGCACCAATGCCTAAGGCACAATTTTTCAGCCCCTGTTTAACAGGGGCGTGTAATTACAAATCTTGATCTAATAGTTCACAGCAGGGCCCATTCCTGCGCCCACCAAGAGTAACTATGAGGGCCTACAGTCTTGTGGCAACACCGTCCACCACCACCACCACCACCAAAGGCCCAATTTTTCTGCCCTGTTCAACAGGTGCATGCAATTACAAATCTTGATCTAATAACTCACAGCAGGGCCCATTCCTGCACCCACCAAGAGTAACTATGAGGGCCTACAGTCTTGTGGCAACACCGTCCACCACCACCACCACCACCAAAGGCCCAATTTTTCTGCCCTGTTCAACAGGTGCATGCAATTACAAATCTTGATCTAATAACTCACAGCAGGGCCCATTCCTGCACCCACCAAGAGTAACTGTGAGGGCTTACAGTCTTGTGGCAACACCGTCCACCACCACCACCACCACCACCAAAGGCCCAATTTTTCTGCCCGGTTCAACAGGTGCATGCAAGTACAAATCTTGATCTATTAACTCACAGCAGGGCCCATTCCTGTGCCCACCAGTCTTGTGGCTACACCAACATCTAATAGGGCAAATTTCTGCAGAGTATATACGGCAGGCCCCTACTTTCAAACATCCAACTTACAAACGACTCCTACTTGCAAACGGCAAGAGAAAACAGGAAGTGAGAGGAAATCTACCCCTAGGAAGGAAAATTCTATCCTGTTAGATTTAATTTGGGAAAAAGGTATCTCCTCTCTACTGATGCTTTATCACCAATCCTTGTTTCAATTAAAACCCCACTTTTCCAAAAACATTTGTCATTGGGACGGAAAGTGAGGTGACATGTTCTGAACAGATGTGCAAAGACAGCAAATGTTACAGGGGTGATAACCCCTCCCTATGTTCTCCAAAAAGCTTAAAAATAGATTTTTTTGGGATGTAGCTACACTTCATAATGTACCTGTTCAGATTCTACTTAAGAACAAACCTACAGTCCATGTCTTGTTTGCACCACCTATATACTGCTGTTCAGAGTATATAGGGTTGTAGGTATAGGGTTTTATTTTGGGTGCGGGGTCCCCCTTAGTATCCATACAAGACCCAAAGGGGCTGGGGTGGGGGGGGGGGTGATGGGGTAGCCATGCCATTTTTCTCAAGGATTTTCAGCCATATGGCGGCCAGGACAAGACATGACATTAAAGCCGCAAGTGGTTTTAAATGGCTTCTTTTTTTCCTTTACAAATGTCATTTTGTGCAAGGACAGTTCTAAACACGGGAAACACATGCCACTTCACAGGCATACTTTAGACACCCCCCAGGTACCATATTTAAAGGAAAATTTCACTTTTTTTTTCACTTTATGCATCATTAAAATGACTGCTCCCGAAAAAACGTTAGTTTTTAAAATTTCTTTTTGCATTGATATATGTCCCCTGGGGTAGGACCCGGGTCCCCAAACCTGTTTTATGACATTAACATGCATATTGGCCGTTGTAATTAGCAATTTTGATTTCGAACGTTCGCGTCCATTATAACGAATAGGGTTCGAAAATTCGCGCGAACTTTCGGTCCGTTCGAAGGTTCTGGTGCGAACCGAACCCGGGGGTGTTCGGCTCATCCCTACCACCCAGGAACACCTGCTGTAGGTGAAGGTGGGGCTATATAAGAAACATCAATTGGACTTACCTGTGTAATGATTAAGCACTTATAACAGTGTGAAACGTGTCTACTGGGCCCTCTGCTCTTGTGGTGTCACCCTGGGATGTCCCAATAAAGGATTTTGGATCACAATCGTGGTGTGCAGGCTATTCTTCTTATACATTGTTTGCGTAGGTGAGCCGAGGTGGGCACCCACTAGTTAAAACAGGCTTCTTTATCTCACCTGGAGTGGCAAGCCTTCCTTGTCTAATTGCGAGCACCCCTTGCTCCTGGATTTAAAAAAAAGTTTTGATTTGATTTGATTGCTTAAAAAGGCAGGATGCATTCCTGAATGCAGATAACATTATATAACTCGATATTAAGATTTTCTAAGTAATAACAGCAGTAATTGTTGATCCAGTGAATATTGAATTGCCTTAATGTAACAAATTAGAAAATTATTTATAAGGGTTATTTTGTCTTCTTCTGGATTAGCTGTGGGTATAGGGTTCTGTTTGTGGGTTTTTCTATCAGATGCAATCACTGCTTGGGTTTTTAGGAAGCCACAGGTGTGGTGGCTGCTTTAGTACAATAGCCGGAAGAGGCAATCTCTCCATTCACACTCTTATGCCGCGTACACACGACCGCTTTTCTCGACGAGAAAAACTGAATTTTTTCATTTCGCCGAGAAAAACGATCGTCTGTGGGCTTTATGTCGTTTTTCTCGTCGAGAAAAACGGCATAAAAAACGACGAGAAAAATTAGAACATGTTCTAAATTTTCTCGTCGTTTTTTCCAGCATTTTTTTCGCAGCAGTTTTCCCATAGGGAAACACTGCCGCGGAGCCCACAGACGGTCGTTTTTCTCGTCAAGAGAAAAAATGATGGGAAAAACGACCGTGTGTAGGGAACCAAGCGGTTCCCTCGTTTTTCCTGTCATTATTCACGGCGGTTTTTTAACCGCCGTGAATAATGATCGTGTGTACGCGGCATTAGGGTGGATGGGGGATTCAATTGATTCAGCTGAATTAGAGAAATGTAACTAAGTATGGTTAGCCTAATACATACACTGGTGATAACATTATTATTTTTTTACCAGTGTCGAAAACCTGTGTATTAGGACAAAAGCAATAACAACATTGATAACAAATCAATATCCCCTTTCAGGCTCAGTATTATGCAATAGTAAAAGCAATGTAGAGAGTAAAAGTTTATCAGAGTTAAAGAGAAAATGTGTATGTATTGCCTAGGGTAGAAGTAAATGTACTATTTCTGAGTGGCAGGTGTTTTGCTTCAGGCAACAGAACACTTAGATGTGAACAGGGGCCATTGAAATTAATGGGATTTGGCTTGTTGAGAATTTTAGAGCTACAAGCTGCAAGCAGAAAACCACTCAGGTGTGAAGACCTGTGGCACTTATAGACACCAGTGAAAAAGTGTATACATATTACAGAAAAAGGTTACTGTTTATTGTGGGTATACCCTGGTGATTAACAAGTTGGTTTGTTTTTAAGTGTTTTTATGAGCTACAGTGAATTTTTTTAAATTATTTTATGTTGGTTGTAATTAGGAATGTAGCGCTAGAATTAAGTGGGATCAAATTGCATGTGGTGAGATTGGCCCCAAAGTGCAACAAAAGTGAATATAAATGAATAAGTCCACATAATGTCCATTTAAAAAGCCATAGAATGGGATGATGAAACCAGACGTGTAACAATATGGGTCATCACATAAACCTTCTTGCAAAGGACTAAGGGAGAATACTCTTACCGGAACCGGTGGATCTACCTATTAAGCAGATCATTAGGGCGTATGAAATCCCAATGGCAAGTCAAATCAGCTTGTCTGAAGACTCTGGATGGACCAAACAGATCACGGCTGACGACTCTTTAGGAGATGTCCCGAATTCAGAGGAGACTCTGGTTTCACTGGATGTCCATATGGTCCTCAGACGGTGGTAAAGCGACTTCCAATCTAGGAATCCTTTTCAGGATTGAAGGATAACACAATGGAGAAAACTCCAAACAGCAACTTAATCCACCACTTAATGGAAGAAAGAGAGAAAAAAAGAAGGTGCAGGTCAAATGTGGGTTGATTAAAAAACCAACAAAGCTTAAAAGTGATCACAGTACAAAAATTAAAAAGGGGCAATAAGTGGAGTGGTGCACCAGGCCCGACGCATTTTGTACACAAGTACTTCAACTGGGGCATCAGCCTGCTCCCACAAATTGCCTTACATTTATAATAAACACTCCAATCCTAACTGAAATCTAGCCAATCAGTCAAGTTTCTATTGCTGACACATAATTGGAGGATAGCCCACCACCTGATCAGGTATGCGTAGCAACCCCCAAACCTAAACCAATCAGAGTCACTGCTAGAAAAGACTTCCCAGGTCAGTAATGACACCTGAATAACTCCCCGGAAGTAAACTCTGCAGTGGCCAATTGAAAACTCAAGCCCCTGAAAATCGGGAGGAAGAGAGTTCAGCGGTGATTGAATACCCACATGTCCACTCCTCCTTCCCCATTGGCGTAACTTGAGCCCCAATATCCAATGGGACATCTGCTGTCTGCACCTAAAGTAATTTCCAAATAACACTATGGTACAGATATCGCCCCATACAGGTGTAGCAAGATCTCAAATGAGGCCAACCTAGCAGAGTCGAGGTGCGCCTGGAACAAACGTATCCGCCCTGAAAAGGTGGGCACTGCGTGTCACATTGTGCAATGGCAACAGTAACGCACATAACATCCACGTCACCAGGCATGCGCACACAGAGCCGCGCCGGGTTCTAGTGCTACATTCCTAATTACAGTCACATTCGAATTTTAGTCACATTCTACGTAGCTGCTCTTGTTTGTTTTGTTTTTTCACTTCTTGCTTAGTTTTTAGACCAGCACATTATTTTCCATTTTTTCACACTTATCTTTTGACTTTTGTATATTGCTGCTGTCTTTATTTATCCACTTGTGTTACTATAGATGTGTTAGATTATTGAACATCTAGGTCATTTAACACAGAGGGTGTTTTTACCACCACTGGACCTGACACTGAAATCAAAAATTTGATGACAACTGAAGCACATCTCCAGTGGGATACGGCCTTTTTGGAACAGTATATAAAAGAAAATATGGTTCCAAGAGGCCTTCGCTGGGATGTTTTTCCACAAAAAGGAGATTCTGACATTGAATACTGGTTTCGTTATTTTAACGAAGTAGGTATTAAGCTCCTTGTGTTCTTGGTCGATAAAAAACTACTGAGATTGACACTTATCGATAAAGAGATTAAAGTCTTGAAAGAGAAATTGACTCCTTATAAAATGTCTTTAGAGTACATATCTCTTTCAACAAATTTGAAAAACCATTTGGAGAAAGAAGAGAAAGAGCAGAAACTCAAAAAACAAAAAAAGTACAACAGGGATACCACTGACTATAAGTCTAACCTTGTTTTCAGTTGGCAAAAGAAAATTAATCCTTCTTTGTCTTCCGGCAATGAGAACTCAGAGATGGAGGTCACACAACCGGATATCCGGAACCCTGATAGGACACTCACTTTTGAGCCTACTGTTAAAGATGGCCCTGTGCAGCCCAATGTGAGTTCACAACTCCCTAGGGGGGGACTTCTGAGGAGTTCTGAACCTCGACACAAATCTCACATTCCTAATTCCTATGTGGCCCATCCTCTCCCGACCAGGGGTATCAGCCCTAGGAATAGAGGAAGAGGTTCTCAACGGGGACATTCAAAGGATCCTCATTACTTAGAGCAGGGGTACCCCAGAGACCCTCATTATTATGAGAGTCCTAAAAGACCATCCACTAGTTGGTATGACCATCGGGATGATTTTCATCGCAATGGCAATGAGAACCAATATGGGACCTCTACTCGTTTTTATAATAGATCTTTTCCCCCACATGAAAATGCTATGAGGGACAACCATCAGAATTCTTATGGTGACCGAGAGAGAGATGAAGATTTGTTCACTTCGGTCTCCATATAATTATAATCAGAACCATCTGGGTCCTTCTCACCATTCGGGTTTTCACAGGGCCATGCAGGAGTACCCAGGAAGTCCAGAAGGAAAAGAGGTGTCCGAGGTGGGTGGAGGGTCCAGAGCAAAAAGACCAAGAACTTGATTGGTTCAGGTATCTTTAATTTGAGTTCGGTTAGCTTAACGGACGAGGAGAAGCTTGTTTTTTACAAAGGTTTGAAATATGTCCCTCCCAGGACATTGAACAAGTTTTCTACGTTTATCGACGTCCAAAAGTTTATCCGTAAGCTCAATATTCAAAAACACTTTTTGAATTCTCCTAAAGCAGTTTCTACTACTTTCACATTACGAGACACCAATGTACATACCGGGTTGGCTAACCCTTTCCTGTTCAACCCTCCCAGTTTTATGGCACCATCCATTAATGTTTTTCGTAACTTAGTCTTACAGGATTTGGAGAAGTTGCCTAGTAAAAAGATACACATGAATCCCAAAATCAAAGTAGGAGTAAAGCAGCTTTGTGAACAGAAAAATTAAATCATTCGTCCGGCCGACAAGGGTGGCGCCATTGTCGTTTTGGACAAAGTTGATTACGTCAAAGAAATGGATAGAATTCTGAGTGATTCTGATACTTATATTCCGATTCACACAGACCCCACTCTTTGATACAAGAAGGCCCTTGTGGAGTTAGTTGATGAGGGGTTCTCTCTGGGGATCCCAGACATGAAGGAAAGGAGTTTCCTTGTTCCTGTGGCACCTAGGATTCCCGCCATCTACTATCTCCCCAAGGTCCACAAGGACCCGGTCAATCCCCCTGGCCATCCCATAGTCAGTGGGATTGACTCGGTCACCGCAAGGATAGGGAAATATGTAGATTTCCATCTTCAACCGTTAGTCAGACTTGCGCCTTCAGGAAGGTATGATTTTAGTTACGGCAGATATTGCCGCACTCTACACATGCATACCCCATGAGTTAGGCTTTGAGGCAGTTGACTACTATCTATCCCAGAGTACCACTTTGCCTATCATTCAGCACAAATTTATCATGCAGCTCCTCAGGTTTGCAACCACACATAACTATTTCTGGTTTCAGAATAGTTTCTATCTACAGAAGAGGGGAGTGGCCATGGGGGCTAAATTTTCCCCGAGTTTGGCTAACCTGTTCATGGCCAAATGGGAGGAGGATGTTGTCTATGCCCACAGTAGGCCCGATTTGGTCCTGTGGGCCAGGTACATAGATGACATCCTCCTCCTATGGAGAGGTGACCAGGAATCTTTGAGTGATTTCATGTCTTCACTCAATTCCAATGACATGGGTATACGGCTGAGCCATGAGGCTAGCTGTACTTCTGTTCATTTTCTGGACCTTGAAATTAAGGTAGTTGATCATCAGTTGGAGTTCACCACCCACTTTAAACCAATTGACCGTAATGGATACATCCCAGTTGATCACTGCCACCATCCCCAGTGGCTTAAGTTCGGACCACGTAGCCAGTTTCTCCGATTGCGGAGAAACTGCACTAGAGTGGGGGACTTTGCCACTCAGGCAGCTATCCTAAAGGACAGATTTGTGGAAAAGGGCTATCCACCCAATGATCTGGATGCTGAAATCGATCGGATCTCACGGATCGATCGGAATTCATTATTACAGGTGGGTCCAAAAAAGATCAAAGATGACAAATTTAGATGGTCCTTTTTCACTACGTATTCAGTTCAATCCCGACAAGTCAAAGAAATCCTTAAAATACATTGGGCTGTTCTTCGGAGCGATAGGTTCCTGGGACCGGCATTGCCAGAACAAGCTGGTGTCATCTTCAGGGGTGCTAGGTCCATCCAGGGCCAGATTGTGCCTAACATCATAGACCCCCCCAAACATGTTTCCTTTTTTCAAGACTGCAAAGGCTATTTGTCTTGTCACAAGTGCAATGTTTGTTTGCATAATATCAGTGGTAGACGCAAAAGTGAGACGTTTCAGTCAACAGTTACATTACAGGTATACCAAATGAAGCGTTTTACCACATGCGCAACACAATACATTGTTTACCTTTTGACTTGCCCGTGCAAAAGGCAATATGTTGGGCGCACAATTAGGACCTTTACCATCAAGGTGAACAAACACATATCCAAAATCAAGAGTGGCAAGACCAACCATAGCGTTCCCTGCCATTATTTACAACACCATGATCGCGATCCCACAGGGACACAATTTTTGGTGATTGATCAATTTGCTTCACATTGGAGGGGAGAGTCCCGCATACGAGGAGTATCCCGCCTTGAAACTTATTGGATCTATGAACTCCGTACCTACTCACCATTCAGTATGAATGTGGAGTGGGATATAAACTCTTTCATCAATTTGGCTTAGTTTCTTCCCCTTCACTTTTGCTTCATATTCAGTTTATCCATTTAGCTGTGGCCCTTTTAGTCATAGGGCTAATGTTGTTATTGGGATTTGATTATCCTCCACCTGATTCATGTGTATCTTTTTATCTTTTCATTTAATTAATTTATTCTTTCTTTGATCCATTTTTCATTACTTAAGTTTGTTGTTTATCTCCGCAAGATGGCGCTGATGTTATCACCTATCACCACATTCCGAGACATCTCCACATTGAGTCCATTGCGGGCCCAGTGTGTTGCACATACATCGCACCCAGAGTTCTTACGGGCTGAGGGCTGTGGGGCCGCGTGGTCGTCGTGACGTCAGATGCACGTTGTGACATCACGCGGCACCCGGCACGGCTCTGTGTGCACATGCCTGGTGACGTGGGTGTTATGTGCGTTACTGTTGCCATTGGCCACGATTTGACACGCAGTGCCCGCCTGTTCAGGGTGGATATATTTGTTCCAGGCGCGCCTCACCTCTGCTAGGTTGGCCTCATTTGAAATCTGGCTACACCTGTATGGGGCGATATCTGCACCATAGTGTTCTTTGGAAATTACTTTAGGTGCAGACAGCAGATGTCCCATTGGATATTGGGGCTCAAGTTCCGCCAATGGGGAAGGAGGAGTGGACATATGGGTGTTCAATCACTGCTAGCCTCTCTTCCTCCTGATTTTCGCTGGCTTTTTTGAGTTTTCAATTGGCCACTGCAGAGTTTACTTCCGGGGAGTTATTCAGGTGTCATTACTGACCTGGGAAGTCTTTTCTAGCAGTGACTCTGATTGGTTTAGGTTTGGGGGTTGCTACGCATACCTGATCAGGTGGTGGGCTATCCTCCAATTATATGTCAGCAATAGAAACTTGACTAATTGGCTAGATTTCAGTTTGGTTTGGAGTGTTTATTATAAATGTAAGGCAATTTGTGGGAGCAGGTTGATACCCCAGTTGAAGTACTTGTGTACGAAACGCGTCTGGCTTGGTACACCACTCCACTTATTGCCCCTTTTTAATTTTTGTACTGTGATCACTTTTAAGCTTTGTTGGTTTTTTAATAAACCCACATTTGACCTGCTCTATCGGAGCACCTTCTTTTTTTCGCTCTTTCTTCCATGGTGTGGTGGATTGAGTTGCTGTTTGGAGTTTTCTCCATTGTGCTATCCTTCAATCCTAAAAAGGATTCCCAGATTGGAAGTCGCTCTACCACCATATGAGGACCATATGGACATCCAGTGAATCCAGAGTCTCCCCTGAATTCGGGACATCTCCTAAAGAGTAATCAGCCGTGATCTGTTTGGTCCATCCAGAGTTTTCAGACAAGCTGATGTGACTTTCCATTGGGATTTCATATGCTCTAATGATCTGCTTAATAGGTAGATCCACCGGTTCCGGTAAGAGTATTCTCCCTTACTCCTTTGCAAGAAGGTTTATGTGATGACCCATATTGTTACACGTCTGGTTTCATCATCCCATTCTATGGCTTTTTGAATGGACATTATGTGGACTTATTCATTTATATTCACTTTTGTTGCACTTTGGGGCAATTCTAGCGCTACATTCCTAATTACAGCCACATTCAAATTTTAGTCACATTCTACGTAGCTGCTTTTGTTGGTTTTGTTTTTTCACTTCTTGCTTAGTTTTTAGACCAGCGCATTATTTTCCATTTTTTCACACTTATCTTTTATGTTGGTTGAACTGGATGGACTAGTGTCTTTTTTCAACGAGATTAACTATGTAATTATGAAATGTTAGTACTTTTGTATATTTAAGTTTTTTTGTAAGTAATTGTATATAAAAACATACTGTATGATATTTGCTTTACAGCAACTTGTTTTAGGAGTGATTTTATTATTTTCTGGCTTTATTTTTTAGTTGTAAACATACCTATTAATTTTAGTTGCTCACAGTCTAATATTTGCTTATTTTATGGAGAACATAATCTAGGAATACAATTTATCTCCTAGATTGTAAGCTCTAACGAGCAGGGCCTTCTAATTCTCTCCTATATTGAATTGTATTGTAACTGTACTGTCTGCCCTCATGTTGTAAAGCGATGTGCAAACTGTTGGCGCTATATAAATCCTGTATAATAATAATAATCAGGCAATGTGCTGATAGGTAGGGTAGGGTAGATATCTTGTGAGATTTGATATTTATGTACCATGTACTGTACACAATGATACTGCATATGTGAGTTTTTGGGGTATTCTTTAATTGCAGGCCTAAATGGAGATGATTTGTACCCATAATGAATGGAGATGATTTGTACCCATAATGAAGGTACCGTATACCCCAATAAAAACAAAATAGTGCAATAACAATTACATATGAATTGATATGTTGTGTAATAACCAGCATATTTCATGCAGACTAGAATTCTAAAGTAAATTTCACACTTCATCACTGAAATGACTTGGGAAAGCATCTGCCATCTCTTTTCTCCTTTACAGCTTTTTTTACAGGTGTACTTTGATCATATTAGCTGCCATAAGATCTTCATAACTGAATTCTAGATTGAAAATATTGGGTAGTATGATAAGCAGCAAAATGAAATAGCTCTAAAGATGAAATTTCAGTTTTAGTAACGCAGCTGAATTCTATGAGGAGATAATGCATTTGATCAACACCCAAGCTAGAGAAGGTCAATGACTGTGCTATTTGTAAATGTCTGAAAGGTTCCACGAATATAACCTTGACTGCATCATAAAATTGAATGCTTGTCAGGGACCCAGTAAAATTCAATAATAACCAGTGTTAAAAAACAAGATATATATATATATATATATATATATATATATATATATATATATTGTACAGGACGCCAAGGTTGGGTCCTGGACGGGTGCTATGTAGCACCAATATTTGGGTTATGGTCCCTTTAACGAGTGGTAATAGTGTTCAGGAGGTCACCCAATGGGTGAGGAATTTCTGGCAAAATAAATAGTCCAGAGAGGACTGGCTCGCAGTCCTCTTTGTCTTAATAGAGAGGTATTTGGGGCCCGGAATTTCGGAGGCTCTAAAGTGACATTCGGGTGGGATAGAGCCTCCACTCCTGACCACTGGGAGTCAGCACACAGGGGGTTAAGGGCTTCCAGGAAGACAGCTCATAAAACAGGAAGTGATGCTAGAGGTGTGTGGAAGGAGTATGAGGATTGCACCTGTGGAGAGGAGCTGTCTGTTTGCTGGGAGCTTGGAAAGATTCAGCAAGGGCTCTGGAAGTTCCTCTACAAAACTGTATGTGTCTTTCCTTTGGTTTATTTTTGTGCTGAAGACAAGCAGGACTTTTGATTCTTGCTGGAAGATAAGTGGACTTTAGTTTATACTGTTCTGTGTGATGAATTAAGCGTTATTTTTGCTTTATTCACAAATAAAAGCCTTTCTGTTTAAAAGTCAACGGTTTATGCACTTAGTCCCGTGGAGCTATAATCCCCAAAAGTTCACAACTGGTGCCTTGGATGCGTGCAAAGTGCATTTGCAGCTGCAAAAACCGTTTAAAAAACAAACTGACATTTAAAGAAACAGTGGGCTTATGGCATGTCTTGGGTGAAGTCAGCTCAGACATTGCAAACAGCAGACAAAGGCATGGAGGAGGTCATCAAGGCTTTGGCACAAGCCACTGCAACCCAGCAACAAGCCATTGCGACCCAACAGCAAGCTTTAGCAGAGGCAAACCGTCGCCATGAGGAAAGCACACTGCTGCTAATTACCCAGTTTACGGCCCAGCAGGAGTCCACTCGAGCACAGGTGGCTGCCTTGCAGGAGGCAGTACAGCGGCTGGCTCAGGGACGAGAGCAAGCGGTCATTGCCGCTGGCAACCAAGTGTCTGTGAGAGCCACCCATTTCTTACAAAAACTAACACCCAGCGATGATGTAGAGGCCTTTCTCACCACCTTTGAAAGAATAGCGGAGAGAGAGGGGTGGCCCCGTGACCAATGGGCTTGCATTATCTCCCCTTTCCTCACCGGTGACCCGCAAAAGGCCTATTTTGATCTCCCATCTGAGCACATCAGCGACTATGAACGGCTGAAGGCAGAGATCTTGGCCCGCCTGGGAGTGACCACAGCCGTCCGGGCTCAGAGGGTGCATCGCTGGCGGTACAAACCTGACCGACCACCTAGGTCCCAAATGCACGAACTAGTGCAGCTGGTGAAAAAATGGCTGCAGCCGGAAAAATTGTCAGGCCCACAAATGGTGGAACGGGTGGTGATGGATTGGTACCTGCGGTCCCTGCCAGATGACCTACAGCGCTGGGTAAGCCACGGAGACCCTGCAACTGCTGACCAGCTGGTTGAGTTGGTCGAAAGGTACACCATGGTAGAGGACCTGCTTGGGCCTGCCAAGCGTCGGGAACCCACACCAAGGGCAACCAGACCAGCCACAGCACAGAGGAGAGAAGCCCTGCCTGATGTTGGAACCCGCAAACCTGCATCATCCTCCGCAGAACCTCGAAGGTTGGTTCCTGTCCCACGGATGGGGGACCTACAGTGTTGGCGATGTCGGTCCTGGGGGCATACCCGGGCACAGTGCCCGCTGCAGGAGGAGCCTATGGACTGTGGGACCGGTCGGAGAAGCTCCTTCTATGTGCAAAGAGTGTGTGCCACTCATCTTGATCTGGCTGAAGGACGGCTCGAGTGTGAAGTGTGGGTGAACCACCTTCCTGCCAAGGCGCTCCTGGACTCCGGCAGCATGATAACACTGGTACATGCCAGGGTGCTCGGGAGACTCAGCCCAGTGAATAAGACTCTACGGGTAGTGTGTATCCATGGGGACACCAGGGAGTACCCCCTGGTCCCAGTAACGGTTTCCTATGGCCATATTTCAGTTACACAAGAGGTTGGGGTGGTGAAAAGCTTAATACATGACATCATAGTGGGGCGGGACTGTCCACTATTTCTTGAACTATGGAACCAGGTACAGATGGGGCTGCCCGGAGTACTGGGGACACAGGGCCTGGAAGGGACAGAGTCTGAGGGATCCGGGCCTGAAACCCCCACAACACACCCCTCTAATATGGAGATACCCGTCACTGATAGTGAAGTTACAGAGAATACTAATGTGGGTGATAATGTTTCTGTTCCAGGTCTTAAAACCGAGTTGATCTCTGAGGGGGGGAAGTTTTCCCATTACAAGTCATGCTGGGGGAGGAAGATGAGGAGCTCTCTCCGGCTGAAGAGGATGAGGGGGAAACATCCTCGAGGCAAGTGCATCCAGACCTGGATGTATCCAGGGGTGCATTCGGCACCGCCCAATTACAGGATCCTACCTTGATCAATGCTCGAGAGCAGGTTTCTGTTATTGATGGGGTCTTACAAATGCCAGGGGCAGATCAGAGGTTTCCTCATTTTGCATTGAAGGGGGACTTGGTATATCGAGTAGCTGAGAGCCGAGGGGAAACTGTAGAGCAGTTGCTGGTTCCCCAACCATATCGGCGGATGCTCCTTGATCTAGCCCACAACGATGCACTAGGAGGAGACCTGGGGGCAGAGAAAATAGAGGCCAGGATAACCGACTGGTTTTATTGGCCAGGAGTGAAGGCCGAGGTTAAAAAATATTGTGCATCTTGTCCCATTTGCCAGTTAACTGCCCCGATGCCCCACTATAGAAACCCTCTAGTACCCTTGCCAATTATTCAGGTCCCATTCGAGCGGATCGCTATGGATCTGGTGGGACCCCTGGTAAAGTCGGCAAGGGGGCACCAATACATATTGGTCATACTAGATTATGCAACTAGGTATCCAGAAGCAATCCCTTTGAGGAAAGCTTCCTCTAAGGCCATTTCCCGGGAGTTGTTTCAAATGTTCTCACGGACTGGGTTCCCCAAACAGATACTGACGGACCAGGGCACCCCTTTTATGTCAAAGGTGATGGCGGACTTATGCAAACTGTTTCAGATTAAGCAGTTGCGGACGTCCGTTTATCATCCGCAGACCGATGGCCTAGTCGAGAGATTTAATAAAACTCTAAAGTCCATGTTGAAAAGAGTGGTCCAGAAAGACGGGAAGGATTGGGATATGTTACTCCCTGCCTTGTTGTTTGCCATCCGGGAGGTTCCACAAGCATCCACGGGCTTCTCGCCGTTTGAGCTAGTGTATGGACGAAGGCCCCGGGGGTTGCTCGACCTAGTAAAATAAACATGGGAAAGTGAGTCCTCACCACATAAAACTGTGGTAGAACATATCTCTCAAATGCGAGAGAGGGTGGCTAAGGTGATGCCGCTGGTGAGGGAGCACATGCAGAAGGCTCAGGATGCCCAAAGAAGAGTGTATAACCGGTCAGCTAAAATTAGACAGTTTCAAGTAGGAGACCGGGTGGCTGTTCTAATACCCACGGTGGAGAGCAAATTCTTGGCCAAGTGGCAAGGCCCATTTGAGGTAGTAGAGAAAGTAGGTGAGGTGAACTACAAGATACACCAGCCAGGGAAAAGAAAACCCTACCAAATCTATCACGTGAATTTATTGAAACCCTGGAGAGACAGGGAACAGGTATCTGCGGTGGTAGGGGTACAGTCAGGGGACCATGCAGGGATCGACCTGGTGCAGGTTGCTGCCACCCTGACTAGACCCCAAACCCAGCAAGCAAAAGAGTTTCTGCAAAGAAATAGGGTCATGTTTTCAGAATTGCCTGGTCTCACCAATGTCATCAAGCATGACATCGTAACCGAACCCAATGTAAAAATCCGGTTAAAGCCTTACCGTATCCCAGAAGCTCATAGGGTGGCGGTATCTGACGAGGTTAAAAGAATGCTCTAACTTGAAATCATTGAAGAGTCACAAAGCGAGTGGTCAAGTCCAATCGTGTTGGTACCCAAACCCAACGGCACCCTCCGCTTCTGTAACGACTTCAGAAAACTTAATGAAGTCTCCAAGTTTGATGCGTATCCCATGCCACGAGTAGATGAGCTAATTGAGAGGTTAGGTCCTGCCAGGTACATCACCACGCTGGACCTCACAAAAGGGTACTGGCAGATTCCCCTGACAAAGGAAGCCAGGGAGAAAACGGCCTTCTCTACCCCGGAAGGCCACTTCCAATACAAAAGGATGCCATTTGGTCTACACTCTGCCCCTGCCACGTTCCAAAGGGCCATGGACAAAACTCTGCGCCCACATCAACAGTACGCTTCCGTCTACTTAGATGACATAGTCATCTTCAGCACTGATTGGGAGTCCCATCTTCCCCGGGTTCAGGCAGTGGTAGACTCCTTGAGAAGAGCAGGGTTCACCATCAATCCGGAGAAGTGTGCCATTGGGATGGAGGAAGCCAAGTACCTAGGGTATATTGTGGGTAGGGGGTTGGTGAAGCCCCAAATGAGTAAGGTGGAAGCCATACAGGACTGGCCCCGTCCCCTAACCAAGAAGCAGGTCAGAGCGTTTCTGGGCATAGTTGGCTATTATAGGAGGTTTGTCCCCAACTTCGCCACCATTGCTGCACCGCTGACGGACTTGACCAAGGGCAGAAAGTCAGTGATGATAAAGTGGAATGCCGAGGCCGAGAAAGCTTTTCAAAAGCTTAAGACGGCATTGTGCCAGGATCCGGTGCTTGTAGCTCCGGATTTCGCAAAAGATTTTGTAGTGCAGACAGATGCTTCAAGTGAGGGATTGGGAGCAGTCCTGTCGCAGGAAAGCAATGGGGAAGAGCATCCCGTAGTTTTTCTTAGTAGGAAGCTGACAGCAGCTGAGAAAAACTACGCTGTGGTAGAGCGGGAGTGTCTCGCCATCAAGTGGGCTTTGGACTCCCTACGATATTTCCTCCTAGGTAGGAAGTTTCGCTTGATGTCAGACCACGCTCCCCTTACCTGGATGAGGCAAAACAAGCACACCAATGCCAGGGTGACAAGGTGGTTCCTTTCTCTCCAGGAGTTCAATTTCGTGGTAGAACACAGACCCGGGAGACAACATCAGAATGCCGATGCCCTCTCCCGAGTCCATTGTATGGTGTCGAGTGGTGCCTCCAACACCTCCGCGTTGAGGCAGAGGGGGGGAAATGTACAGGACGCCAAGGTTGGGTCCTGGACGGGTGCTATGTAGCACCAATATTTGGGTTATGGTCCCTTTAACGAGTGGTAATAGTGTTCAGGAGGTCACCCAATGGGTGAGGAATTTCTGGCAAAATAAATAGTCCAGAGAGGACTGGCTCGCAGTCCTCTTTGTCTTAATAAAGAGGTATTTGGGGCCCGGAATTTCGGAGGCTCTAAAGTGACATTCGGGTGGGATAGAGCCTCCACTCCTGACCACTGGGAGTCAGCACACAGGGGGTTAAGGGCTTCCAGGAAGACAGCTCATAAAACAGGAAGTGATGCTAGAGGTGTGTGGAAGGAGTATGAGGATTGCACCTGTGGAGAGGAGCTGTCTGTTTGCTGGGAGCTTGGAAAGATTCAGCAAGGGCTCTGGAAGTTCCTCTACAAAACTGTATGTGTCTTTCCTTTGGTTTATTTTTGTGCTGAAGACAAGCAGGACTTTTGATTCATGCTGGAAGATAAGTGGACTTTAGTTTATACTGTTCTGTGTGCTGAATTAAGCGTTATTTTTGCTTTATTCACAAATAAAAGCCTTTCTGTTTAAAAGTCAATGGTTTATGCACTTAGTCCCGTGGAGCTATAATCCCCAAAAGTTCACAATATATATATACAGAGCTTTTTTTTCTCAGAAAATAGGTGCAGGAACTCAACCACAACCTCTTTCAGATTTCACAAACAGTAGAAGGGTCTTAAAGGGGCATTAAATACCACAATTGCATTACATACAGAGTGCAGAATTCAAGGGGTTACACACAGAGTGCAGAGCTGTCACTTGTAAACACAGAAACCAGACTTCTGTGTTTACAAGTGATTGTGGTGAGGAGGCACCAAAGGGTGATACTCGAAAATTTTTAATATTGTGCAAAAGTTCATTTATTTCACTAATGCAACTTAAAAGGTGAAACTAATATATGAGATGGACTCATTACATGCAAAGCAAGATAGTTCAAGCTGTGATTTGTCATAATTGTGATGATTATGGCTTACAGCTCATGAAAACCCCAAATCCACAATCTCAGAAAATTAGAATATTACATGCAATCAATAAAACAAGGATTGTACATAGAACAATATCGGACCTCTGAAAAGTATAAGCATGCATATGTACTCAGTACTTGGTTTGGGCCCCTTTTGCAGCAATTACTGCCTCAATGTTGCGTGGCATGGAAGCTATCAGCCTGTGGCACAGCTGAGGTGTTATGGAAGACCAGGATGCTTCAATAGCGGCCTTCAGCTCTTCTGCGTTGTTCGGTCTCATATCTCTCATCTTTCTCTTGGCAATGCCCCATAGATTCTTTATGGTGTTCAGGTCAGGCGAGTTTGCTGGCCAATCAAGCACAGTAATCCCACGGTCATTGAACCAGGTTTTGGTGCTTTTGGCAGTGTGGGCAGGTGCCAAGTCCTGCTGGAAAGTGAAGTCAGCATCCCCATAGAGCTCATCTGTGGAAGGAAGTATGAAGTGCTCCAAAATCTCCTGGTAGATGGCTGCGTTGACCCTGGACTTAATGAAGCACAGTGGACCAACACCAGCAGATGACATGTCTCCCCAAATCAACACAGACTGTGGAAACTTCACACTGGACTTCAAGCATCTTGCAGTGTGTGCCTCTCCATTCTTCCTCCATACTCTGGGTCCCTGGTTTCCAAATGAGATATAAAATTTGCTCTCATCAGAAAAGTGGACTTTGGACCACTGAGCAAGAGACCAGGTCTGTTTTTCTTTAGCCCAGGTAAGACGGTTCTGACGTTGTTTGTTGTTCAGGAGTGGCTTGACAAGAGGAATACGACATTTGAAGCCCATGTCCAGGATCCGTCTGTGTGTGGTGGCTCTTGATGCACTGACTCCAGCCTCAGTCCACTCCTTGTCAAAGTCCCCAACACTTTTGAATGGCCTTTTCCTGACAATCCTCTCCAGGCTGCGGTCATCCCTGCTGCTTGTGCACCTTTTTCTTCCACACTTTTCCCTACTACATAACTTTCTATTAAGGTGCTTTGATACAGCACTTTGGGAACATCCAACTTCATTTGTAATTACCTTTTGAGGCTTTCCCTCCTTATGGAGGGTGTCAATGATGGTTTTCTGCACACATGTCAGGTCAGCAGTCTTTCACATGATTGTGAATCCTACTGAACCAGACTGAGGGACCATTTAAATGATCAGGAACCCTTTGCAGGTGTTATGGCTTAATTAGCTGATTATAGTTGGACACTTTGAGCCTAGAATATTGCACCTTTTCACAATATTCTATTTTTCTGAGATTGTGGATTTGGGGTTTTCATGAACTGTAAGCCATAATCATCACAATAATGACAAATCACAACTTGAACTATCTTGCTTTGCATGTAATGAGTCCATCTCATATATTAGTTTCAACTTTTAAGTTGCATAAGTGAAATAAATGAACTTTTGCACGATATTCAAATTTTTCGAGTATCACCTGTATATATATAGATATAAATATATATCTACATATATATACACAGCATATATATATATATATATATATATATATATATATATATATATATACATATATATACAGTATATATACCTTTACCATTTCTAGCTTTATTCTTTCATTTTCAAACAGTATTGCTGAAAACTGGGACATAGTTGGGAAGATGGAATATTTTTTTCAATATACCTTTAATTTACATTCCTAATATTTCTATGTCTATGTGTGTACATAAAGCCAAAATACATGTGTGCATGAAATTCTCATAAGGTATTACATTTAAAGAAGAATTCCAGGTATTTATGTTTTGACATCTTTACATAAGCTCAAACCTGTGTGAATCTCAAGACTAGCTAAACAAAATTATAAATCCTTGAGCAGCATGTAACACCGTTTACATTTTTGTATTTCAACCATGTCTTTAGTTGTTTGACACAAGTTCAAGAGTTTGGCTTGTGAGCACCGCCTCTACCAACATGTTAACAAAATACATGTTATAACACTATGCACCCTCTTCATTTTCCACTGCTGTCGCTACTCATCCCCCTCTGCCTCTCTTCAACACCCGCTTACAGGATGAATGTTGGGGCATTGCACCAAGCCAGGGATCAGAGTACTATTGCACTGAACAGCACTTCCATGTTTCTTTATGTGTGCCATTTAGTGCAGTAAGGACCCGTGAGTCCAAACAATGACCACGATGTCATGTGACTGTCCCTTAATGCAGCTTACCAATCCTTAAAAGTGGTGGATGCATTCATTTTCCTTTCTAAGCATTTTTTTGTACATTTTTACCTAGTAATTGAACCAGCAACACACTTCTAGTCTTAGGGTGTCTGCACTCTGGATGAAGTAGTAAAGCAGACACCTTTGGCCAACAGCATTGTCAGTCTGGGGAGAGGGTCGTGTTGGGCTAGCAGATTTACATAGACTTGACTAACAAATTAACCACTTCGATACCTGACACTTTCACCACCTTCCTGCCAAGGCCAATTTTTAGCTTTCAGCGCTGTCACACTTTGAATGACAGTTACTCAACATTCAACATTGTACCCAAATTAAAATTTTGTCATTTTATGAGACAGCTAGAGCTTTCTTTTGGTGGTATTTAATCCCCACTTGTTTTTTTTAATTTTTTTAATTTTTTTGCTAAATTAATGAAAATAGATGGACTATTTTGAAAAACAAAAACGTGTTAGTCAGTAATTTTTCTTCATAAATTTTGGCCAAAATGTATTCTGTTACATTTCTTTGGTAAAATATAACCAAAATCAGTGCACATTATTTAGTCTGTGTGAAAGTTATGGAGTCTACAAGCTATGGTACTTATTTATGAAAATGGGTCAATCCTGATGTACTGACTGCTGACAGTATGTAAAAAATAAATAAATCTTAAATTAAAAAAAAGAAAAAATGGTTTTGTTACATACTGTGACAGGAAGTAGTAGTGTTACCATAGTGACATTGTACTACTTTGGGGAGGTGATCAGGATTGTTTTTAACACTGATTGCTTATAACCTATTCATAGCCATTATGTATTATTGGGACAGCTGTGATTGGCCACAGCTATCACATGGTACAGTGCACTGTGACTGGCTGTCTATACCATGCGATCATGGTGACCAATCACAGAGATCTATGTCCACACAGCGGGTGACAGATTGAACCACAGCGTCATATGACTTCCTTCCAGAATAAGAGAGGGGAGCCTATTGTTACATGATTGCTGGGGGGAAATGGTTAAAGCTGAACTCCAGCTAACCAGTTACAGGAAACAGTTTTTCCTTTTATGATAAAGGATATAAATATAGAAGTCAAATTTGATCATTGGGAGCATATCTGTCAGTGTTAACCTAAAGACCTGTTTACATGGACAGCCGAGGAGCAAAGGAAGCAGGCAGCTGAGCTGCGTTTTAAACTAGGGCATGCAGCCGCTTAGGGCTGTACACATACTGTATCCATGATACTCTGTGGCAAAAATGTAATGACGTGTCACTTTTGGCAGGTGGTGCTGTTGAACATGACCCATTCAAGTGAAGGGCCATTCCGCAAACTGCCCTGCAGGTTTTCAAATGCCTTTTTAAAAGTGTAAATCACTTTTCAGAGGGGGGAAGTATAGCCACACATGAGAATTAGCCCTAATTGACACTTTTTCTGGACAGCTTGCACTGTTACAGCAAGTTGAAAAATAACAGACTTGTTGGCTGGATCAACAAGTGAAAATAAAGCTAAAAAGTCTAAAAAATAACTAAAGCAGCCACCACACCTAAGAATTGCTAAGCTGCAATATTCTACAATTTTGTTTTTGGGTATAATACCACTTTAAACCTTTGCCTATAAAAGAGATTATAGTATCTACTACAATCCTTATGACAATGATACGTTTAAACTCCTTTTTTACATCCAAATAAAGGTTAATATGCTCTGTTCATAAGATTAGACTGGAATGGCCATGTCAATTTTACTAAAACAGCATGCCTGTTTGACTTTAATCTTGTAATTGATTAACTCTGAAACTATAGCCTGTGCTGTGATACCGTTGTTTAATGACAGTTAATCAACCAACTAAGTAAGGATGATATTAGCTATAGATTTCACTGATCGTAACCAGCCAAGTACATCAATCTCCTATCCAGGGGCAAGGATAGGAGAGAATTGACAATCAGTAAGGTGGTGATAGATTTTTGAAACTTTGTAGCTGTACACATTCACAATGGTTATGTGACAGTCAGACTTACACTGTAGAATGGCATGCCTCCCATCTTTATAAATAGAATGGGATAAATGTGATTGCATGGTTGTGTATACATTTACAGTACAAAAAATGTAATGTAAAAATAATGACTTCCTCTGTCTGTTCCTGGACCTCTCTTGGTACTTACTTAAGCAGCTGAATTGTCCCTCATTTTTATAGTGATAGCAATATATTGATCTTACCTTCTTTTTGAAACTGGATTTTTTTATATTGTGATGAGAAAAAGTGTTGGAAGTCTGTTCTTTTAAAAATTATTTTTTTAATTTTTAAAAAATCTCTAATGATATTATATGTGGTCCAGCTGCATCAGATTTTCCAGCGGGAGTAAATAAAAATAAAATAGATTGACATTCTTTAAAAAAAATGTGATTCGATTCCCTGTGGTGTTTATACATTCTGATAAATCTTTATAGTGTTGGAAACAAATTATTATTTGAAAATGAAAGGTGCTAAGCTCTTAAAGCTCTTATATGTAATGTGAAAAACATCTGCACTACCTCTAAGGCCCCTTTCACACTGGGGCGTCGGCGGCGGTAAATTACCGTCGTATTTGCGTTGGGATTTGGCTGCTAGCGGGGCACTTTTAACCCCCGCTAGCGGACGAAAAAGGGTTAAAACCACCCGCAAAGCGCTACTGCAGCAATGCTTTGCCGGCGGTATAGCTGCGGTGCCCATTGATTTCAAAAGGCAGGAGCGGTGGAGGAGCGGTATACACACCACTCCTTCACTGCTCCAAAGATGCTGCTAACAGGACTTTTTTTACCGTCCTGCTAGCGCACCGCTCCAGTGTGAGAGCCCTCAGGGCTTTCACATTGGAAAGACAGCAGCGGCTCTTTCTGGGTGCTTTACATCCGCTATTTTTAGCGTTATAGCTCCTGCAAAGCACCCCAGTCTGAAAGGGGTCTAAGTCACTATAAACATATATTGTGTAATCCTAAATAATTTGTGTCATCCTAAATGATTAAAGGGTGCTGCTCTCATACATATGCGTTCCCACAAGTAGACTAGATTCTCATTGGTAACTGAGGAAGTCACAAGGGCAGTGATGTAATGCGTGGGAGGAGCCAGGTGGCACCGAAGCCACAGAGTGCTGAATCGCGGGTGTGCATTGTTTTAAAGGCACACTTTATCTTGTTCTTAATGTAAGTGCAATTCTTTAATAAATCTGCATTTTATGATATATTACACTATGAGAGCCCACCCTGTGTCCTTTTGAGTGAACTGGGAGCAGAAGCGACAAAGGTTGAGGGCCTCTTAAAGACACACCTACCAAGTATTACCACTGAGGAAGCTAATAGCCCTTAAGGATATCTAGGAAGAGAAAGACCAGCACATTCATACCCTAAGAGGGTAAAAGTGCATTAGACCTAACAACGTATGTTCTTAGGTCCATGCCATATGGTGAGCGCATTGGAGTGAAGGTGGCGGGATACACTTGCATGACAGGTCTGGATACACATAAGTGTTTGAACACACAGTGGAGGAAGAGTTGATGTGAACACATCTTTTTTGGAATAATTTTTTAATTTATATTGGTGTGACAGTTTTTTTATGGATTTATATTACAATTTGGATGCCAGTTTACACTTATATTTGGAATGTTCACTTTATAATTTGACCTTTGTAGCTTGTATATGTTTATTTAATGCATGATGTATTAAATATTGTTAGTTCCTATCACAGAGTGATTTCACCTAGCCCTAGAGCAGTGGTTCTCAACTCCTGTCCTCAGGACCCACTAACAGGCCAGATTTTAAGTATTACCTTGGGGAGATGCAGACTAAAATCCTGCAATCCCTGAGCAGCAAATTAGATCACCTGTGATGCATTTCAGTTATCTTGCAAACCTGGCCTGTTAGTGGGTCCTGAGGACTGGAGTTGAGAACCACTGCCCTAGAGGGTGCGCCACATATTTACCAATGAGAATGTTCTTATATGTGTTTATTAGAAATATTTTAGAAAATCATGAATATAGGTCCATGTGTAAGTTGACCTGCTTGTCTAACCTCTCTCTAAGCTCTATATGGAATGAAAGCTGTCAGAGAGAGGAGTCTGTTTTAACAAGACTTAACTCTAAATAAATGAAATTTAGCTTATGTATCATAAACATTTGCCATGTTTTATTATGAAATACTTATTTTTGCTTTTATTTCTTGGTTGCATCTCAGGGCTGCTATTCTCCTGCAGCCTCTTACTTCCTGTCCACACGCATGAACTCAAGCAATTGTTGTAAAAATGTATGTACATAATGTATGCTAAACCAGCCACTTATTGTATACATTTAAATAGGCCATGTGACAGGTTGACAATGCAAGAGCACAACTGGGAGATGGGGACAGAATTTTGTTACCAGTGGCGGTCGGTGGTATATTTTTTGGGGGTTGGCAAACAAGAATTGAAGCACCCTCTAGTGTGTGCTAGTTGGTAGTGTAGGTTTGTTAGAGTAGGAAAATTTAGTTTAGCTCAGGGCTAAGCCTGAGCTGTGAATCCGGGTCAGGGTTTAGTGAGTCAGGTCTGGGTGACTCATCCTGAGGGCTCCTCTGGTGCCTCCACCTGGTCTTTAAGGTTTTAGAAACTTCTAGAGTTAGTGCGTGGAGGTTAGTGAAGGGCTGGCAGGGGCAAGGTTTATCTCATAAATAGGCATGAGCCATGCCAGCAGGGGATTCGGGTGGAAGATAGAGATATAGTGCTGTGGAGACTGTCGTGGCCCTCTAGGGTACCCCCTGTTCTGGGGGGTGACATTGGGCTGGGGCTCGGGTGCTGGAAGGATCCTGCCACAACACACAGAGGAAGCCCTTCCTAGAGCCACAGAAGCAAGTGAGAGGACAGTGTGAGTACAGCAGCACTACTGGAGACTGCCACATGTATCCAGTTCTCCCTGAAGACAGCGCTGTGTCAAGTCTTCATCCCTTCCCTGGGAGATCTCATGCAGAGTCAGCCGGGTGGGCTGGTGTGAGTCAGTCTGGAGGACTGTGGAGGAGGGTTGGCCTGGAGGGCTGGTGAAGGGGGCAGCTGTGGCCAGGTGGGTTGGCAGTGCCTGAAGAGGTGATGCTGGGACCAGTAGCCACAAGAGGAAGATTGCAAGCTGATCACTGTGTTTTGCTACACAACAAGGGGCTTTGAGTTCTTGCCTGCAAAGGGCCATTACTAAATCTGACTGTGCCTGTCATATCCATTTCAGTGATTTAGCTGGACTCTGCAAGTAAGTAAAGTGCAGGAGGAGTGTCACAGCATGCAGATTGTGGTGGTCTTAAGTATGCAATGTACAGGACACCATAGAGCTTGCTATTGTCAGTCAATACAGTGTAGAAATTTCCCAGGGTATGTAACATCCAGTATGATATTTACACTGGGTCTTTTAGAAGTACATAGCATAAAGAATACAGAGTGCAATGGAGTACATTGGTCTGGAAAAGGTAAGGTAGAGAACAGCATACAGAGTCCAATGATCTGCATTAAGTAACATATAGATCAGAATACAGAGTGCAGTGGTCAGTAGTATGTAATGTACATAAAACATGCAGAGTGGGAAAGTCTGGAAAATGTAACGTACAGTACAATACATAGAGCGGGGAACTCTGGAGGGTGTATAGTACAGCACAGTGTAGTAGGTGAGACAGTATAAAGGGTAATATATGCAACACTTCATAATTATTTAAGAGATCTGTAGAATACAACAACCAGCAGTCTTGAAAATCGTGCATAGTAGTCACTCAGTTTTTCATCCAGACATTGGTTTACTAAGTAGTTCAAACCACTCCATTTTGTCTGTAAAATGTACTTGCCGGAGACAATTTAATATTTTAATTGCTGCCCCTTAGACACAGAAAGCTTACTCTTCTCCTTAGAATGCTAACTTCCTAACTGTAATGTTGATGCTTTGGCTTCAACGTTATCTGAGTCACTGAACAGATAAAGGGATACACATCTTTCTTTTGCTGTATGTTTGTTCCTGGTGGATTCCAAGTATACAATCCAAAAACATCCATTTTCAGAAAGAGTATTACCACAACACACCAGCGCTAGGATTCACTACTTATAGGTCTTCTGCTGTATGCTAACACTCTTAGCATGTGCTTCAATGAACATCATACCAAACTAAATATCCTAAAGTATCTGTGCATAAAGTGTCCATTGCCTCTTGAAAATGTCAGAACGATGAACCCCGTCAGGCAAAGCAGGAAGTGACATCATTCTGCACAATAGGGAGCCACTCGCACAGACTGTCTGTGGAGTTGCCATCTGTTGTGGAGATTTTTATGGAGATGTATTTAATATGTATTGTCATAGTGTCACCCAGTGTTAGTACTTCTGCAACCCGCTCTAAAAGAGCTGATTGGGGTAGTCTGAGGCTGGTTGAATCCCGTCTGATAGGGGAAAACGTTTTGAGGTTGCAGTGTGATGTTTGCAGGCTGCGGATATGTCCGCCAACGGGGGCCCTCTGTGCATTAGCATGGACGATCGTTGAGGAGGGGTATCCTCACTCTGCAATGACATCATTGGTTATGGGCAAATGCGCGCTCTTGTCTCGGCTGTGCCTGATCAACATTGGTTGGAATTCGTAGCGTGCGTCTGCAGATAGCCTCCCTCCCCCATTCAATAATAGTATAATCTTATTATGCGTTATTCTATGGAATAGCGCAGAATAGGAATTCCTATCAACGGTAACTTAAGCCATCTTACGTTATTATATTCATGGATGACATATCCTGTTGGAAGGAATGTCCAAGTGTTGTCATTTTCATGTGAGGGAACATCCTATGAGGTTCCCGCCCATGGGGAGGGGATTGGTTGCTGCAGCCAATCACCTCCTGTCTTGAGATCTTTTGAGTTTAATAAAAGCCTATGAGTAGGCGTCGGCTTAACAGAGTCTTTGCTGGAATGGCCTGATAAGAAGACCTGTGTTGGTGGTTTCCTTGAATGAATGGGGATGAACGGTGAGTGGACTTTAGCAAACTTAATTTAACCATAGCATTACTTCAAAAAGATTAAATCTGATGTGTGCTTAGATAGCACAGGAATTATAGGCTGTGTGCTCTGCAAACAGCAGCCTAGAATTCCACAACAGATGGCGGGCCAGGATTTTGGGAATAGATGGAGTCCCTTTGGACATCGGATCGAGATGGGGGGAAGTGTGGATCTACGTTCCGATGTGGGGGGCTCTACTCTTTAAAAGAACATTTTTTGTCTTTTTGAAATAATGTTTCAAGTTTGCAGCGTGTGTATGTGTGCGTGTGTATGTCTGCGAATCGTATGTGTGTGTGTGATTTTGTCATGGATCGTATGCCTGTGAATTTGATTGTGTGTGGGTATGCCTGCATGTGTCTGTGTGATTAGATCGTGCGATGTATTGAGCAGTTGGCTGCCAGCAATGGCTGCTGCATTGTCCTGGTCTTTGAGCCATGAGGTTTAGTGGGGGTGGGGCAGGAAGCATCTCAGTTACAATGGTAAAAGTTGGTGACTTTCTGTAAATAGCATGTTTTGTAGTGGGAGGGCCCTGAGAGATGATCTGATGGAAACTGTGGGCTGTAAGAGTGTAACTAAGCGAGAAATATAGACTGTATATTGTGTATGAAATGAAGGTATAGATGTGGTATTTAGTGCACTGAGAAGTTTGTAAAGTAGATTGCTTGGCTGCCATGTGCTTGAATGGGGGAAGGGCTTGCCCACTGTTTTGTGTTGCAATGGCTGTGCCCTGAGGGAAAGACACTCTAAGCAGATGTTACAAGCAACAATATACTGTATGTGTGTAGTGTTTGTGATTTCTATGAAAAATAGAAATGAATAGATTGTGATTTTTGCCTTTATAGGGGACAAAGACACATGTCCCCATAAGTGTAAAAATATTAAGTGTTTGATTTTTGAGTTGAAAGTTCCTGCCAAGTGGCCAGGCATTGTTGGAAGCCAGACAATAGTAGCTGTTTGTTGAAAGGAATACGCCCTTTGAATGGTTGCAGGCTGTTTTGGATGCTAGCATTGAGGAGTTATATTTCTCAATGGCTTGTTATGAAAGCTGATGCCACAGTGTGTATATGAACTCTATGTAGAGAAATGAATATGTTTTTAATATTGTCATGTAACTCACATTTATTGAATGTGCTGTTTAGTTGGCAAAAGGGAGGCTAAGTTTGTAAGTGTACATGTGGTCCTTGTAGAGTGTAGCTGACACCTTTTTCAGTGGATTTTGATGATAATTTAGAAAAGTTTCAATGGTGTAGTCAGTCTTTGTGGAGAAAAACATTTTTGATTTTCTTTTAAAGAGATGCTGGTTTTGGCGGGAAAAAGCAATGGCGCCATTTTGTTAGCCTTGCAGGTTTGTCTGCCATTTTGAGGCACAGTTTTTCTTGGCACCTTCCCTTATATGATACTCACAGGCTAGACACCTTTCTTTTGGGCACTATACCATGTGGCATTCGTCAGCTATGTTGCTGATAGAATTTCTCAGTTTTTGATGTTTAGTGCGAATTGGGTAGTGCGGCCTTTTTAACCTGCTGGAGGCCATTTGTGTTTGTCTTTGTGTGGGGGGAACCCATGTGGTGTTCATTGTGACGCCCCATGCGGGTTATTGGCGGAAAAAAAATTGCATGCGTCAATGGCGCAATTTTTGTTGTCCATGAGGTGCTGTGGTGGGTCATCCACCATTTTGTAGTCCTGGCTTGTCGGCCATTTTGAGAGACGTTTACAGTTTGAGATAGGAAGTTCCAGTTTAGCAAACACGGCCCCTGAATATGCTGTATTGGCATTTGTTGATTGGCGCAATTTTGTCCTGTTTTGTGCGCTTGCAGTTTGACCTGTGCACATGCTGGGGAGAGTAGTGAGACACCAGGGGGACATACTGAGAGACTGGTTTTTGTTTAATGAATTTGCTGGTTTAAATTGCTTTTCTAAGCATCGCCTTTTGAGTTGAGTGGTATCTTAAAATAGCGCGGTCTTACCCTGAGGGGCCACAACGTGCTTGCGGACACACGCACATGCTGGGGCCTATTTATGGATGGGATCTGGCTGGCCTACCAGCAGTTGGAGTGTGGGAGGAGGCCAACGCAGACACAGAGAGGACATGCAAACTCCATGCAGATGGTGTTAGGAGGGGGGATTTCTCTGTTTTCATTTAAGTAGATGTAAGCTATTGCAGGGTCGGCTGGCTTTGCAGTATATGAAAAACTCCACTTTACACTGAATTTTGATGGATTGTAAGACTAACAGAGTTTTTGTACAATGATGTGTTTTTATGTTTAAATATTTCCTTCCCAGAAGGCAATTCATATGTTTTGAAGCTTGTATTGTATAGCCTGTAGAGGAGGAGTGGGGGTTTTGGTCAAAACCCCTAGAGCCATCTTTTTGCAGGAGTTTTGCATTTGAGTCAACTTGTGGTTTTGCTTGCAGGGGATGTTTGGGTCAGGACCAGGGATGAGCCGAACACCCCCCTGTTCGGTTCGCACCAGAACCTGCGAACAGACAAAATGTTTGTGTAAACTTTAGAACCCTATTAAATACAATGGACTCGAACGTTCGAAATCTAAAGTGTTAATTATAAAGGCTAATATGCAAGTTATTGTCCTAAAAAGTGTTTGGGGACCCGGGTCCTGCCCCAGGGGACATGTATCAATGCAAAAAGAAGTTTTAAAAACGGCCGTTTTTTCGGGAGCAGTGATTTTAATAATGCTTAAAATGAAAAAATAAAAGTGAAATATTCCTTTAAATTTCGTACCTGGGGGGTGTGTATGATATGCATGTGAAGTGGCGCATGTTTCCCGTGCTTAGAACTGTCCCTGCAAAAAATGTCATTTTTGAAAGAAAAAAAATGCATTTAAAACTGACTCGCGGCTATTAATGAATTGTCGGCTCCCGGCAATACATACAAAAGTCATTGAGAAAAAAAAAAAAAAAAAAGCGTGGGGGTTCCCCAGAATTCAATTACCAGGCCCTTCAGATCTGGCATGGATTTTAAGGGGAACTCCACCCCAAGTTTAAAAAAAAAATGGCGTGGAGTCCCCCTAAAAATCCATACCAGACCCCTTATCCGAGCACGCAACCTGGCCGGCCGCAGGGGAAAAGGGGGGGACGAGAGAGCGGCCCCCCCTCCCTCCTGAACCGTACCAAGCCACATGCCCTCAACATGGGGAGGATGTCCCCATGTTGATGGGGACAAGGGCCTCATCCCCACAACCCTTGCCCGGTGGTTGTGGGGGTCTGCGGGCGGGGGGCTTATCGGAATCTGGAAGACCCCATTAACAAAGGGGACCCCCAGATCCCGCCCCCCCCCTATGTGAATTGGTAACGGGTACATTGTACCCCTACCATTTCACGAAGAAAGCGTAAAAAAAATGTTTAAAAAAACACACAAACACCTTGAAAAAGTCCTTTATTTAAAAAAATAAATAAATAAACATTCCAGCGGTGAAATCCAGTGTCCCGCGGCGATCCCGATGTCCAGCGCTGTCCTTCATTGGTTGTGCCTGAGCGGACCTGATGGGGAACTCCCTCTCAGTATTTTAAATGTATAGACCCGCCCCTTCTAAAGTTCCCCATCAGGTCCGCTCAGCGGACGAGATGCGGAACATGAGAAGGGGCGGGTCTATACATGTATTACCAAAGTGAGAGCAGTTCCCCATCAGGTCCGCCCCCTCGGTATGTCAGACCCGCCTACGTCATTGGCTTGAGCGGGGAACTTCCTTCACTATGTAAATTTAAATTTACATAGTGAAGGAAGTTCCCCGCTCAAGCCAATGACGTAGGCGGGTCTGACATACCGAGGAGGCGGACCTGATGGGGAACTGCTCTCACTTTGGTAATACATGTATAGACCCGCCCCTTCTCATGTTCCGCATCTGGTCCGCTGAGCGGACCTGATGGGGAACTTTAGAAGGGGCGGGTCTATACATTTAAAATACTGAGAGGGAGTTCCCCATCAGGTCCGCTCAGGCACAACCAATGACGGACAGCGCTGGACATCGGGATCGCCGCGGGACACTGGATTTCACCGCTGGAATGTTTTGTTTTTTTGTTTTTAAATAAAGGACTTTTTCAAGGTGTTTGTGTGTTTTTTTAAACATTTTTTTACGCTTTCTTCGTGAAATGGTAGGGGTACAATGTACCCCTTACCAATTCACATAGGGGGGGGCCGGGATCTGGGGGTCCTCTTTGTTAAAGGGGTCTTCCAGATTCCGATAAGCCCCCCGCCCGCAGACCCCCACAACCACCGGGCAAGGGTTGTGGGGATGAGGCCCTTGTCCCCATCAACATGGGGACATCCTCCCCATGTTGAGGGCATGTGGCTTGGTACGGTTCAGGAGGGAGGGGGGGCCGCTCTCTCGTCCCCCCCTTTTCCCCTGCGGCCGGCCAGGTTGCGTGCTCGGATAAGGGGTCTGGTATGGATTTTTAGGGGGACTCCACGCCATTTTTTTTTAATTTGGGGTGGAGTTCCCCTTAAAATCCATGCCAGATCTGAAGGGCCTGGAATGGATATTTGGGGGAACCCCACGTCAATTTTTTTTTATTTGCGGCGGGGTTCCCCTTAATATCCATTCCAGACCTGAAGGGCCTGGTAATTGAATTCTGGGGGACCCCCACGCTTTTTTTTTTTTTTTTATCAATGACTTTTGTATGTATTGCCGGGAGCCGACAATTCATTAATAGCCGCGAGTCAGTTTTAAATGCATTTTTTTCTTTCAAAAATGACACTTTGTGCAGGGACAGTTCTAAGCACGGGAAACATGCGCCACTTTACATGCATATCATACACACCCCCCAGGTACGAAATTTAAAGGAATATTTCACTTTTATTGTTTCATTTTAAGCATTATTAAAATCACTGCTCCCGAAAAAACGGCCATTTTTAAAACTTCTTTTTGCATTGATACATGTCCCCTGGGGCAGGACCCGGGTCCCCAAACACTTTTTAGGACAATAACTTGCATATAAGCCTTTATAATTAGCACTTTAGATTTCTCCCAGAGATTTTTCGAATTTGCCGCGAACACCCCAATTTGTTCGCTGTTCGGCGAACGGGCGAACAGGCAATGTTCGAGTCGAACATGAGTTCGACTCGAACTCGAAGCTCATCCCTAGTCAGGACCCTCCCATTTGCAAATGGGGGTTTTATTCCACCATTTTCTTGACAAGGTTTTAAATTGTTGAAATATATAATGTGTAGCCATGGATTTTTTTGGAGTCTAGATAGACACAGCAATGTGGCTGGGCTCCCCCCTCCCCCTCCCTCTTCCTGAACAATTGATATGTAAATAAACCAGTTTGGTTTTTTAAGAGCTGAGCATAACCGGAAGTTTCTTTTCAGCATTTATATATCAGCAGAAAGTTAGTGGGAGGAGCTTGGGGTTGTCTGAATGAGATTTGTGTTTGGAAGGAAAATGGAAAGCATTTTGGCGTTTAAAAGTCTTTTATATTTTGTTCCAGTTTTGTGACGTTTTGTACTGTGTAATACAGTTTTGGGTAGAGAGAAAAACAGTCGGCATCACCATTATTTTATCATCTAGATACAGAGAGAAGCCACATTGTTCTGCAGGTGGTAAACTGGCGTAATTGTTCTGTGAGGTTTAGTCTGACAACGCAGTGTATGGGTGTATAGCGGAAAACGCTTGTGTATGCATACACTGTGAGGGGTAGAGGCCTAATTCGGGGGTTGATCTGTGGTTGTTGCTGTAGTTCCAAAAGTGTTGGGACAACAAGCCATAGAGTTGACACCTCGGTTAGGGTTTCTAGTTGGAGGACTTGACCATATAGTGGTTGTAGTTCTGCAATTCACCGTAAAGGAAGACACCGGGCGGTGATCTCCGAAAATGGGTGCAATGGTTTAACCTGGACGCAGGTTTAAGACGATAAGCCGATTCGAATCGCCATGGACACAAGGAGGTCTGTGAAAAGGGAAGGAATGGAGGCTTCCCATAGTCAGACGGTCACACAGTGCACAAAGCCTAGTTTTGGGGCAAAGGCCTTTGAACCCCAAAAAGATTAACATAGGTGGTCCAAGGATACTATTTTGGGTATCCCTCTGGAATGGATGTAGTTGAGCTGCGGCTTCAGAAATCTGTAATGATGAGGAATGGTGGCTCATGCCCGTTTGTTTTGAACCTTGTATGGCTGGTCCATGCAAGCTTCTCGAGTTGCTCTCATATTCCCATTGTATTTTTTCCTATTGCTGAAAGAGTGAAGGTAGAATTCTGGCTGTTTTTGTTTTTTTCATTTGTGGTTTTGGAAACTGGGAAGTATTTCCCCCACGTTTGTATCGGAATGTTTGTATGTAGTAACGTGAATATGTTCGAACTTACCGCGGCAATCCTTCAATGCGTCGCGGCTGTTGTATGTTTGTAGGAACAGGAAAAGTAAGGGTTACAGAGGGTTTTGTTTGAATCAGTTTTGAAAGAATGTCATTGACAATTTACCAATGTACAGGAATGTCATTATTGTTTTACCATTCTTTGCAGGTTAAATATGAAGGATAGAGTAATGATTTTGCTTATAAGTATTTTTCAGGTCCAAGGAGTTTGTACATAGAGAACAGGTGTATGTAGACAGCGGTACATATGGATAAATATGAGTCTAAGGCGGTAAAAGTATCACAGGCTATTTCATTGTTTCTTTTTTCCTGCACCACACATTTCTTCCTTCAGTCTGTAATGAGGAAGAAAAGGGGGGAGAATGATAAATGTAAGAGTGACAGTTTTTTTTTCAAACTAATAATAACCTCTGTAATTCTAACCAAGTTTGTGCCAAGACGGTCTTTCTTTAATAGAATTTGAATCGGCAAGCAGCAGTCTGGTGAAGTAGGTTCCCATCCCAGAGGCTAAGAACCTTGTCAATGGTTTCAGGTATTGTAAGCCACGCACAGGTTATGCAGTGACCACAGTCCCGATGTCTGGGTTATTGTCATATGAGGGTTGTTTGGAGGTCAATCAAAATCAGGGTCGTACTCTCCTCATTAGCTGTCACTTATATTCTCGGCTGATGGGGTGGGTGCGATCGTTGTGACATGAACTTCAAAATGTCCACCAAAAGGTTTTCACGATTCCCTCCCGGACCCTGACTTAATAATCAGTTTACATTCTTTCCAACCAGGTGACTGGGTCGTTGTAAAGAAGCTTGAGGGATGAGACCACGTCAGCCACTGCAAGAAGCGGCCCAACCACACCAAAGAATGAGGAGTATCTTTGTTTATTTATATTTTTGTTGTTTAGTAAATTTTAGCGAGGGTAACGGTGAAAAGCATCCCAAGTTATTATTTAAAGTGTATGTCCTGACTAGCTCAGAAAGCGAACAGGACCGTCTGTTCTGAGTCTTCACCGAGTTTTAGTCCTCAGCGATGACAGCGGTACATGTCATTTATGATGTTATTATGGGTATGAGGAGTTTTAGTCCCCAGCGATGACAGAGGTACATGTCATTTATGATGTTATTATGGGTATGAGGAGTTTTAGTCCCCAGCGATGACAGCGGTACATGACATTTATGATGTTATTATGGGTATGAGGAGTTTTGACAAACTAGTGAAGACTCCAAACAGACACTTGTCAATGGAATCTAACGATGTATTTTTAGAGGGTAAAATTGGTTTTAGTTTTAATGGCTCTGTCTCTTGTCGGTTTGGGTATCTAGGCAGCCCACAAGTGTGTTTGAACTTTAGTTTGGTGTTTATGTGGATCTGCAGCTTATAAAGGTAATTCCCCCAAAGCAAGAGGTTCATGCGCGATGGTGAAGCTGTCCCAACATTTTAGGTCGCGGCCGATCGCGAGGATCTGATGGCGCAGGAAATTAAGAATGGCAGGGACAGCTAGAAGGAATTTGTTCACCAATCCCGACCAGGTCTGGGCATGGGGTCCTGCATGTACAAGGTGGGGGGAGCTCGGGCTTGGGATACGATTGAACAATTCTCATCCGTTAAGGATAGGGTTCTTCATGTAATTGTTGAAGCCAGAGCTGTAGCTAAGTGAAGGTTGGGAGTCCTTTTTTAAGGGTCTGGGAATCTTTGGGGATCTAATTTTTTATTTTACAGCGGATCGTGGTTAAAGAAAGTGGGAATATATATACTCATGTAGTTTTATTTCTATTCTTTCTATGTCGTGACGAGAGGCTCCTGTTGCCTGATTTGACGCGTGACCAGAGTTTCCTTGATGAGACGCCCCGAAGCCGGACCCACATACAAGACAGAGAATCACAG
The DNA here is from genome assembly GCA_029206835.1 of Rana muscosa. NCBI lineage: Eukaryota > Metazoa > Chordata > Amphibia > Anura > Ranidae > Rana > Rana muscosa. Next base: position 642,802,303 of record CM055117.1, on the reverse strand, counting down.
ACGGATCGGCGATTACTACAGCTCACCATGTCGTGTCCTCCTTTATAAGTCATGCCCCTGAAGAGTAGAGTCTACATGTCAAGCCGTGTTTTCCTTTTTATGGACTAATAACTGATTGATTTCCAGGTGTAAGAAGCAGATCAACTCTCATCGAGGGACACATAGGGTGCATATGACAAAAAAGGGAGGACTGTTGTGGAGATTTTTATGGAGATGTATTTAATATGTATTGTCATAGTGTCACCCAGTGTTAGTACTTCCGCAACCCGCTCTAAAAGAGCTGATTGGGGTAGTCTGAGGCTGGTTGAATCCCGTCTGATAGGGGAAAACGTTTTGAGGTTGGAGTGTGATGTTTGCAGGGTGCGGATATGTCCGCCAACGGGGGCCCTCTGTGCATTAGCATGGACGATCGTTGAGGAGGGGTATCCTCACTCTGCAATGACATCATTGGTTATGGGCAAATGCGCACTCTTGTCTCGGCTGTGCCTGATCAACATTGGTTGGAATTCGTAGCGTGCGTCTGCAGATAGCCTCCCTCCCCCATTCAATAATAGTATAATCGTATTATGCGTTATTCTATGGAATAGCGCAGAATAGGAATTCCTATCAACGGTAACTTAAGCCATCTTACGTTATTATATTCATGTATGACATATCCTGTTGGAAGGAATGTCCAAGTGTTGTCATTTTCATGTGAGGGAACATCCTATGAGGTTCCCGCCCATGGGGAGGGGATTGGTTGCTGCAGCCAATCACCTCCTGTCTTGAGATCTTTTGAGTTTAATAAAAGCCTATGAGTAGGCGTCGGCTTAACAGAGTCTTTGCTGGAATGGCCTGATAAGAAGACCTGTGTTGGTGGTTTCCTTGAATGAATGGGGATGAACGGTGAGTGGACTTTAGCAAACTTAATTTAACCATAGCATTACTTCAAAAAGATTAAATCTGATGTGTGCTTAGATAGCACAGGAATTATAGGCTGTGTGCTCTGCAAACAGCAGCCTAGAATTCCACAACACCATCCCATAGAAAGAAAATATTTTTTACCTGCAGGGCAAAGCACTTTACAATGTGAGTGGGCATTACTTATGTTTTTATTGGCAAGTTTCACAATAAAAGATAAAACGTTTTACACTATAGAGCTTTTCTGCTTTCTCTATGGAAACTTCTTATATGAATTAAGATGCATTGGTGAGAGGAGTGGAGATGGTGCTGGCTTAAGAATGGCCTTGGAAGGTGATATTCTCTTGGAGTAACATAAGCGCCTAATGACTTACCTGTTTTAGGTGTTCATGGCAATTTAGTGAATCCCCTTAAGTGGTGGTGGAGGATCATGAATTTTACTGATCACTAAGCACTTTTTATATTATTAGATTTTTTTTTCCGCATGGACACTTTAAAATGTTTCATTTTGTATGTACAGTATGTATAAAGCACATTGTAGTGCTGTTTATGCAATGATTTACACTTTTGAGAAAGAAGTCAACAATGGCACCCCTTACATTTTTTATGATGTGTTCTTTTAGGTATATTGAGGGCAGTTTCTGATTGCATTCATTACTAGATAGCTTTTGTAAGACACTGAATGGTTTCAATTGTTGCCTAAAATTGCTTTTTAAAATAGACCATTACTAAATATTTGTTTAAACCTCAAAAAGGACATAGAAGAAAAGCACACATTAGACAATTACCACAGTGACATGTCGATGATTTAGCCATTGAAAAGTTCTGTCTTTGTGTTCAGACTTTGTCTTGGCGTAGCACATTATGCATACAGAAAGTTACAATCCATTAGGCTTCATAATGTGCATTTAATTTCCAGCCTCTGACCCACATTTTTTCTAGCTGGAAAAGGTAAGCAAAAAAAAACTTTTCACAGAATGTTACTGTTTTTATTTGCATAATTTTATGTATTTTATTTTTCAAGGATTAAAATGGTTTGGCAATAGTATGTTGTCATGGACATACATTATTATTGCAACTCGTTTCTATTATGTATAATATTGGGTGTGAAGCTAATTCATTTTCAGTAAAATACAGTCTTGTCTTTTATCCTTTTAATGGATGTTTTTCTTATAAGGTTTTATCAATCTCTCAAAGGGTTCATAGGAAGGTTAAACACATTTCATGGCTCTGAAAAAGGCATTTAACTACTGGGTACCATCTACTTAAGTTGTATGGAGTAGGCTGAAGCAGAATTTCATTTGGACATATCTTACCATCTAATTCCTCTTATATTTTGCATAACGCCATCTGTGTTATTCTTAAATATGTCAAGTGATTTTTCTCTTAAAGTATCCATTTGTACAGCACTTCTGTGCGGATCAAATCAGCAGCAGTGTTTTTTCTGTATGAAATACTTCATCAAGTACCGTATATACTCAAGTATAAGCCGACCCGAATATAAGCCGAGGCACCTAATTTTACCACAAAAAAAATGGGAAAACTTATTGACTCGAGTATAAGCCTAGGGTGTCCATCTGCATGCCTCACTGTGCCTCACTTTGTCTCACTGTGTCCATGCCTCACTGTGTCCATGCCTCACTGTGTCCATGACTAGACTGATGTTTAACATGGGAGTCTATGGAAGGGGTGCCCGGCTTTGAAAAATTGGTGCTCCTCGGCCGTAGTTCCCCCAGACAAAAAACTTTGCACACTTATAGAGGTGAAATGGGGATAAATGTGTGTCAAGTTTCGGGTTCAGGTGACCTACGACCGCCCGGTACTGAGTCCAAAAACTCACCAGAGAAATTACCGTTTAACATGGGAGTCTATGGAAGGGGTGCCCGGCTTTGAAAAATCGTTGCTCCCCGGCCGTAGGTCCCCCGCACAACAAACTTTGCACACTTATAGAGGAAGAGTGGGGCTACATGTGTGCCACGTTAGAGTCCAGGGGACCTATGGCTGGCCGGTACCAGGTCCCGAAAGTCCGGGAGATCAGGCGCAAAAAGGTGACTCGAGTATAAGCCGAGGGGGGCATTTTCAGCACAAAAAAATGTGCTGAAAAACTTGGCTTATACTCGAGTATATACGGTATTTGGTATTCCCATTCCCACCAACAATTTATTCTGAAAATGGTTCTTGACTCCTAGATGCCTTCTACCTTCCTCAACATGAAACATTATCATGGAATTAAAAAACACCTGTGTACTTGTATGCCTTTATGTTGTCTTGTAGAGAAGATTTGAGAAAATGTTCAAGACATTGATAATTGATGTAAAGCTCCTATATTGGTAAGCATGTTGACTGTGGCAGTGGACAAGCCTCTTTAAACTAATTTTCTACAGTCAGTATATTTTCATTAGACATGTGCAGAACAAAGAAAAATTGTTTCATTTCGATTCGTTATTTGCATAAATTAGTTTAGTTTAATTTGTTTAATTTGTTTACTTCATTTTCAAAAATTATTTTTGTTTATTCGTTTTCGAATCGATTCAAAACATTTTTGAATTATTTTCAAATAGTTTTTGAATTTGAAGTTTTCGATTTCGAATAGTTTTCCAATTTCCAAAAATAATAAAATAGAATAGAAAATAAAGGAATAGAATAGAAAAAAAAATTCTCTTCTATTCCTTTATTTTCTATTCTATTTCATTCTCTTTGGAAATTTTAAAACTATTTGAATTCAATTTTTTTTCATTATTTCAGATTCGTTAAGGTTCAGTACTATTCTAATTCGGAAATTTGCATACATCTGAATTTCCGAGTAACAAAAATTTGTCTGAATTTTAATTTGGAATGAAACGAACCGCACATGTCTAATTTGCATAGGCAATCTGCTCGGATGAGAAAGGCACCATGTTTACCCTAAAGCCCCGTATACATGGCTTATCGGCTTATACTCGAGTATATACGGTATTTGGTATTCCCATTCCCACCAACAATTTATTCTGAAAATGGTTCTTGACTCCTAGATGCCTTCTACCTTCCTCAACATGAAACATATTATCATGGAACTAAAAAACACCTGTGTACTTGTATGCCTTTACGTTGTCTTGTAGAGAAGATTTGAGAAAATGTTGAAGACATTGATAATTGATGTAAAGCTCCTATATTGGTAAGCATGTTGACTGTGGCAGTGGACAAGCCTCTTTAAACTAATTTTCTACAGTCAGTATATTTTCATTAGACACGTGCAGAACAAAGAAAAATGGTTTCGTTTCGATTCGTTATTTGCATAAATTAGTTTAGTTTAATTTGTTTAATTTGTTTACTTCATTTTCAAAAATTATTTTTGTTTATTCGTTTTCGAATCGATTCAAAACATTTTTGAATTATTTTCAAATAGTTTTTGAATTTGAAAAGTTTTTGATTTCGAATAGTTTTCCAATTTCCAAAAATAATAAAATAGAATAGAAAATAAAGGAATAGAATAGAAAAAAAAATTCTCTTCTATTCCTTTATTTTCTATTCTATTTCATTCTCTTTGGAAATTTTAAAACTATTTGAATTCAATCTTTTTTCATTATTTCAGATTCGTTAAGGTTCAGTACTATTCTAATTCGGAAATTTGCATACATCTGAATTTCCGAGTAACAAAAATTTGTCTGAATTTTAATTTGGAATGAAACGAACCGCACATGTCTAATTTGCATAGGCAATCTGCTCGGATGAGAAAGGCACCATGTTTACCCTAAAGCCCCGTATACATGGGCCAAATGTCGAGAGACATCGGGCGGTTCTATAAAAACTGGTCTACATTCGGCCCCTGTGTATGTTGGTCTGTCGAACGAGCATGCTGGAAAACCAACAGCCGACCGACTCCCGATCAGCACTGTCAGCCAACAGGAGAGAGCGCTGATCGGATTGTTCTGGGGGGGAGGGGTGACCGTCCTGCTGTCAGAACACAATAGCTTAGCGAGGAGATCTTCTACTAACTTCGGATATAGTGTGTACCAGGCATAAAGTGAACCTGTGATTATCTTTTGCAGAACCAGTCCTTGAAGCTGCTAACATTTACCTTCTCTAAACTCTGCTGATGCTCCAGTGGCCCTCCTGGCTCCTTCTCTTTTCGAGTGTCCCACATGTTGGAGAGATGCTCTTCCTCGGGGCTAGTGATGAGCCGAACACCCCCGGGTTCGGTTCGCACCAGAACCCGCGAACGGACCGAAAGTTCGAACGAACATTAGAACCCTATTAAATACAATGGATGCGAACGTTCGAATTCTAAAGTGCTAATTATAACAACTATTATGCATGTTATTGTCATAAATAGGGTTTGGGAACCCGGGTTCTGCACCAGGGGACATGTATCAATGCAAAAAGAAGTTTTAAAAACGGTCGTTTTTCGGGAGCAGTCATTTTAATGATGCATAAAGTGAAAAAAAAAAAGTCAAATATTCCTTTAAATATCGTACCTGGGGGGTGTCTAAAGTATGCCTGTGAAGTGCCACGTGTTTCCCGTGTTTAGAACTGTCCCTGCACAAAATGACACTTCTAAAGGAAAAAAAAGCCATTTAAAACTGCTTGCGGCTTTAATGTAATGTCTGGTCCCGGTAATATGGATGAAATTCTTTAAGAAAAATGGCATAGCTACCCCATGACCCCCCCCCCCTACCCCAGCCCATTACCAGCCCCTTTGGGTCTTGTATGGATATTAAGGGGAACCCCGCACATAAAATAAAAAAGGCCCTATATACTCTGAACAGCCGTATACAGGCGGTGCATACAAGACAGGGACTGTAGGTTTGTTCTTATGTAGAATCTGTTTGTAATTTTGAACAGGTACATTGTTGAAGTGTAGCTCCAGCCCAAAAATCTATTTTTAAACTTTTTGGGAAACATAGGTAAGGGTTATCACCCCTGTAACATTTGTTTTGCTGTCTGTGCCCCTGTTCAGAACATTTCACCTCACTTTCCGTCCCAATGACAACTGTTTTTGAAATGTGGTGTTTTTCTTGAAACAAGGATTGCTGATAAAGCATCAGTACAGATGAGACCCCTTTCTCCCATATTTATTCTTACAGGAGAGAATTTTCCTTTCTAGGGGTAGATTTCCTCTCACTTCCTGTTGTCTTCTTTCGTTTGCAAGTAGGAGTCGTTTGTAAGTTGGATGTTTGAAAGTAGGGACCTGCCGTATATACTCTGCAGAAATAGGCCCCTTAGTTGTTGGTGTTGGCACAACACTGTAAGCACTCAGTTACTCTTGGTTGGTGCTGGAACGCCCTGCTGTCAACTATTATATCAGGAATTTTAATTACATATAATTGTTGAACAGTGGTAGTAAAAATTGGGGCTTTGATGGTGGTGCTGGTGCCACAACACTGTAAGCCCTGACAGTTACTCTTGGTGGGTGCAGCAATGGGCCCTGCTGTGAATTATTAGATCAAGAATTGTAATTACATGCCCCTTTTGAACAGGGGCTGAAAAATTGGGCCTTTCGTGGTGGTGGTGGTGGTGGCGTTGCCACAAGACTGTAAGCCCTCAGAGTTACTCTTGGTGGGTGCAGCAATGGACCCTGCTGTGAATTATTAGATCAAGAATTGTAATTGCATGCCCCTGTTGAACAGGGGCTGAAAAATTGGGCCTTAGGCACTGGTGGCACAACACTACAACCCCTCACAGATACTGTACTTGGAGCACAGCAATGAGCCCTGTTGCAAAGTATTGCTTCAAAAATTGTAATGACACGCCCCTGTTAAACAGGGGCTGAAAAATTGGGCCTTAGGCACTGGTGCCACAACACTCCAACCCCTCACAGATACTGTACTTGGAGCACAGCAATGAGCCCTATGGCAAATTATTGCTAAAAAAATTGTAATTACACGCCCCTGTAAAACAGGGGCTGAAAAATTGGGCCTTAGCCACTGGTGGCGGCACCCATAAACAAAAATGATCTTCCAAGCTATCATCATCAATTGTATCATTGAGGACTCGGAGGAGGAGGATAGCCAGTCAACATAACAGCACAGGCACTCAGCATCAGCATCAGTCTTGAAGGGATGTGACATGTTAAAATCAATTAGTCTGTTATATCAGCATCAGGTGTGTGGTAGCTGGTGGTGATCCAAGACTGGTTCATCTTGATGAAAGTCAGTCGATCAACCGAGTCGGTGGACAGGCGCACCCTGTGATCCGTGACAAATCCTCCAGCAGCACTGAATGTGCGTTCCGAAAGAACGCTGGATGCAGGACAGGCCAGTAGCTCAATTGCATACTGTGCAAGCTCTGGCCAGTGATCCATCCTCAAGACCCAGTAAGCCAGAGGATTTTCGGTGGGGAAGGTGTCCAAGTCTGACCTTGCCCCTAGATATTCCTGCACCATGTTTATCAGACGCTGGCGATGGTTGCTGGAACCGATCATACTTTGGGGCTGCGGACTAAAGAATTGTCTGAACGCATCGGTCAGACGGCCACCTTCCCCACCGCTCCTTCTTTGACTGGCCGAAGCCTCAGCAACTCGTTGTCCAGGACCAGGAGTTTGTAACCTCCCAGTCTCTGGGAACGCGTTGCACAGACCTTTCTGCAAGGCCTCCCGGAGTTGTCTCATCCTCTGCTCCCTCTGCGACGGTAACATAAGGTCCGCAACCTTACCCTTGTACCGTGGATCAAGGAGAGTGGCCAGCCAGTAATGGTCCCTCTCCTTGATCCGAAGAATACGAGGATCCTTCCGCAGACTTTGCAGGATCAGGGAGGCCATGCAGCGTAGGTTTGCTGAGGCATTCGCTCCGGAGTCCTCTGGGTCACTAAGGACGACATGATCCGCAGCCACCTCCTCCCAGCCACGTACAAGTCCACTGGTTTCTTGGGACTGTAAATCATCCCTAAAAGACTGCTGCTGATGATGCTGAGTGCCAGCCTCCACCCCCATGCTGACACAATCCTCCTCCTCCTCCTCCTCCTCCTCCTCTTCCTGTGCGATGGGTGGGACAGAAGGAACACTGTCTGGGTAAAGGGGGCCTTGAGAGGCAAGGAAGTCCTCCTCTTCCTGCCTCTGTTCTGCCTCAAGTGCCCTGTCCATTATTCCACGCAGCGTGTGCTCCAACAGGTGGACAAGAGGTACAGTGTCACTGATGCATGCACTGTCACTGCTCACCATCCTCGTGGCCTCCTCAAATGGTGCCAGGACAGTGCATGCATCCCTGATCATGCCCCACTGGCGTGGAGAAAAAAAACCAAGCTCCCCTGACCCTGTCCTGGTGCCGTAGTCGCACAGGTACTCATTGATGGCCCTCTGCTGCGTGTGCAGCCGCTGCAGCATGGCCAACGTTGAGTTCCACCTGGTGGGCATGTCACATATAAGGCGGTTCTTGGGCAGGTTCAACTCCTTTTGCAGCTCAGCCAGGCGAGCACTGGCATTATAAGATCTGCGGAAATGCACACAGACTTTCCTGGCCTGCCTCAGGACATCCTGTAAGCCCGGGTACCTGCCCAAGAACCGCTGCACCACCAGGTTAAGGACGTGAGCCACACAGGGCACATGGGTCAGTTGTCCCTGTCGGAGGGCGGAGAGGAGGTTGGTGCCATTGTCGCAAACCACCATTCCTGGCTTAAGCTGGCGTGGCGTCAACCACCTCTCGGCCTGGCCCTGCAGAGCAGACAGGACCTCTGCCCCAGTGTGGCTTCTGTCCCCCAAACACACCAGCGCAAGCACGGCATGGCATCTTTTTGCCTGCGTACTTGCGTAGCCCCGTGAACGGCTACGGAGCACCGCTGGTTCATAGGACAAACCACAGGAAGAGGCCATGGAGGAAGAAGAAGAGGAGGGGGTGGAGGAGAGAGGTGTGTCACAACCAGTAGTAGCATTTTGGAGGCGTGGCGGTGGGACAACCTCCAACACTACTGCACCTTGTCCTGCATCCTTCCCAGCTGCCAAAAGAGTGACCCAATGGGCCGTGAAAGAAAGGTAACGTCCCTGTCCATGCCTGCTGGACCATGAGTCAGCGGTAATATGCACCTTACCGCTGACCGCCCTGTCCAGCGAGGCCAAGACATTGCCTTCCACATGCCGGTAGAGAGCCGGAATAGCCTTCCGTGAGAAAAAGTGGCGTTTGGGAACCTGCCACTGAGGAACCGCACATTGCACAAACTCACGGAAGGGGGCCGAGTCTACCAACTGAAAAGGCAGCAGTTGAAGCGCTAGCAATTTAGCCAAGCTAGCATTCAACCGCTGGGCATGTGGATGGCTGGGAGTGAACTTCTTTCGACGGTCCAGCAGCTGGGGCAGGGAAATTTGCCTGCTAGAATCGGACGTCGGTGTACTGCTAGCAGAGTGGCCGCAAGTACTTGGCTGTGACACACCTAATTCTACACCTTCATTCCTCTCAGTGCATGTTTCAGAGAGGACTGAAGTTATAGTGGGGTTGGAGATCCCAGCTGATGCGGTGCAAGGAGAGGTCCGCTTTGTTCTTTGGTGTGGGTCTTTGAGGTAGGCTTGCCAACGAGCTGCATGGCAGGTCAACATATGTCTGGTCAGGCATGTGGTACCCAAGCGGCTGATGTTTTGGCCACGCGATATACGCTTGAGACATATGTTGCAAACAGCAGCTGTGCGATCTGATGCACTAGCCTCAAAAAAGGCCCACACCAAAGAACTTTTTGAATGACGGGCAGAGGCAGCGCCCTGCACAGGCGGAGCTCTGCGGTGTGATTCCGTCGGTGTACTGCCCTTACGCTGGCCACCAAAGGGCATCCTGCCTCGTTGGAGATGTGCCTCCTCCTCATCCTCCTCCTCCTCCTCTCTCCTATTAGGCACCCACGTGGAGTCAGTGACCTCATCATCACCTCCCTCCTCATCACTGGAGCCAATCTGGCAGTATGCTGCAGCTGCTGGAACATGACTGCCAGATTGGTGTCCTTCTTGAGCATCCCCTCTGTCTGCTCTCACGCTACTGCCTTCCTCTAGCTGGGTTTCATCATCAGACCCTTCGAAACGCTGGGCATCCTCCTGGAGCATGTACCCAACACTGTGCTGAAACAGTTCGGGGGACTCCTCAGGAGGAGGACATGGTGGGTCTAGGGAAGGAGTGACTGATGATGAGTCTGACATTGATACCAGGGAAGAGGACGCTTTGGCAGCTGCTTTTCCAGTACCCTGAGCCTGGGTGAGAGAGGATGAGGAGGAGGAGGAGGGCTTGGTCATCCACTCTACCAAGTCTTCGGCATGATGTGGCTCAACATGTCCAGCTGCCGAAAAGAAGGACAAGCGTGTCCCATGGCCATGTGCTGATGACAATGCACCGCGTCCACGACCAGCACTGTTGCCCCCAGACACAGAGCCTGCTTGCCCTCTTTTATTGCCTCCTGACTGTCTGCCTCTCCTTGTTTGCCTTCCAGACATTCTAATAGATGGCCTGCAGGGAGATGGGAAAAAAGCAATAAGGGCTACCTTCAGGTGTCCTTCTCTGTCCCTTGAAACAAGGACTTTGACAGTGAAAGAAACTGACACACTCTCCCTACCTACAGTTTTCTGTCCCTAGAAAAAATGTTTTTTTTAAGCACAATTTAGCACAAGGAGAATTCACTCACTGTCCTTCCAGGTCCCTGGAAACAAGGACTTTGACAGTGAAAGAAACTGACACACTCTCCCTACCTACAGTTTTCTGTCCCTAGAAAAAATGTTTTTTTTAAGCACAATTTAGCACAAGGAGAATTCACTCACTGTCCTTCCAGGTCCCTGGAAACAAGGACTTTGACAGTGAAAGAAACTGACACACTCTCCCTACCTACAGTTTTCTGTCCCTAGAAAAAATGTTTTTTTTAAGCACAATTTAGCACAAGGAGAATTCACTCACTGTCCTTCCAGGTCCCTGGAAACAAGGACTTTGACAGTGAAAGAAACTGACACACTCTCCCTACCTACAGTTTTCTGTCCCTAGAAAAAATGTTTTTTTTAAGCACAATTTAGCACAAGGAGAATTCACTCACTGTCCTTCCAGGTCCCTGGAAACAAGGACTTTGACAGTGAAAGAAACTGACACACTCTCCCTACCTACAGTTTTCTGTCCCTAGAAAAAATGTTTTTTTTAAGCACAATTTAGCACAAGGAGAATTCACTCACTGTCCTTCCAGGTCCCTGGAAACAAGGACTTTGACAGTGAAAGAAACTGACACACTCTCCCTACCTACAGTTTTCTGTCCCTAGAAAAAATGTTTTTTTTAAGCACAATTTAGCACAAGGAGAATTCACTCACTGTCCTTCCAGGTCCCTGGAAACAAGGACTTTGACAGTGAAAGAAACTGACACACTCTCCCTACCTACAGTTTTCTGTCCCTAGAAAAAATGTTTTTTTTAAGCACAATTTAGCACAAGGAGAATTCACTCACTGTCCTTCCAGGTCCCTGGAAACAAGGACTTTGACAGTGAAAGAAACTGACACACTCTCCCTACCTACAGTTTTCTGTCCCTAGAAAAAATGTTTTTTTTAAGCACAATTTAGCACAAGGAGAATTCACTCACTGTCCTTCCAGGTCCCTGGAAACAAGGACTTTGACAGTGAAAGAAACTGACACACTCTCCCTACCTACAGTTTTCTGTCCCTAGAAAAATTTTTTTTTTAAGCACAATTTAGCACAAGGAGAATTCACTCACTGTCCTTCCAGGTCCCTGGAAACAAGGACTTTGACAGTGAAAGAAACTGACACACTCTCCCTACCTACAGTTTTCTGTCCCTAGAAAAAATGTTTTTTTTAAGCACAATTTAGCACAAGGAGAATTCACTCACTGTCCTTCCAGGTCCCTGGAAACAAGGACTTTGACAGTGAAAGAAACTGACACACTCTCCCTACCTACAGTTTTCTGTCCCTAGAAAAAATGTTTTTTTTAAGCACAATTTAGCACAAGGAGAATTCACTCACTGTCCTTCCAGGTCCCTGGAAACAAGGACTTTGACAGTGAAAGAAACTGACACACTCTCCCTACCTACAGTTTTCTGTCCCTAGAAAAAATGTTTTTTTTAAGCACAATTTAGCACAAGGAGAATTCACTCACTGTCCTTCCAGGTCCCTGGAAACAAGGACTTTGACAGTGAAAGAAACTGACACACTCTCCCTACCTACAGTTTTCTGTCCCTAGAAAAAATGTTTTTTTTAAGCACAATTTAGCACAAGGAGAATTCACTCACTGTCCTTCCAGGTCCCTGGAAACAAGGACTTTGACAGTGAAAGAAACTGACACACTCTCCCTACCTACAGTTTTCTGTCCCTAGAAAAAATGTTTTTTTTAAGCACAATTTAGCACAAGGAGAATTCACTCACTGTCCTTCCAGGTCCCTGGAAACAAGGACTTTGACAGTGAAAGAAACTGACACACTCTCCCTACCTACAGTTTTCTGTCCCTAGAAAAAATGTTTTTTTTAAGCACAATTTAGCACAAGGAGAATTCACTCACTGTCCTTCCAGGTCCCTGGAAACAAGGACTTTGACAGTGAAAGAAACTGACACACTCTCCCTACCTACAGTTTTCTGTCCCTAAAAAAAATGTTTTTTTTAAGCACAATTTAGCACAAGGAGAATTCACTCACTGTCCTTCCAGGTCCCTGGAAACAAGGACTTTGACAGTGAAAGAAACTGACACACTCTCCCTACCTACAGTTTTCTGTCCCTAGAAAAAATGTTTTTTTTAAGCACAATTTAGCACAAGGAGAATTCACTCACTGTCCTTCCAGGTCCCTGGAAACAAGGACTTTGACAGTGAAAGAAACTGACACACTCTCCCTACCTACAGTTTTCTGTCCCTAGAAAAAATGTTTTTTTTAAGCACAATTTAGCACAAGGAGAATTCACTCACTGTCCTTCCAGGTCCCTGGAAACAAGGACTTTGACAGTGAAAGAAACTGACACACTCTCCCTACCTACAGTTTTCTGTCCCTAGAAAAAATGTTTTTTTTAAGCACAATTTAGCACAAGGAGAATTCACTCACTGTCCTTCCAGGTCCCTGGAAACAAGGACTTTGACAGTGAAAGAAACTGACACACTCTCCCTACCTACAGTTTTCTGTCCCTAGAAAAATTTTTTTTTTAAGCACAATTTAGCACAAGGAGAATTCACTCACTGTCCTTCCAGGTCCCTGGAAACAAGGACTTTGACAGTGAAAGAAACTGACACACTCTCCCTACCTACAGTTTTCTGTCCCTAGAAAAAATGTTTTTTTTAAGCACAATTTAGCACAAGGAGAATTCACTCACTGTCCTTCCAGGTCCCTGGAAACAAGGACTTTGACAGTGAAAGAAACTGACACACTCTCCCTACCTACAGTTTTCTGTCCCTAGAAAAAATGTTTTTTTTAAGCACAATATAGCACAAGCACAAAACACACTGACACTCTCCCTACCTATCCTTCTCTTTCCCTAAACTAAAGGAATCCAGGTTAAGCAAGAAAGAAAGAAAAGTCACTGTCCCTGCCTATGCTGCTCTATCCCTGCTCCGGAACACACTACACTAGGCCGCCGTGCTGGCGGCCTTTTATAGTGTGGGGCGTGTACTAAACACCCTCAGCAATAATTGGCCACAGGCATCCTGCCTGTGGCCAATCATTGCTCTCCTCGCTGCCGGCGCTGTGATTGGCCAAGCATGCGGGGTCACAGTGCATGCTTGGCCAATCACAGCGCCTGGATGACACTGCGATGGCGTAGTGCATTGTGGGCCGTTCGCGTCACTCGAATTTGGCGCGAACGGCCCAAATCGTTCGATCTTCGTCGAACGATCGAACAGCCGATGTTCGAGTCGAACGTATGTTCGACTCGAACACGAAGCTCATCCCTACTCGGGGCACTCGTGCGGGCATGCTCCCGTGTCCTGCTGCTGCGTCCGTTGACACAGACAGCAGGACTCTGCCCTGCCCTCCGGCTTCCGCATCTGGAGCTGGTGTGTTTGTCCCCGATGCTGGAAAGACCGGGCTCTGGAGGGCTGCTGCATCACATAGAATGTATTAAGGTGAAAAACTTCGAGGGTTGCTCAATGACCAGGCCATTTTTTGCGATTCGACACTGCGTCGCTTTAACTGACAACTGCGCGGTTGTGCGATGCTGTACCCAAACAAAATTGTGTCCTTTTTTTTCCCACAAATATAACTTTCTTTTGGTGGTATTTGATCAACTCTGCGGTTTTATTTTTTGCGCTATAAACAAAAGAAGAGCGTCAATTTTGAAAAAAAACACAATATCTTTTACTTTTTGCTATAATAAATATCCCAATTTAAAAAAAAAAAATCCTCAGTTTAGGCCGATATGTATTCTTCTACATATTTTTGGTAAGAATTGATTATATATTGGTTTGCGCAAACGTTATAGCGTCTACAAAATAGGGGATAGATTCATGGCATTTTTATTATTATTTTTATTATTATTTTTTTACTAGTAATGGCGGTAATCATCAATTTTTATTGGGACTGCGATATTGCGGCGGACAGATCGGACACTTTGACAAATTTTTGGGACCAGTGACAATTACACAGCGATCAGTGCTATAAACACAAGTTTACACTAGGGGACGATCAATTGGATAACTGTGTTCCCTAGTGTGTGTTCTAACTGTGGGGGGGGTGGGGGGGTGGGACTGACTAGGAGAGATGACATATCTGTGTTCATACTTAGTATGAACACACGATCACTCTCCTCTCACACAGATCCCGGTTCTCACTATGTCACGAGCGATCGCGAGTGCCCGTCAGTCATCGCGCCCGTTGGGCACTCGCATCATCTCTGCGTGCCCCCTAGTGGCCAAAAGGCATAGCGACGTAAGGTAACGTCGTTTCGCCCAGGGCTGCCAACCTGCCGCAGCAAAACTGCGGCAGCTGGTCTGGAAGAGGTCAAAGGAGAACTAAACTGTATCTAAACACCACAAACTAATATTCAAAGCAAACTCATCCCATCCATCCATGTCTCCATGCTTTATTTTGTTGAGAAATCAATTTGAAAAGCACACCCCTAGCATTTCTGGTTGTGGCCATCTTAATGAGAGGAGAAGATTCATGTAGCATTTACTTTCTGGAATCCATCTGCCCTTAGCTCAGGCATACAGGCAGGAGGGAGTGCCAAGCTGAGAAAGCACCTCCTTTACTCCTGATGACTTCTGGGATGTATGACATCATTTTGGTTTAGACCAGAAACCAGGAAGCAACTAAAGAAATGTGAAAACAAAGTTAAAAACAAGTAAAATGATGTACCTTCCTACCTCTGGCGCTTACCGGAGGCGATCGGGTTCTTTCTCCTCCTTCTGGAAGGACAGGATGCTTGTCCCGCCTGGCCATATATGAACAGTGGCCAGGGGGGAAGCGGTTAAACAAGATTTCAATAGGGAGTATATGAAAGTTCTGTATGTGGTCATGTGATGCCCGTATCATATCCACTACACTCATCCTTGGACAGAGCTTTAGGAGTGTTAAACAAGAATAAATATTTTATATATACAGTGCCTGGAAAAATTATTCATACCCTTTGAAATTTTCCACATTTTGTAATTTTACAACCATTTTATTGGGATTTAATGTGATAGACCAACACGAAGTGGCACGAAATGCTGAAGTGGAAGGAAAATGAAAGATGGTTTTCAGTTTTTTTTACAAATAAATTTGTGAAAAGTGGGGGTTAATACTTTGTAGAACCCCCTTTCGTTGCAAATACAGCTGAAAATAGGATTTTTTACTCACCGTAAAATCCTTTTCTCTGAGTCCATGGACCGACACAGCTTCTCTATTGACAAAGTGGGTATTATCCGTTAATTAGGAGTGACTAGGCAGAAAAACTTGTAAAAAGTGTTGCATCACACCTTCTACAGTACCGCCCAGGGGGCGGACCCTCTGGGTATACCCTCTCAGTCTGCATCTTCGCAGATCAGTTCGTCAAAAAGCAGTACAAACTTAAAAGGAGGGGTGGGTGCTGTGTCGGTCCATGGACTCAGAGAAAAGGATTTTACGGTGAGTAAAAAATCCTATTTACTCTTTCGTCCATGGACCGACACAGCTTCTCTATTGACAAAGTGGGACGTCCCAAAGCAGTGTCAGAGAAAAAAATGAGGGGTGGTAACAGCATAAAAACAAACTTCACCCCAAAACACAAAAACAGCACTCCTCCAACGGAGGAGTTGCAACTCTAAACAGCCGCTTGCAAAACCTTGCGGCCGAAAGAGGCATCCGAAGATGCACCTACATCAACCATGTAGAATTTTGTGAAAGTGTGAGCGGACAACCAAGTCGCCGCTTTACATAATTGGGAAACAGACGCTTGATGTCGGAAAGCCCAAGAGGCACCTATTGCCCTGGTCGAATGCGCCGTGACAGGAAAGGGGGGCGCCTGACCCTTTAAGGCGTAAGCCTGGATTACTATCTGTCGGATCCACCTAGAGATGGTGGCCGATGAGACTGCTTGGCCCTTCTTGGGACCAGCCACTGAAACAAACAGTGAGTCTGTAAGGTACCTGTGATAGGTAGTGTCCGAAGTGGAACTTGTGTGCTGAGGATTCAGGCGAAAACGTAGTCAGGCAGATTAGGTTGGCAACAGATCAGGCAAAATGATACACGATCGAAATCCAGAGAGTGGTCAGGCAGGCAAAGGTCATACACGAGCTGGCAGTGAAGTACAAAATCAGCAGGCTGGAGAGTAGTCAGGAATTCAGGCAGAAGTTCAACACGAAAATCAGGATCAAAAAGCAGTCACAACACCCAAGGAGCTATTCCACACAAACGGGCGCTGAGAGATAGCATCACTTCCTTTTTAAGGGCTGCTTTGATTGAAAATTGTCCACAGCTGGCAGTAGGTGGGGCTGGTGAGTCCAAGGTAATGTTTAATACTGAGAGGACATTTCCAAAAGTCTAGATCTGCTCAGTAGCGCAACAGGTAAGGCTGCAGCTTTGGGACCAGGAAGATCCCGGTTCAAATACACCCAGGTACATGACAGGGCCCCCTTCCCAGTGGACCCCTCCGGGGGCCTAGCGGGGCTTAGTGGGAAAGGAGGCATGGAAGTCTCGAATAAGAGAAGGGGCATGCAGATCTTTGGCTGGAACCCAGGAACGGTCTGTGACAGGATATCCCTTCCAATGAACCAGATACCGAAGGCCACGACCCTGTCTTCAAGAATCTTGGAGACTTCAAACTCATTTTGTCCATCAACAAGAACAGGAGGAGGTAGCTGTTGCGTTCTGGAGTAGCGATTGAAAATTTCTTTTTTGAGGAGGGAAACGTGGAACACAGGATGAATCCGGAGAGAGGAGGGTAATTTCAACCGATAGGAGACTGGCCCGACTCGAGCAATAATTCTGTAAGGACCAATGAATCGAGGGCCCAATTTGGTAGAAGGTTGTTTCAGTCTCACATATTTGGTTGATAGCCAAACTCTGTCCCCCACCACATATGGAGGTATATGGCGTCTTCGTTTGTTGGAAAAAAGTGCATACTTGCCTGCTGACTTCCGTAGTAATAAGCAAATCTTTTTCCAATGTAGCAGAATATTTTTAACCCGCTGATCTGCTGCTGGTACACCAGAAGAAGGCTGAAGTAGGGGAAAAGTCTGAGGGTGATAGCCTAGGGCTGCGTAGAATGGTGTGGTATGAAGAGCACTGTGCCAACGGGAATTAATGGCGAACTCAGCTAAAGGCAAATACTCAGACCAGTTGGAGTGTAAGGCATTGACATAATGTCGAAGATAGGTTTCTAGGGTCTGGTTCATGCGTTCGGTTTGACCATCTGTTTGAGGGTGATGTGAGGTAGAGAGTGAAAGCGTTACTCCCAGTTTCTTGCAGAACGCTCTCCAGAATCGGGAAACAAACTGGGATCCGCGGTCTGAGACGACATTGGTAGGTATGCCATGATATATCACAATATGGGAAAGGAAGAGAGTAGACAGTGCTTCCGCTGTAGGTAATCCCGGGAGCGGCACAAAATGAGACATTTTTGAAAAGCGATCCACTATGACCCATATAGCAGTCATGCCCTCGGACTTGGGTAAGTCTGTAATGAAGTCCATAGTCAAATGGGTCCAAGGCTGACGAGGTGCTGAAAGTGGTTGTAACAGTCCAGTAGGCAATGTACGGGGTACTTTATTAGCAGCACAAGTTGGACAGGCAGCCACATAGTCAGTAACATCCCTTTTCATATGAGGCCACCAGACATGACGCTGCAAGGTCTTAAGAGTGATGGTGACACCAGGATGACCAGATAAAACACCATCATGTGCCCAGAGGAGTACAGGTTTTCTGAGGCTAGGGGCTACGAACAGGCGACCTGGTGGTATCTTCAAGCCTTGGGGAACACAATTCTGGGTTTCTTGTAACTGTTGGGAAAGAGCCGTAGAGATCTGTGCGACAATTTTGTGAGGTGGGATTATATACTGCTCGGTAGGTTGGTCTTCTTCAGAGGTAGCAAACTGTCTGGAAAGAGCATCGGCTTTCTTGTTTTTATGCCCAGGAACATAAGAAAGAACAAAGTTAAAACGGGAGAAAAACAGAGCCCATCGAGCCTGACGTGAGTTCAAACGTCTTGCAGTCTGAAGGTACAGTAGGTTTTTATGGTCAGTGAGGATAGAAAAAGGTTTGGGAGCCCCTTCCAGAAGATGTCGCCATTCAGACAATGCCAATTTGATGGCCAGTAGTTCTCGATTCCCAACATCGTAATTCATCTCCGCTGGAGAAAACTTTCTAGAAAAAAATGCTACTGGATGGATTCTACCAGACTTAGGCTGTCTCTGGGAGAGCACGGCACCTGCTCCTACCTCAGAGGCATCAACCTCAACTATGTACTGGAGATCGGGATTTGGATGCTGAAGAATTGGAGCTTTGCTGAACATGTCTTTTAATTGCTGGAAAGCCGATTCTGCTTCTGAGGACCATACCTTGCAATTTGTACCTTTCTTAGTCATAGCAGTAAGGGGGGCCGCAATGGAGGCAAAACCTTTGATGAAGCGTCTGTAGTAATTTGCGAACCCTAGAAAGCTTTGGAGCCCTCTTAAAGTGGTCGGTTGGGGCCATTGCAAGACAGCGGAAAGTTTTTGAGGGTCCATTTGGAAACCGGCAGCACTTATAATGTATCCAAGGAAAGGAATACGGCTTTGATGGAAACTGCATTTCTCAATCTTCGCGTAAAGATGGTTTTCTCTCAGTCGTTGCAATACCTGCTTTACATGCGAGATGTGCTCTAGATGAGTCTTGGAAAATATTAAAATGTCGTCCAAGTAGATGATCACAAAACTGTTGCTGAAATCATGAAAAATTTAATTCATGAAACGTTGGAAGACAGCAGGGGCGTTACACAACCCAAATGGCATAACCAGATATTCAAAATGTCCATTACGAGTGTTGAATGCTGTCTTCCACTCGTCCCCGTCTTTAATTCGAATTAGATTATAAGCCCCTCGTAGGTCTAGCTTGGAGAAGATAACAGCCCCCTTAAGTACATCAAACAGTTCAAGAATGAGAGGCAAAGGGTAGGAGTCTTTTACAGTGATTTGATTTAACCCTCGATAGTCTATGCATGGTCGAAGACCCCCATCTTTTTTTTCAACAAAGAAAAAACCTGCCCCTACTGGAGAAGAAGAGGGTCGGATAAAACCTCTTTCCAAGTTGTCTTTTATGTATTCCTCCATGGATTTTTGTTCAGGCAAAGACAGGGGATAGGTCCTTCCTTTGGGAAGAGGTGCTCCAGGAATCAATTTAATTGCACAGTCAAAAGAACGGTGTGGAGGTAAAACCTCTGCCTTTTGCTTGCAAAATACGTCTGCAAATGCATGGTATTCATGAGGCAAGGTAGGTGGGACGGCCACGGAAGCCAACATACAAGCAGGAAGTCTTTTGGGTTGAGACAAACAGTTTGAATGACAGAACGACCCCCAAGAGGTTAGTTCTCCATTTTCCCAATCAAAAGAAGGGTTATGTTGTTGTAACCATGGGTAACCAAGGATAACAGGCAGAAGTGGAGAACCAATAAGAGACAAGACAACTTCCTCTTTGTGGAGTACGCCTACCTGAAGGGTGATTGTCATAGTCTCAAATTTTACAATGCCATCTCCCAAGGGTTGTCCATTCACGGTGGTAATGTTCAGGGGTCTAGATTTTGGAACAAATGGGATATAATTTTTTTTAGCAAAAGTGTAGTCCAAGAATATGCCAGCAGCTCCAGAATCCACAAAAGCCTCACAGGAGACAAGTTTAGAGGGTAAATGGATAATTGCAGGAATGGTAATCTTGGTCTTGGAGGATATACCTGTAAGGTCTAAGCCAGCTCCTCCAACACTGGTTAGACCCTGCCTTTTACTGGACGGGAAGGGCAGACAGATAATAAATGTCCTTTAAGTCCACAGTATAGGCATAGGCCCAATGCACGCCTCCTTTGTTTCTCAGACTCAGTTAGGTGGAGACGGCTTACATCCATGGGTTCCACAGGTGTCTGGGGTTCAACTGAGATTTCAGGTTCTGGCTGAGGTGGTGCTTGGAAGTTAGGGGCCAAACGGTAGACTGGCCGAGGAAACTTGCGAGTTCTAAGTCTCTCTTGGCATCTTTCATGATACCGGACATCCAGACGAACACAGAGCTCTATGAATTTCTCTAGGTCTTCTGGGGAATCCTTATAGACTAATTCGTCTTTGATGCGATCTGCAAGACCTTTTCGGAAGGCTGCACGTAATGCCCTTGAGTCCCAAGTAGTCTCAGCAGCAAGGGTATGAAACTCAATAGCATATTGTGCCACAGACCTGGTGCCTTGTTGCATGTCCAAGAGTGAGTACTCAGCTGCAGAAGCTCTATCTGGCTTGTCAAATACAGTCTGGAGAGAAGCCAGAAATTTGTCAGCGTCTTGCAGCACAGGATCATTGCGTTCCAGATAAGGAGAGACCCAGGCCAGGGCCTTCCCCTTTAACAAGGAAATTACAAAAGTCACTTTGGCAGAAGAAGTGCTAAAGGTCCCAGGGTTGTTGCGGAAATGCAAACGGCAAACATTTAAAAAGCCTCTGCAGTCCTCAGTATCACCACCAAATTTGTCAGACATAGGAAGTTTGGGTGGTACAGAAGAGGTGGGTTGGATCGTAGCAGGAGTAGGATCCAGAGTCTGGACCGTTGCAGAGGAAGCAGGCAAACAAGATTTAAGCATAGTACAAAGTTCATCTAACTTGGCGTCCAGGGAAGAAAGATGCTGTTCATGAGCTCCAATCAATTGTCCCTGACGTGAAATCGCCTTAACAATCTCAGCAGGGTCCACTGTCATTGTGGCCCGTTTGTAATGTAAGGTACCTGTGATAGGTAGTGTCCGAAGTGGAACTTGTGTGCTGAGGATTCAGGCGAAAACGTAGTCAGGCAGATTAGGTTGGCAACAGATCAGGCAAAATGGTACATGATCGAAATCCAGAGAGTGGTCAGGCAGGCAAAGGTCATACACGAGCTGGCAGTGAAGTACAAAATCAGCAGGCTGGAGAGTAGTCAGGAATTCAGGCAGAAGTTCAACACGAAAATCAGGATCAAAAAGCAGTCACAACACCCAGGGAGCTATTCCACACAAACGGGCGCTGAGAGATAGCATCACTTCCTTTTTAAGGGCTGCTTTGATTGAAAATTGTCCACAGCTGGCAGTAGGTGGGGCTGGTGAGTCCAAGGTAATGTTTAATACTGAGAGGACATTTCCAAAAGTCTAGATCTGCTCAGTAGCGCAACAGGTAAGGCTGCAGCTTTGCGACCAGGAAGATCCCGGTTCAAATACACCCAGGTACATGACAGAGTCTGACTTCCGGAACAGGGAAGTAGCAGATAGGTATACTCTCAAAGCTTGGACAACGTCCAGGGAATGCAACGCCGACTCCTTAGGATTTGACGGCTGAGCACACAAGGATGGAAGTACAATGTCTTCGTTGAGATGAAAAGCCGAAACGACTTTCGGAAGAAAGGAAGGCTGCGGCTGCAGCACCACCTTATCCTTGTGGAAAATCAAATAGGGAGCCTTGCAGGACAAGGCTGCCAGCTCAGAGACTTGTCTAACTGACGTAACAGCCACCAAAAAGACCACTTTCTGAGAAAGTGTCAACAGGGGAATATCTCTAATATCCTCAAACGGTGCCTTCTGGAGCACTGAGAGGACCAGGTTCAAGTCCCACGGAGGTAACGGGGGACGGACCGGAGGGGCCACATGTTGGACCCCCTGCACAAATGTACTCACGAGAGAGTGAGTCGCCAGGGGTTGCTGAAAAAAGACAGCCAGGGCAGATATCTGTCCCTTAATTGTACTTAGGGCAAGCCTTTGGTCCACCCCATGCTGTAAAAACAGCAGGATTCTGGAAACCAAATAGGAACGTGGATGCCATTTCATGTAGGCCCTCCAAGTGTGGTGATAGACCTTCCTAGAGGATGGTTTTCGAGCACTTCTCATAGTAGAGATTACTGAGTCTGACAGGCCCCGGTCTCTCAGTACCTGGTTCTCAACAGCCATGCCGTTAAAGCCAATGACTGTAAAGCAGGATGGAATATGGGACCTTGCGATAGCAGGTCCTTCCGTAGTGGTAGGCGCCAGGGGACGTCTGCTACCAGACGTACTAGATCGGCGTACCAAGGACGCTGAGGCCAATCTGGAGCGATTAGGATCATTGGAATTCCCTCTGCCTCCACTCTGCGGAGCAGAAGAGGAAGAAGCCTTAAGGGAGGGAAGGCATAGATTGGCCGATACTGACCCCACGATGCTACCAACGCGTCCGTTGCGTCTGCCCATGGGTCTCTTGACCGGGCCACAAATCTCAATACCTTCCGATTGAGTCGTGAAGCCAGAAGATCTACGTCTGGTGTGCCCCATCTTTGGCAGAGGAGTTGGAACACCTCCGGGTGTAAGGACCATTCTCCCTGGTCCAGCATCTGGCGGCTCAGGTAGTCCGCCTGCCAGTTTTCCACACCCGGAATGTACACGGCCGACAGTGCCGGTACACTCCTCTCTGCCCACTTCAGGATGCGAGCGATCTCCGATGCTGCAGCTGAGCTTCTTGTTCCTCCCTGATGATTGACATATGCCACTGCTGTGGCGTTGTCTGACTGTATCCTGACTGGACGCCCTTGCAGCCTCTGAGACCATTTGAAGAGGCACAGCTTGATCGCCCGGATCTCCAGGACATTGATCGGCAGGAGGGCTTCCTCTGGGGTCCAGCGACCCTGCGCCGACTGGACACCCCAGACTCCCCCCCAACCTGTAAGGCTGGCGTCCGTCGTGATCACTATCCAGTAAACCGGAAGAAATGACTTCCCGGCCATTAGAGCCGGTGCTGTCAGCCACCATACCAGGGATCTCCTGACTAGGTGGCTCACTCGGATTTGATAATCCAGAGATGAAGGGCATCTGTTCCATCTGGACAGAACTTCCTTCTGTAACACTCGAGTGTGGTATTGAGCATATGGGACCGCCTCGAAGGAGGCTACCATGAGGCCCAACACTCGCATGCAAAAACAGAGTGACGACCAATTCCTGGAAGTCAGCTGCCGTACTGCAGCCCGGAGGGTCTGCAACTTCCCCACAGGGAGGAATACCTTTGCCTCTGAGGAATCCAGAATCAACCCCAGGTACACTAGGCGTTGAGTCGGCACCAATACTGACTTTTGCGTGTTTAGTATCCAACCACAGTCTCGAAGAGTCTGACAGGTAATGGACACGCTTACCTCTAATTCTGAGCTTGAAGGGGCCTTCAGCAGAAGGTCGTCCAAGTAACCTGTGATAGCAATACCCCGCTGTCTTAGAAGTGCCAGAATCGGAGCGAGCACCTTGGTGAACGTCCTGGGTGCTGAGGCAAGGCCAAACGGGAGGGTCACAAACTGGTAGTGGTTCTTCCCGATAGCAAATCGCAGAAACCTCTGGTGTCTGGAGTATATGGGGACATGCAGGTATGCGTCCTTGATGTCCAAGGAGGCCAGAAAGTCCCCCGGATGGAGAGCCATGACTACAGATCGAACCGACTCCATCCGAAATCTTTGTACCTTCACAAAGCAATTGAGGGCTCTGAGATCCAAGATTGGACGAACCCCCTCCTTCTTCGGCACAATGAACAGATTTGAGTAAAAACCTTGACCCCGTTCCTGTTCTGGAACTGGAATAACTACCCCGCGTTCCAGTAGACCCTGGACCGCCCCATACAGGGCCTTCCGACGGGTCGGTAGTAGCTGGAGATTGGAGGTGATGAATCTGTCTGGTGGACAAGAGAGAAATTCTATCTTGTAGCCTGAGGAGATTACTTCGCAAACCCACCTGTCGGAGACTAGAGCAGTCCACTGAGTCGCGAATTTGCGAAGACGTCCCCCCACCCGAGAGCTGGGTGGGGGCGGACCTTCATGTGGATGCAGATTTGTCCGCAGGCTTGTTGGGTCTGCGGGACCAAGGACGCTTCTGTCCTTGGGCAGGCGCTTTATCGGCCTGGGGTCTTTTCCCTGTCTCCTTAAGGGGGCGAAAAAAACGGAGGGCCCTTGCCCTTGGCGTGGTCCCTTACCCTTGCTAGTTTGGGGAAGAAAAGTGCTCTTACCTCCTGTGGCATCCTTGATGATGTCATCCAGAGAAGCCCCAAAAAGTCTGTCGCCCTTAAAAGGCAGATCCAACAGGGCTTTCTTGGAAGTCTGGTCCGCAGACCAGCCCTTTAGCCAGATCAGGCGGCGTATTGCTACTGCATAAACCGAAGCTCTTGACAGCAGGAGAATAGTATCCATGTCTGACTCGCAGACAAACTTAAGGCCCTGGACCAACTGGTCGGCCAAAGTTATCTCATTAGGAGGAGCATCTCGCTCCTTTAACCCCTGGAGTAGCAATTTTGCCCATTCAGTAAGTGTCTGAGACACTAGGGCCCCCGCCAATGCCGGGCGTACTGCCGAGCCTACCACTGAGTATAGGTAGCGAGCGAGTGCTTCAGCCTTCTTATCCACAGGGTCCTTGAAAACAGGAGCCTCTTCTACTGGAATAGTGGTGGCTCTATTAAGTCTGGACACCGAAGGGTCCACTATAGGGGGAGAGGTCCATATCTTCAGAAAACTCTCCTCAAAGGGGTACCGTACTGCAAACCTCTTTGGGGCTGTAAAGACCCTCAGTGGGTTCTCCCATTCCTTGTATAAAAGTTTGTCAAAAAAAGACACACAAGGGAACACCTTAGCAGTGCGGGCAGGTTTACGAAACCCAAAGGGGACTGGAGTATCTACTACTTCTGCAGTCTTTTCCAACTTTAGCGTATCCCGCACTGCAGTAATAAGGTCAGATACCAAAGCCATCTCGCGTACTGACCTGGACTTGGAGTCCTCCTCACTGTCCGATCGGTCACGGTCTGCAGTCTCTGATGCATCAGAATCTGGGCCATGAGCCGTAGCTGGACCTGGTTCTGCATCAGAAATATCCCCAGAAGATTGCAGGGGACGGGGGCGTTTATTACCCCCTGTATTCCCGTGTGCTGCTTCCACCCTGGCAGCAAACGCCTCTAGGATTGCCGACATAGCGTCCATAGACACCTCAGGGACACCAGCTGCTAAATCTGGTGTTTCAGGGGAGAAGACATCTGGCTCAGATGCCATGCTGACCACACGCTGACACCCACAGGGCTCCAGGCAAGATATCAATAGGCCACCCTCCTGTGCTGCAGAGAGGCTGGGTCACCCAGAGGACTCACCACCCTGGATAGGTACTGCTATGCTGCGCCTGTGATGCTGTCCCGCTGCTGCTGTGTCAGTCTGCTTCTTTTATCAGCACTTCCTGTGTGAATTTTCGCGCCAGTGTAATGCACCCTAGAGGCCGGAGGCTCTCGCAAAATGGTTGCCAAAAACGTCTGTATGGAAGATAATGTGGGCTCTAAGAAAATGGAAGCCGACAGAAGATAGAGGTCAAGCAGCCATAGCCCACAAAAAGATGTCCGCCGAACGGCAATATCTGCATACAGGGTGGACAAACATGGCCGTCGATCAGCTGATAGGGGCCAGTGGGTGTGGCCGAACCACAGGAAGATGGCCGTCGGGCAGTCACAAGAGGCCAAACTTGGCATGGACCACCTCAAAATGGCCGCCGACAGCATGGAGGAGGAAGGACACAAACACAGGTAAGAAAAAATGACATTTCTTTTAAATGTTAGTTACAGCCAGCCCCGCTCCAGTGGGACCCCCTAGGTGACCCCCAGCACCCAGCAACCTTTAGCTAGAAGCCCAGGGAGGAGGGAAAGGCAGGGAGAGAGGGAAGAAAGGGGCCACAACCACTTACTTGATCTCTCCAGGAATGTCCAGCTAAATCACCCAGCCGAGGCAGGGGAGTTTTACTTACCTATCCTGCATGTATTCTGCTGGAAGACATTCCAAACAGATCATCGTCCGCGCACGGAAGGTGACTGTTGGCCAGGCATGCTGTGATTGGACCCAGAAGGGACGATCATATGTATGCCCTGGAGCATGACGCTCACTGGACAGGCCGCTGCGACTCGGCCGTAAGGTCAGCCGAAGCTGAGTGGTCCGATGCAAGCCTTGGAGCGTAAGCTCACCGGTCAGGCTGCTGCGACTCGGCCGTAAGGTCAGCCGAAGCTGAGCGGTCCGATGCAGGCCCTGGAGCGTAAGCTAACCGGCCACCCGTGGAGCGACGGGCATGTTGTGGAAAACCCAGCACGTAGCTAGGGTCGGCACACGCTCGATGGCCGAAACTGGGGAGACTACAAGGATCGAGGATCCAGCCTGTCACCCAGTCGGCAGTTGATCAAAGATCGCAGGAAACAACAAATGTAGCAAAAAAAAAAAATATATATATCTATCTTTTTTCCCCGGACCAATGGGCCCGAAGGGAGCCATGTCCTACTCCTTGCTAGACAGAAAAAAACTTATCTGCGAAGATGCAGACTGAGAGGGTATACCCAGAGGGTCCGCCCCCTGGGCGGTACTGTAGAAGGTGTGATGCAACACTTTTACAAGTTTTTCTGCCTAGTCACTCCTAATTAACGGATAATACCCACTTTGTCAATAGAGAAGCTGTGTTGGTCCATGGACGAAAGAGTAAGTCTTTTTGGGGATGTCTCTTCTTGCTTTGCACATTTAGTGAGTGACTTTTGCCCATTCTTCTTTGCAAAATATCTCAAGCTCTGTCAGATTGGATTGAGAGCATCTGTGAACAGCAATTTTCAAGTCTTGCCACAGATTCTGAATTGTATTTAAGTCTGGACTTTGACTGAGCCATTCTAACACATGAATACATAAATATGCATCGATCTAAACCATTCCATTGTAGCCCTGGCTGTATGTTTAGGGTTCTGCTGGAAGGTGAACCCCTGCCCCAGTCTAAAGTCTTTTGCAGACTCCAACAGGTTTTCTTCTAAGATTGCCCTGTATTTGGCTCAATCCATCTTCCCAGCAACTCTGACCAGCTTCCCTGTCCCTTCTGAAGAAAACATACCCACAACATGATGCTTCCACCACCATGTTTCATGGTGGGGATGGTGTGTTCAGGGTGATGTGCAATGTTTGTTTTCCACCACACATAGCGTTTTGCTTTTAGGCCAAAAAGTTCAATTTTGGTCTCACTGACCAGAGCACCTTTTTCCACATGATTGCTGTGTCCCCCACATGGCTTCTCGTAAACTGCAAACAAGACTTCTTATGGCTTTCTTTCAACAATGGCTGTCTTCTTGCCACTCTTTCATAAAGGACAGATTTGTCAAGTGCACGACTAATGGTTGACCTGTGGACAGATTCTCCCACCTGAGCTGTGGATCTCTGCAGCTCCTCCAGAGTTACCATGGGCCTCTTGGCTGCTTCTCTGATTAATGATCTCCTTGCCTGGCCCGTCGGTTTAGGTGGATGGCCATGTCTTGGTAGGTTTGCAGTTGTGCCATACTCTTTTCATTTTACAGATGATGGATTGAACAGTGCTCTGTGAGATGTTCAAAGCTTGTGATATTTTTTTATAACCTAACTCTGCTTTAAACTTCTCCACAACTTTATCCCTGACCTGTCTGGTGTGTTTCTTGGCCTTCATGATGCTGTTTGTTCATTAAGGTTCTCTAGCAAACCTCTGAGGGCTTCACAGAACAGCTGTATTTTTACTGAGATTAAATTACACACAGATGGACTCTATTTGCTAATTAGGTGACTTCTGAAGGCAATTGGTTCCATTAGATTTTAGTTAGGGGTATCAGAGTAAAGGGGGCTAATTACAAATGCATGCCACACTTTTCACATATTTATATGTAAAAAAAAATGAAAACCATTTATCATTTTCCTTCCACTTCACAATTTTGTGCCACTTTGTGTTGGTGTATCACCTAAAATCCCAATAAAATACATCTATGTTTTTGGTTGTAACATGACAAAATGTGAAAAATTTAAAGGGGAGTGAATACTTTTTCAAGGCACTGTAAATAAATAAATAAATATTAGACATGTGCACTGCCGAAAAAAAAAAATCGTTTTCGTTTTTTTGCTTTTTTCGGAAATTCGAAAATCCGAATTTCCGAAATTCCGAATTTCGGAAATTCCGAATTTCGAAAATCCGAATTTCCGAAATTCGGAAATTCGACATTTCGGAAATCCGAAAATCCGAAAATTCAGAAATTGAAAAATTCAGAAATTCGAAAATTCGGAAATTGAAAAATTCGGAAATTGGGAAGTTCGAAATTTCGGAAGTCCGAAAATACGAAAATTCGGAAATTGAAAAATTCGGAAATTCGGAAATTTTGGAATTAACTAATTTCTCTAAATTCGTGAAAAACGAATTAGAAACTAAAATAAGTTGCACATGTCTAATATATATATATATATATATATATATGCATGCACACACATTGGCAGTATAGACATAAAAAAGATTTTGTAGATAGAACAGTAAACATTTATACATTTCTGTTTGTCTGGAGTTGCACTTTAAATCTGTGTGCATGGAGCCCAAATTTTCATAAACTTTCTTCATATCCCTTAACTTATTTGTCTATTAAAATATCACTCTATCTATCTATCTATCTATCTATCTATCTATCTATCTATCTATCTATCTATCTATCTATCTATCTATCTATCTATCCAACTATCTATCTATCTATCTATCTCCAAAGCATCTATCTATCTACCTGTAGCGCCCTCCTCACTCCCCTCTTTCTCTCATCTGCGTCTCGTCTCTTGTCTAGGGGTATATTAGAGGGGAGGGAGCGGGGACACCACGCCTGGCTTCCACCACAGCTGTGCACCTGGATCCTCCCTCCAAGAGTCACCTTGAACAATGTCTGTTAGGAAATGAACCCCACACCATTAAGGTTCAACACTCCTTTATTCTTCTTGAATGAACACAATCAGTTGAACTCCCTTAGTAGGAACAGAACAGGAAAGGAGGTGTGGATGCGAATAGGCCCAGACACAATGTAGTTCTCCACTTTCCTTCCTGAAAGTGGGTTACGGTATCCGCATGAGGGGGAATTTCCTTCCAGGCGGTTTCCGACGAGAGGCTCACCTGTCACCGGCAATATGCTGCACCGGGTCTTCAAGTGAGGAGCTCCCCCCGGTCCATTACGCCTTCCGGATTCGGGCATCCAATCCCTGGGTACCCTAGGATCTCCTTCCCTCGCGGAACTCAGTGTTGGGCACTGAGCTCCAGGCCTCCATCCGAGTACCTCACCCCAGGCTAAAGGTGCCTGGGATGGAACACGACCTTCGGTTGTCCTCTAGGCCTAGGCCACCCAGAGGATCGACACGAACCACCGTCCGCAAGCTGAAGGTGCCTGGGACTTCGACCCCGTGACAAAGATGGCGGCCCCTTTATACCCTCTCCCAGCAAGCACGGCGGGTTCCTCGCTCCACCATACCGCTGCCGAGGGAGGACAAAAAGGAGGCACAGCACACAGCAATGATTAAACCCCAGCCCAGGGCAACAGCGCCACCCAATGGGCTGCAGGGAATTACACATCTCAATTTCTCTGTCAAATTCAAACCCACACCCGGGAAAGTACATACCCGCTACATACCTATCTATCTATCTCCAACGCTTCTATCTATCTATCTATCTATCTATCTATCTATCTATCTATCTATCTATCTATCACTCTATCTAATTTATCCTGTTCTATATATCCTATGTAACATATCTAGCCAACAGCTAATATTAAATCAATGTGCCCAAATTCTCATATCTAATTTTATGCTGTGCATATACAAAGCCGCTATGTCTTCAGGCTTTCAGAGCCAGTTCATACACTTTCTGCAGAAGCTGTAAATGCTCCAGGCACACATCAGATAAGTGAACTCAAACGTCTTAGTATCTCATTAACATGCTAAATCATTGCAGACATGGGAGGACACAACATGCATCTTTTATTAAAAAATATACTAATTAAAGCTTACACAATATGTGGAGTAATTTGACATTTTCCTCACACACTGTAACAAGTCAGCAAGACTGAAAACAAAACACGTAGAAAGCAATTAAGGATCATTGATTAGCTACTACGTGAGTGAGATATAGTTCTAGCATACAAGTTACAAAACCTCAGAAAGATGGAAAATTAGACTGCACAAACCAGGGAAAAAATATCCCAATTAATTTGACATTTTTTCATGTTAAGTAGTTCATATGATTTTTCTGTAGTTTCACACTTGACTAAAAATGACAAGGATATATATCATTATGCCATTAATCATTCCCATATATATCTGTTCTCCTTCCTCAGATGTCAGATGAAATGTTATACAATTTAAGGAAGGATATCATCATTAAAAGGGATGTGCTGGCGAAGTATAAAAACACTCCCCAGTGGTTGCTAAGGATAAACATTGAGCTTAGGGACAGTCTATAACCATTCTACGCAAGCTTTCTTGTAATTAGCAAAATGTTACTTCCTAGTAAACTTTTGCCATTCTGTACTTTGAATAAAAACAATTGCTTTAATGAGTCATCGCTTTTTCCAAAGGTCTGTCAAATTACACATACCCCTTGTTTAATTTTTTCTGTAGTGGGATCAAATTCACAGCTTTCACCTCCCCATTATTTTATAGGAAGTCTGGAGATTTTTTTTTCTGGGCTAAAAGGACTGGAGTCAATGAGGCTGATTTACTAAATTAATAGAGAATGTGTAAATAATCACCTTTAATTAGCCAATCATGTGAAAAACAAATTCATATTAGCTTATTTTATCTGCACATGATTAGATAGGTAATTGAAGTGAATATTCACACGATTTATTGTGTGAACATACTCAATTCCTTTAGTGAATCAGCCTCAAATGAGAAAAGCAGAATTTAGGAGGTTTGGTGTTTCAAGGGTATAATTGGATTCAAATGGCTCCTGATCATTAGTGGGGAACAAAAGCTGGTGTTGATAGCCTGGTCTGACCACTTGCAGTGGTGCATAGGGGAAACAGGTTAATAGGTCCTTCAGCAGGGGCTCTCAGCTCTATATAGCAAAATGTTGCCCATATGCATTACAATCTGATTATACATTCTTCCATACATTTATCAACAACAATGTATTGTAAGAGTCTACCTAAACATACTATTAAATTTTTACACCCTTGTAACACATAGAGGTTTTAGCTCTAAAGGAGATTGTTCAAACAGATTGGAACTTACTGTATGTTACCAGAATAAAAGCTCTTTAATCACAAGCAATGTTCATGGCATTTCATTCATTTCAAGCCAATGTTTGATTGCTGATAAACTGTGAAAAAATCAAATCTGATGGTCGTACATTTCCTTGAACCATATGATTATTCACATGACCAAAAGCTGGGGAGCATAGATAGAGTTGCCTACAAATTGACTATGTGTATGACTATAATAGGAGATTAGAGTGTAACTAAACCGAATTGCAAAAATTTAATATATTATAGCTTAGCAATCATTGAATGTGGTGACTGCATTTGTTTTCTTTTTTCAAGCTTCATTTATTTTCATCTAGTTGTGAGCGGGGCTGACTCAAACAGTGCACACAGGGCCTTTTTGCTCACTCTTCTCCTTTTTCCAGACTCTCTGTCATACATGCTTGCTAATACAAGGGACCAGTTGAGGCTGCGTGCATGTGGCATCAACATTATGGCAGTACCCCAACTTAGAAACAAGCCATACACCCCAGTGTTTCTGTATAATTACCTGATGCTGTCATACAGGTGCCTTCCAGTCCAACAATACATACACCTGCTCAGGGTGTGACACTTTGACGGAGACATCACAGAGCAGTGTCCTGTTCCACCAGTCCAGCTTGACTCTGCCACCTCTCTCCCAGTGACAGAACCATCAGGCACCAGTGCGGACCCCACGCACGTGCAAAAGTAACTTGTTTCTCTTCTGTACCACATGGCTAGGTCCCTAGGGTCTCTGCCACTTGGGTCCAATCATGGTTGCTGGGGCACCGACTATGCATTCACTATGCATGAGACCCATCACCACTGCCAGTATCGTTCCTATGCTATCTGGCTGTCATATCATTCTTCTCATGTACTTGTTGCCCCTAGCAACGGCATATCCCCGGTAACCCCCCCCTCCCTTGCGTGAATGCATTACAGGCCCTGTTCTTCCATATGCCATTACCACCATGCACCCCTTTTATAACTTCAGACCAGACTAGGACAACGTTTCAAAAGCTTTATTAGAAACTTTCAGCATAACTGTTCCAAAACAAAGTGCACAGTGTTTTCCCTAAACTAACCCCTAACACAGGCTTGTGGCTGCCCCAGTGTACTTGTACAGGCAAAAGTCCATACACAACAGAGTTCACAGTGGCAAATCTCTAGAGCTGGTGTTCTTCAGGGAGGACTGCAGGTCCCAGCAATCCCTTATAGCGCTACCCCCTAGAGGACCGCTGGATTTTTGGGTCCCCCTACCAGGCAACACACATTTTACAACTTGCATCCAGACACTAAAACCAGTCCTTGGGCTTGATTTTATGTTTTAGAGAGGGAACTTAACTTGGATAGGGATAAGGGATTACGGGATGCCTGATTGAGTTCAGCAAAAACTTGGTGGACAAGTTCTCATATATAACTTGCAGAAAAATGGATCCTAGACTGTAGTCCCTCTGGAATAATGTCAGTCTTTAATGAATCAGTAGCACATACTGTATCTTCTTGCAGAATCTCTATAGAAACATGTGATGGCAGAAAAAAACAGAGTAGGCGGGCGTGGCTTGGAGCGCGGCGTGGATGGACGCTGCTTGAGAGAGCTCCTGGTCTGCAGTTCAGGACGGGTGCTAAATCGGCCTCTTTACTAAAGATTATGAGCACATATTGCATGAGGGGGACACCTAGAAGACTCCTGCGCTCGATGGGAACACCGAAAAACAAACTTTAATCGGCAAATCTTAATAAATACCGCTATACAGGCAGTGGACGAAAATCCAAGATGGCGCCGGCAGCGAGGAAGGACAGAGGAGGTGACATGGAGGACGATGAGGTGTCTCTGCCCGCGTCGGAGGACTCTATGGGAGGTACTGTACAGGGTGATTGCCCCCTGACTTATGCCTCTATGACTGAAATCACTGCTGATATTAAGAACTCCTTCTCAATCGCCATTTCTGATATAAAAAATGAACTGCTCAGGCTCTCAGAACAAATGGCGGTTGCAGAGAGATCAGGAAAGAGAAGGGACAGAGCTCTAACTAGGCTGGATGATATTGCCGTATCCCATTCCCAGCACCTAATAGACACTAATAGGCATTTAGAAGACCTCGACAACAGAACCCGTAGGCACAACATCAGAGTAAGGGGTATACCGGAAACTACCCTGCCTGATCAAATTAAGCCTGCTCTCACCTCCATCTTCAATGGCCTCCTGGATAGGCCCGAGGCCTCACCTATTGAATTTGACAGAGCACATAGAGCCCCTAGACCCAGAGCTCCGGACAACAATCCCCCGAGAGATGTGATTTGCTGTCTCCCTAATTTTACCCTGAAGGAAGAAATCCTGCAGAAAGCTAGGGCAAGTGATCACATCATCTTCAATGAGACAGACGTACACTTGTTTCAGGATTTGTCACCAATCACTTTAAAGAATAGGAGAGCCCTAAGACCTTTGCTGGAAGTATTGAAAGAAAAGGAAATAAGATACAGGTGGAAATTTCCCTTTGCACTACAGGCTTCATATAACAGCAAGCAGTACCTTCTGAGGGTCCCAGAAGACCTGCAGGAATTTTGTGAAAGTCTACAAATAAACCCCATTGAATTACCAGACTGGTACGCTGAATTCAAGCTCCCACCTGCGATCAACAATCATCCGACAGCTTCTGGCCCTTCTCCAGATAAATCTCCATTTCGCCCCGGGCAGCCCAGGAGAGGCAGCCATAAGAGCAGCTTTCACTCTCCATTCCCTGGGGGCTCCAGACGGAGAGACGGCAGATAAAGATAATCCCACACTTAATCTGGAATGTGACACCTAAGCCTAGATAAAGCTGCCACATGTATTACACGGTCTTGTTTCCCCCTGTTCTGTTCTGTTAAACAAGTAACCCATACTTAAATAGAAAGGTTTATGGATAAATGCCGACCAAGCTGGCTGGCACCTACAAAACCACTAAATCTTACTTACGCTGGATCTCACTGTTCCTTTTTTTTTTCTCTTGCTTTTTTTTTATTTTTTATTTTTCTCCTCTTCTGTTTTCTTTACTGGAGTTAATGTAACTAACGTCCGCCACTAGAGGTCAGCACTCACCCAGAAATACCCATGAAGCTGTTATCACCATTACCTAGAGAAGGATCTGAACTAAAACAACGTTACTCACGCCTAACTAGAGAAAGGGGATATAATGTGATGAGAATGACTCTGTCTTACATGACTTTGCAGGCCTCATCATGGTTCATCTATCACATGATGTTAGCATACGAACCATACAGGACCAAAGAGGACTTTGCCATTCTACAACCCAATTGATGCCTTAAAAGCCAATGACTTTTCTTTCTCCTCTCCCTTTGCTTGTCTCCCACTAACATAGTAGGTTTCTCTTTGCTCCCCACCATATGAGAAAACCTCGCTACAGGTACGCTGAAGGCAGACCATATCATCGACCCTGCTAGGTCATACTACTCAACCCCTCTTCATTATGAGACATGGACTCAACACCTCAGCCACGGGAACTGTGAGTACACGCTTAACCCTCAGGGTTGATCATGGCCGCTGGCCGGATGAGAAATCAGATTTCTTGGACTACCACACCCCTGCTATAGGATCACCAGTTGGCCATACTTGGCATGAATGTTTCTTTAAGCTGACCGCCCAGCTCTATGTTTCTTTTTGTTTGCAAGGAGAGGTGAGAACCCTGCTGTGCCTCGGTGAAGGATATGGGGGGACGCAGTGGGGTGACGTGAAGGATGGCTCCCCGATAGGGGAATGCTGTTACTGGGTCGCTCGGCTGGGTCCCCGATATGGCCTTTTTTGAGTTCCAGCTGAATAGCTTGGTAGTAATGTTGTCTAGTAACCACAAGTTGACACAAATCGTTACTTAAATCAAAATTCTTACAGGTTTCTGTTATATATTTGGGACATGGTTTACCCCGAAATTACAAGGCTCAGAACAACACTCTCATAAAGGATATAAATATCCCGTCCCACCCCTGCAGACCCCCACATTTACACATACCCTAATTTTTACGGAAATCTACATCCTCCCACAAAGACTCCTCCCACCATCCCCCGAAAGTCGTCAGGGGTTGCCTTAAACACTAAGTATTCCTCTTTGTTCACTGCCTCTTCTCCTTTCGAATCACATTTTTGTAGGAATACAGGTAACCCTAGGCCCTACTCCCTTTCAAGGGTCACCTGAGGCCCAGACTCACCTTAGCCATTACTATATCAGACCTCTTCCCTTCTCCCTAAATCCCAATAGACCCTACCCGAGAGCTATTTCCTATATAACCAAAGGAGTACAAAATGTCCTTCTCTTTTCTAGGGATCTCACCCACAATAGTCTCACATGACGCTAACGGTCTTAACATACCGGAAAAACGAGCTAAACTTCTCAAGGAACTCAGAAAGGTCAAGCCCCTGGTTGTATTCATACAGGAAACACACTTTAAAGGACAGAACATCCCCAAAATAACTGACAATCTTTACACTGTGGCCCACCATGCGACAAACCCCCTAGCCAAGACGAAGGGTGTCTCCGTACTGATTAACAAAAACGCTCCACTCGAAATCAAACACCAACTGATAGACCCCGAAGGAAGGTACATCATATTAAAAGGCACTTGGGAAGGGTCACCGGTCACACTAGCTAATGTGTATTTCCTGAACAAATCCCATATCACATTCTGTAGTAAAATAATAAATGAACTGAAGTGGTTTGCAGAGGGCTGCATAATCCTTGGTGGAGATTTTAATGTACCCCTTTCACCACTCCAGGATACATCCACAGGACACTCACATGTCTCCTACAGAATACTGAAACGTATTAAGGCATTATTGCAATCTCTGACATTGGTGGACTCATGGAGATCGACCCACCCCACAGGGATTATACCTTCTTCTCGGTCCCTCATAAGAGATATTCCAGAATCGACTTAATTTTCATCACACAAAGAGATCTGCCCAGCCTGACCAGAGCAGAGACAGGTATCATCTCTTTGTCTGACCATGCTCCTACTGCAATCACAATGCAATTTAAACCACCCAAAAGCTCGATATTCAACTGGAGACTCAATGCAGCCCTACTAACGGACCAATCAATCCTTGATAGTACCCATTCCTCCATCCGGACTTATTTCCAAAATAACATGGACTCAGACACCAATCCCCTAAACAACTGGGAGGCGCATAAAGCGGTGATTAGGGGTGAACTGATGAAATGGGGAGCCAGGAGGAAAAGGGATAGAGAGAAGGAGATATCTCAATTATCCAACACAATAGCCAGACTAGAACTCCAGCATAAAAAATCACTGTCCACCCAGGTTGAAGCAGAACTTACCCACAATAGACAATCCCTAAAGCACATATTAGACTTACAAATCCCAAAAACACTATTGTTTAAAAAGAATATTTTTTACGAACATGGAGACAAAAGTGGGAAATACCTGGCCAGAGCCCTGAAAGACACTAAGACAGCGAACCATGTACATGCCATCCGCAATATTCAAGGTACACTAGAACGTGAACTGGAAAATATTGCAAAAATATTCCATAATTTCTACGACAAACTTTATAACCTACCCACCCAACACAGACCTCTCCATGTGGTGGCTCCCAGGGGTGAGATGCTCAAGGAATTTTTAATAAATAGCAAGATGCCTTCCCTCCTTGGTGAGGACATCTCATCCCTGGAAGAACCCATCACAGTGGACGAGATACAGGAAGCAATCAAAGCTCTGAAAACAGGGAAAAGCCCAGGCCCAGATGGATTTACATCCCAGTACTATAAGACCTTTACCCAGCTTCTGACGAATCCCCTTCTCAGGACATTCAATTACCTGTCCAAAAATAAGCATAATTTTAACGCACTACTTAACGCACATATAGTGGTGGTCCCAAAACCTGACAAGGACCATTCTGATTGCACTAATTTCAGGCCAATCTCATTATTGAACGTCGACATTAAACTGTTGGCAAAAATTCTGGCTAATAGAATTAAACCTTTACTCTCCCAAATAATTGGCCCAGAACAGGTCGGATTTATGCCGGGAAGAGAGGCCAAAGACAATATCACCAAATCCCTTAACCTTATTCACCAGGCGAAATGTGCAAAGATCGAGGGCCTCCTCCTGTCTACCGATGCGGAGAAGGCCTTCGATAGGGTTTCATGGGACTATATGCTAGCTACGTGTTCTCATATAGGTCTTGGAGAGAATATGCTAAATTGGATTCAGACCCTCTATGTCAACCCCCAAGCCAGAATCAAGATTAATAATGTTCTATCTGACCCAATAAAAATTCACAATGGCACTCGTCAAGGATGCCCCCTCTCCCCCCTACTTTTCATTCTATCGCTGGAACCCCTGATTAAGACCATAAATAACTCACACGACATTAGAGGTTTCACTGTTCTGGAAAACGAATACAAAGTAGCTGCATATGCAGATGACCTTCTCTTTTTTATCACGCAGCCACACATATCTATTCCTAACCTTACAGAGATCTTTAAAACTTTTGGATTTGTCGCTAATTTCAAAATTAATCAAACAAAATCTGAAGCCCTTAACCTGAATTTAGACCCCAAAACCTATGACCTACTTAAGAGTAATCACAAATTCAAATGGGAATCAAACACCCTTAAATATTTAGGAATTAAGCTGACCCCATCTATAGACAGTCTCTTCTCAGCAAACTTTGTCCCCCTATTACATTCTATTAATGCAGATCTGCAGAAATGGACCCCCAAGCTCTTTTCCTGGTTTGGAAGAGCGTCCATTTTAAAGATGACTATCCTCCCAAGACTGCTTTATTTTTTTAATGCCTTACCAATCAAGATACCCTCCTCCTTCTTTTCGAAGCTGCAAAAAATTCAAGGATGCTTCCTATGGGCTGGGAAAAAATCAAGAATAGGTTTGAGGTTCCTTGCACTTCCGAAGAACAAGGGGGGTATTGGCTTACCTGACTATAGGAAATACTATATAGCCTCCCATATCTCTAGGATAATAGACTGGCATTGCCACGACACTCACAAAGACTGGGTACAACTAGAACGGGATCACAACAAGAAACCCATTCTATACTTCCCCTGGTCAGCCTCTTCAAAACACACCAGGAAAATTACCAACCCATTCGTAGCAGCCACACTGGATATTTGGCACAAAATAGCTGTCCCTTACTAACTAGCGACAATCCCGGGCCCATTGACACCGATTGCAGACAATCCAGATTTCTCACCAGGTGAAAACCGACTGAGACTTCCAATCCCCACTGCCACTGGTAAACTGCTGGCCACCCACTGTTTGACTGACGGCAAGGCCAAATCATCAGCTGCCCTGAGAAACGAATTTGGTGAACCGACACTCAATCCTTGGACATTTTTACAGCTGAAAGACTTTCTGATCAACAGGAGGCATAAAAACGCATACTGTGGGAATCTGACCCAGTTAGAGAATATTTGTCTTTCGAGATCCCAAATTTCTAACACAACATCCCTGGCATATTCCTGGCTGGGTCATACCCAAACAGACACATGCAACAAACACAAACACAAATGGGAAACTGATCTAGGTCTTACACTCAGCGACACACAATGGGAAAAGGCATGCATTTTTGCTCATAAATGCTCTCTGAGCACAAGGTACCAGGAAATCTCGTATAAAATATTAACCCAGTGGTATGTGACCCCGGTGAAGTCCAAAAAATGGTCAAACACCTCCTCAGACATCTGTTGGAGATGTAACAAAGAGCCCGGTTCTTTTCTGCATATTTGGTGGACGTGTCCCCCAATCCTTGGCTATTGGTCCCAAGTAAAGTTCTGGATAAAACACATTACGGATACTAGGATCGACCTAAACGCTGCAGCATGCCTTCTGCACATTAACCACTTTACAATTAGCAAATATAAAAATGCGTTAACAAGGCATCTATTAATAGCTGCAAAAACACTTATTCCACTGCATTGGAAAACTGCTCATACACCAACGGTCAAGGATTGGTTGGACAGGGTAATGTTCATACACAAAATGGACGAAATGTTAGCGATGAAAAAGGAAACAACTGAAAGTTTCCATACACTTTGGCAACCTTGGGATCTATTCCGGTACTCTGCTGAATTCCAAACTCTGATGAAGTAGGTTGCCCATAGATTTACATTTAGGGCAATAAGTTCTGTGATACCCTATTCTAATGTAGTAGTACTTATTTTCTCTTTGCTTTAGGACACAGTCATATTGTATGTGTGACAGACTGTACTCTAGAATGAGGTGTTGCTCAAATTAAGACTAGAGGATATCCAAACCTTGAATCGATACTACATCTCCCGCCTACCTATAGTCCTCCTCCCTCCAGTCATTCCCTCCCTCCTTTCTTCTCAACCCTGCCTTCTGTCTCCCCCTCTACTCATCCCCTTTTTCCCCCTCTACAAATAAGAATTATTATGCTAAAATTATTGCCCATATCTACACTGTATGTATTCTTTAACCTCGTAATCCTGTCTCTCTGTATTTGGAAAGTGTAACATATTTGTTGATTACGGATTTTTGCTGTTATAATACCAATGTTAATAATCTGTAACAATTATCTTTCAATAAAACTTTGATTGTGAAAAAAACAGAGTAGTCCATCGAGTCTGCCCGTTTTTTGCTATGTTTTTTTTTTTTTGTCATAGTATAGATCTATATTTGTCTCAAGCATGTTTGAATTTACTGTTGACTGTCTTACTACCTGCTGGAAGTTTATTCCAAGCATCAACTACCCTTTCAGTAAAATAATACATTCTAAGATTACTTTGGAACTTTCCTCCAGTTAGTTTGAGGTCATGTCCCCGTATTCTTGATTTTGGTTTTGTATTGAAAATACTGCCCTCTTGAACTCTTAACCCTTGATGTATTTAAAGGTTTCAATTAGGTCTCCCCATTCCCTTCTTTCCTCCAGACTGTAAATAATAAGTTCCTGATGTCGCTCTCGATATGCTTTATCCCCCAGACCTTTCACCATTTTTGTTACCCATCTCTGGACTCGTTCTATCTTATCAATATCTTTCTGTAAGTGAGGTATCCAGAACTAGACACAGTTTTCTAAATGAGGTCTCACTAAAGATCTATATAGGGGTATGAGAACCTCTTTCCTCCTGCTAGTGATCCTTCTATTGATGCATCCTAGAATTCTATTCGCTTTTCCCACTGCCTGGTAACACTGTTTGCTCATTTTGCAATCATCTGAAATAAGTACCCCTAAATCTTTTTCCGCTGTAGTGCTGGCCAGCACTGTACCCCCAATGTTGTAGTCTCTCAAGGGATTCTTTTTCCTAAGTCCATTACTTTTTATTTAGAAACATTGAACTGCAGTTTCCACTGCTTTGATTAATCTTCCAACAATGCCAAATCATGCTCCATGTTACAGACAACTCCAGGGATATCAACTCTTTTACACACCTTTGTGTCATCAGCAAAAAGACCTACCTTGCCCAACAAACCTATAGTTATATCACTTACGTATAGATTAAATAGAACAGGACCCAGAACAGAGCCTTCTTGTACAGCACTAGTGACTGGTCTCTGTTCTGAGTAAACCTCATTTAAGTCCTAGCTTGTACAGCTTTTGTATTACATCATTATGTGGAACTGTAACAAATGCCTTGCTGAAATCAAGATATGCTATGTCCACAGCACCACCCTGGTCCAAAACATTGGTAATATAGTAAACAAATGTAATCAGATTAGTCTGACATGATCTGCCCTCATTAAAGCCATGCTGCTTTGGGTCCAGCAAGTTGTGTATTTTTAAGTGATCCTTTTTTTTTCAGGAGTGATTCCATTAACTTGACTACAGCTAATGGTAAACTCACTGACCTGTAATTGCCAGCTTCTACCTTGCTGCCCTTCTTGTACAATATTAGATGTCCGCCAGTCAAGGGGAACTTCTCCTGCTAGAAGAGATTAATTAAAAAGACCTGTTAATGGTCCAACAACTATACCTCAAAGTTCTCTAAGAACTCTGGGATGAATACCATAAGGGCCCTTTGCTTTATTAAGCTTTACCGAGCCAGTTCCTCCGCTACCTCTATCTCCAGAAATCCTAAACAATGAACCGTCATTACTAGAACCAATATGATTCCACAACTCTTTCCCCATTTCTCAGTTTAAATGCATGTTCAAAAAACTCTTAAATTCCCAGTGGCGTCACAAGGGTTGGTATCACCTGGTGCAGTAAAACATGGTGTCACCCCCTCCCCGGGGAATGGATGGAGCCAGGATTGAATCAGGGGAATGGATGGAGCCAGGATGGAATGGGGGGGGTGGATGAAGCAGGGATGGGATCGGGGGGATGGAAGGAGCTGGGATGGGATTGAGGGAATGGATGGAGCTGGGATGGGGGGGTGGAGCTGGGATGGGATGGGGGATGGATGTAGCTGGGATGGGGGGTGGATGGAGCTGGGATTGGATCAGGAGGGTTGGAGCAGTAATAGGATCGGGGGGTGCATGGAGCTGGAATGGGATGGGGGTGGATGGAGCTGGGATGGGATCGGGGGGATGGATGGAGATGGGATGGGATCTTTGATTTTGGGGGGTGGGGGTTAGAGGATATGTGCTAGCGGGTGCTTTGGGAGGGGAGAGGAATTGTGCTGGGGGGTTAAACTTAAATTTTTCCCCCACCCCTCCTTTTAGCACAAGTAATTTCTAACCCGAAACAAAGCACCCCTAGAACATATCCTCAACCCCCCCCCTAAAATGACTCCTGTCAGCATTGATGTCCCCCTCCTCTGCAATACCTTGACCCCGGGCAGGTGCTGTGGAGTGCTGTCCCTGTTCCTCCCTCTCTGCTCTTCTTCCTGGTCTGTGTACATCGTCGGAGCTGAGGAGGAGGCGGCTAAAGTCTGGTCAGCAGTGAGTGCAGCCAGCAGGCAGAGAGATGATTGCAGCGTGTGGGACAGTCAGTGTCAGACTCCGGGCACCTCTGTGTCTGTCTCTGTCTCTGCCTCTCTTCCTCCTCCCTCACTCTCCCCGCACATTGCATGCAGATGAGACCTGTAAGGGAAGGAGGGAGCCGCGGCGACGGTGCCAGTCTCAGCCTGGTGTCACCCTCTGGCGGGTGTCACCCGGGTGCAGACCACACCCCCGCCCCCCCCCCTAGCGACACCACTGTAAATTCCATACTAAGAAGCTCAGTGCCCTTGTGTGAGAGGGTTGCAGACGATCTCTTTTGTGCAGCTCAACTGTTGAAAATCCTGGCCCAAATTATGAAAATCCTTCTTTACAGAATGCACATCATTCTGGGACAAATCATTTGTACAAAGTGTGACAGCAGGAAGGTAAAGTCACCTGGTTGCATCCAGGGGGGTAGATATATTTCGCCCAGATTCAGGCTTTACGCCGACTTATACAACTAGGTGGAGAGTTGTATAAGGCTAGTGGGCTCATGGATGACTCATACCTCTAGGGAGAGTGTGGGGCGTCGTGCAGACAGAGATGAGGAGACCAGCTGAACCTTATCAGCTCATTTAGGCCTCTATAAGAACTCCCAGCTTCATTAGATGTTAGCTCATGCCTGGAACCAGACCTGTGTGGACTGTCTAGGGAGAGTGAACCCCTGTGCGGTGAGGCAAAGCCTGTGTGGCTATTTGTTTGGACCTTTACTAAACCAGGGACTTAGGGACTAGGACAGCACTAGGCTGATCCCAGTTGTTAGTTAGGAAACCTGTATGTTTAGTCAGAGGTCAACTTGACCAGGATTTATTTTGGTTATGTTTCTTTTGCTTTGCTGTGTTTTGTCACTGTAAATAGAAAATAAACCGCACCTTTTTTGATTTTGAAAACCACAACCTCCGTTTGCTGGGCCTGTTTTGTGTGGGGAGCCCATCCCGGGGGTCACACACACCCGCTGCCGAGCTAACCCCCTCACAGTTGGTGGAGAACCAGTGGCAGTTTTTTTTAAGCCAGCATGGAGGAGATACTGAAGCAGCTGGCTCTAGCAAATGCCAATCAACAGCAGACAAATGCAGGTTTGCAAAGGAGCCTTGCAGCCCAGCAGCAGACAAACGCAACTTTGCAACAGAGTCTGGAGGCTCAGCAACGAGCCCAGCAGCAATCTGAGGCCCGCTTCATAGACCTGTTGCAGAAGCAAGAGCAGAGACTACAACAACAGATGGAAGCAGTAATGCAGCAACGTCCGCAGACCAGTGAGGAAAGCCGTCCCACTAATACCGCGTCCTTTGGGGTGAGTCGTTTATTGACAAAAATGACTGGAGAGGATGATCCAGAGGTATTTTTGACCACATTTGAAAGGACCGCTGAAAGAGAAAAGTGGCCTGAGGAGCAGTGGGCTGGACTGGTGGCTCCTCTGTTAACTGGTGAATCGCAGAAAGCTTACTATGACCTAGAGCCTAACCAAGCAAAAGACTATGTGATGCTAAAAGCTGAAATATTGGCAAGGCTGGGTGTCACCCAGGCTGTCCGGGCTCAGCGTGTGCATAACTGGACTTTCCAGCTTAGAAAACCCCCCAGGTCTCAAATGTATGATCTCATTCACCTGAGCAGAAAGTGGCTACAGCCAGAGACTTTGTCCGCACCAAAGATTGTGGAACGTGTTGTAATGGATCGGTTTTTGAGAGCTCTTCCTACTGCCATCCAAAAGTGGGTAAGCCATGGAGACCCAGAGACGGCCGATGGTCTTGTGGATCGTGTGGAGAAATA
The DNA here is from genome assembly GCA_029206835.1 of Rana muscosa. NCBI lineage: Eukaryota > Metazoa > Chordata > Amphibia > Anura > Ranidae > Rana > Rana muscosa. The sequence goes on along the minus strand of CM055117.1, from coordinate 642,758,199 downwards.
CTTGGCTACAGAGAACCTGACGGCCTCTTCCAGAGACACTCGGACTTTCCACCCTAAGACCAGACCATCCCCAGGGGCGGATAAGAGGATTCCAAGGGGTGAGGGTGGAGAGAGTGAGAGGGTGGGAGCTCTACCCCAAGTTTGGCGAGAACAGCCTGGGAAATCAGCGGCTCAAGAGGCGGCAAGAAGGATCGTTTGCTACCGCTGCCGGCAAGCGGGACATATTGCAGCCAATTGCCCGGTTGTGGAGGAACCCATGCAGTGTGACTTTCTGACGGGCAGACGTCAGTCGCTGTGTGCGACAGTCGCATGCACTGCCATTCGAGGAACTGAGAAACATTTATGCAAAATGTGTGTTAATGGTAGAAATGTTGTGGTATTGCTGGATTCAGGTAGCCTTGTGACCCTGATAAAGGCTGAGTTAGTTAAAACAGAGGTCTCTGGGAATAGCAAGGTAGCTGTTATTTGTGTGCATGGGGACACCCGAGAGTATCCAGTGACTACAGTGTGTTTCGAGACCCCCAAAGGTACCCTCTCTCATCCGGTGGGCTTAGTATCTCAGTTACCGCATGACGCCATTGTGGGAAGGGATTTTCCGAAGTTCTGGGAACTGTGGGATGATCCTGAGCCCCTCACTGGTGCCCCTATGTACCAGGAATGTGGTAGCCAGAACTCCCCTGAGAGTGGTGAGGACTCTCCGGAATTTCCCTTATCAGTATTGGCAGGGGAGACTCAAGAAACTGGAGAGGAGCCCACCTCCTCAGACGAAAACCTACCGTCTGTGGAGTTTTCTGATCTTGAGGTTCACAGGGAAAACTTTGCCACAGAACAGTTGAAAGACCCCGCCCTAATAAAGGCACGGGAAAACGTAGTGAAAATAGATGGTGAGTTAGTGAACCCAGATAATACCTGCACTTACCCATACTTCAGCGTAGAGAAGGACCTACTGTATCGGGTGGCAAAAAGGGCAGAAGAAACCGTTGAGCAGCTTGTGGTGCCCAAACCTTACAGGAAGTTGGTGTTGAGTTGGCCCATGGGCACATTCTTGGAGGTCATCTGGGGACAGAGAAAACCCGAGAGAGGGTATTACAGAGATTCTATTGGCCGGGGGTGATGAAGGACGTAGAAAATTATTGTTCCTCCTGCCCTGTGTGTCAGAGGTTGGCCCCGATGCCACATTTCCGTAGCCCGCTGGTCCCTCTACCCATCATTGAGGTCCCGTTTGAGAGGATCGCCATGGATTTGGTAGGTCCTATAATCAAGTCCGCTAGGGGGCACCAGTACATATTAGTTATAATGGACTATGCCACCCGTTATCCAGAAGCGATCCCTCTCCGAAATACCTCGGCCAAAACCATAGCCAAAGAGCTATCTCTTGTTTTTAGCCGGGTGGGTATTTGTAAAGAACTGCTTACGGACCAAGGTACACCCTTTATGTCCCGGGTTATGAAAGAGCTGTGTAAATTGTTCAAAGTGACGCAATTGCGTACGTCTGTGTATCACCCCCAAACCGATGGGCTGGTTGAAAGATTCAACAAAACCCTAAAACAAATGTTGAAGAAAGTGGTGGATAGAGATGGAAAGGATTGGGACTGTTTACTTCCTTATTTGATGTTTGCTATTAGGGAGGTGCCCCAATCCTCTACGGGATTCTCCCCCTTTGAGTTACTGTATGGGAGACACCCAAGAGGGCTGTTGGATATTGCCAAGGAAACTTGGGAAAGTGAGAGTTCTCCCCACAGGAGTGTGATTGAGCATGTCGCCCTGATGCAAGATCGAATTGCACAGGTAATGCCCATCGTGAAGGAACATTTGGCCCAAGCGCAGTTGGCACAGCAGAGAGTGTACAACCGTGGAGCCAAGACCCGTACCTTTTCCCCGGGGGATAGGATATTGGTACTTGTCCCTACGGTTGAAAGTAAATTCCTTGCCAAATGGCAAGGCCCCTACGAGATAATGGAAAAAGTGAGCGAAGTGAATTACAAGGTCAGACAACCAGGAAGGCGAAAGCCCGAACAGATCTATCACGTTAATCTGTTGAAAGCCTGGAGGGATAGAGAGTCCCTAGTCACAGACACTTGGTCACCAGCTCAAACTGGTTGCGTGATTCCTGAGGTTGGAATAGCAGCCACCTTGTCACAACCCCAACAACAGGAGGTTAAGGAGTTTGTGCTTCGCAACAAGGAGGTATTCTCTGAGCTGCCGGGACAAACATCTGGGGTAGAGCATGACATCATTACCCCGCCCGGTGAAAGGGTGAAGTTAAAACCCTATCGGATCCCAGAGGCTCGACGGGAGGCAATACGGGAGGAAGTACAGAAAATGCTGAACTTAGGGGTGATAGAGGAGTCCCAAAGTGATTGGTCTAGTCCCATCGTGTTGGTGCCTAAACCGGATGGGAGCTGGCGATTTTGTAACGATTTTCGTCAGTTGAACAAAGTTACAAAATTTGACACCTACCCCATGCCACGTATAGATGAGTTGATCGACCGGCTGGGAACAGCCCGATACATGACGACTCTTGACCTCACAAAAGGGTATTGGCAAATCCCCCTGGCCAAGTCGGCCAAAGAGAAAACCGCATTTGTAACCCCAGACGGGGCGTTCCAATATAAAAGAATGCCGTTCGGGTTACAGAATGCGCCGGTCACATCTGCCAAAAGTGCAAGCAGTCCTGGACTCTGTTCGGGAAGCGGGGTTTACGGCTAACCCCAAGAAGTGTACCATTGGGCAGGAGGAGGCCAAATATCTTGGGTACACCATTGGGAGGGGAGTAATAAAACCCCAACTCAACAAAGTCGAGGCCATCCAGAGTTGGCCACGTCCCAACAGCAAGAAGCAGGTACGAGCCTTTCTGGGAATCGCTGGGTATTATCGGCGATTCATTCCCCACTTTGCTTCTAAGGCTGTGCCCCTAACCAACCTGACGAAGGGGAAAGGGTCGGTCATGATTAAATGGACCCCCGAGGCTGAGGCAGCATTCCAATTCTTGAAACAAGCCTTATGTAGCCAGCCAGTGTTGTACTCACCCGACTTCTCTAAAGACTTTGTCGTACAAAGTGATGCGTCAGATGTGGGGTTAGGAGCAGTATTGTCCCAGGTCTGGAACGGGGAAGAGCACCCAGTCATTTACCTCAGCAGGAAGTTGAAGCCCCATGAGGTAAATTACGCCACCGTTGAAAAGGAGTGTTTAGCGGTGAAGTGGGCTCTAGATTCCCTTCGGTACTACCTGCTAGGTAGGCACTTTGACATGGTTACGGATCACGCTCCGTTAAAGTGGATGGCTCAAAACAAGGAAACAAATAGAAGAGTGAATAGGTGGTTCCTGGCCCTCCAGGAATTCAACTTCACAGTAAAGCATCGCCCTGGCGTTCAAATGGGGAATGTGGATGCTTTGTCTCGAGTACATGAATGCCTGATTGCTGGTGTTCCAACCCCGAGGTTAAAACAAGAGGGGGGGGTATGTGACAGCAGGAAGGTAAAGTCACCTGGTTGCATCCAGGGGGGTAGATATATTTCGCCCAGATTCAGGCTTTACGCCGACTTATACAACTAGGTGGAGAGTTGTATAAGGCTAGTGGGCTCATGGATGACTCATACCTCTAGGGAGAGTGCGGGGCGTCGTGCAGACAGAGATGAGGAGACCAGCTGAACCTTGTCAGCTCATTTAGGCCTCTATAAGAACTCCCAGCTTCATTAGATGTTAGCTCATGCCTGGAACCAGACCTGTGTGGACTGTCTAGGGAGAGTGAACCCCTGTGCGGTGAGGCAAAGCCTGTGTGGCTATTTGTTTGGACCTTTACTAAACCAGGGACTTAGGGACTAGGACAGCACTAGGCTGATCCCAGTTGTTAGTTAGGAAACCTGTATGTTTAGTCAGAGGTCAACTTGACCAGGATTTATTTTGGTTATGTTTCTTTTGCTTTGCTGTGTTTTGTCACTGTAAATAGAAAATAAACCGCACCTTTTTTGATTTTGAAAACCACAACCTCCGTTTGCTGGGCCTGTTTTGTGTGGGGAGCCCATCCCGGGGGTCACACACACCCGCTGCCGAGCTAACCCCCTCACAAAAGGTATACAACAACATCAACATTGCAATCTCCATTAGCTTTTATTTATTTATTTTTAAATGTGCCTTTTATCTCTTCTAACAGTAGCCCCAGGCAAACACCTAACTTCCTTTGACACTTCCACATGATTTCCTAAAGAAACACCACTTACAAATGAATCAGCAACAAGAAAATGATTTCTCTATTTAGAAGCCTTATCCACAACACTTGCCTGGATTGCAACCTCAGATAAAACAGTTACCTTTGGCTGTGTGAGACTAAAAACGACATGTTTCTAATCCACAGGCCTTACTCTTCCTGACCCAATAGTTGTCTACGTCATCCTTCTCTTACGTAGTCTTTGAGGAAGAGGTGGCTTTTTTCAGAGCACTAGCTTCTAGAACTTTCTGGTTGTTTATAGAACCAGGAGGATGCACCAGAAGCCTGACCTGTAGAGCCCTCCAGCCTGACCTACATCTGAACCCAAAGCAATTACCCAGACTTACTTAAGCTACTGGGAGTCAGCTAACTTTTCTCACCAACCCCCTACATGTGGAAGGGTCCTTGTAAGAGAAACCCGGGTAACAAACACGCAGTAGTGCGCAGGCGTGGACAGTCTAAGAAATGCACAAGAAAAGACATGTACTGGCGCATGCGTGAGCGAGCGTGGGCGCGAGCAGGCACGCACGCGTGTACGTGCATGTGCACGCATTGGCGCCAGTCCGCCTATTTAAACCTGCCAGTGACATGCATACTTTGCTGAGTGGTCTTTTCAGCTAGTGCCTGTTTACCCAATCTGTACCAGTGCCTTGTATCTTGACCCGGCTTGTCTGAACCTTCCTGCTGACCTCCGCCTGCCTACTTGTGACCCCGGCTTGTGCTTGACTCTGCTTCTGCCTGATGTTCCTGTGCCTCATTGCCCGACTATGTACTGAACCTGGCCTGTGTCCCATCTTTGCCTCTGCCTCACGTCTCGGTACCTGCTCTGCTCGGCTGTTGATGGCCCCCTGGCTCACGTTCCAGTTGCTGATCTAGCGACACAGGGCTCCTGCTCTCTGTTCCAGCCCAGCGCTCTCCAGTCACCTGGTTCTTGCCAAGACCCAGCCAGAGCCATCTGCTACAGCGGCCCTCGTGCCACTCTGTGTCCTTCACTCCCTGTCACCACTACCAGGGGTGTTGGACAGGAGGTGCAAGAGAGCTCTACAGCTTGATCTCCACCAAGTATGTGACAGTCCTAGAGGCAGTCAAGGCTCTCTGGTAGCTGCAGCAGCTCTATGAAGTGGCTGGAGATTACATGCTGTGTTCTGTCTGTGTCTTCCAATGCAGGCTGTGTGACTGGTCAGAGCCCTCACCCCTTTTATCATCATCACAGGGAAAGAGAGCTCAACAAAAAATGGGGGGGAAACAGGTTTAACTTCCTCCCAGCAGGGGCAGCAGCTGTCTTACTAACCAGCATTTCTACCTGCTTACGTGGTGATTAGCAAGTAACACACCACCTGTCTTTGTCTGGCCACATTCACTCCTTCACTGTATCTATTGAGAAGTTATGTAGCCATCCTTGGACAGCAGTATTGTCAATAATTGGAGAGGGTAATGTCATATGGACTAGTAGATTTAGACAGACTTTACATAGGTGACTAATACTTTTTAAAGTGTTTGTAAAGGCTGAAGTTTTTATTATCTTCATGCATTCCCTGCATGAAGGTAAAAAAAAAAACTTTAATGTGTAGCAGCCTCTAATACTCATCTGAGCCCAATCTTGCTCCAGCAATGTGCACTAGAGCCTCGGCTCTCTGGGGAGTCTGCCCTCTTCTGTGTCAATCACAGCAGTGAGCCAGTGAGGAGAGAGGGGGTGGAGCGGGACGGGGCCAAGCCGCGACTCTGTGTGTGAATGCACAAGCTGCTTGTCTGGGGGCACTTGACAGGAGGGAGGGGCCAGAGCAGGCAAGTATACATGTTTGTTAATTAAAAAAACATTTTTTGACTTTAAAGGCCTAGTTCACACCATGGTGCAGAGACGTACGTTTTTCTGCGCACGTTCTACAAAGGCACAACAAAAACTAACCTGAAAACAAAGCCCTCCAGCAAACCGATGTAATGGCTGGAGGCAGCATCCATTTTCATCCGGTCTTCCTTTTGGGTCTAAGACTCCGGGTGTGTGAAAGATTGGAGCCACGATGATGTCACTCCCACGCATGCGCGGGGCAGCCACTATTCATGGCACAGGTATCTGAAGGAACGGCACTGGTGGCCATTCCTTCAGAGCGCATGCACTGTCATCGGCTGCATGTAATGTAAATATCTCCTAAACGGTAAACGTTTAGGAGATATTTACAGTACCTACATGTAAGCCTTATTATAGGATTATTATAGCCAATCAGCCAATCAATTATAGCCAATCAGCTTCTAACTTCAGCTTATTCAATTGGGCTCCATGCACACGGCACGTTAAAAAAGTCTTTCTGGAAGTTAGATTACTGGCAGGAAACTGCTTCTCTAAAATTGCATTTTTAATCGCATTTATGCGCATTTTAAGGGTTTTTCAGCGTCAAAATTTTTTAGCCGTTTTCGTAAAATGACACCAGCTTACATTCAGCTCTGAATTGTGAAAAACGCTGAACGTTCAGTATTTTTTGTGTCAGAAGAACTGCTTTTGAACTCAATTTTAGACAAGAGCCCATAAACTCCCCTGCTAATAAACTTCAAAAAACTTCCATGTGTGCATGGACACATAGGATAACATAGAGGGGAGTTTAAGGGCTGTTAAAAAAAAAACACCCAAACTCACAAAAACGTGAGTTTATCAGCGACCTTAGGCTTTGACAAAAAAAGCCAGAAGCTGATTGGTTTCTATGCAGAGCTGCACCAGATTTTGCACTCTCTGATTTTAGTAAATCAACCCCAATTTCTTTTTGAGAACAAAGCAAAACTGGTAAGGTTAATAAGTAACAAAGTTTCAATTGAAAATTGATTTGAAATAATATCCTACCAATATAAGGTTTCCCATAGATGACAAATGTTTTATGTATCTTTCATTTTCATAAGTGATGACATAATATTTCCATATTACAATGAATGTAAGTGCAATATTAATATATCTAGGCATTTTTTAAATCAGATGATGTATATGTTTTTTATAGGCTTTCCTGAGAAGCAATCTGTCACACAGGACAAGGGAATACAAAGAGACAGAATATAGCTAAAATAAAAAAAAAACAGACATACTCCACCAGTGTACATTAGAAGTCATCATATCAATATGCATTATGTAGTAAGTAAATATGTCTCCCAAATGAGATATACCTGTATAGTTCACATAGCCAGTCCTTTATGAAGGGCATGTTTGCTGACACTCATTTTAAAGTCATCATCATGCAGGCAACAGTGACCTAGAAACCGTCAGGGATATGCAGTCATCCAGGAGGAAAGAATCGTAATAACCTTAAACACAAATGAGGGGTCAACAGTTAAATTGTCATCAAGATCACCGTTAAGGTTTGTAATCATCATGTCCCAATACCCTTTCAGCTTAGAGCAGTGCCAAAGAAGGTGTATTAAATATGAACATCTGTTGAAGAAGGAGTAAGCACATAAACCAATGTTATGGACAAATTCAGAAGTGTTTTTTCTAGGTATTTTAAGAATGCATGTTGCAATTTTGGTTTCAGTAGTTTAAACAACTGTGATGGAATGTTTAAGAGCATTGCTTTAGACTTGTCGTTATTTATTGTATATGCTAAGAACCTGTGCTCTCTGTGTAGATTTGGAACGTATATTAGAGGACATAAAGAGAAGCATATTATCAGTAAATAGAGCGACTCTGTTTTTTCAGAAATGTGTACTGATAAACCCATTATATCTGAATTTCTTTAGATGTTGCCAATGGCTATATTGATATGGCAAAAAATAATGGTAGCAGTGGACAGCCTTGCCTGGTGCATTTGGACATTGCTGATTTTTTTTTTTATCATAGAGGTGCAGAGTTTTATCTCAGAGCTTTGAGATTTTATCTCAGTTCTATGTTTTTATTATCCTAGGGCTTTTCAGTAAAGTATAGATGTGTCTGAAAAATGTCAAGCCTTTATTGATGTTCACATTCTTTGTATTCAAGAGATCAAAATGACCCTTCCCTTTTACTTACTGTAGTTAAATTATCTTCAAATTTATGGTCTGTTGCCAACAATGATTTTTTTCTCTTAACAAAGTTTTGTAAATGTAACTTAAGATGGCATATTGCATGGTTTTAAGAGAAACCTTTTGAATGGAATTCAAGTTGTTAAGTGAGCTTGCATAAACATATGCAATATTAACACATAAGATGTAAAAGATCTATATTTATAATAAAATGGTCAGAGCACATCATATATATTTTTTCCAGTGTCAGTTTCTAATTTTCCATCTGGCATAATTTTGTTTTTATGATCTGCTATTTTCTTTCTGGCTCTTGGTACACTACATTAATTTTCGCAAGGTCATGCTGCTGAATATTTTATTAATATTTAATTTAAAAATAATTACACTTGCCAGTGATTCTTCCTGGTGTGAAAAAAATGTAAAATGCTAATACTTGGTTAAATAAATGTATTGGTAAAGATGGTCAGCTGGGCAAAGTAAATTATATTCTCAGCGCCAGACTAACAGGTAGACAGTCAAAGTGCCTAAAGCTAAGGGGGGGGGGGAGGGGTTGCGAAAATCTTTCCAAGACATGCAGTTTCACTCATCTAACAATTGTCAGCTAGTCACGATAGAAACTCTTAAAATTAAATATTGTCTGTCCCTGTCCTGTGCTCAGCTTACCCATCAGGTGGCTAGGTGTTACCCCTTTCTTGGCTTTTCAACACCTGCATTTGGACAGCTTCATTGAATTGTAGGATGCTGGAGGTAGGGGATCAAATGTGGTGGGAGGGTTTATTTTAATGCTTCTGTGGGATATATTACCAGTTTGGTGGGGTATGTTCATGCTAAAGGAGATATACTGCTACAGAAATTTTCTGTTATAATTTTTTTTTGTTTTAGTTTTACAAAATTGAGCAAGGCACTTCATTGTAAGGTTACATTCTCTTCCAAAATAAACATGACAAGGTCTAACATATACAGAGTACAGAAATCGGGGTTGATTTACTAAAACTGGAGAGTGCAACATCTGGTTCAGCTGTGCATGGTAAACAATCAGCTTCTTACCTCAGCTTGTGCAATTAAGTGTTGGCCAAAAAAAAACTGGAAGCTATTTGCTTTCTACGAAGAGCTGCACCAGATTTTGCACTCTCCATTGTGGAAATATCATGCCAAACCCATGAAAATTACAAGTTTCAAAACATGTCAGAACGTGAGCAACATTTAGTCAAAATTTGGTCAAAATTTGGAGGCATGTAATGCATTATCCATGGTGTCCAGGCCTTTTAAAATTTAGGCATGGAATCATGTAATATTGCTAAGAGTTTCTAAGTTATTAAGCATCAAGAGTTCTTTTGTTTAACTTGTACCATTGGAGTAGTGAATTTCCATGCTTTTGCTTAGATTTGCTGCAAAAATAGAAAGCTAGTACATCCCTCTGGTTTTACGTTCCGCAGGGCCTCCCAAAGATGCTTCTGGATGTTCTTTCCCAAAATTGTACAAATTAATTGATAAACACCTATCCAATAACATCTGTTATTTAGACAATCCCCCCAGACATGGAGGAGCTTTGCAGTTTCTGTGTAAGGCTAGGTTCACACTGCTGCGATGCGGGAATGCTGCGAATCCACTGCGGGTTCCCGCATCTCAGGTTTTCCGGCGGCAGTTCACACTGCCCTATGCGAACTGCTGGGAGTGTCAATTGAAAGATAATGACACCCCCAAATCAGTTTGCATATCGCAGTGCGATCTGAAAAGACGGACAGGAATGGGATCGCATAGGTGTAATTCATGCGGTCCGATTCTGCTGTGGACAAAAAAAAGGGTCCTGTGCGAGTTTGATGCGAATTCAGCCATACGATTTGTATGGCTGAAATCGCACCGCACAGAGATCGCATGTGATGTGCACCTGCAGTGCGGTGCGGATCACATGCAAACTCTGACATCGCAGCAGTGTGAACTTAGCCTAACTCTAAAAACAGAGAGTAAAGACCCAAGGAACTACGGTAATTTGATCAAACCTCTAGGGCAACATATACCAATGCATTATTAACTTGTTGTTGGCACCTCCAGCAAATCATTATACCATGCTTCAATACCCCACAAAGTATATCCTCATTTTTATGGGATTTTAAAGGTTATTCAAACATTATTTATGTTAAAAAAGTATATTTTATTTAGTCGATTAAAAATAAGATATAAAAACAATAAACAGTTTTTCAAAGATCATAGAATTTTTCATTACATATAGTACATTAGGTACATTAAGGATGCATTGAAGTGGCATTCCCCAGCTACTTGCTATTTAATTCCACCATCAACTGTGAACTTATGGATGGTTTCCATTAGGTGGGGGTATCCAACGTGTTTCGAAATATAGGTATAAACAATTTCTTCCTCAGGGATTTTTACCACTTCTGCAACATAAAGTAATGTCACTTTAAAAATGAATGCATCAAGAGAGGCACTGCTGGAGGCTAGAGCGGCAGTAATGTCGGGCTAGAGCTCCACTCCGTGAGGGGGAGAATACCGCTAATAAAGGAAGCCCGCGGACATTCAAACACCCGCAAACAAGACACTTCAAACCAGAGAGATGAGGGGAACATTTATATGCTAAAATGGTTCTTGGAGGTGCCCGTAATAAGTCCAAAACCAACCCTCACAGCGGGACCCCACTGAAAGCAAATACTAAGCATACTAATAAGGCGCCATTTACCTCAGAGACACTCACCTCAGAGAAGAGGAACAAGTGTAAGCTGCCTATGTAACGCCGAGCGCTCCGGGTGTCCCGTCCTTCCCGGGGCACTCGCGGCGTCGGTCCCCCTGCAGCGCTCCGGACGGCCCCCCTGGCCGTGGGCGCTGCTCTGTTGCCGGCGGGGATGCGATCCATGCGGCGGCGCGTCTCCGTCCGCGGATCGCATCCCATCCTGCTCAACATCCCCCTCCTGCTCCTTCCCGGCGCGCGCGGCCCCGCTGCGCTCTAGGGCGCGCGCGCCGGCCTTCTGAGATTTAAAGGGCCAGCGCACCATTGATTGGTGCCTGGCCCAATTACTGTGTGCACACCCAAATCTGATATAAACCCACTTCCCCTTCCTGTCCTTGCCGGATCTTGTTGTCTTAGTACCCTGTGGAAGTGTTTTGTGAGTTGCCTTGCCTGTGTATCTGACCTGCTGCCATTGTCTCAGACTACGAACCATTGCCGCCTGTCCTGACCCTCTGCTACGTCTGACCTTGCCTCTGCCTAGTCCTTTTGTACCGCGCCTATCTCAGCCGCCAGAGAGGTGGAGTCGCTACTGGAGGACACGACCTGGTTGCTACCGCCGCAGCAAGTCCATCCCGCTTTGCGGCGGGCTCTGGTGAAAACCGGTAGCTGCTTAGAACCGGTCCCTCAGTACGACCCGTGCCATCCCCTCTCTGGTACAGAGGATCCACCTCCTGTATCCCCACTAGCCGCCAGTCCGGCTTGTGACAGTAGATCCGGCCATGGATCCCGCTGACGTGCCGCTGCCTAGTCTCGCTGATCTCACTACCGTGGTTGCCCAGCAGTCGCAATTGATTGTCCAACAAGGACAGCAGCTGTCGCAGTTGACCGCCATGATCCAGCAGCGTCTGCCGCCACAAGCTCCAGCATCTTCCCCTCTCCGAGCTGCCGCTACTACCTCGAGGATCCGCTTGTCTCTTCTGGAGAAATTTGACGGGGATCCTAGGATGTGCCAGGGATTCTTGTCCCAATGTTCCCTGCATCTTGAGATGATGTCAGACCAGTTTTCCACAGAACGGTCTAAGGTGGCATTCGTGGTCTGTCTGTTGTCTGGGAAGGCCTTGGCCTGTGCCACGCCACTCTGGGACCGCAATGACCCTGCTACAGCCACCGTTCAGTCCTTCCTTGCTGAGGTTCGTAGCGTTTTTGAGGACCCAGCCCGAGCCTCATCCGCTGAAACCGCCCTGCTTAACCTTGTCCAAGGAAACTCCTCTGTGGGAAAATATGCCATACAGTTCCGCACACTGGCCTCAGAGCTAGCCTGGAATAATGAGGCTCTCTGCGTGACCTTCAAGAAAGGTTTATCCAGCCACATCAAGGATTGTCTGGCCGCACGAGAGATACCCTCCTCCCTGACGGAGCTCATCCACTTAGCTACCCGCATTGACATACGCTACGTTGAAAGACGCCAAGAGCTTCGCCAGGAGAAAGATCTTGTTCGCACCAGGCGTTATCCGCGCCTGGCTCCTCTCTTCCCGAATCCAACGCATCCTGATACTATGCCTTCCGTCGAGGAGGCCATGCAGGTGGACCGATCTCGGCTGACCCTACAAGAGAGGACTCGCCGTAGGAATGAGAACTTATGTCTTTATTGTGCGAGCTCTGAACATTTCCTAAAGGACTGCCCTATTCGTCCTCTACGTCAGGGAAACGCCCGCACCTAGTGAACGTGGGAGAGGCGTTACTAGGTGTGAATTCTTCCTCTCCACGTCTGACTATTCCTGTGCGGATTTCCCCTTCTGCTGGCCCCCCCTTCTCTGCGGTGGCCTTCCTGGACTCTGGTTCTGCAGGAAACTTTATTGAAGCCTCTTTCATCAACAGGTTCAACGTTCCTGTTATCCGTCTCATCAAACCCTTCTTCATTTCCTCTGTAAATGGAGAGAATCTGGATTGTACCGTGCGTTACTGCACCAAACCCCTGCTCATGTCCGTTGGTGTTCTTCACCAAGAAAAAATTGAATTCTTTGTTTTGCCGAACTGTACTTCTGACATCCTTCTTGGCCTACCCTGGCTCCAGCGCCATTCTCCTACCCTCGACTGGACCACTGGGGACATCAAATCCTGGGGCTACTCCTGCCACAAGCATTGTCTTAAGTCTGTACCCACCAGTCAAGTTCCCATCGCTACTCCTTTGCCCGGCCTTCCCAAGGCCTATCAGGACTTTTCTGATGTATTTTGCAAAAAACAGGCGGAGGTCTTACCACCACATAGACCCTACGACTGCCCCATTGACTTGCTCCCAGGTACTACATCACCCCGTGGCAGAATTTACCCTCTCTCCTCTCCTGAAACCAAGGCCATGACTGATTACATACAGGAGAACCTCAAGAGAGGTTTTATTAGGAAATCATCTTCTCCAGCCGGAGCGGGGTTCTTCTTCGTTGCCAAGAAGGACGGATCACTACGCCCTTGCATAGACTATCGTGGTCTCAATAAAATCACTATTAAAAATCGCTACCCTCTGCCTCTCATCTCGGAGCTCCTTGACCATCTGCGCGGAGCAAAAGTTTTTTCGAAATTGGACCTCAGAGGCGCTTATAACCTCATCAGAATCCGTGAAGGAGATGAATGGAAAACCGCATTTAACACCAGAGATGGTCACTTTGAATATCTCGTCATGCCATTTGGACTTTGCAACGCTCCTGCAGTCTTTCAGGATTTTGTCAATGAAATCTTTCGGGAAGTACTGTATAACTGTGTGGTTGTCTATCTTGACGACATCCTAATCTTCTCTACCAACCTTGAGGAACATCGGCTCCATGTCCGTCAAGTGCTCCAGCGCCTCCGCGTAAATCATCTTTACGCTAAATTTGAAAAATGCCTTTTTGAGCGCAGCAGCCTTCCTTTCCTAGGTTATCTGGTCTCAGGACAAGGCCTTCAAATGGACCCTGACAAGCTCTCCGCAGTCTTGGATTGGCCACGCCCCTCTGGACTCCGTGCTATCCAACGCTTCCTTAGATTCGCCAACTACTATCGTCAGTTCATACCCCACTTCTCCACCATCGTTGCTCCTATAGGGGCACTGACTAAGAAAAACGCGAATCCAAGGTCCTGGCCGCCTCAAGCGGAAGAAGCCTTTACTCGCCTTAAGACCGCCTTCTCCTCTGCACCTGTCCTGTCTCGACCAGACCCCATAAAGCCGTTCTTCCTTGAAGTTGACGCCTCCTCGGTAGGAGCCGGAGCTGTTCTTCTTCAAAAAAACGCTAAAGGAGGAAACGTCACCTGTGGTTTTTTCTCTAAAACCTTCTCCCCTCCTGAAAAAAACTATTCCATAGGTGACCGTGAACTGTTGGCCATCAAGCTGGCATTAGAAGAGTGGAGACATCTCCTGGAAGGATCCCTTCACCCTATCTCCATCTACACTGACCATAAAAATTTGTCCTACCTTCAGTCCGCTCAGCGCTTAAATCCTCGCCAGGCCAGGTGGTCATTGTTCTTTGCCCGGTTCAATTTCCAGATCCATTTTCGTCCCGCAGACAAGAATGTCAGGACTGATGCCTTGTCCCGTTCCTCCGATGCCTCTGAAACCGGGACTCCCCCTCAACACATCGTACCCCCTGAGTGTCTGATTTCCTCTGCTCCTGCTTCTCTGGTGCCAGTTCCTCCAGGAAAAACTTTCGTTCCTCCATGCCTTCGTCTCCAGATACTCAGGTGGGGCCATTCCTCCCATCTAGCCGGTCACGCTGGGATCAAAAAATCCATACAATTGATGGCCAGACACTATTGGTGGCCTACCCAGGAAAAAGATATGACTAACTTTGTACAGGCCTGCACTATCTGTGCACGTGACAAGACTCCATGCCAGAAGCCTGCTGGTCTTCTCCTTCCTCTACCTGTGCCTGAACAACCATGGTCCCACATTGCCATGGATTTCATCATGGACCTTCCTTTGTCTCATAGTAACACTGTCATCTGGGTGGTCGTTGACCGCTTTTCGAAAATGGCAAATTTTGTCCCGCTTCCTGGTCTGCCTACTGCACCTCAGTTGGCGAAGCATTTTTTTCTTCAAATTTTCCGTCTCCATGGGCTACCCTCACATATCGTCTCTGATAGAGGCGTTCAATTCATCTCAAAATTTTGGAGAGCTCTCTGTACTCAACTAAAGATTAAGTTGAATTTTTCTTCCGCTTATCACCCACAATCCAATGGACAGGTGGAGAGAGTTAACCAGGTCCTTGGTGACTACTTACGACATTTTGTCTCTGCCCGTCAAGACGATTGGGTCGACCTATTGCCCTGGGCAGAATTCTCATACAATTTCAAGAACTCTGAATCGTCCTCCAAATCACCTTTCTTTGTGGTCTACGGCCGTCACCCATTGCCCCCCCTCCCTATCCCCACTTCTTCTGGAGTTCCTGCCGTGGATGAATTAACTCAAGACTTCACCTCTATCTGGAAAGAGACTCAAAAGTCGCTATCACTGGCCTCTGCCCGCATGAAGAGACATGCAGATAAAAAAAGAAGAATTCCTCCTGTCTATGTCCCTGGTGACAAAGTGTGGCTCTCCTCCAAATATGTTCGGTTTCGGGTACCTAGCTACAAGCTGGGCCCTCGTTACCTCGGACCTTTTAAAATCAAAAACCAAATCAATTCTGTCTCTTACAAACTCCATCTTCCTCCTTCTCTTCGTATCCCCAATTCTTTTCATGTGTCTCTTCTTAAACCCCTCATTCTTAACCGATTTTCCCCCAAGGTCACTGCTCCTGCTCCTGTCTCTGATTCTTCCGATGTCTTCTCGGTGAAAGAAATCCTCGCCTCCAAGGTCATCCGAGGTAAAATATTTTTTTTAGTTGATTGGGAGAACTGTGGTCCTGAAGAGAGATCCTGGGAGCCTGAGACCAACATTTTAGACAAGGAGCTCATCCGATAGATTCTTGGGTTCCAAGAAAAGGGGGAGACCTAAGGGGGGGTACTGTAACGCCAAGCGCTCCGGGTGTCCCGTCCTTCCCGGGGCGCTCGCGGCGTCGGTCCCCCTGCAGCGCTCCGGTCGGCCCCCCTGGCCGTGGGCGCTGCTCTGTTGCCGGCGGGGATGCGATCCACGCGGCGGCGCATCTCCGTCCGCAGATCGCATCCCATCCTGCTCACCATCCCCCTCCTGCTCCTTCCCGACACGTGCGGCCCCACTGCGCTCTAGGGAGCGCGCGCGCCGGCCTTCTGAGATTTAAAGGGCCAGCGCACCATTGATTGGTGCCTGGCCCAATTATTGTGTGCACACCCAAATCTGATATAAACCCACTTCCCCTTCCTGTCCTTGCCGGATCTTGTTGTCTTAGTACCCTGTGGAAGCGTTTTGTGAGTTGCCTTGCCTGTGTATCTGACCTGCTGCCATTGTCTCAGACTACGAACCATTGCCGCCTGCCCTGACCCTCTGCTACGTCTGACCTTGCCTCTGCCTAGTCCTTTTGTACCGCGCCTATCTCAGCCGCCAGAGAGGTGGAGTCGCTACTGGAGGACACGACCTGGTTGCTACCGCCGCAGCAAGTCCATCCCGCTTTGCGGCGGGCTCTGGTGAAAACCGGTAGCTGCTTAGAACCGGTCCCTCAGTACAACCCGTGCCATCCCCTCTCTGGTACAGAGGATCCACCTCCTGTATCCCCACTAGCCGCCAGTCCGGCTCGTGACAGCCTAAACTATTCTCCCCAGAAGACTCTGAATCTGATACAAACCTAAACATGTCAGGTGAATCACAACAAGATGCTACAATTCCCTCAAGCATACTGAAACAATTTGAAAAAATGCTACATAAAGCTTTAAAACAAACGTCAGAACAAATCACCAATAACCTAACTAAGGAAATCAGAGAATTGGGGCACCGCACAGAAGCTCTGGAGATGAAAATAGAAGACATTGAAAATTCTACTCAGGACTTTCTATATGAACTAGATATCCTTAAAATGAGGAAAATATTACCTTACAAAATAAACTCGAAGACTATGAGAACCGCGCTAGAAGGTCAAACCTGCGCTTCAGAGGGATACCTACGACAGTAATAGATTTACAATCAACCATAACAGCGTTATGCCAAGAGCTATATCCAGGTATTCCTGTGGAGCGGCTGGAGATGGACAGAGTCCATAGGGCTCTTATGGCCAAAAAAACTGATGGTCCCCCTCGGGACATCATTGCAAAATTCCATTTTTATAAAACAAAAGAACAACTCCTGTACGCAGCCAGAGAAAGGTATAACTTAACTTTTCAGGGCCATAATTACCAAATCTTTGCGGACCTATCCCAACTGACAATTTCAAAGAGACGTGTAATGAAACCCCACTTAATGGACTTACAACGTCATGGTATTAAGTATCAGTGGGATTCCCTTTCTCCCTGCGGTTTACTCACAAAGGTTCCAGAATCTCCTGTAAAACTCCAGAAGAGCTGCTGCAAGCACTCCAGGATCTTAACCTAACAGAAAACTCCTCAGCAGCATCATCATCACGAAGAAGAGCCGCCTCTTCCTCTTCTCTTCACAATTCATCCCAACCTGAGATGAATAATGGCAATCAGCATACCCACAAAAGAGGACGATTTGCAGCTTCACCCCAAGCTCAAGATAACTCCATGGACTGACAGAACTTTATGATGACACCCCTCTAACTGCTACGGCTGCTGCAGCATCCTGTACAAAAACAGCAAGACAACAACTGATGAAACAACCTCCTTCACTCAAACCTTGACATTCTTTCTGACATAACAGTAAATGTCCCAAACCTTGGGGACATTCCTAACTCTAATACATTTATTAACCCCTAACGGAAAATAGACTTATGGAACAAATTTTCCATCCTGCAATAAAAAAAAAAATTATTTTTATTTTTCATTCATTTTTATCTTAATAATTTTGCTTCAATCTTGCATAAGATTGAAATATGCTAATGATAAAACCTATGGAAATTGGCTAGCAAAACTTTTACTTTTTCGCTTAATTAACATTTTATGGGAGAATAGCAATGCAGTCAATTGCTGAACAAAATCTCCTCTACATATTTTTCTAAATTTTTCTCTGACCTAGTAATAAGCTTTCTAACTTTAGAGGCAATTCTGGTTCTCATCTACTACAAAACATTAATGGATCGTCCTTAAATAATGGATCCATTAATTTGTTTAACAAATATTTTTATCTTTATTTATTTTTTTCCCTCATTTATCAATTTTGCCTCATTTTCACATACAATATTGATGCAAACTTGTGCTATTGCTAAAATAAGTTTGCAATCTCTTTTTTTTTTATCCCTTTTGGCCATATGGCCCCTGTTGCAGTTCAATTGTTAAGCAATCCTTCTCTATTAGGAATTTTTAATAAATTGCCAATGTTGAAAATAGTTCATACAAATACAAGTTTAAGTATATTCTGATCCACTTATCTAAAACATACAATAATTGACCGACTACACTCCCATAGGTTAAAACATATCTTGGTTATGGTACTTTACTGTAATATCAGGTTTGGTTAGTATCATCCCATTTGGAAACTCCAGATTCCGCCCCCCCCCCACATACTATACTCAATTATCTCCTCTGACACTGAGAAACGTCCAATACGCTTAATTCAAGATCCTACTAAACATACTTATTCAGGATATATAATTTCATACATTTGGGCTATAGATTTTTTCAATTTTTTTTATAAAAGCGGACTCCCTGTGCACGGATGTTACATGTGCCTCCACCTGCTTTCCTCTGGTCCTCGCGGAAATATGCGGGGATCCGACGAGGGCCCCCTACCCCTTGTCTGGGAATATTTACCCCAGGCAAGGGAAACTTCTAAATCTTCATATGCCTGTATTAACCTAATGCATTTTATTCTTTCTTTTGTTTTTTATTTCCTTTTTTTGACAGATTGTACTGGATTTTCATTCCTAACTACTTCAACTAACTCCGCGTGGATCGTGCCGAGTAGCCACTACCCTGGAACATTTGGTGAGTGCGGTTTGCTGTACTGGTTACCATGGCTCCCATAAATATTCTATCCCTTAATGTCCAAGGTTTCAATGTGCCGCAAAAAAGGACGAAAGCCTTTCGTTCTTTCCAAGCCAAAAAGGCACATATTGTGTGTTTGCAAGAAACTCACTTTACTCCAGCTTCCACCCCCAAATTTTATAGTACCTCATACCCACAAGTATACACAGCTTCGGCTTCCACTAAACAACGTGGCACACTCATTGCATTTCACTGTAGTACACAATTTACTTTGCATTCTGAAATCAAAGACCCAGAGGGTCGCTACCTAATTTTAACAGGGTACATTATGGACACCCCAATAACTGTGGTTTCATACTATGCTCCTAACCACCAACCTTTACCCTTTCTTTCACATCTTTTCCATGTTATTAATTCACATAAAATGGGTTCACTATTTGTATGTGGAGACTCCAATCATGTCCTCCTACCATTTCTGAACAAAACACCACATTCCCCCCCACGTTATCAAGCCAGTAGATCCCTCGCTCAACTTCTCAATAAATATAAACTAATCGACTCCTGGAGAGAATCCAACCCAATGAAAAGAGATTATACATATTTTTCAAACCCACACCAAACATTCAGCCGCATAGACCACATATTTGTAACAATAGGAATGGTAACTGAATTGATAGCCTCCAATATTATCCCTATTCCCTGGTCAGATCACAACGCAGTCTTTACCTCAATAGCATCTATTCTACCTAGAGCACATGACCGCACCTGGTACCTGCCAGATGTTTTACTTAAACACCCCTCATACCGCTTGTCAATTGAGAAGGCCTTAACAGAATATCTAGATCATAATACAAATACTGATATCTCTTCTCTCACTCTTTGGGAAGCTCACAAGCCAGTTATGAGAGGAATATTTCAACAACAACTAGGGGTACCTAAAAGAGAACGCATAGCACTTGCAAGACACTTAGAAACTAAGTTCAACGCATCTTACACAGAATTTCAAAATAACCCCACTCCCAAAACAAAAGAATGCTTTGAAAAAGCTTGACTTGAATATGACCTATTCATCTCAGAATCTGCTACTAAATCAGTATATAATACCAAACATGCATTTTACATGAAATCCAATAAAACAGGCACTTTTTTAGCAAGAGCGTTGAATTCTATCAATATATCTTTCAAACCTATAAGACTTAAATTGGCCAACAATGCATATACCAGTAACCCCCTCAAAATTGTAAAAAAATTCAGTACTCACCTTAAAGCATTATATACAGAGACAAATAAATTCAATAGAAATATGGCTGACTCCTTCTTTTCAAATATTAATCTTCCCCAGATGTCTGAATCTCAAAAAAAGTTACTAGAAGAACCCATTACTAATGAAGACGTGATAGCAGCAATCAAAACGTTAAAAATAAATAAAAGGCCTGGTCCAGATGGGTTCTCAGCTCTGTACTATCGAACCTTCACCGACACTATCTCCCCCCTATTAGCAAAAGCTTTTAATGACCTATTACAAAATAAATCTTTTAGACAAGATTCACTATTTGCTACAATTTGTATGATTCCTAAACCATTATCTGATGACACTCTAAGCACAAATTATCGTCCCATCTCCATGCTAAATACAGATATTAAGGTATTAGCCAAAATATTAGCTGCCCGTCTTAACAAAATTATCGGCACTCTTATACATAGGGACCAGGTAGGCTTCATGCCCTCACGCCAAGCGGGAGATAATGTACGCAGAGAAGTCCTTCTGGCTCACATTGCTAAGACGCGCAGAATTCCAACCTGCTTCCTCTCGTTGGACATTAAAAATGCTTTTGACTCTGTCTCATGGCCCTACCTGAATTATACCCTGCAGAAATGGGGCTTCGGCCCTAACTTCACCAACTGGGTTATGGCTTTATACAACAAACCTAAAGCACACGTCAAATATGCAGGCTTTGGTTCAGACCCTTTTATCATAGAGAGAGGCACGCGGCAAGGATGCCCTTTATCCCCCTTATTATTTGCCTTACTCATTGAACCATTGGCACAAAAGATCAGATCTGACCCCACTATAACTGGTATTGAACTTGGTGGATATCAGCACAAACTTTGTCTATTTGCGGATGATATCCTCTTATTTCTCTCATCACCCCAAGTTTCTGGCCCGAATCTCGTTCCCATACTCAATAAATTTGCAGAAGTTACTGGTCTATTCATAATACCCAAAAAATGTTTAGCGTTAAACATATCCCTTTCGGAATTGGAACTGAGATCTGCGAAAATTGGCCTCCCTTACACATGGAATAGCAAATCAATTCCATATTTAGGGATACATCTCACACCATCCTTATCTGACTTATTCTCACTTAATTATCTGGAAAGGTATATTTAAAATTGCAACTAAATTACTAGGGAAAGCAATCCTTCCTGATCCTGCAATGGCCCTACTTAACCTAAAACCAGACTCTATTCCACATACTCAATTCAAATTGCTGGTGCAACTCTTCACAGCTGCCAAACAGACACTAGCAAAATCTTGGAAATCACCTAAATTGGTCTTACAGGAAGCTATAGCTAAAATGAATTATACCATGACCCAAGCCAAGATGGCCACTATTGCAATGGACATGATCCCCAGATTTGAAAAGATGTGGCAGCCCTAGATTATATTTAATACGCCAACTTTGGACAATAGGGTATTAATGCCATGGTAGCCGAATCAGTATGTTATATATACCATTGTTCAACTTCTCTTGGATTTGAAAGGTGACTCTCGGCTCGACCACGTGGACCCCCCTTATATTCCAGTACTCTCTTTTTTCTCCATTTAATTTTCTTATACTTATTTTCACTTATCTCTTCTTTTTTTCCTTTCCCTTTGTTTTTGTTTTTTGCTATTTTATTACTATGATGTTGAAGCTCCCTTAGTATTGTTAATAACTCTTTGCTCCACAGAGGATAATATATATATATTGGTAGTTACTAATAATTGCATAAACCTCTAAAACTTAATAATATTATTACCACTGGAAACTAATTAATATACCATACTTTGTCCACAAGCATCTACTAATATGTTTACTTATTGAAATAAGAGTATTTGAGCTTCTCTATTTTTGATGTATTTAATGTATCATCTATAATTTCTATCACAACTTGTACTCAATAGTGTTGAGCGAACCCGAACTGTAAAGTTCGGGTCCGTACCGAACATTAGCTTTTTCCCGAACCCGAACCCGGACTTTGCGCAAAAGTCCGGGTTCGGGTTCGGCAATCTAATTACGCATTTAGAAATGCTTCAGGGGCCAGCCAATCACCTTTTGATTAGCTGGTGTGCCCTTAGAGGCCATCATAGCCATGCCTACTAATGGCATGGCTGTGATTGGTCAGTGCAACATGTGACCCAGCTTCTATATAAGCTAGAGGCACACAGCACACACGTCACTCTGCTTCAGAATAGATAGGGAGAGGATCTAGTCTGCTGCTGCTGCTTTTAGGGAGAGATAGAAAAATACATGAGGTAGTCCTGATTCTGCAATCTGAGGGAAAAGATAGAGAGATAGTGTAGTGTAGGGCCAGGTTCCTGTGTTGGTGCTTTCAGGGAGAGAGAATATTATATAGGAGTCCAGATTCAGAGATTAAAATCAGCGATCTGCATAGGTTTACCTGTTTGTGTTTCAGTGCAGTCTTTTTACACTGCCATGAGCCCAGTGTCAGAGAAAATCTAACTTTTAGGGGAAAAAAAAGGCACTTTATTGTGCTCTTTTCCAAAAGACCCATAGGGCAAAAAAATAAATAAATTTGCATTTTATTTTGCTCGTGCAAAAAAAGGACCCGTTTAGGGCAAAAAAAAATCAAATAAAAAATTTGCACTTTAATGTACGCTTGCAAAAAGAGCCATTCAGGGCCACAAAAAATAGTTTGCAGTGTGTTATACATATGTGGAGGTGTGTGAAATAAACAATTTCTATATAGTTTTCTCCTACTGTGCCATACTAAAAAAACAACATTTTTTTTGAATAGCATTTTCTGCAGTTCTGTAGCTGTGCGATTCAGCAGTTACGTACTGTGGGTGTGTTCTGCTCTTCCAAAAAACGCCTTTTAGGGACACAAAAAATAGTTTGCAGTGTGTTATACATATTTGGAGGTGTGTGAAATAAACAATTTCTAAATAGTTTTCTTCTACTGTGCTATACTAAAAAAACAACATTTTTTTTGAATAGCATTTTCTGCAGTTCTGTAGCTGTGCGATTCAGCGGTTAAGTACTGTGGGTGTGTTCTGCTCTTCGAAAAAACGCCTTTTAGGGGCACAAAAAATAGTTTGCAGTGTGTTATACATATTTGGAGGTGTGTGAAATAAACAATTTCTAAATAGTTTTCTTCTACTGTGCTATACTAAAAAAACAAAAATTTTTTTGAATAGCATTTTCTGCAGTTCTGTAGCTGTGCGATTCAGCTGTTACGTACTGTGGGTGTGTTCTGCTCTTCCAAAAAACACCTTTTAGGGGCACAAAAAATAGTTTGCAGTGTGTTATACATATTTGGAGGTGTGTGAAATAAACAATTTCTAAATAGTTTTCTTCTACTGTGCTATACTAAAAAAACAACATTTTTTTTGAATAGCATTTTCTGCAGTTCTGTAGCTGTGCGATTCAGCGGTTACGTACTGTGGGTGTGTTCTGCTCTTCCAAAAAACGCCTTTTAGGGGCACAAAAAATAGTTTGCAGTGTGTTATACATATTTGGAGGTGTGTGAAATAAACAATTTCTAAATAGTTTTCTTCTACTGTGCTATACTAAAAAAAACTAATTTTTTTTTGAATAGCATTTTCTGCAGTTCTATAGCTGTGCGATTCAGCGGTTACGTACTGTGGGTGTGTTCTGCTCTTCGAAAAAACGCCTTTTAGGGGCACAAAAAATAGTTTGCAGTGTGTTATACATATTTGGAGGTGTGTGAAATAAACAATTTCTAAATAGTTTTCTTCTACTGTGCTATACTAAAAAAAAACCATTTTTTTTGAATAGCATTTTCTGCAGTTCTTTAGCTGTGCGATTCAGCGGTTACGTACTGTGGGTGTGTTCTGCTCTTCCAAAAAACGCCTTTTAGGGGCACAAAAAATAGTTTGCAGTGTGTTATACATATTTGGAGGTGTGTGAAATAAACAATTTCTAAATAGTTTTCTTCTACTGTGCTATACTAAAAAAACAAAATTTTTTTTGAATACCATTTTCTGAAGTTCTGTAGCTGTGCGATTCAGGGGTTACGTACTGTGGGTGTGTTCTGCTCTTCCAAAAACACCCATTTAGGGCAACATCCTAAATTTGGAAAATATGAGGAGAAGGTCAAAGGGACGTGGTGGCCCCGGTCGTGGTGCTGCTGGGGGAGCTCCTGTTGCAGGGAGAGGACGTGGTGGATCTGTGCCAGATACACGCACAAGTGAAACACCTTCCTCAGGTGCGAGTAGGCGACCGAGCCTGCGGCGGTATTTTGTCGCACCTAATGAGGCTGTACGAATGTTTAGGCCAGGACAAGTACAGGCAATAGTAGATTGGGTTGCTGACAGTGCCTCGGGTTCCTTCACATTGTCTCCCACCCACTCTTCTGATGAAAGATCAGAGTTGGCACCTGAAACCCATGTCCATCAGTCTTTCACCTCACCCCCTTGCAAATCAGCCAAGCAGTCTGAGCCCCAAATCATGCAGCAGTCTCTTCTGCTTTTCGATGACTCTGTTAGCAGGGTTTCCCAGGGCCATCCACCTAGCCCTGCCCCAGAAGTGGAAGAGATTGAGTGCACCGATGCCCAACCACTTATGTTTCATGATGAGTACATGGGAGGACCATCGCAGTACGTCTCGGATGATGACGAAACACAGGTGCCAACTGCTGCTGCTTTCGCAATTTTGCAGACAGACAAGGAGGACAGGGGTGAAGACTAGGTGGAAGATGATGTGGAGGATGATGAGGTCCTCGACCCCACATGGAATGAACGTTATGCAGGTGACCAGTGTAGTTTGGAGGAAGAGGCGGTGGTCGCACAGAGCCACCAGCACAGCAGAAGAGGGAGCAGGGTGCAAAAGCGGAGCGTCCATCCGCTAGACAGTATGTCTTCTACTGCCCAACGCAGCAAGGGACCGAGCACACGAAAGCCAGGTCCAAGGAGTTCCCTAGCGTGGCAGTTCTTCACACAATGTGCTGATGACAAGACACGAGTGGTTTGCAGGCTGTGCAATCAGAGGCTGAAGCGAGGCATAAACGTTCTCAACCTGAGAACAACCTGCATGACCAGGCATCTAAGTGCAAAGCACGAGCTGCAGTGGAGTAGACACCTCAAAAACCAAGAAAGGTCTCTGGCTCCTTCTGCTTCCTCTTCTGCTGCAGTCTCGGCCTCTTCATCCACCTCTGTAGTGACAGTGGCACCTGCCACCCCGCAAACAGAGGATCTGCCAGCAACACTACCACCTGGGTCACCGACCATCTCCACAATGTCCCATGGAAGCGTTCAGCTCTCTATCTCCCAAACATTGGAGCGGAAGAGGAAGTACCCCCCTAGCCACCCGCGATCCCTGGCCCTGAATGCCAGCATTTCAAAACTCCTGGCCTTTGAAATGCTGTCGTTCCGTCTGGTGGAGATGCAGAGTTTTAAAAGCCTGATGGCATTGGCTGTCCCACAGTACGTCGTGCCCAGCCGCCACTATTTTTCCAGGCGAGCCATCCCTTCCCTGCACAACCAAGTGGGGGACAAAATCAGGTGTGCACTGCGCAACGCCATCTGTGACAAGGTCCACCTAACTACGGATGCGTGGACCAGTAAGCACGGTCAGGGACGTTATATCTCCCTAACAGCACACTGGGTAAATGCAGTGGCGGCTGGGCCTGAGGCAGATAGCAGTTTGGCGCATGTCCTTCCACCACCGAGGATTGCAGGGCGCTTCAGTTTGCCTCCTGTTGCTAACTCCTCCTACTCCGCTTCCTCATCCTCTACCGCCTCCTCATCCGGTCAGCGTAACACCTTCACCACCAACTTCAGCACAGCCAGGGGTAAACGACAGCAGGCAGTTTTAAAACTTTCCTGTTTGGGGGAAAAACCCCACACCGCGCAGGAGTTGTGGAGGGACATGGAACAACAGACCAATGAGTTTTTGCTGTCAGTGAGCCTCAAGCCCGGCCTGGTGGTGTGCGATAATGGGCGAAATCTCGTAGCAGCTCTGGGCCTAGCCGGTTTGACGCACATCCCTTGCCTGGCGCATGTGCTGAACTTGGTGGTCCAGAGGTTCCTTAAAAATTACCCCAATATGCCAGAGCTGCTGCAGAAAGTGCGGGCTGTGTGTGCGCACTTTCGGTGTTCTCACCCTGCTGCTGCTCGCCTGTCAGCGCTGCAGCGTAACTTCGGCCTTCCCGCTCACCGCCTCATATGTGACGTGCCCACAAGGTGGAACTCCACCTTGCACATGCTGGCCAGACTGTGCGAGCAGCAGCAGGCGATAGTGGAGTTTCAGCTGCAGCAATCACGCGTGAGTCGCTCTGCGGAACAGCACCACTTCACCACCAATAACTGGGCCTCAATGCGAGACCTGTGTGCCTTGTTGCGCTGTTTCGAGTACTCCACCAACATGTCCAGTGCCAATGACGCCGTTCTTAGCGTTACTATCCCAGTTCTATGCCTCCTTGAAAAAATGCTTTGGGCGATGATGGAAGAGGATGTGGCACAGGAGGATGAGGAGGAGGAGGAGGAAGTGGGATCATTTCAAAGGCTTTCAGGGCAGTCTTTCACAAGTGGCAACGAGGGTGGGTTCCTGCACCAACAAACGCCAGGTACACAATTGTCCGGCAGAAAGGGCACAGTTCTGGAGGATGACGAGGTGGAGGAGGAGATGGAGGGGGAGGAGGAGGAGGAGCCATTTTCACAGCAGGGTGGCACCCAGACCAGCTCATGGCCATCACTGGTGCGTGGCTGGGGGGATACAGAGGACACAGACGATACACCTCCCACAGAGGACAGCTTTTCTTTGCCTCTGGGCAGCCTGGCACACATGAGCGATTACATGCTGCAGTGTTTCCGCAATGACCGCCGAGTTGCCCACATTTTAACTGGTGCTGATTACTGGGTGGCCACTCTGCTGGATCCCCGTTACAAGGACAACGTACCGTCCTTAAATCCCTCACTGGAGCGGGATCATAAGATGCGCGAGTACAAGCGCACGCTGGTAGACGCGCTGCTGGTGGCATTCCCACCTGACAGCGGGCGTACGGTGGAAGCACAAGGCGAAGGCAGAGGAGGAGGAAGAGGTCGCCAACGCAGCTGGGGCACCGGCAGCACCTCAGAAGGCAGGGTTAGCATGGCTGTAATGTGGAAAAGCTTTGTCAGCACGCCACAACAACCAGCACCACCAGCTGAGATGGAACGTCTTAGCAGGAGGCAGCATTTCACCAACATGGTTGAGCAGTATGTGTCCACAGGCCTACACGTACTGGATGACGGGTCTGCCCCCTTTAACTTCTGGGTCTCCAAATTGGGCACATGGCCTGAGCTTGCCCTTTATGCCTTGGAGGTGCTGGCCTGCCCTGCAGCCAGTGTATTATCTGAACGTGTATTTAGCACGGCAGGGGGCGTTATCACAGACAAGCGCAGCTGCCTGTCCAGAGCCAATGTGGACAAGCTCACGTTCATTAAAATGAACCAGGCATGGATCCCACAGGACTTGTCCGTACCTTGTGCAGAATAGACATGTATACCGGTGTTGTGACAAAAACTGTCCGGCCATCGGATTGTGTCCAGCCCATACTGCGAAGGCGCAGCGCTTGCGCAGTACAGAGGACAAGGAGATTCACAAAATCTCCGAAGATGAATGGCGCCTGCGCTGTGAGTGCAGGTTCAAGCCCCACCATCCAAGTGGACATACGGTAGCACATAGTAACAGGGCCCCTCACGGGCTCGGTTCGATCGCCACGCTTCGGCCACGGCCTCACTTGGCTCGGCTTGAACCACGGATGGTGTGGCCTTCACCTGAACTCACCACGCAGGCGCCGTTCGTCTTGGGAGATTTTCGAAATCCCCTTGTCCTACATACTGAGCAAGCGCAGTACAGGGTGGACACTATTTGACGGGGGACAGAATTCGACACATCACCGGCCTTACCCAGCCATTGTTGTATTTTTGAACCAGTGTTGGCTACCTCGTCCTCCTCCACCGCCGCTTCCACCTACACAGCCACATCCACCGCCACCTCAACCTCCTACTCCATATGGACCTCGTCCTCCTAGGTCAAGATTATTATTTTTTATTTTTATTTTTTTATGTTATTTTAAGTTATTTCCCTATCCACATTTGTTTGCAGAGCACTTGCCATGCTCTTAACAACATTTTTCTGCCATTTGCAGCCCTCTAGCCCTTTCCATTACTTTTTTAGAGCCTTTTTAGTCCTTAGAAGTCCGGGTCCCCATTGACTTCAATGGGGTTCGGGTTCGGGTCCGGGTTCGGGTTAAAGTTCGGTCCCAAACCCAAACTTTTTTCCGAAGTTCGGCCGAACCCGTCGAACCCGAACATCCAGGTGTCCGCTCAACTCTAGTACTCAATAAAATATATTTGACAAGAAAAATGAATGCATCATAAACTTGTACATTATAATGGTTTCAAAACACATCATATTCTATCCTTGGTTAAAGTATTCTCATGGCCCAAAAGGATTCCCATTTTTCTACTACTGTAATTCACTGTTTGTGCTATTTGAAATTCTAATTTCAGAAGATGGTTATATTCTTCCTATTTTATGCTATTCTTTTTTTAATATATTCTAGTCTATTTGTTTCTATTTTGTTCTGTTTTATTCTATTCTTTTATTTTCTGTTCTATTTTTTCTATTCTATTCTATTCTTTTCTATTCTATTTCTTTATTTTCTATTCTATTTATTCTCTTTGGAAATTGGAAAACAAATCGTAAACTTTTCTAATTTGAACACTTTTCTAATTCAAAAACTATTTCAAATTGATTCGAAAACAATTCAAATTTATTTGAATTCGTATTTCATCCAAATTCTTTTTTGGTTATTTCGGATTTGTTTAAATTTGGTACTATTGTAATTCGAAAATTCGGATACATTCGTCCGAATTAAATTTTGGAACGAAACAAACTGCACATGTCTACTCATGATCTTGTGCTAAATTAGAAGACTCCTCTGTGTGAACACTAGCCACCACCACTAACACTAAGGACTCTTACCAAATATTAAGACCTCAAAATCATGAGTACAATGTACTCTTCTGGACAAGTCTGGCAGCTGCCTGTGGGGGAAGGGGAAAAGTTGCAGCAGTGTCAAGCTCTGTTCAGGCATTGCTCATATCCATAATGTACAAAATACCTTTGCGTTCAGTGTGAAAATTAAAGTGTCACAAAGCAAGATGTAGGTACAACTAAGAATAAAAAAAAAGGAGTGCTGTACATGAAACATTGTCAAGATATTGACACAAATACTTTTTAAAAAATATATAGGCACACTTTCCCTCTAAATTCATAAAAAAATATTTGGATTATTGTAAACAAATACAATTATAATGGGCAAATATATTGATCACCACCAGCAATGAAAGTACTCAAAATGACAAACCAGGGCACACATAAAAGTTTACATAAATAAGAGATGGGCACACTCTTGTGGTAAGTGGACTACAAGTACTTTTGACACTCCTGTTCTGCCACCACATGTAAACTCTATCAGCTTACAGAAAAAAAAACTGACCCCCAAATGATAAGTGATCAGTAGGGCTTATCAGAGAATGAGCCCAACAGACACCTGGGCATGTCCTTGCTAAAAACGCCATCTCCAGGCCAATAACAATGAGTGGACTCAAAATCATAAATCACAGCCCCAATGTAAATTCAGAAAGGAAGAAGCAGAAGAACCATTGTGTATTACAGCAATAGACTCTATTCTTTATTAAAAGTAATGATACTCACAAAGAGAAGAAGATACACAGCAGGTAAGAACATCAAGACCCACTCATGCTACCTGGCCGAGGGCAAATGCGTAATGACATCAGCTCTGTCCCTATGAATTTTGTCCTTATAGACATCCTCAGGGTTTTGGGAGATTGGTGGCTTACGTCTTTACTTCCTATTACCACATATCATGTGGACATTATGTAGAGGAATACACACAACTGAGGGAATAACAATCCAAATACTTTTATTAAAAATTGGATAAAAAAACAATCATAAATAATAATCCCAAGCCCCCATTATATCAATATTAAACATTTTTACTTATTAAACCATTACAATCTTTTATCATAGGCAATGCCATCTAGGAGACTCATTGCCAATTACACTCCAATTATCATTCATAAGCTTAAAAGAATGGGGAATGAAAGGGAGTAGCCATTTAGGCTCCCCTTTTCTCATGGGATCACTGTATCTGCAAGGTATTAGGTGGTAGATAAAAAAAAAAAAAAAATGACAGTGATGGCCATAGGGCCATGAGAGGTCAATAGTTCAGGATGGGTCAGGAGAAGGTGAAGTAGCTAGGACAGTAGGGATTGGTTAGGCAGGTCAGCTGCTTTAGAGGGTTCTGGAAGGTTTGGGAAGTAGTCAGGGATTGGTTAGCAAAATCAGGTGTCAGTTGGGAAGATTCTGGAAGCTGGTTTTGGCCTATTTAAAGAACAGCTGCGTTTAGGTCAGTGCTGCAGTACCTGAATATTCCAGCAGGAGGAGCTTGCGTGCCGCTATGGAGTCCCTGATTCGCCAACTGATTGACAGAGCTGAAGCCACAGGAGGGGAGGATTGGATCCGGCGATGTCTCACCTTACCTTCAGATCCAGGCCTGAGCAGCACGAACCCCCGGTCAGCGGTCGAGGTGAGCAGGGTGGTTTTACCCCCCCAGCAGCCATATCCTGAAGCAGGGTTTTCAGAGTCGGCAGGACCTGCGGCAGAGGATGGGACTGACGGCGCGGAGGAGGAGGTGCCAGGGAGAAGGCAGAGCAAGCGGAGCCGCCCACTGAGAGGGAATGCCAGCCCAGGTCAGCTCGCCACAAGCCGTGGAAGCCGGAAATCTCCCCTTTCTTCTCACAGGAGCCGGCGCGCATGCGCACCAGTGGACCCCGGAGCGATATGACGACATGCCCTGGGGACAGCGGTTGCGAGCGGAGTTTTACCCCTCCCAGCCTATCCAGCCTGCCTTCCAGCAAGAGGCTCGCCGGGGCGGGAGGACTGGACACAGGAGTACCGGTTCGTCAGCCCTTCATGAGGACCTGTTAACCGACAGAATCCCTGTGCGGTGCGCATCTCCTGAGACTTCCCCTGGAGCGAGCCATGCTCAGGGTTCAGCTGGTGAGTCTAATACAGCTTCTCAATTGTCTGTTTTTTCTGCTTCGTTAGAACAGCTGATTACTATTATGCGGGCACAGGCTGCTACTCAGCCTGTTCCCGGAGAGAGTGCAGTGTCCAGAGTTTGGTCAGCTGTTTCAGCTGATCCCTCTATTGTGCCCCACCTGTCTTGCAGTTCAGCCAGCAGTAGTTGTGAGGCAGCCATGAACATTTCTGAGTCTTTGAGTAAAGAATGCATGCCATGTTTTCTATCCTCTTTAGGATTCCATTTACCTGTGTCAGTTAAAGAGAGGGGTTGGAAGGGGGAATATATTGATTTAAGTGCACTTCTCTCTCCTTCTAAGGAGTCCTTTAGGTATGACAGGAAGGATGACAAGTCTGATGAGGAGCGTCGCAGAGCTCTCATTAAATCCTTTTATGGTTGGTTACAAGCATTTATCATATATTCCAGTATATTATGTGAGAAATTCCCTGAGAAAAGTCCTTTTTTGTTTCAGCATATTGATATTATTTTAGAGGCTTATAGGAGCTTTAATGGTTTAGCTTGGTTACTATATGATGAAGCTTTCAGGCAGAAACTGGCAGTGCAGCCCTCCCTGCAATGGGGTTCTAAGGACGTGGGCCTCTGGCTTAACTTATTCTTACCTCAGAAGCAGCCCTTTTCACGTCCACCCATGTCGGCTGCACCCCAGCCATCTGCTGCTGCAGGCTATAGGAAAGGCTTGTGATTTGCTTTTAATGACACGCAATGTAAATGGTTGACATCTTGTAAATATAAGCATGAGTGTGCATTTTGTGCTGGTAATCACCCAATTTCTAAATGTTTTCGGAAATTACAGTCCAACGCAAATGCGGGTTTTTCCAAAAGCAGCCACGCCAGTGATGCTATCAAACATGCTTCCGTGGCTGCAACTCTACCCAAACCAGCAGATGGCTTCCTTGCTAATTGAAGGTTTTTCAGTAGGTTTCCAGCTACCTAGCTTTTCTGGGGTTGGTTGTGCTATGATAGACAATTTAAGGTCAGTGGAGGACTCCCCATCAGTAGTGCGAGCAAAGCTTTTGAAGGAAGTCAAGGCAGGTAGGATGGAGGGCCCTTTTGACCACCCCCCTTTTGCTAATTTCAGGATTTCCCCCTTGGGTTTGGTTCCAAAGAAAGAGCCGAATGAATTTCGTTTGATTCATCATTTATCATTTCCGTTTGGTGCTTCATTGAATGATCAAATTGACACTGAGTCGGTATCAGTGTCCTATGCATCATTCGATTCAGCTGTAGAGAAAATTCGGGGGTTAGGGAAAAATACCTTGATGGCAAAAGCGGATATTCAATCTGCTTTTCGGCTGCTTCCTTTGAATCCAAACTGTTTTAGCTCATTAGGGATATATTTTGAAAATCTGTTTTATTTTGATAAAGCATTACCAATGGGCTGTTCACTTTCTTGTTTTTATTTTGAAGCGTTCTCCACGTTTGTTGAATGGGTGGTAAGTATGAGCGCAAATTCTTCCTGCCTTATTCATTATTTAGATGATTTTTATTTTTAGGTCCTGCAGACTCTAGCGATTGTTTACATCTCTTGTCTTCCTTCCAAATGGTGTGTCAGCATTTTGGAATACCGTTGGCGGGGGATAAGACGGTGCTCCCTACAACCTGTATTGATTTTTTGGGTATAACGTTGGATTCTGTCGCAATGGAATTTTGATTGCCCGAAGAAAAAATCTTTAAGTTGTCACAGACATTAATTTTATTCATTAGGAAACATAAAGTGACACTAAAAGAGATGCAATCCCTGTTGGGCCAATTGGCCTTTGCAACTCGGGTATTGCCAATGGGCAGGGTTTTTTCTAGGAAGCTATACGCTGTGATTGCAGGTCTAAAAAAAACCTCCTCGCATATTAGGTTGTCTTCTGATGTGAAGCAGGATTTGATGGTCTGGTTACAATTTCTGGAGCACTTCAATGGGAAAACCATGTGGCAGCATGAATTCATGCTAGTCAGTGATTTTCATTTGGAAACTGATTCTGCCGGCTCGGTTGGTTTTGGGGCAGTTTGGAGATCTCATTGGTGTGCTGCAGTTTGGCCAGACAGGTGGGTAAGTACAGGTCTATGTAAGAACATAGTTTTATTAGAATTATTCCCAGTGATTGTGTCCTTGGAGGTCTGGGGTAAATTTTTTGCGAATCGAAGGTTGCTAGTTAGCACTGATAACAAAGGTGTAGCATTCGCAGTCAATTGTCTCTCCTCTAAGTCTCCTCCTGTTGTTTCTTATTTAAGACATTTGGTTTTTCTGTGCTTAAAGTGGAACATCTGGCTGAAAGCGCGATACGTCCCTGGTAAAACTAATGTGGTCATTGACGCTCTCTCTCGCTTGAAGATGGACCAGTTTTTCCAGCTTCTGCCAGGGGCAGATCCAGTGGGGGTGCCTTTCCCTTCCCATTTATGGGAACTAGCCTAATTTTCCGGAACATTCAGAACTCGGTGGCCCCCTTCAACATGGAGGAGGAGCTACAGTGCTTAGTGGGTTTTGTGGTCATCCTTTTTAATATCTCTTCGTTTGTCTTTGACTGATCATTCCGAGGAGTTGGTGCTTCAGTTTCTTCAGTCACTGAATAATGAAAAACTATTCTTGGTCTCATATTAGTAAGACTCTGTCTGGTATCTCCTTTTTTCTGCGCCTTTTTAATCTGCCAGCATGCCACAGTTTTTTCTCTGTGCGGCAGGTTTTGAAGGGGTATAGGAAGGGTAATTTTAGGAAGGATGTTAGGTCTCCTATCACCTCCACTATTTTGTCCCAGATCTGCGGGATAACTTATATGCTTTTCCGCGTATAAAGCTGTCCTGTTTAACTCGGTATTCACACTTGCTTTCTTTGGGGCATTTAGGGTCTCTGAGATTCTTCCTGCCTCCAAGAATAAGGGTTCAGGCATATTACTGTCCAATGTGTTTATTTATAAAGAAGATATTAAGCTATTTCTAGGTGCTAGTAAAACGGATTCCGTAGGTGTAGGTGAGTGGGTGTCTTTACATAAGTGTGGTTTCAGGTCTATTTGTCCAGTCGAAAGGCTTCAGGCTTACCTAAATATTCGTCCTCATTTTCACGTTTATTGTCTATTCATGAGGATGGATCGCCGGTGACTATTTACCAATTTTCGTCAGTCCTGAAGAGATGTGTCACTCGTCTTCGTTTAGGTCATGCTAAGATAACGATGCATTCCTTTCGCATTGGCGCGGCGACAGAGGCCGCTGGGCTGGGTCTTGAAGGGAGTGCGATTAAAAAGTTGGGTAGATGGAGGTCAGACTGTTACAAGCTGTACATTCGCCCTTATTAATTGTTTCTTTTATTTCAGGTCATCAGCGTACGGTCTGGATTTTAGGGCATTCTTTTATGTTTTGGGCACAGAAGAGAGCTGCGAATAGAGTTTATTCAGAAGGTTTGGGCCTGGATCCTTCAGCTTTTCATGTCCACTGGTTTGGTCGTAGAGGTATGGTGTGGGAGGATCTTCTAGTTGACCTGGGGAGGCTATATGCTCTGTATGATGCTCAGGATATCCTATTATTACATATAGGTGGTAATGACATTGGTAAATTGAAAACGTTTGATTTGATTACGAATATGAAGGATACGTTTAAGTTTTTGCGTATTGCCTCCCCAAATACGGTGATTGTCTTTTCTGAGATAATTACGCGTTTGCGGTGGTTAGAATCTTGCGTGCTTAAGCCTCTTGACAAGGTCAGGAAACGCATTAATAAAGCAATGGAGAAGTTCCTGGTCCCGGACTTGGGTATATCATTTCGGCATCATGAGCTTGAAGGTGGGTTGCAGGGTCTGTATAGGGTTGATGGGGTGCATTTATCTCCCATAGGTTTAGATATATTTAATATGAACTTGCAAACATGCATTGAGTTGGCCGCGGTTTGGGGTTGTGGCGAGACGGGTGCTGCAAGCCCCCCTCCCGCCGGTTGGGAGAATAAGGAAGTTCATTTTAATTGATAATCGGCTCGAGTCTCAGTGGCTGGGTTGAGTATGGTTATTGGTAAATATTTTGATGAATGCTATATGTTTGGAATATAAAATATTGGTGTATTATTAAATATATTTTTTGTTAAAACCAATGGATCAGGCCGTGGCCAATAATAATCCAAAAAAAAATATATATATTTCTACGACCTTTTGAGAGTTTGTATGTTCAATATGAAATAAATTCTGGTTATAATGATATATATGTTTCCAGGTTTTATTTGCTCTATGCATGTTTGCAGTATGCATGATACATGTGATCCCATGGGGAATGAAAGGGAGTAGCCATTTAGGCTTCCCTTTCCTCATGGGATCACTGTATCTGCAAGGTATTAGGTGGTAGATAAAAAATAAATAAAAAATAAATGACAGTGATGGCCATAGGGCCAGGAGAGGTCAATAGTTCAGGATGGGTCAGGAGAAGGTGAAGTAGCTAGGACAGTAGGGATTGGTTAGGCAGGTCAGCTGCTTTAGAGGGTTCTGGAAGGTTTGGGAAGTAGTCAGGGATTGGTTAGCAAAATCAGGTGTCAGTTGGGAAGATTCTGGAAGCTGGTTTTGGCCTATTTAAAGAACAGCTGCGTTTAGGTCAGTGCTGCAGTACCTGAATATTCCAGCAGGAGGAGCTCCCCGCCCTACCCCCCTTTTTCCCGTCACGGCCGATCCATGTGGTAGGCTCCCTCTGGCGATCTGCCGGAGGGGAGAATAAGGAAGTTTAATTTTAATTGATAATCGGCTCGAGTCTCAGTGGCTGGGTTGAGTATGGTTATTTGTAAATATTTTGATGAATGCTATATGTTTGGAATATAAAATATTGGTGTATTATTAAATATATTTTTTGTTAAAACCAATGGATCAGGCCGTGGCCAATAATAATCCAAAAAAAATAAAAATTCTACGACCTTTTGAGAGTTTTTATGTTCAATATGAAATAAATTCTGGTTATAAAGATATATATGTTTCCGGGTTTTATTTGCTCTATGCATGTTTGCAGTATGCATGATACATGTGATCCCATCCTCTCTCCCATACTGTACAGCAAAAAACATTCACATTTCTTACGGTCAACATATTACTATAATAAATTATATACCTTTTATTAAGTCATGATTACTTTACAAAGGCAAATATATATATATATATATATATATATATATATATATATATATATATGTGTATATTATTATTATACGCGATATATATATTTATAAAGAGAGAGAGAGGAACATTTCAATTTGTGTTGAAACCCCATGGGTGACAAGTTTTTTATTCATATATCCACAACGTTTCCAGTGAAGAGATCCCTCTTTTGATGTTACTACCAATGTGGAGAATATTTACCTATCCCAATCGTTAATCTCCAAAGGGTCTTTTATATGACGCAGGGCATACATTTTATATAGGTTATGGCCTTTAAATCTTTTTTTTTATTTATTTTTTATATGTTCTCCATTCCCTATCTGTAGGGCCTGTGTGGTCCTGGCAACATACTGTAGACCACATGGGCATTCTTGAAGATAAACAACATTATTGGTGGAGTACGTAACAAACCCATCAATATTATAACTTACTCCAGTGGCATTAGAAATAAGCAATGTAATACATCATGTGTATTGATCACCACACTTACAAACCATGCATTACCTGCATGGACCGAAACCAGACAATCCCCCAAATAGAGAGAGCTTCTCAGGTTGCTCCACCAAATTCGGGGAAATCTTATCTCTAAATGTTAAATTCTTCTTATAAATGACTTTGGGGGCATTAGGGTAATGCAGGACAATAATACTATCCTTCTTTAGTAGAGCCCAGTGTTTCTTTAAGAACTTTCTAAAGATGTATATATATATATAAAACAATGGTCAGAATAAATCACGATAAAAGACTACTCTAGACCACTAGAGTCAGACATGGTTCTGTCTTATTGTGGAAGAGATTCTCTATCCATATTTTCAACTAACTTAATATGTTTTTCTAAACTGTCCACATCATACCCTTTACTGAAGAACCAGTGCTTAAGGACTCGTTCACACTATTACAAACAAATGGCCACTGCCCCCACCTATAAGTGGTCTTTGCAGCAAGGAGCAAAGCTCATTCACACCACACGTGCATGAAAACTGATGGGAAAACCGCGCAGGTTTCATTTGCAGAGACACAAGTTTACATCAGTTTCACATCAGTTTCCATCAGTTTCCATGCACGCTTCAGTAAGTTTTAATGCACATTGACATCAGTTTTCATGCGTGTCAGTTATGTGCCCTGTTCACACCACAATGTTGATGTCACATCAGTATTTCTTCCACGCAGAAAACTGCATACATGTTGCAGATTCCTGCACAGAACAAAATGTGCATGTGATACCAGTGTTGTGGTGTGAACAGGGTACATAGAGTACAGTTGTTGTTTTTGTTTTTTTGTGACCTTGCAGAACGCATGCAGAAAATCTGACTTCTCTGCATATGGTGTGAATGAGACCTAAGGGTTTCAGCTTGTGTATTAGAATCCTCCAATTCTGAGCAGTTATGTTTACTATAACTGATAAAACTGCCCTTTCGGAATCGCACATAGCAATGAGTGGTAGGTTAGATAGGTAAATCTAAAAAGTTAACGTCCATATATCTCCACTCACATAAGAAAATCTGATGCCCCAGTCATTGCTATTCAACTGTGTCATAAATACATGGAGGGAATCAACACTGCCACACCATACAAGGAGGGCATCGTCAATGCATGTTTTCCATTACACATTAAATCTATGTGCCATGTTATTTAATTGAATGTATATTGGACGCACCTTTATGGGAATGTGAAAGTGCTTGCAGCTGTGTTTTATAGCTTAACAAATATACATAGTCGCTTGCAAGATTTTCAATAGTAAAATGCATATTTTCAACAACAGGATCTCTGGTCTAGTATTGTCATAAATGGCTTCTCAATCCTAATAGGCCATAAACAAGCTTACAAGACCTCATTTACCTTTTAGGGGTAAGCTAGGTGTGGATGATGATCCCCGGGCTCCTGATTTCAATCTTGGATAAATATCCAATAAAAGGTATAGGACA
This sequence comes from Rana muscosa, assembly GCA_029206835.1. NCBI lineage: Eukaryota > Metazoa > Chordata > Amphibia > Anura > Ranidae > Rana > Rana muscosa. The sequence continues at coordinate 642,719,967 of CM055117.1, read as the reverse complement.
TTATGTAAAAGGACTATACTGTACATGTACTGTGTGTATGTATATATATATATATATATATATATATATATATATATATATATATTGTATATATAATCTCTGACTGCATATTGATTGCCATTTACAGTTTTCACAGAACCTGAAGACACGTTGTGGTTTATCGTATTACTCCCCCGACCAGACTCTATGAAGGAGCCAAGTTATGTCAAGTGGAGAGGGTTGAATAACGATATACTGTGAAAACATATTTGAAGGATCTTCATGTTTTGCTATTGTGTATTGTATGTCTGTATACACATAACAGAAGTGTTAGGCATAATTTGCCATATGTTTTAATGATTTTATAATAAACGGTTTATATTTTAACAATATGGCATGTGTATTGCACTATTAGGCTCCTTTAGAGTCCCATATTTCTCAATATTTAGACTATATGCCCTAAGTGAGCCCACGCCACATGCAAGGGAGCACCATAACAGGTCTCTTCTGAGCAATTCTGGGTTCAGAGCTGTCAATCTGCAGTCTCTCAGGTGAGCAAAATAGATAACAGAGCACAGCCTGTGCTTGATCAGTTTCAAAGGAGTGCAGGGCGACATTAACGGTCTAATAGACCCCTCATATCTCCTTAAAGAGAACATATTGTTGCAATAGCAACAAAATTAAAACAATTGAATTAAGGAAAATATATGAGACAACTCCTCTACAAAATGTTTAAAGTTCCCACCCTAATGCACACCCACAGCTGAACACAAATGTGTGCATTGGGTTCCACATGTGTAAAAATGTTGATTGCACCACACATTAAAGCGGATCGAGGTCTGGCCATAATTGAATTTTTATTTTTTAAGATCCATACATTAGTAAAGCATATAAACAATTAAATATATAAGCCACTTCCGATCTATTTAGTAATAAAAAAAAAAAAACGTACTTAATATCTTCTCCCATGACTTTGTGGCCGTTTTCCATTTTAATTAAGGGCATGTCAAGCCCAGTCACTATCTTTTCCTGTTTTTTTAGAGATAGGTGCATGCTGGGTAACCAGCACACACCTCTCGATCTCGCGCATGCACAGTTAAACGGCGCTCGCAGCGCCGTTAGTTTGTATTGTTGCCATGACAATGGGCGGCGACGGAGGAACATCCAGCCCCGTTGTTATGACAATGAGTATCTCGCGTATGCGCAGTTAAACGGCGCTCGTAGCAATGTAATGCCCACAGACTCCTGGGAAATTATGAAACTCATTTCCCAGGAGGCCAGGCGAGTTAGGAAGGGAAGTAGGTCCACCGCGGACTAGGAACTAGGCAGATTAGGAAATCTGCCTAGTAACAGCCATTTGCAGGCAAGTAAAACATTTTTTATTTTATTTTTTATAAAAGGGAACCTAGTGATAAGAAGTTTGTTTTTAGGGTGGACCTCCACTTTATTGGCATAACCATACACACTGGAGTGAGAGGAAAAATTATAGGGCAATTAATAGTAAAAAGAAAACTTCTGTGCTCAGTGTCCCCCCCAAAAATGTTTTAGGGAAGCTGTACACTAAATCATCTGAATACCAAATATAAAACTATAAACACTAATAGTTGCACTTCCTGTTATAAAAACATGTAAATTTAACATAAAAAAAGCAATTGTTCTAAAGTGGTCAAGCAGTTCAAAACACAATGTACATAAGAGTTCCACAAGTGTGAATCATAATTGTCCATGCAATACATCCACTGTGAAAGTGAAGCCAACAAGTGAATAATCCAGTCGGGAGTTTCCACCACTATTCACAAAGCCTCTTACCCGGATCCCTATGATCTCCAAATGAAACAAGATCATAGAACTCTTGTATAACAGACCACAGGGAGGGCCGCCCAGCTCAGCACATCCGACTTCAAAGTTACGGACTCAGCTCAGGCAGGAGGCAATCAAGGCAACATACATACAGTAGATATTGTATTCATCATTGACGGTTAACTCTAAATGGGTGAGCTGTAAGGGCTTTTAAAGCATTTCCTACGGACAGTTTTGGGTACCATAGTTTTTGAGGCTTGACATATTTGTATCTATTTACGCAATCACATATTCTTTATTTACCAAAGAAATGGGTATTATAATGTATTTGTATGCTCTTAATTTGAGTGCATTTTTTAAATGAAAATACTGATTTGAAATACAGTAGTGCAATAATGGCATGACATAAAAAATTGCAGCTGCAATCACTTTTGGAGGTGTTAAGTCATCGTCAAGCCTAAGATGTGCATTTTAATATGTTATAACATGTTTTAATATGTGTACAAAAAAATGAAAAAAAAAAAAGCCTCTGGAAGCAAACAGGTTAAACAACATGCACTTAGGGAATGCCTCAAAGCTGTGTGTGGTTTTACGGAACAGTCTCAGCAATGGCATACACTGGCAAAGCATATATGGCTGTGGAATTGATTTTCCACATTGAGCACCCCAAATCTAAAAAAAAGGCCCTATTAAAAAGCAATATACCCTCAAAATGAAAATGAAAACCCCAAAACAATACACCCAAAACAGAAGCCCTCAATGCTAAAAACAAAAAATACAAAATAAACTGACATTAATCTCTCCCTATGTCATTTATCAGCTTTCAGGTACCCTATCTTATGCATGTCTGCTTTGCATGTGTTACTGTGAGACAATTTTGCTGCAATCTCTCCTTCTCAGAAAACTGTTCATATTTCCTATATAAAGGGGAATATGCAACCGAGGGCCTTGGAGAGCTGAGATTATTGGAAATTTGGGATTTAAGAAAAAAAACTTTCTTCTGTGTATCTTGTTTTGTTTACAGAGAATTTTTGTATCCCAAATCATTAATGTAATGCTGATTCATTTGTTTTTCTTTTCTCTATCCTGCTAAACTTTCCTGTGGCAAAGTATTCAGATGTTACATAGTTAGTCAGGTTGAAAAAAGACCATCCAGTTTAACCCACAGAGGAAAAGACACACACACACTAACCTCAATATACACAATCCTATACTGACAGTTGACCCAAAAGAGGGCAAAAACCCAACAAAGCATGATCGAATTCACTCTAGTGGGGGAAAAAAAATTCTTACTGAACCCCCACGAAACAATTGGATATTCCCTGGGTCAACCTCACCTATAAATATTAGTATCCAGTTAAATTTTGTGCATTTAGGAAAGAATCCGCCCTGGTTCACACTGGTGCGTTTTGACATGCGATGTGACATGTCAGATCGCATGTCAAATTGGCGGCATTTGCTGGCAATGGCACCGTCCTAATCGGTGCGACCTTGCATCTGTGGCTAAACCTATGGTGCAATTTAAATTGACATCTGTGCAGGTTTCTGCACAGATGTCTCTGTAACAGCTCTTCCATATTTTGATGTAAAATGTATTTTCCTCCAGACTTAAAGCGGAGGCCCCCCAAATTTTTTTTTTTAAAAGTCAGCAGCTACAAATACTGTAGCTGCTGACTTTTAAAATAAGGACACTTGCCTGTCCAGGGCGCCCGCAATGTCGGCACCCAAAGCCCATCTCTCCCTTGGTTCTTGGATGCTGCCGCCACCATCTTCGGTAAGGGATTCAGGAAGTGAAGCCTTGCGGCTTCACTACCTGGTTCCCTACTGCGCATATGCGAGTTGCGCTGCGCGATCCGTATGGTCCCTGCTGTCTGGGACCTGTGTGTCTCCCAGAAGACAGTGGGAGGGGGGGCGTCAGACGTGGCGTAGATACCCGCAGATAATGCGGCTATCTATTTTCCCCCGAAAGTGGGAGCAAATACCTGTATTAAACAGGTATCTTCTCCCCCCTCCCCCATGAAAGGTGCCAAATGTGACACCGGAGGGGGGGAGGGTTCCGAAAAGCGGAAATTCCATTTTTGGGTGGAACACCGCTTTAAAGTGTTACTAAACCCAGGACTCTGCATTCAGTCAATCTGGTCTCCCACAGTACACAGAACATGGAAATGCAATTATTTTAGTAAATATAAACTGCTAAATACCTTTTCTCATCAGCAGTTAGAGCAGTCTTATGACTTCTATCAGTCTCTGTTTAAAGCTTGTAGGAGGAGTTTTCATTCTCCTCTGATTCTCCTATATGGCTGCAGGACCCCTGACCCTCTGTCTGGACAGTACTGATTGGCCCTGTGCTGATCACATGCACTTTCCTAAGTAAAAAAAAAAAAACTAACTAGCAATACATATCAAACTAAGCATGTGCAGCCTGCCTCCAAGGCTCTGTACTATCAGCAGATAGATTGGGGACTGTGGAAGACTGGTAGGATCATAGAAGACAGGATCAAAAAACCTTTTTACACAAAGCAGAGGAATAACCCCTTAGTTTCCACAGTGAGTATAACAAGTATGTTTTACTGCATATACAAATAGATTTTACTGTTGTGGGTTTAGTAACACTTTAAGAGCGCCCCTGGTCCTATGTGATGACCTTTAGCCTGGGTTCACACTTGTGCGATGTCAGACATCGCATGTGATTCGCACTCGCACTACGATGCTGATCACATGCGATGTCTGTGCAGTGCGATTCGCATAAAAAAAGGTGCAGGGACTTTTTTTTTCCTGTACTGGAATCGGTGAGAACACCCATGCGATCCAATTCCTGTCGGAATCCACAGTTCGCACCGCGATCTGTGAACCGATCTGGGGGTCTCAATAACATTGTATTGACATCCGCAGCAGTTCATAGAAGGCAGTGTGAACTGCCTGCGGGAGAGATGCCATGCGGTAACCGGCCTTAATCTCCTCTTCTCAAGATAATAAAGCTAGCTCAACTAATCTTTCCTCATAGCTGAGCTCCTCCATGACTCTTATCAGTTTGGTTGCTTTTTTCTGCAGTTTCTCCATTTCCTCAATATCCTTGTTTTGAGAACTGGTGCCCAAAACTGAACTGCATATCCCAGGTGAGCTCTTACTAATGATTTGTACAGGGGCAAAATGATGTCTCTCTCTCTGCAGTTCATACTTCTTTTGATAAAAGAAAGGATTTTGCTTGCTTTGGAAACCGATGCTTGGCATTGCATGCCATTATTAGGTCTATGATCTACTAGAACACCAGATTCTTCTCCACCATGGAATCTCACAATTGTACTCCCCCTAGTATGTATGATACATGCATATTTTTGGCTCCAAAGTGCATAACTTTATATTTATCAACATTAAACCTAATTTTCCACTAAACAGTGCATTGAGGTCGGCTTGTAAGTTGAAGACGTCCTGTAAGCACCTTATTCCACTGCATAGTTTGGTGTCATCTGCAAAGACTGAAATTTTTAAATATTTTGATTTGTAGTGGGTTTGTCATTTGAACCTTTTCTAGTTTTTTAAAATAAAATTTCTAGTTATCTGGATTTACACCATGTGGAGGATCTCTTTTTCTTTTCTTGGAACCAACTTTTTTCTTGGATATCTGGTCTTGGTCTGAGCTGAAGGGATCGATCCGGTTCAGGCTTCTAGCCGTGGAGGAACAAGGACAACAGCAGATTGCCACGACCTGAGTCCCAGAGTGGACATAAGCCTTTATGACCCAGCATTGTACGGTGACTTGGGTCCGAGTCCTGTGGTAAGAGTATTTAATTCTCTTTAATACTTGAGATGATGATGCTATCACCTTGTGTCAGCTGAAAACCTTGAAGTGTCTCCTCCCTTCCTACCACCGGTGTATCCACACCTGGAGGAATAGTAATGGAATAATTTACACCACATTCCAGGAATTTGATATCCAAGAAGACATTATACACAAATTCAGGGTTTCCAAGTGTCCCATATGACCACCATTTATCACTTATCATTTGGGGGACATTGGATACACATCTGATGGTGTGGACACTTGTTATAGATTATACCACTACAGCTTTCTTGTTAGATGTGCACTTTACTGATCATCCTTTGATTCATATCTCATGATTAGCAACGTTGTTATCTATATTGCTTGCAGCTTATTTCTCACATATAGGGGTTAATACACCCTGTGGCTCATTAGAGTGTGATCACATTTTTAGTTTTTTTTTTTTTTTGGTAACATGTTACTGATACATAGTGATCACGTATAAGATTTGGAGGACTCACATACAGTTTGTGGTCATACACTCACCAGTGGAGTTTTCCATCTTTCCACTTACCAGTGGATTCACCATCTTTTTCACCATTTTTTCACTCACCAGTGACACAACACTGTGGAAACACTTGTGTATCACGTTTACATAGTTATTGTTTTCATTTATTTGGATTGTATTTAGCGCTCACATTGTATACACACAAAGACTGAAATGGTACCTTTAATCTCAGACCCAATATCATTTATAAATATATCAAAAAAAGGGTCCCAGCACTGAACCTTGGGGTACACCACTAATAACCTTAGACCATTCAGAGTAAGAATCATTAACCACTACTCTCTGAATTTGGTCTATTAAGCAGTTTTCTATCCATTTACAAACTGTTTTTTCAAAGCTTGTTGCTGTTTTCTACATTTGTTTCTGCAGATAAAGATTACATTAAAAAAACTCAGAATTGTTTTGTGTATCGGTAGGATGTAGGAATAACTGATGTAGGAGTAGTGTAGTCATTTATTATTACTTGGTTGCAGGATATTCAGGATATTCAGGATTTGCACTGCTCATTTCCCTTTTATCTGCATCAAGTCAACAAGTGTTTCACTAGTACCAAGTGGCAGCATTTCTAGTTAAAATTCTCCACCATCCATCAATATTTTTGGCGCTGTTCCTTGTTTTAAATAAGTGACGAAACACAGCTACCCCTAATTTTTCAGTTTTGAGCAGAAAACACAAGCATATAAATTAATTTTCAATACCTCTTGAAAAAGTCACATGACCAGTGACAAACTTGTTAGGGCGGAGCCTGTGACATCATCGCATACTACCAGGAAGCAGATTACCACTGGGGAGCACAGGACTGAGAATTTGCAAATGTTTGAGTGGCAAGCAAGGGGTTTTATGATTCAAACTGTACAAAGCGAGCCATATGTGTGCACCAGAGCTAGTGCATCTATAAATGCGAGTGTGATTATTTTTATTTACCAAATACCCATTTTTATACAGTTCAACACTATGTTCGTTTTTTCCTGCTCTTATGACATATGTGTATGATGCACACAAGAATCACCAGGAAAGCAGCCAGCCATTAGATATACAGTATCTCACAAAAGTGAATACACCCCTCACATTTTGTAGATATTTTATTATCTCTTTTCATGTGACAACACTGAAGAAATTACACGTTGCTGTCCCCTCAAAATATCTCAACACACAGCCATTCATGTCTAAACTGCTGGCAACAAAAGTGAGTACACCCCTAAGTGAAAATGTCAAAATTGGGCCCAAAGTGTCAATATTTTGTGTGGTCACCATTATTTTCCAGCACTGCCTTAACCCTCTTGGGCATGGAGTTCCCCAGAGCTTTACAGGTTGCCACTGGAGTCCTCTTCCACTCCTCCATGACGACATCACAGAGCTGGTGGATGTTAGAGATCTTTCGCTCCTCCACCTTCCGTTTGAGGGTGCCCCACAGATGCTCAATAGGGTTTAGGTCTGGAGACATGTTTAGCCAGTCCATCACCTTTATCCTCAGCTTCTTTAGCAAGGTAGTGGTCATCTTGGAGGTGTGTTTGGGGTCGTTATCATGTTGGAATACTGCCCTGCGTCCCAGTCTCTGAAGGGAGGGGATCATGCTCTGGTTCAGTATGTCACAGTATGTGTTGGCTTTCATAGTTCCCTTAATGAACTGTAGCTCCCCAGTGCCGGCAGCACTCATGCAGCCCCAGACCATGACACGACCACCACCATGCTTGACTGTAGGAAAGACACACTTGTCTTTGTACTCCTTACCTGGTTGCTGCCACAAACACTTGACACCATCTGAAACAAATACGTTTATCTTGGTCTCATCAGACCACAGGACATGGTTCCAGTAATCCATGTCCTTAGTCTACTTGTCTACAGCAAACTGTTTGTGGGCTTTCTTGTGCATCATCTTTAGAAGAGACTTCCTTCTGGGATGACAGCCATGCAGACCAATTTGATGCAGTGTGCAGCGTATGGTCTGAGCACTGACAGGCTGACCCCCACCCCTTCAACCTCTGCAGAAATGCTGGCAGCACTCATACATCTGTAGCGCTACCCCCAGTTAAGAGAGCCGCTGGTTTATTTTCGGGCCCTGCGTGCAGTACCGCCAACCCCCGGCAATCTTACTCGACCCCCGCTAGCACAGTTAGTCTAGGGCTACGCTTATACCACATTTAATTGTATTGCATGAATTAATCTCTAAGCAGTAAGACAACACACTAAGGCGAGAGATTGATTATAACAGTTTTACTCTTATAGTAAATAGCATGGGTATAACATCACACATGCAACTGGCATCAATTTATCACACTATAATGGCACTGCGCGGTATTACACCACGCGTAACTATTATGGTGTGCGCGCCCTATGGCGCACTAAACAATATACTACCTCCCCACCCGAGTCAGGCCTGACATGGAGTAAATCTCAGTCACTTCCTATAAGGATTTCTTCGCATGCCAGCTTTCGGTGGTGCACTTGATGAAATTCTATTTTGTAATCCACAACAGGCAGTAACTTGGAACAACTATACTGGGGGGGGACACTTCAACTCTGTCCTGCTACCGGTCCCCCCGTGGAACAGCAGATAAACGAACTGTGGCGCTACTCCGTCAATTAGTGGTACCTTACTCGCAATTGGCTAAACATGGCTATTTAATAGGAGCATAATAGGTCCACCAACACATCAAGATGAAGTGACATATTCGTCACGAAACGCGTCATGTCCTGACGCTGTTGTTTTGAGTCCAGACCAGCCCCGCTTGCTCCTCTCCTTTCCCTTTGAATGAGCACCTCCGTACCATTATATCGTTATCCTACTAAGGACAGACAAGGACCGTTTGTTTTTGTCCCCAGAGGCTCAATTTGGAAGTACACAGGCTTCTACTGCTCTAGACAACACAGCGTGTTGGCTCCAGGCAAACGACTACTGCTACGCACACTATAGTGGCAACACGTGACCTGACGGAGAGACGCCGTCTATACAGCAGCTTTACACAAGCCGAAGTGATCCCCGCTTCCAGCAGCAGCACAACGTGAGTTACACTGCTCGGAGACTTCCTCTACCCCAGCAGCCACGGCCATAATAAGACCTTACAGCTAGCAGGATCGCCGGTCTTATGCCATGGATGGGTAAGCCAGCTAATCATTATATGGTTACCATCTTCTATGTAACCTAACTACACCATATCTGGCTTGCATTGGGGTCTATTCATAGTGCCTTTATAGAGACTGCCGACAACAGACCTTACCCTATAGGAGCTCTATGTGACACCCTTGGCGTGTAATATGATAGGTGCTCATTGATAAGGCATATATTCTTTGCCACCTTCTTCACTATCAATTACAAGCACATCCCCAGGTACATAAAGCCTGCTACATGTCTGTTGAACACTGTTAAACCTAAACCAAAACAGCTTGACACAAGTTCTGGATTGGACTTTGATCTAAGTAGCTACTTATCTGTAGCAGCAACCACCATACGCTTTTGTTTGAACTGTTGTTCTAGACAGCAGTGACCATCATTCACAGTTGTTATTTCATGCAGCATGATTAGTAGGCTTTTATATAAGACATCAATTATGTCCGGACATTGAATGCTCATTCTCAGCAAGGTTAAGGGAGTAGTAGAGCAGGTGGCCCTAGTCCACTCTGGTCATCGTTTTAATCCTTTCCAACAGTGCACTGCGCAAAGTTTTTTCCATGTCTATATTCTTTTATTCTAGTGTGTCACTATACGTGAGAAACCTTTTCTCCTTTATGATCAATGTATATTATTAAGATGATATGTTTTAAATTAGCATTCAACAATAAAGTCTTTTTTATTATTTCAAATACCAATTGAATAGTGGTTGATTCACCATATAACCGTCTTATTGGGCCCTGTCCCAATTCCCTTCCCTTTCCCCTCCAGTTGATATTTGGTTAGGAGGATCCCGTCCTTTAATCAGACGTATCTATCCTTTGGTATTAATTATTCAATTTGGCTCTATGTGAATCAGGCATACCCCCCTTTCCCCCTTTTTTTTATATAGTCATACACAGGATCATCTTTTGATCCCTTTTTCATGCCAGGATCCATGAGCCCTTGACTTTATTTGTTGAATGTAGTTTCATTGCACGCTATATACACACTAGGTTCTTTATTCTAATTTTTGTTCACTGGTTATTTACATAAGTAGACAGGGTATGGCATTCACACTCAGTGAGGATCTCGATAGTGAAATTAGGGCTTCCTTCAATGACGACACAACAGTCCCTGATACAGCAGTGCAGGATGATATAAAACCCCTGTTCAGGGAACATAAGAAATTAATTATTCGATCCTTGAATCGAAAGTGGGATATATTATCCCTTGAATCCTACGTAGAGAGAGGCATCATTCCAAGAGGCCTCCGAGAAAGAGTGATACCAGCAGCACATTTACATACAAAAAACTTTTTAGAAAAATGGCAAAAACAATGCATCACGCATGGTATTGAGGTTATCAAATTGATCATAGAAGAGGAGAAGGATCAACTGGTCACTTTACAGGGAGCTATCTCAGAAAGTGGTCAGAAACTTGAACCATTTAGAGATAGTTCGGATTTTGAAAGACTAAATGATTCCTTGAAAAGAGAAGTCGAGAAAACTCAGAAAAATTTAAAAACTATAAAACAAGGGAAGTTTAGACGAGACCTTGAAGACTGGGCAAAGGGGGAAATTTTTGATCTTACCCCCAAGGGTCAGAGTAGTCGCTCCCGTCAAAGAAGATCCCATTCCCAGTCAAGTATTGAAGCTTGTGTTCAATCCTCTGGAAGTGATGAGGACGCCCCTAGATCAGTGTCTTTTTTAGAGAAGGATCATTTGACACAAGAGGGCCCACCATTAATCAAGGGGATTTTAAAGGGAGACAAAGTAGGGGGAACAGGAGACGCAAGGAATCAAGGAAAAGGGTACAGGCCCATAAAGGATCAAACAATCAGGAGGAGTCAGAGAAAACACAGATAACTTCTCTGAGTTCCACTAAGACTAATGACCTTAAAGTCATTAACCTATCTGATTTCAAACTTGAACAAAATCATATTGATCTCCTTGGTCGAGGCCTCTCCTTTTCCCCCTCCGTAGACATGGATCAATTTGAAACCTTTAAAGATCTAAATCTATTCCTTAGGAGAGTATTCTATAGGTCACTATATCTAGATAAAGAGGTACAACAAACTCCCCTAGAACAGCTCAATACTAAAGAAAAACTAGCACTCAGTAATCTGGAATCACTTTTTGAGGAGGGGGACCCCACCCATAGCGATGAGGACAATGATGACTCCAACACCACTAAACATAAAGCAATGCTGCAAATTAGATCTACCAACATGCCACAATTTAAAAATAATAAACGTCTTGGAGTCTTCCTGGACTTGGTCCAGGAAGACCTACAAAAATTAAACTGGCATACTAAACCGATTGGTAATCTTACTGAAGCAGAGCGCAAGGGTCTAGCAGATCTACGGAAAGCAGACAATGTCATCATAAAACCAAGCGATAAGGGTGGTAATGTGGTTTTATTGTCCTCCGCACTTTATGAAAAGGAAGCACAGCGACTCCTTTCGGACCAGCTCACGTATAAAAAACTTGATCATAATCCATTTAGGGCTTTAGTAGATAACATCAATGAAAAACTTATGTGGGCTACAGATGAGGGTCTCTTATCTAGACGGGAATTCGAGTATCTTCGAGTTATAGACTATAACGTTCCTACCTTCTACTTAATACCCAAAATCCACAAAAATATGAACAATCCACCTGGGAGACCCATTGTGTCTGCCATAAGAGGTCCTCTAGAAAGGATAGGAAAATATGTAGACAGCCTTATTAAGGACCTAGTGCGACTACTTCCCTCATTCATACGTGACACCGGTGATGTTTTAAAACATATCAAAGATATGCCCATCCCTGAAGGGGCCCTCCTTGTTAGTGTGGATGTTGAGTCCCTTTATACCTCTATTCCCCACGAGTGGGGTATATTGGCGGTCTACCACTTCTTAGAACTAAACTTTCCCCGCATGGCGGCACAGAATGAATTCATCCTGGAACTCCTGGAAATGGCGCTGAAGAACAACTACTTCCAGTTCGCCAACAAATATTTCCAGCAACTACAGGGGACCTCGATGGGGGCCCCATGGGCCCCATCATATGCTTGCCTCCACCTGGGCTGGTGGGAGGAGGACACTGTGTATGCCTCCTCGATGTACCTCAGCCACGCATGTTCGTGGCTGAGGTACATCGATGACGTCTTCATGGTATGGAGTGGGACCCCCACACAGCTTAACCAATTCATGGAAGAATTAAACCAGAACAAGCGTAATTTACGTCTAACTTTTGTCTCTAGTTCCAGTGAGATTTCCTTTCTGGATTTGACATTAACCATCCAGGAGGGATACCTGATGACTCAGACATATAGAAAAACAACAGCAGCCAATACCCTTCTGAGGGCAGATAGCTACCATCCCGCCCCTCTTAAACGCGGCATACCGGTGGGACAGTTCCTCAGAATCCGGAGGAACTGTTCCAACGAAGCTATGTACCACAAGGAATCTGAGTCCCTGTACCAGCAGTTTAGAGATAGGGGATATGGACACAGAGTTCTCCGCAGGGCAAGAAGCATAGCTAGCCAACACTCAAGAGACGAACTGCTCCAGCCCAAACCAAATGTTGAATCCAATCAGGAAGGACCTGCTCGGTTTATTACTCCTTTTGGTGCCCAGTGGCACCAGGTACGAACGGTCCTTACTGAACATTGGCACATTTTGACGGGCTGTAAACAACTCAAGAAAATAGTGGGTGATAGACCCCAACTTACAGCTAAAAGAGCAAGAAATTTGAGGGATGAGCTTGTAAGCAGCGGATATACACGCCCTGTAGATAGGACTTGGCTGACTGACATGCCACGCATGGTCGGCATGTTTGCGTGTGGCCATTGTGGCACATGCAAACATGTCGACAGAACCAAAAACTTTAGAGACTCACAGTCTAAAAATCTCTATGAGATTAAATCTTTTATCAACTGTAGCACGGCACGGGTGCTCTATATCTTGGAATGCCCATGCCTCCTACTCTATGTCGGAAAAACAAAAAGACAACTGAGGATAAGGTTTGCTGAACATTTAAAGAGCATTCGTCTTAAAGAAGACACTCCAGTCGCCCAACATTTTCTAAAGTACCATGATGGTAAAACACATGGCCTACGAGTGAAGGGGATATATGCCCTAAACCTATCAGAAAGACGAGGGGACTTCGATACCGTTTTGATCCGACATGAAAAGGCTTGGATTTTTAGGCTCCAGACGCTCCAGCCAAGGGGCCTCAATACAGAAATGAGCCTAAAGATCTTCCTGGAGCCGTAAACGGACAAACGGTACGTGTTCAGTTTCAAACATGTCTAGTATAGGTCCCTTTTCCCCTCCTTCCCCTTCCCAAAAATATATATATATATATTTTATTATTTTTTTTTCCCCCTTCCCCCCCTTCCCCCCCCCAATACCCCTCCCTTTCCCCCCCCTCCCTTCCCTTTGACCCGTCCACCTCTCTCAATGTGAGTGCCTAATTCATTAACATCTAAATTATGGTAGGTTAAGTCAACCAATGAATAATATGCAATATGCAATACTTAGACACTTGTCTTTACTAAACCCACTGTCTAACTTTTGTCAAATATATTTTTTCCTGTGGATAATCTAACTATATATTTTTAGTTTTGTAAATCTGTTAATATTTTGACATGGATATTATCACTATCTGTTGTGATCACAAGATGGCGCTACTCCGTCAATTAGTGGTACCTTACGCGCAATTGGCTAAACATGGCTATTTAATAGGAGCATAATAGGTCCACCAACACATCAAGGTGAAGTGACATATTCGTCACGAAACGCGTCATGTCCTGACGCTGTTGTTTTGAGTCCAGACTAGCCCCGCTTGATCCTCTCCTTTCCCTTTGAATGAGCACCTCTGTACCATTATATCGTTATCCTACTAAGGACAGACAAGGACGGTTTGTTTTTGTCCCCAGAGGCTCAATTTGGAAGTACACAGGCTTCTACTGCTCTAGACAACACAGCGTGTTGGCTCCAGGCAAACGTCTACTGCTACGCACATTATAGCGGCAACACGTGACCTGACGGAGAGACGCCGTCTATACAGCAGCTTTACACAAGCCGAAGTGATCCCCGCTTCCAGCAGCAGCACAACGTGAGTTACACTGCTCGGAGACTTCCTCTACCCCAGCAGCCACGGCCATAATAAGACCTTACAGCTAGCAGGATCGCCGGTCTTATGCCATGGATGGGTAAGCCAGCTAATCATTATGTGGTTACCATCTTCTATGTAACCTAACTACACCATATCTGGCTTGCATTGGGGTCTATTCATAGTGCCTTTATAGAGACTGCCGACAACAGACCTTACCCTATAGGAGCTCTATGTGACACCCTTGGCGTGTAATATGATAGGTGCTCATTGATAAGGCATATATTCTTTGCCACCTTCTTCACTATCAATTACAAGCACATCCCTAGGTACATAGAGCCTGCTACATGTCTGTTGAACACTGTTAAACCTAAACCAAAACAGCTTGACACAAGTTCTGGATTGGACTTTGATCTAAGTAGCTACTTATCTGTAGCAGCAACCACCATACACTTTTGTTTGAACTGTTGTTCTAGACAGCAGTGACCATCATTCACAGTTGTTATTTCATGCAGCATGATTAGTAGGCTTTTATATAAGACATCAATTATGTCCGGACATTGAATGCTCATTCTCAGCAAGGTTAAGGGAGTAGTAGAGCAGGTGGCCCTAGTCCACTCTGGTCATCGTTTTAATCCTTTCCAACAGTGCACTGTGCAACGTTTTTTCCATGTCTATATTCTTTTATTCTAGTGTGTCACTATACGTGAGAAACCTTTTCTCCTTTATGATCAATGTATATTATTAGGATGATATGTGTTAAATTAGCATTCAACAATAAAGTCTTTTTTATTATTTCAAATACCAATTGAATAGTGGTTGATTCACCATATAACCGTCTTATTGGGCCCTGTCCCAATTCCCTTCCCTTTCCCCTGCATTTTTTCCAGTTGATATTTGGTTAGGAGGATCCCGTCCTTTAATCAGACGTATCTATCCTTTGGTATTAATTATTCAATTTGGCTCTATGAGAATCAGGCATACCCCCCTTTCCCCCTTTTTTTTATACTGACAGGCTGACCCCCACCCCTTCAACCTCTGCAGAAATGCTGGCAGCACTCATACATCTGTAGCGCTACCCCCAGTTAGGAGAGCCGCTGGTTTATTTTCGGGCCCTGCGTGCAGTACCGCCAACCCCCGGAAATCTTACTCGACCCCCGCTGGCACAGTTAGTCTAGGGCTACGCTTATACCACATTTAATTGTATTGCATGAATTAATCTCTAAGCAGTAAGACAACACACTAAGGCGAGAGATTGATTATAACAGTTTTACTCTTATAGTAAATAGCATGGGTATAACATCACACATGCAACTGGCATCAATTTATCACACTATAATGGCACTGCGCGGTATTACACCACGCGTAACTATTATGGTGTGCGCGCCCTATGGCGCACTAAACAATATACTACCTCCCCACCCGAGTCAGGCCTGACATGGAGTAAATCTCAGTCACTTCCTATAAGGATTTCTTCGCATGCCAGCTTTCGGTGGTGCACTTGATGAAATTCTATTTTGTAATCCACAACAGGCAGTAACTTGGAACAACTATACTGGGGGGGGACACTTCAACTCTGTCCTGCTACCGGTCCCCCCGTGGAACAGCAGATAAACGAACTGTGGGCCTATGCAGTTCTATAGGCCTGAACACGACACAGTCTATTGGTCTGGGCAGGTGCCCGCTCACCACTCCGGACGCGATCCCAGTCCGGGACTTCCACCTGCTGTGTATCCGCACACAGCGTCTGCAACGATCGGGTCCCCGATCCAACTGATGTCCTCACGCGACAAGACAGGATCCCCCCAGGCACCGCAGTGGGGTGGAAGGCTCTTCGGAAGTCACGCAAGGCCCCAGGCTTGGGGCCTTGCACCGCAGCAGATCCGCACAGGAAGACTGGTTGCTTGCAGCGCGGTGTCCAAAGAGAGTGAGCTCCGCCTCCCCTCTTCCTTAAATAGCCCCTCCCATGAGTCTCTGCGGTGGAAACTTTCACCCTAAGGCCAGATGGGGTTCTGGGTAACGTAGTCTCGGGCCTTAAAGGAGACCCCACTACACACTCCCCCCCACTTAAACTCTTTGGTCCCCAAAGATAACAATAACCTTAAATTACAGAACGTACAACATCAATCAAAGTTTCATATGATGTCGGCAGAGGAAATTCCCACCAAAACCAAGGTAGCGAACTCCCCTGCCCACAGGGCACACTATCATTAGTATCCTGTCTAACTGTGCCAGAGAGTGAGTTGGGGTTGTCTCCCACCAAATGAACACTGGGAGAGTCAGGGTTCTCCATACTCCTTCTGGCAGTGACCACGGTGTCTTCAGCACTCCTCCCCATTTGTGGGTAGGTTAATCTCCTGGGAGGTTTTATGGCTCTTCACTTCCTCTGTCCTCTTGGACTTTCTGTTGAGACAGGTTCTTCTTCTGTAACTGACTTAGAATTTACTTCTGGTTCAGGAGCACTGGACTCCGGGGCAGGGAGGTACAGGGACTCCCTTGGATCTTCTTCAGGTGGTAGGTCACAAGCACTTTCCCAAGCATCTGACCAAGGACTGGACGGGATGAACTCCGTAGCTTCTGCATTCAGTGTTTGATCTTTGGTATCTTCGTCAGGTGGAAGATCAATAGCTGAAGTTGCCGGGGCCTGGGAAGGCCAAAGCCAACCATGTTCCTCTCCCTCATCTTCACTTATCTCCAAGTCTTCGGTATCCTCGGTTTGAGGGG
Organism: Rana muscosa; assembly: GCA_029206835.1. Taxonomy (NCBI): domain Eukaryota; kingdom Metazoa; phylum Chordata; class Amphibia; order Anura; family Ranidae; genus Rana; species Rana muscosa. The sequence goes on along the minus strand of CM055117.1, from coordinate 642,702,946 downwards.
TCTGAGACTGAGTGTTTGGTCTAGGAGTGTCCATAATGGACGTGGGTCCAGGGGAATCCATCATAGGGGGTATCCGAACCGCCTCAGCTAGTGGGAGTAGGTGGTTCCGATGCCAGGTCTTCAAAGGCCCCAACTTCCCTTCTGGTTTAAGTCTGTAAACAGGTAGGCCCGGTAGTCTTTTGCAAACAACATAAGGTTCAGGTCACCATCTGTCTGAAAACTTGTGTTTTCCAGGGATTCCCAAGTTTCGCAGCAACACTCTGTCTCCTGGTTGTAGATCTTGGATCCTAACCTTTAGATCAAAATTTCTCTTGTTGCGTGCTCCCCTTTGCTCCGAGGACGCCTGGGCCTGTTCATAGGCCACTTTCAAATTACGTCTGAGTCTATCAACATATCCTTTGTGGGAAGCAGCAGAACAATGGTCTATGGAGGTACCAAAGGCCAGATCCACTGGCAGTCTTGCTTCTCTCCCGAACATGAGTCTATAGGGTGAGTGTCCTGTAGCGTCGCTGATAGTGCTATTGTATGCATGCACAAGGGCCGCTATGTGGTTACTCCAATGTTGCTTCTTTTCACCGCTTAAGGTTCCCAGCTTGTTGAGCAGGGTTTGGTTGAACCTCTCCGGCTGAGCATCACCTTGTGGATGATAGGGGGTAGTCCTTGTCTTCTTAATCCCCAAGGTATCCAGGAGCTTTCGTATCAGTCGACTTTCAAAATCGCTTCCTTGGTCTGAATGGAGCCGTTGTGGTAGCCCGTAGTGTATGAAGTATTTCTCCATAAGTACCTTGGCCACAGTGGAGGCCTTCTGGTCTTTGGTTGGGAAGGCCTGGGCATACCGGGTAAAATGGTCAGTTACTACCAGAACATTTCCTAGTCCACTCAGGTCGGGTTCGAGGCAGAGAAAATTAATGCATACCAGATCAAGCGGGCCTTGACTTTGTAAATGGCCCATTGGGGCAGCTTGATGGGGCAAAGTCTTTCTCTGGATGCATCGTGCACATGAGTGGCAGTATTCTTCAACTTCAGCCCTCATGCAGGGCCAATAGAAAGGGTCCCTAACGAGTTGGAAAGTCCTTTCCGCCCCTAGGTGGCCATGGTTGTCATGCAGGGCAACCAGGACTGTCTCTCTGTACTTCTCCGGCAAGAACAGCTGCCATTTGTCTTCTAGGTCATCAGAGGGGCCCCTTCGGTAGACCACTCCCTGATGCACCTGTAACTTGTCCCACTCTTTCCTCAACAGGCGAGCTTCCTTTGAAGGGTGGCGTGAGAGCCTATTCGGGTCCTGATTCTCCAGGGCCTCTAGGACCAATCTCCCCATAGGGTCTTCCAACTGGTCGGATCTCAGCTCCTTCTTAGACAGTCTTGGTAAGTTATCTTCCCCCAGTTGAGTTACTCCACAGTATTGCTTGGGAACTTCTACTATGGTAACGCCTATCTCTTCTGCTCTTGAGCCGCCACTGGCTTGAAGTTCAGCCCCTTGACAGAGGGCACGCACCCCGTCGGGTGCCACTTGGGCCCAGTCTTCTGTACTGCAAATGGGGACGTGAGATTTTCTAGACAAAGCGTCTGCATCTCGGTTTCCAGCCCCAGGTCTGTACTTTAGGCCGAAATCAAAGGCGGACAGCGCCGCCAGCCACCTATGTCCTGTGGCATCCAACTTTGCTGTGGTGAAGAGATAGGTGAGGGGGTTGTTGTCCATTTTCACTGTGAATTCCGCCCCATATAAATAGTCTCTGAGTTTGTCAACTACCGCCCACTTGAGGGCCAGGAACTCCAACTTATGGGTAGGATAGTTCTTTTCAGAGGGAGTCAGACTTCTGCTCACATACGCAACAGGCCTCAGTTGCTCTTCATGCTCCTGGTACAGCACTCCTCCCAAACCATCATGACTGGCATCTACATGAAGTTCATAAGGCTTCTTAGGGTCTGCATAGGCCAGGACAGGGGCAGTGGTTAATGTCTTCTTCAACATCTGAAAGGCATTCTCACACTTCTCATTCCACTGGTCCTTGACTGACTCCCCTGGCTTTCTGGGGCCTGTGTCATCCTCTTCCCCCTCCGTCTTTAGCAGCTCATTCAGAGGCCTGGCTATCCGAGCAAACCCCTCCACAAACCTCCTGTAATAGGAACAGAACCCCAGGAAGGATCTGAGCTCTGTCACAGTGGTGGGCCTGGGCCAGGAGGTGACTGCCTCCAATTTTTCGGGGTCTGTGGCTACCCCATCTTCAGACACTATATGCCCCAGATAGTTGACTGATGACTGATAGAATTGGCACTTTTCAGGTGAGAGCTTGAGTCCTTCCTCACTCAGTCTCTTCAAAACTTTCTCCAGTCTCTCCTCATGCTCTTCCAAGGTTCTTCCGAAGACAATGATGTCATCCAAGTATACGAGGACTTTGATGAGGTTCATGTCTCCCACAGTCTTCTCCATGAGACGTTGGAAGGTGGCTGGAGCTCCAGACAGACCCTGAGGCATCCGGTTAAATTCAAAGAACCCCACTGGGGTTATGAAAGCCGTCTTCTCTTTGTCTTCTGGGTGCATAGGGATCTGATAGTACCCGCTCTTGAGGTCCATAACACTGAACCACTTGGCTCCAGACAAGCTCTGTAGGGCATCCTCTATCCTTGGAGTGGTATACTGGTCCGGTATGATTCTCCTGTTGAGGGTCCTATAGTCTATGCACAGCCTCAGTGATCCATTCTTCTTCCGGACCACCACTATAGGGGAGGCATAGGGACTTCTAGATTCTTGGATCACCCCTGTTCGCTTGAGCTCGGCGAGCTGTTCCCTCAAGTCTTCGAGGTCTGCTAACGCAACCCGTCTAACCCTTTTCCTGAAGGGTTTGTCTTCCTGGAGGCGGACCCGATGGGTGGCACTCCTAGCACACCCCACATCGAATTCGTCTTGGGAAAAGATCCTTTCCCACCTGGCCAACTGGGCCTTGGCTCTCTCCTTCCAAGCCCTGGGCAGATTTGGATTCTCCATGGAAATTTTCTCCCATACAGTACTTTCTCCATCTATCTTCTCCACATCTGGCGAAGCAACTGGGGTAGCTGGGCTCACTCGGCCCAGTAACAGCCTAGCTGGGATTTCCATGGGACCATCCGTGGTATTTCTGACGCTCACAGGCACTTTACAATGCGCCTTCTTCAGGGTCCTCACTGGGACCACTTCTGGGACTACTTCTAGGCCCGAATGTTCTTCCCTTGGGTCGGGTTACAACATGACAAAAGGACCAGGCTGCTCCCAAGTGAGTTTCACTGTGGCTTTAAAACAGGTTACTTCACCGGGCTGTAGCACTATTCCCCTTCTTCCCAGCCTCCAGACCTTCCCTACCCCCTCTTCCGGGGCCTTCTGTTCCAGGATCAGCCATTGGTAGGCTGTCTTTAACATTGGGTGGATCTCAGTGGCTGTGGGGTCTTTCCTTCTTGTCAGAGGGGCCAAGAGTCTTCGGACCAGATCCGTGTTCGTCCCTATTATCAGGGAACTCTTGCTAGCTCCAGGTGGTCGGGGGCACACCACAGCCAAGGTGTCGAACACTTCAGCCTTTCCGGCTATGGATGGGTCAAAAGTCAGTTTTATAGGCAGATAGCCATCATAAGGGAAACTCTCTGTCCCAATCCCCTATATCTCCAACTCTTCAATCTTCTGGATGGGTAGGTGACTTAAATGCTTGTCATAAAAGTCCCTGTACAACAGGGTCACTTGCGCCCCAATATCCAATATGGCTCTTGTGTAGACTCCCTCCACTTGAACTGGTACTATCGGGGAGGGACCCACCAGCTTCTCTGGATATCGCTTCGTAGGGGTCTCTTTCCTTTGATCTTTGCATTGTCCCTTTTGGCTTTCTTTCCTCCATTTCTCTTTGGACTTAAGTCTGTCTTGGGCCTGGTATGCATTGATCTCCCTCCTTTTGGTGGGTGTAACTACCCGCTGAGGGACACTACTCTCTTTCTTTGGGGTGCGTTCCTTCTGAGGAACTTTGCGTTTCTTCTGAGGGGTCTTCTCCACCCTTTTCATGTGCTTCTCATTCAGTTTGGAGCTCACTGGAGATGATGGGCACCCGGTTGACTCCTTCACCGGGGCCCGCTGAAGTTTTCCGGCGGCTTGCGGTTATTCATCTTTTTTTTCTTCGGGCTGGCACACACTTTGACGAAATGGCCAGCTCCTCCACAATTGAAACACATCACATCCCCCCAATCTTCCAGGGATGCGGGCACTGAGGTGTTGGGAAACAGCTCCTTCCTCGGACTTTCCCTCTCTGGTTCCCTTGACTTCTTTTCCATCAAGGAGGTCAGCATCCCCAACACTTGGGACATCTGTGACTTCAAGGTATCCACCTGAGTCTCTTTCCAGGGTCATGGCCGTCCTGACCATCACTGGAGGAGGATTCAGTGTCTCAACTGGTTGGTTCCTGTTCTTCTCCTCCAGCATAGCTTCTTCTTCTCTGACTACTTGGATCAAGTCAGGGTACTCCAGGCTCTTCCCATCCTGTCTTGTACGTAGTGCCAGTGCGATGGGGTCCAGGGGCTGAGATTCTCTCATCACCTGTTGAACACGGGCCTCATCCACCTTCCGCGGATCAATCCCCTTCTTAAGGATCATCTTGTGCAGTATCTTATCCAGGCGCTTCATGAAATTGACAGCTTTTCTCCTGCCTTTTGGTAGCAGTGCTCCAGCTGGTAAGTGAGCTCAGTGATTTTTTTATTTCAATAGATTTTTATTGGTAATGCTTGCAAAACATTAACAAGAGCATCGACTATAACAAAAGAAGTAGCCGATAATCATCAATAACAGAGAATAGGGGTATACATCCATTGCAGTTCAACATTCATTAATACTGCTTATCCTATTAATTCTCTAAACCAGTTGCTAAAGTTAGGGTATGTCTAATTTTGACATTGTAGAACAAAGTCCGCTCATAGATATGCTCCCGGATATGTTGTCCACTCCCCCAGAGCCCCATTTAGGCACACACTGGTGAGCTCAGTGATTTTCTCTGTTCCATCAAACACATTCTGCAGAATGTCTAGATAGTCCTGAGCATTACTTGCTCATCTTAAGGTTGCGTATGGCCTCCAGAGCAGGTCCCTTTAAGCTCTCAGCAATTCTCTGCTTCTATCTATGGTCTGGGACTTCCCATTCTTCTAAGGCCTGAGTGGCACCATCTAGCCACTCCTCAAACCCCTCTTCACCCGAAGGTACAGGTTTCCTCCCTGAAAACATTCTGAGTTTTCTGTATCCTGACATTTGGTAATCTGGAGGGTCTTTCTTACACTGGGCTATAATTTTCTCTAGGACCGCGCATAGTTCGGTGCTGAGGGTGCCCTGCGGCGACCCGGGACTCTCTTTCTTCTCCCTTTTTACTGTTTTTGGGGTGAGTGGCTATAGGTTTGATCATCTGTCGCTTTTATACTTGGATTCTTGAAGTCCTCCGGGACTCCATCCTTCCACTCTATCAGTGCGTGCATCAGCGAAGAATTCGACCTGACATCCACTATCCATGCCTTCTGGTGCGGGGACAGCGACGTCACTAGCTGTTTCACTGCTTCTTCTTGCCAGATCCCTGGGAGTTCTATAACTACTACCCCTTCTGGATCTGTGCTGACCACCTTGCACCACTTGAGTACTTCCGATGGGTCCATGCTGGTACTTTTTGGCGCGTTACTTGCTGCACCAGGATCCCGGACTCGAGAGCCCCCACGTGTAGCGCTACCCCCAGTTAAGAGAGCCGCTGGTTTATTTTCGGGCCCTGCGTGCAGTACCGCCAACCCCCGGAAATCTTACTCGACCCCCGCTGGCACAGTTAGTCTAGGGCTACGCTTATACCACATTTAATTGTATTGCATGAATTAATCTCTAAGCAGTAAGACAACACACTAAGGCGAGAGATTGATTATAACGGTTTTACTCTTATAGTAAATAGCATGGGTATAACATCACACATGCAACTGGCATCAATTTAGCACACTTTAATGGCACTGCACGGTATTACACCACGCGTAGCTATTATGGTGTGCGCGCCCTATGGCGCATTAAACAATATACTACCCCCCCCACCCGAGTCAGGCCTGACATGGAGTAAATCTCAGTCACTTCCTATAAGGATTTCTTCGCATGCCAGCTTTCGGTGGTGCACTTGATGAAATTCTATTTTGTAATCCACAACAGGCAGTAACTTGGAACAACTATACTGGGGGGGGACACTTCAACTCTGTCCTGCTACCGGTCCCCCCGTGGAACAGCAGATAAACAAACTGTGGGCCTATGCAGTTCTATAGGCCTGAACACGACACAGTCTATTGGTCTGGGCAGGTGCCCGCTCACCACTCCGGACGCGATCCCAGTCCGGGACTTCCACCTGCTGTGTATCCGCACACAGCGTCTGCAATGATCGGGTCCCCGATCCAACTGATGTCCTCACGCGACAAGACATGATCCCCCCCAGGCTCCGCAGTGGGGTGGAAGGCTCTTCGGAAGTCACGCAAGGCCCCAGGCTTTGGGCCTTGCACCACAGCAGATCAGCACAATAAGACTGGTTGCTTGCAGCGCAGTGTCCAAAGAGAGCGAGCTCCGCCTCCCCTCTTCTTTAAATAGCCCCTCCCATGAGTCTCTGCGGTGGAAACTTTCACCCTAAGGCCGGATGGGGTTCTGGGTAACGTAGTCTCGGGGCCTTAAAGGAGACCCCGCTACACATCTATTTCCCAAAGACAACCTCTGGATATGATGCTGAGCGCGTGCACTCAACTTCTTTGGTCAACCATGGTGAGGCCTGCTCTGGAACCTGTCCTGTTAAACCACTGTATGGTCTTGGCCACCATGCTGCAGCTCAGTTTCAGGGTCTTGACAATCTTCTTACAGCCTAGGCCATCTTTATGTAGAGCAGGGGTAGGCAACCTTGGTCCTCCAGCTGTGGTGAAACTACAAGTCCCATGAGACATTGCAAGACCCTGACAATCACAGGCATGACTCCTAGAAACAGAGGCATGATGGGGTTTGTAGTTTCACCACAGCTGGAGTGCCGAGATTGCCTACCTCTGATGTAGAGCAACAATTATTTTTTTCATATCCTCAAAGAGTTCTTTGCCATGAGGTGCCATGTTGAACTTCTAAAACAGATTATAGCGCACACATGCAAAAATGACATTTATCCTGCAAGGCTAGTTAAAAACACCTGAACATATTCAAAAATACGGGGGTTTGGTCACACTATATGGTCATATAGTGCTAAGCCCACTTACTGCGACAAAGTACCCCGATGTCTTTGTATGTTGAACTTCCAGTCACCAGTATGAGAGAGATAACACCAAATTTAACACACCTGCTCCCCATTCACACCTGAGTCCTTGTAAGTATTACTAATGAGTCACATGACACAGGGGAGGGAAAATTACTTATTGGGCCCAATTTGGACATTTTCACTTAGGGAGTGTACTCACTTTTGTTGCCAGCAGTTTAGACATTAATGACTGTGTGTTGAGTTATTTTGAGGGGACAGAAAATTTACACTGTTATACAAGCTGCACACTCACTACTTTACATTGTAGAAAAGTGTAATTTCTTCAATGTTGTCACATGAAAAGATATAATAAAATATTTACAACAATGTGAGGGGTGTACTGACTTTTGTGTATATACCGATAAGGTGAATGCTATTGTAGAACCCTGCGAGGGTCTCCCCTGGAGGAGAGGGCATAGCGTGACCGGTGGAAGGCACTTTTTTAGAGAAACACAAGATTTGCACTGAAGTTTATTACTGGATTTCTGATTATTCACAGAGAGTGTATGAGTGTATCCATTAAATGAATGGACTGGATTTTATGATTACTTTTCTATCAGGACTATATACAGTATCCATGTAAGATTGCTTATCTGTTATGGTTTTTTCAACTGCATGTTACTTTTGATTATATATCAAATGGTTCACAAGTGTGATATGTCACTATAAATTATAATTGCTTTTTGTTTGTTTTTTTACCTACGAGGGGTCATCACCACTATTGCCACATCTATACCATTAATATTCAACAAGTGTTTGCATTATATGTAATTATTTGAGCTAGCAGGATAGGTAGCGCTTCACATTTCTTTGATTTTGAATTCATTTTCAATAGTTTAACTTTTAGGTTGTTCAGTAGCATTATCAGCTATTGTTCTAGATACCAAGCTCTATTTTAATGTGAGCAGTGTACTATATTTTATTAGAATATATTGTTTTTGGTGGCAAAAAGGCCACACAGCTGCTAAAACAATTTAGGAGAAAAGTGTTCAGAGCCTGCTCCGGCTATATCCGTATCATGTATCATCATTTTATTCAAAAGAATATCACTTCTTAAACACAATATTTTTCTATGGCTTTTACACAAACATTGATATTAATCTTGTTTCAACAATCAGCGTTTTTGCAGTGTTCAGTCCAGATAGTGAATTGCAGAAGGAACAAGGCTCTCATTCCTTGTTTAGAGATTAATGATCCTCTCTTGTTGTTGAGAGGAATGGAATCCCCCAAGCACATCTTAAAACTAGTTTCAATGTTAGGAAGCCCAAGAAAAAAAAGGCACAGATGAATATATCCAAATTATTGTGGCATTAGAAGAATACGTATAGAATATTTCACCCATGAAGGATGACTGTTATGTTTTTTTCATGAGCATAAAAGTCTCGTAAGCAGTAACTTGCCAGGCATTACTGGGCTGTGAAGGTCTCTCCTGATGCAGAAAATATTGATGGATAAGTTGGTTCTGACTGTTCTATCTTCTATTCATGCCTTGTTTTTCCTCCTGCATTATGACTGTAATAAAGCATAGCCTGACAACCAAGAACTTGCACTTTTTACTATCTTGTACAAGGACAATGCATGGCTGAAATTACGAGTGAGATTCAATTTTTACATTTGCACATTTTTGTAAAATTACAAAGAGGGCTTTGCCTTGCTGCACAACTTGCTTGCAACACTTCACGTTAATTAGGAGCCAACTTAAAGCTTAGGAGATAGCATAAAGTTCTGTTATCTAATATTGCCTGAATCACTGAGGCTGCAGAGCCTATTCTTTAGAACACCTTATAGCCTCATTGATGAAGTGCTTGAAGAAGTTTTTATGTAGCTTTTTTACAAAGTGGACTTAACCTCATATAAAAGGTGTGCATTTCTGGCTTAAAAGCAGCATATTGCTAATAGACACAATGTATTTTCAATATCGTTCTGGCAGGACAATATTTCTTTTGAAGCAGGACCTGCAACAAAATGAAAGCAGATTTTAAGGCAGAAAAAAACAAGTTTTTTTTTACCTTCATGCATTCTAAGCATGAGGGTAAAAAACCTTCTGTGTGCAGTAGATCCCCCAGCCCCCCTAATACTTACCCGAGCCCCCTCTCGATCTAATGTTGTCCACAAGAGCCTAGGCTCCCTGGGGACTCACACTCCTGATTAGCTTTTGGCAGCAGTGGGAGCCATTGCTGTCAATCACAGCCAGTGCGCCAATCAGGAGATGGAGGCTCCGTGTGTGAATGAAAAAACAGAGCCACGGATCGGGAGAATGCCTACTTGAGTGCCCCCACAGCAAGCTGCTTGCTGTGGGGGCACCTCGCGGGGGGGGGAGGAGTGCTGACTTGGGACCCAAGAAGTGGAGGATCTGGGCTGCTCTGTGCAAAACCACTGCACAGGGAATGTAAGTATAACATGTTTATTATTAAAAAAACAAAACAAAAAAAAAGGCTTTAATATCACTTTAACACTTGTTCCAGGCTCTTTCCATTCACTAGGCTTGAGAGCATGTTTTTAGAGTTTTATATGTTAATTCAGACCAGGGTTTTACAGGGGGGGTTCAGCCTGCAGGTAAGCTGCATTTTTACTGCCCCCAACTGCTTCCCCTTCAGTTGTAAACAGGCTGTTTACAGCTGAAGGGGGACAGATAATTTACACTGCTATACAAGCTGTACACTCACTACTTTACATTGTAGCAAAGTGTAATTTCTTCAGTGTTGTCACATGAAAAGATGTAATAAAATATTTACAAAAATGTGAAGGGTGTACTTACTTTTGTGAGATACTGTATATACTATACTGTCAAAAATATTGGGACACCTGCCTATACATGCACATGAACTTTAATGGCATCCCAGTCTTAGTCCATAGGGTTCAATATTGGGTTGGCCCACCTTTTGCATCTATAACAGCTTTAACTTTTTTGGGAAGGCTGTCCACAAGGTTTAGGAGTGTGTCTATGGGAATGTTTGCCCATTCTTCCAGAAGCGCATTTGTGAGGTCAGGTACTGATGTTGGACGAGAAGGCCTGACTCGCAGTCTCCGCTCTTAATTATCCCAAAGGTGTTCTATCAGGTTAAGGTCAGGACAGTCAAGTTCCTCCACCCCAAACTCGCTCATCCATGTCTTTATGGACCTTGCTTTGTGCACTGGTGCACAGTCATGTTGGAACAGGAAGGGGCAATTCCCAAACTGTTCCCACAAAGCATGAAATTGTCCAAAATGTCTTGGTATGGTGATGCCTTAAGAGTTCTCTTCACTGGAACTAAGGGGCCAAACCCAACCCCTGAAAAATAACCCCACACCATAATCCCCCCTCCACCAAATGATTTGGGCCAGTGCACAAAACAAGGTCTACTGACAGTCCACCTCTCGTATGACAAGGTCAGACCTGTCCGGAATGTGCTGCAGTTTTCTACTGTATGTGAATAAACTCAGCATTCCCTCTGCAAGTGCCTGGACTTGAACCTTGGACCTCTGCTGTGTCTGGCAATGACTTTCCTCACTTTGCTACCTGAGATACTAGGCAACACCCTGTCTGATCCATTGGACAACCCTGCCTTGTGCCTTGACTTCTGTTAAACCTTCAACTCTTTGCTCCTCCCATGAACTTCCTGATTTAAGCCATGCCTTGTGCTCTCTCCAGACAATATCTCTCTGTCTTCTCTGCTGCCGTCCATATCTTTGCTACCACTTGTTACCGACACCTGGCTTGTTCCTTGACTACACTTCTGCTTAATCCCAACCTGCAACTACTCATTACTGACCTTTGGCTTATTTAGTGACTACGCTTCTAGTTGACCCTTACCTATAGGCAAAGTGTACAGCAGCCAATGAAAATACTATGCTAGACCTCACAAAATTTCAGGCACTCACAAAGGATGTAATAATAAAATTGAATCGAGCCACCAGCATTTTCCTCCTTATCTTTTTTTTTTTAGCAATTTAAAGACATCAATACTTCACTTCTTTGACTAAGAGACATACCCCTTCCTTCCTGAGTTGCTCCGTGAGTGCTGGTCACAAAGGCTGAATATTTTATTAATTGACCTTTAAAGTGTTATTTTATGTTTGCAGTCAAATTTGATTAAACCCCCACCAAATCATCTGCACGTGATTAGGTATTCAAAGTGAACAGGAACTTGCTTTTCACATGGCTGTGTAACGGAAGTGAATATTAACACAACTTTTTGAGTGAAAATTCTCAACTCCTAGTGAATCAGCCCAATGGTATGTATCATCCATTATTTCGATTTTCACAAGAAATTAGCTTACTCTTTAATGAGTTTGATGTGTGTAATATCCCCCACTCATTTCCTAAATAAATATTTAATTGAAATTTGCACAGCTAATCATAATTTATAATCCTAATGTAACTGTGTATGCTTATCAGTGAAAACAGAATACATAACATTTATTGTCAACTCTTGTCAATCATTAAAATATATAATGGCTACATTTACATTGCTATATTTGTTTGGCATTTTAATATAAATTGAATCTTAGTTAAGATAATTAATTTTACTATATCTAATTTACTGCAGTGTCATTTATGTAAATCATGGAGCATAGAGACACAAATGATACACTTTCATTGCATTATTATTCATATTATTCTAAGATATTGTATATGAGTTTCTTGCACGGAATAGCATACCCAATTTTAGTAATATTATTTAAGAAAGTTAGCATTTATATAGATTTCACATACTGTATATAAACAGAATAACTTGTTTTGTGTGACTTCCTTGTGTATCAAAAATGAAACAAATTCACACTCATAAGTAAATTACAATAACTTCAACTTCTGAAAATGAAAATATTATCCAGTGTCATAGAAATCCTGTCAGCTACAGGATTCCTGGACTTCCTGATTCCGAATCTCGGGCACGTCCACGCGCGCGGGCACGCGCGCGCGATGGCGAGCACGTGCGCGTGCACGCGCTTAGCGGGGGCGAGCGCACGCTCCACAAAGCGCGCCAGAAGAGCTATTTAAACATGCCTGTGACAGACAGTCCCTGCTGTCTGCTCTACAGCGTGTAGTACCCAAAGAGACCTGATTCGTGTATTTACCTGCATCCGACCCGGCTTGCCTTGACCCTTCCAGTTTCCTGCCTGCCTCTGACCCCCGGCTTTGTTTGACCAATCTTCTGCCTGATCCTCCAGTACCTTGCCGTCAGCCAATACTACCGACCCGGCTTGTCCGACCAATCTCTCCAGTTGCTGTGTCCTGGTTCCAGTCCAGTCAGCCTCATCAGTTCCAGTCCAGCTGCTTGTTCCTAGTTCCAGTCCAGTTGCTTGTTCCTGGTTCCAGTCCAGTTGCTGTATCCTGGTTCCAGTCCAGCCAGTCTCTTCAGTTCCAGTCCAGTTGCTGTGTTCCTGGTTCCGGTTCAGCCTGCCATACTTCCTGGGTGCCTGGATCCGTCCCAGTCTTCAGACTCTACTCTACCTTGATCCATCCTGCCAGGCACTCGTACCCCCTCTACCTCCGTGCCTCCTGTCTTCAGTACCAGGGGCCGCCGGTGGAAGCCGTAAGAGAGGCCTCCCTCTGCAGATCCGGGCTCGTCACCGTCAGGTACGTGACAGTAGCAGACAGCCATGTCTGAGCCCGGGCAGGGAGCCTCACCTATGGAGGAACTCTGTCGGCACCTGGCAGGTTTGTCTGAAGCAGTCAAGAGTCTTCAACAAGGATACACCCGCTTGGAAGAACAAGTGCGGGTCCTCTCCAATCCCTCTGCCATCCAAGAGGGGCCCCATGCCTCTGCTTCCACAGCCGGAACAAGTTCCTCACCCACAGTGGTCATGCTTCCTCCTGAACCTAAGGTTCCTACACCCGAAAGATTTTCCGGGGATCGGAGCAAGTTTAGGGCCTTCCGGAATTCGTGTGAACTGTATTTTGCCCTACAGCCCCGTACCTTTTCTCTAGAGGCCACCAAGGTGGGCTTTATGGTCTCTTTGCTCGCTGGAGACCCTCAGAGCTGGGCCCACCGTCTCTTTGAACAGAAGGATGTATCACTAAACAACCTCGCTGCTTTTTTCGATGCCCTGGCCCAGCTATACGAAGATCCCCAACTCTCAGTAACCGCAGAAGCCACCTTGCGTTCCCTTCAACAAGAACGCAGACCAGCGGAGGACTATGTGGCAGAATTCAGGCGGTGGAGTGCGGATACCAATTGGAATGATGCCGCCCTCCGCCATCAGTTTCGCTTAGGACTTTCCGATTCCTTGAAGGACGAGCTAGCTAGAGTTGGTGTACCACAGACACTCAACCTGTTGATTGATCTAACCATCCAGATTGACCGACGTCTGAGGGAACGGAGGGCTGAGAGGACCACTGGCTTCTCCCGCCCAACCTGGATGCTTCCTCGGGCTCCTAGTCACCTGTACTCGGCTCCTGCTACACCTCCAACTCCCACATCTGACACGCCTGAACCAATGCAGCTCGGGCTCCTTCGTCCATCCCTCGCTCCTGAGGAACGCCAGCGCCGCCGAATAAATAATCTGTGCCTGTACTGCGGGGACCCCGGACATTTCGTTAGAACCTGTCCCCTGAAGCTTCGTAAGTTTCTTTCAGTTTCTTCTAACATGACTAACCTACAAGCCAAAACCACATCTCACCTTGCCCTCTCTGTTTCATTACAGCTCCCAGGAAGGACTTTGCAAGTACCCACCATTATTGATTCCGGAGCATGCAGCTGCTTTATGGACTCAGCCTTTGCCATTAAACACCAAATTCCCCTTCGTACCAAGACCCACGGACTTCGTGTCCATCTGGCTGATGGTTCCGTCATTAAGTCCGGACCTGTGACCCAGGAGACCACTCCTATACCCGCTACCATCTTTACCACCTCTGGAACCCACCAAGAATGCTTGTGTCTGGACATCATCTCTTCCCCGTTGTTTCCCTTGATCCTTGGTATGCCTTGGTTACAAGCCCACAATCCCACTATCAACTGGACTACGGGAATAGTTGCCTTTCCTTCTTCCTATTGCCAACAGTCCTGTGGCTCATATAAACCTCCTGGGCCGGCCTCGTTACTATGCATTGACACCGAAGATGGCACCCGTCAATCCATCCCAGAAGTTTAACACGACTTTCTTGACGTATTTAGTAAACAAAAGGCAGAGACTCTACCACCCCATCGGGCCTACGATTGCCCCATCGACCTACTTCCTGGAGCAAAGATTCCGTTCGGTAGAGTCTTCCCTTTAACGGAGGTGGAACAAGGGGCTTTAAAAAATTATGTTGATGAGAACTTGCAAAAAGGGTTCATCCGCCCTTCCACATCCCCAGCAGGCGCAGGCATCTTTTTTGTAGAGAAAAAGGACCACACCCTTCGACCTTGTGTGGATTACCGGGAATTGAATAAAATTACAGTAAAAAATCGCTACCCTCTCCCCCTGGTACCAGAGTTATTTCAGAGACTAGGTACTGCCACCATCTTTACCAAACTTGACCTCCGCGGAGCCTACAACTTGATCCGTATCAAAGAAGGTGACGAATGGAAGACCGCCTTCCGTACCCGGTATGGACATTTTGAGTACTTGGTAATGCCATTCGGGTTGTGTAACGCCCCTGCCACTTTCCAGTATTTTATCAACAATGTTCTACGGGACTTCCTAGACCTCTTTGTTATTGTTTATCTTGATGATATCTTAATTTTTTCTTCCTCCCTTGATTCTCATCGCAGACATGTCAAAAATGTGTTGGGTCGGCTCCGCCAGCATGGCCTGTATGCGAAGGCTGAAAAATGCGAGTTCGAGCAAGAGAGTATATCATTTCTGGGGTTAATCATTTCCAGTGAGGGCATCAAGATGGATCCTCAAAAGATTACCGCAATCCTGGACTGGCCAGAACCGGTGGACAAGAAGGGAATCCAACGTTTCGTTGGATTCGCCAACTTCTACCGCAAGTTCATCAGGGGGTTTTCAGCTATTATCGCACCCATTACTCAACTCACCAAGCAAGGAACACGTTTTCACTGGTCTCCTGAAGCCCAAGAAGCTTTTGAACGCCTGAAGGCCCTATTTACCTCAGCCTCTATCTTGAAACACCCAGACTCCTCACTACCATTCGTACTTGAGGTAGACGCCTCCGAAATAGCGGTAGGAGCAATACTGTCCCAAAGACAGGGAGTCAAAGCCTTGCTCCACCCAGTAGCCTTCTTCTCCCGCAAGCTTTCTGCAGCAGAGAGGAACTACGACGTGGGGGATCGGGAGCTACTAGCGATCAAGTCTGCACTAGAAGAATGGCGGTACCTGCTGGAGGGCGCGGCTCATCCGATCCTAATATTCACTGACCACAAGAACCTGGAGTACCTGAAAGCCGCGAGAAGATTGAATCCACGGCAAGCCAGGTGGGCACTCTTCTTCTCCCGGTTCTCTTTTCATGTTACTTATCGTCCTGGGGCCAAGAATATTAAGCCTGACGCCCTGTCTCGGATGTTCCATAAGTCCAAGGAGACTTCTCCGCCTGATACCATCCTTGCCCCCGGAAATTTCCTTCTTCTACAGGAGAACCTGTTCACTCAAATCAAACAAGCTTCCACCGGGCAGAGACAGTTCTCCGAGCCGGAATTGCAGGTTAAGGATGGACTATTGTGGTACCAAGACAGAATCTACGTACCTGAGAAACTAAGAGTAACCGCATTAGAACTCTGCCACGACCACGCCCTGGCCGGGCATTTTGGCGTTGCCAAGACCACTGACCTGGTACAGCGCACCTTCTGGTGGCCTCGAGTACGTGAAGACTGTAGGAGGTTTGTAGATTCTTGTACAACTTGTACCCGAAACAAGGGTTCCAGATCCAAGGCCTGGGGACTACAAAACCCTTACCCGTTCCAGATAGGCCCTGGAGAATGTTGTCCATCGACTTCATTGTCGAGTTACCCCCGGCCGAGAACCATTCCACCATCTTCGTTATTGTGGACCGTCTGTCCAAGATGGCACACTTCATCCCTATGAAAGGGACTCCCTCCGCTCCTGAAACCGCACAGGTATTCATCAGAGAAATAGTCAGACTCCACGGGGTACCAGCCAATATTGTTTCCGATCGCGGGGTTCAATTTACCTCTCGATTCTGGAGATCCCTTTGCAAAACCTTGAAAATCGAATTATCGTTTTCCTCTGCTTACCATCCACAGACCAACGGACAGACGGAGAGAACGAATCAGACGCTTGAGCAATACCTGCGATGCTTCTCCTCTTTTGCTCAGGACAACTGGGTTTCCCTACTTCCGTTGGCCGAGTTTGCGTATAACAATTCCATCCACTCCGCTACCTGCCAGACTCCTTTCTTTGCAAACTATGGTTTTCATCCTACTTTTCTGCCTAACTCCCTTCCTGAGTGTCCTGTACCTGCAGTCCAGGAAAAGTTAAATTTTTTCTCGGTCAATAACCAGCTTTTACAAGAGACCATGACCAAGACTCAAGAACGCAACAAGACAATTTATGACAAGAAGAGACGGGGTGAATTAGTGTTGGTACCCGGCGACCAAGTATGGCTATCTACCACAAACCTAAGAATGGCATGCCCTTCTAAAAAACTGGGCCCCAAATTTTTAGGTCCATTCCCTGTTAAGTGGAAAATTAATGAAGTAGCTTATGAATTGGAACTTCCTGACTCTCTTAGAATCCATCCAGTTTTTCATGTCTCTCTCCTAAAACCCACAGTCTCTAATCCGTTTCCAGATCGGAAGCCGGATCACCCTGATCCGATCATTATTGACGGTGAGCAGGAATTCGAAGTAGAAGCTATCATGGACTTCAGGAGAAGAAATAACCAGAACCAATTCCTAATTAAATGGAAGGGCTACGGACCCGAGGAAAACTCATGGGAACCCGAGGAGAATATCCATGCCAGGAGTTTGATACAGGCTTTCAAAAGGACTCACCCTGGAAGGTTCACCCGGCTGGGCATCCGGAGGCTGCCCCTTGGGGGGGGGGCAATGTCATAGAAATCTTGTCAGCTACAGGATTCCTGGACTTCCTGATTCCGAATCTCGGGCACGTCCACGCGCGCGGGCACGCGCGCGCGCGATGGCGAGCACGTGCGCGCGCACGCGCTTAGCGGGGGGCGCGCGCACGCTCCACAAAGCGCGCCAGAAGAGCTATTTAAACATGCCTGTGACAGACAGTCCCTGCTGTCTGCTCTACAGCGTGTAGTACCCAAAGAGACCTGATTCGTGTATTTACCTGCATCCGACCCGGCTTGCCTTGACCCTTCCAGTTTCCTGCCTGCCTCTGACCCCCGGGTTTGTTTGACCAATCTTCTGCCTGATCCTCCAGTACCTTGCCGTCAGCCAATACTACCGACCCGGCTTGTCCGACCAATCTCTCCAGTTGCTGTGTCCTGGTTCCAGTCCAGTCAGCCTCATCAGTTCCAGTCCAGCTGCTTGTTCCTAGTTCCAGTCCAGTTGCTTGTTCCTGGTTCCAGTCCAGTTGCTGTATCCTGGTTCCAGTCCAGCCAGTCTCTTCAGTTCCAGTCCAGTTGCTGTGTTCCTGGTTCCGGTTCAGCCTGCCATACTTCCTGGGTGCCTGGATCCGTCCCAGTCTTCAGACTCTACTCTACCTTGATCCATCCTGCCAGGCACTCGTACCCCTTCTACCTCCGTGCCTCCTGTCTTCAGTACCAGGGGCCGCCGGTGGAAGCCGTAAGAGAGGCCTCCCTCTGCAGATCCGGGCTCGTCACCATCAGGTACGTGACATCCAGGCTGGTAAAAGTTATTTCAAAAGACCATCATTGAGACTACAACATGAATTCCCAGGGAAAATACATGTTAGGGGCAAATATACAGATACCTGTATTCAATTTTAACCACTTGCTTACTGGGGACTTAAACCCCCTTCCTGCCCAGACCAATTTTCAGCTTTCAGCGCTGATGCACTTTGAATGACAATTGCGCGGTCATACAATGCTGTACCCAAATGACATTTTTATAAAAAAAAAATTCACACAAATAGAGCTTTCTTTTGGTGGAATTTGATCACCTCTGGGGTTTTTATTTTTTGCTAAAAAAACAAAAAAAAATGAGCAAACGGGTAATTTTTCTCCTTCATTGATATGTGCTGATGAGGCAGCACTGATGGGTACTGATAGGCTGCACTGGTGGGCACTGATAGGCTGCACTGGTGGGCACTGATAGGCACAGATAAGGCAGCACTCATAGGCACAGATAAGGCGGCACTGATGGGGACAGATAAGGTGGTACTGATGGGCACAGATAAGGCGGCACTGATGGGCCCTGATGGGTGGCACCGATGGGTTTTACTGATGGGTGGCACTGATGGGCACTGATAGGTGTTACTTATGAGCACAGATAGATGGCACTGATGGGCACTGATAGGTGGCACTGATTGGCACTGATGGGCACTGGTAGGTGACACTGATTTGCACTGGTAGGTGACAATGATGGGCACTGGTAGGTGACAATGATGGGCAGCACTGTTGATGAGGCACTGATTAGTGACTTTGATAGGTGGCACTGTGGGCACTGATAGGTGGCACTGTGGGCACTGATGGTTGGTACTGTGGGCACTGGTAGGGGGCACTGGGGGCACTGGTAGGTGGCACTGACAGGTGGCACACATGGACACAGATGAGCTGGGCAGCTCTCCCTGATCGGGACCGATGTCCCTCTGTCACCTGCCAGTGATCGGCTTTTGTTTTTCTCCTCAAGCTATTAGCGTGAGGAGAAAAAATAGCCGATTACCGACTCTGTTTATGTCACATGATCAGCTGTCATTGGCTGACAGCTGATAACGTGGTAAGGGGTCAGAATCGACCCCTTACTCCAATCTGTGATCCAGCGAGTCTATGAGATCACAGAACGAGCCGCGCGTGCCCTGCAGGGGGGGCGCAGGCCGCTCTAGCTTTGGAGGATGTCTATTGGCGGCCTCCCGGCAATTTAGGTCTGCGCTGTAGCCGTCATTCGGCTATAGCGTGGACGCCAAGTGGTTAAACATGCAAAACTCAAATCCTGCCTAAGGGCAGATAACCACACTCCATTTGGTACTACATTTTTTAGCCAGAAAAACATATTCTAGAGGAAGCAAGGGGGAGGGAGCTGTTTTTGTTGGAATTTTTTTACACAATAGGATTGCTTATAGCAGTGAATTGTATTGCTATAAGCAAGCATTTTACTGATTAAAACTGTTTCATTCAGTTTTTTTTGTTGTGATAAGCTGTGATTGGTCAAAGTTTATCACATGGTACAGATGGGCTGTGATTGGCCCTGTCTGTACCATGTGATCACATTGACGAATCACAGCTAGCAACACAATTGTACACAATTGATGACATGAAAGGAAGCCACCCATTGTTTACAACTGTCATGTGACCTGCTGTGACTGGTCACTGCAGTCACATTGTAATGGCAGCAAGCCGGTACACTGATCAGTCATCAGTTTGCTGGACACAGCCAGTGGCAGATCACACAGCTGCACGACTCCGCGGCCGCATGAGTGGCACCTTCTGAGAGGACGTCATCTGACATCCACTCAGGGGGAAGAATGTGCAGCCCGATCGTCAATCTGCTTTAGGCCTGGCGGGAAGGTGTTAATCACCCCACTGACCAAAAGCACTGTAATAATGTCTAGTTAGGGCACTTACATTGGACAGACAGGGTGACAATTGGTAGAGCTTTGCCATGGCACTATAAAAATGATTTATTTCTCTTAAAAGGAGACATAAACCATATTTAACAGTTTTCCTATGTAGCATGTTATCTTAA
Source organism: Rana muscosa (assembly GCA_029206835.1). Taxonomy (NCBI): domain Eukaryota; kingdom Metazoa; phylum Chordata; class Amphibia; order Anura; family Ranidae; genus Rana; species Rana muscosa. The sequence continues at coordinate 642,682,950 of CM055117.1, read as the reverse complement.
ATACAAGTGCAAATGCCATTCCTGCTTTCTGACAAAGTTTCTCATGTGCACGTGTGCGCAAGCTCTGATAATTATATTTATGAAGGCTTCTATTTAATCAGCTCACGAAGGCTAAGCTAGCAAGAGGTAGGTCACATTCAAGTGGACTTGTTCTGTAATGTTGATGACATTTCGTAGCTTATCCAAGCCACTTCTTCAGTTCTGAATGGCAGGAAACCACCCCAGCATTTACAGTATATTCACATACTGTAGGTAGCACACTTGCTCTGTGTATTTTCCTCACACTCATTAGAACGGAATAAGTGGTTAAATAAGCTGTGAGGAGTCTTCAACATTACAGAACAGGTCCAGTTGAATGTGACTAACAGGGAACAAACTACTTTACATTTCTATTAAAGTAATTGGTAATTGCAGGATTAGAGGGAGTGAATTCTAATTAGCACCTTCCCAATGTAACTGAATTAGTTTAGTCTTTAAAAAACTTGTAATCATACTATCAGTCCAAGCAGAATATACCCTGCTATAGCTAGTTACAACAGCATTCATAGCTTTTACTAAATAGCCCTCTGCTTTAAAACATTTTCTGTGGAAATATACACGATTTGGAAATAAGCCTGCCTTCACACTAAAGCCTGTATTTGTTTTCTACTATCAATTTTTAACACATACATATCTTAAAATGTATGTATGGCAAAAAATGAATTGCCCTATTTGGTTGGATGGATCTACTCAGAACCAATAAGAGACACAGGTACAAAACTTAAGAGAAGTATGGCCAAAGCGGTTTTGATCCTATTTCTCTTCTGAGTCACAGGAGTGCACTTACTTTCACACTCATATGACCAGGTCCATGCTCTGGAAGTATCCAGACAATAATTTTGGGTTCCACCCAGATGCCAGACCAGCAGCTGGCCGAGCCTCTCAGTGCACTACTTGGAGCCTTAGCCAGCTGCTGCCACCTCCTCTACAGCCCAGCTCTCCAGGGGCAAAATTGAGAGGATAACTTATAGTGATTGCTCTCTGCTCAGAGCAGTCAGGGAACTGAGCAAGCAGCAGTCATGTGAATGCTCAGAGTTCAATCTTAGAGCCAGTGGGGGATAGCTGCAGTATCACAGCAATGCTGCATCCATAAAGGTGAGTATGAATGTTTATTTTTTTACAATCCTACACTTCTCTTACAAAATCTCATACAAAACCTATTAGAGACTAGGGTGTTCATATAAGCATATTGCAATGATGAAATAACACATGAATTAAAGAGAAAACCCATCTAATTCCTCCATTTATTCAGCATACTTAGAGCATGACTAGAGCATAGAATTGATGTTACACTAGCCTTACTGATAAATGGTGAGAATTGGAAATAAACATACACTCATGTCAGGAAGGGCATGCCAGCAGTCAAGATGTCTCCTCAAAACTAATCTCTGCACGCAGACGCTGGCTGATATACAGTCGTATACAAGGTGCACAATCCCAATCGCATGCCTGTAGAATTTTGTGACAATATTTTTAGTGTCTTGGGAGATTGTGAAATAGTGATGAGCCGAACACCCCCGGGTTCGGTTCGCACCAGAACCCGCGAACGGACCGAAAGTTCGTACGAACATTAGAACCCTATTAAATACAATGGATGCGAACGTTCGAATTCTAAAGTGCTAATTATAACAACTATTATGCATGTTATTGTCCTAAAAAGGGTTTGGGAACCCGGGTTCTGCACCAGGGGACATGTATCAATGCAAAAAGAAGTTTTAAAAACGGTCGTTTTTCGGGAGCAGTCATTTTAATGATGCATAAAGTGAAAAAAAAAAAGTCAAATATTCCTTTAAATATCGTACCTGGGGGGGGTGTCTAAAGTATGCCTGTGAAGTGCCACGTGTTTCCCGTGTTTAGAACTGTCCCTGCACAAAATGACACTTCTAAAGGAAAAAAAAGCCATTTAAAACTGCTTGCGGCTTTAATGTAATGTCTGGTCCCGGTAATATGGATGAAAATCTTTAAGAAAAATGGCATAGCTACCCCATGACCCCCCCCCCCCTACCCCAGCCCATTACCAGCCCCTTTGGGTCTTGTATGGATATTAAGGGGAACCCCGCACATAAAATAAAAAAGGCCCTATATACTCTGAACAGCCGTATACAGGCGGTGCATACAAGACAGGGACTGTAGGTTTGTTCTTATGTAGAATCTGTTTGTAATTTTGAACAGGTACATTGTTTAAGTGTAGCTCCAGCCCAAAAATCTATTTTTAAACTTTTTGGAAAACATAGGTAAGGGTTATCACCCCTGTAACATTTGTTTTGCTGTCTGTGACCCTGTTCAGAACATTTCACCTCACTTTCCGTCCCAATGACAACTGTTTTTGAAATGTGGTGTTTTTCTTGAAACAAGGATTGCTGATAAAGCATCAGTACAGAGGAGACACCTTTCTCCCATATTAATTCTTACAGGAGAGAATTTTCCTTCCTAGGGGTAGATTTCCTCTCACTTCCTGTTGTCTTCTTGCGTTTGCAAGTAGGAGTCGTTTGTAAGTTGGATGTTTGAAAGTAGGGACCTGCCGTAGATACTCTGCAGAAATAGGCCCCTTAGTTGTTGGTGTTGGCACAACACTGTAAGCACTCACAGTTACTCTTGGTTGGTGCTGGAACGCCCTGCTGTCAACTATTATATCAGGAATTGTAATTACATATAATTGTTGAACAGTGGTAGTAAAAATTGGGCCTTTGATGGTGGTGCTGGTGCCACAACACTGTAAGCCCTGACAGTTACTCTTGGTGGGTGTAGCAATGGGCCCTGCTGTGAATTATTAGATCAAGAATTGTAATTGCATGCCCCTGTTGAACAGGGGCTGAAAAATTGGGCCTTTGGTGGTGGTGGTGGTGTTGACACAACACTGTAAGCCCTCAGAGTTACTCTTGGTGGGTGCAGGAATGGGCCCTGCTGTGAATTATTAGATCAAGAATTGTAATTACATGCCCCTGTTGAACAGGGGCTGAAAAATTGGGCCTTAGGCACTGGTGGCACAACACTACAACCCCTCACAGATACTGTACTTGGAGCACAGCAATGAGCCCTGTTGCAAAGTATTGCTTCAAAAATTGTAATGACACGCCCCTGTTAAACAGGGGCTGAAAAATTGGGCCTTAGGCACTGGTGCCACAACACTCCAACCCCTCACAGATACTGTACTTGGAGCACAGCAATGAGCCCTATGGCAAATTATTGCTAAAAAAATTGTAATTACACGCCCCTGTAAAACAGGGGCTGAAAAATTGGGCCTTAGCCACTGGTGGCGGCACCCATAAACAAAAATGATCTTCCAAGCTATCATCATCAGTCGTATCATTGAGGACTCGGAGGAGGATAGCCAGTCAACATAACAGCACAGACACTCAGCATCAGCATCAGTCTTGAAGGGATGTGACATGTTAAAATCAATTAGTCTGTTATATCAGCATCAGGTGTGTGGTAGCTGGTGGTGATCCAAGACTGGTTCATCTTGATGAAAGTCAGTCGATCAACCGAGTCGGTGGACAGGCGCACCCTGTGATCCGTGACAAATCCTCCAGCAGCACTGAATGTGCGTTCCGAAAGAACGCTGGATGCAGGACAGGCCAGTAGCTCAATTGCATACTGTGCAAGCTCTGGCCAGTGATCCATCCTCAAGACCCAGTAAGCCAGAGGATTTTCGGTGGGGAAGGTGTCCAAGTCTGACCTTGCCCCTAGATATTCCTGCACCATGTTTATCAGACGCTGGCGATGGTTGCTGGAACCAATCATACTTTGGGGCTGCGGACTAAAGAATTGTCTGAACGCATCGGTCAGACGGCCACCTTCCCCACCGCTCCTTCTTTGACTGGCCGAAGCCTCAGCAACTCGTTGTCCTGGACCAGGAGTTTGTAACCTCCCAGTCTCTGGGAACGCGTTGCACAGACCTTTCTGCAAGGCCTCCCGGAGTTGTCTCATCCTCTGCTCCCTCTGCGACGGTAACATAAGGTCCGCAACCTTACCCTTGTACCGTGGATCAAGGAGAGTGGCCAGCCAGTAATGGTCCCTCTCCTTGATCCGAAGAATACGAGGATCCTTCCGCAGACTTTGCAGGATCAGGGAGGCCATGCAGCGTAGGTTTGCTGAGGCATTCGCTCCGGAGTCCTCTGGGTCACTAAGGACGACATGATCCGCAGTCACCTCCTCCCAGCCACGTACAAGTCCACTGGTTTCTTGGGACTGTAAATCATCCCTAAAAGACTGCTGCTGATGATGCTGAGTGCCAGCCTCCACCTCCATGCTGACACAATCCTCCTCCTCCTCCTCCTCCTCTTCCTCTTCCTGTGCGATGGGTGGGACAGAAGGAACACTGTCTGGGTAAAGGGGGCCTTGAGAGGCAAGGAAGTCCTCCTCTTCCTGCCTCTGTTCTGCCTCAAGTGCCCTGTCCATTATTCCACGCAGCGTGTGCTCCAACAGGTGGACAAGAGGTACAGTGTCACTGATGCATGCACTGTCACTGCTCACCATCCTCGTGGCCTCCTCAAATGGTGCCAGGACAGTGCATGCATCCCTGATCATGCCCCACTGGCGTGGAGAAAAAAAACCAAGCTCCCCTGACCCTGTCCTGGTGCCGTAGTCGCACAGGTACTCATTGATGGCCCTCTGCTGCGTGTGCAGCCGCTGCAGCATGGCCAACGTTGAGTTCCACCTGGTGGGCATGTCACATATAAGGCGGTTCTTGGGCAGGTTCAACTCCTTTTGCAGCTCAGCCAGGCGAGCACTGGCATTATAAGATCTGCGGAAATGCACACAGACTTTCCTGGCCTGCCTCAGGACATCCTGTAAGCCCGGGTACCTGCCCAAGAACCGCTGCACCACCAGGTTAAGGACGTGAGCCACACAGGGCACATGGGTCAGTTGTCCCTGTCGGAGGGCGGAGAGGAGGTTGGTGCCATTGTCGCAAACCACCATTCCTGGCTTAAGCTGGCGTGGCGTCAACCACCTCTTGGCCTGGCCCTGCAGAGCAGACAGGACCTCTGCCCCAGTGTGGCTTCTGTCCCCCAAACACACCAGCGCAAGCACGGCATGGCATCTTTTTGCCTGCGTACTTGCGTAGCCCCGTGAACGGCTACGGAGCACCGCTGGTTCATAGGACAAACCACAGGAAGAGGCCATGGAGGAAGAAGAAGAGGAGGGGGTGGAGGAGAGAGGTGTGTCACAACCAGTAGTAGCATTTTGGAGGCGTGGCGGTGGGACAACCTCCAACACTACTGCACCTTGTCCTGCATCCTTCCCAGCTGCCAAAAGAGTGACCCAATGGGCCGTGAAAGAAAGGTAACGTCCCTGTCCATGCCTGCTGGACCATGAGTCAGCGGTAATATGCACCTTACCGCTGACCGCCCTGTCCAGCGAGGCCAAGACATTGCCTTCCACATGCCGGTAGAGAGCCGGAATAGCCTTCCGTGAGAAAAAGTGGCGTTTGGGAACCTGCCACTGAGGAACCGCACATTGCACAAACTCACGGAAGGGGGCCGAGTCTACCAACTGAAAAGGCAGCAGTTGAAGCGCTAGAAATTTAGCCAAGCTAGCATTCAACCGCTGGGCATGTGGATGGCTGGGAGTGAACTTCTTTCGACGGTCCAGCAGCTGGGGCAGGGAAATTTGCCTGCTAGAATCGGACGTCGGTGTACTGCTAGCAGAGTGGCCGCAAGTACTTGGCTGTGACACACCTAATTCTACACCTTCATTCCTCTCAGTGCATGTTTCAGAGAGGACTGAAGTTATAGTGGGGTTGGAAATCCCAGCTGATGCGGTGCAAGGAGAGGTCCGCTTTGTTCTTTGGTGTGGGTCTTTGAGGTAGGCTTGCCAACGAGCTGCATGGCAGGTCAACATATGTCTGGTCAGGCATGTGGTACCCAAGCGGCTGATGTTTTGGCCACGCGATATACGCTTGAGACATATGTTGCAAACAGCAGCTGTGCGATCTGATGCACTAGCCTCAAAAAAGGCCCACACCAAGGAACTTTTTGAATGACGGGCAGAGGCAGCGCCCTGCACAGGCGGAGCTCTGCGGTGTGATTCCGTCGGTGTACTGCCCTTACGCTGGCCACCAAAGGGCATCCTGTCTCGTTGGAGATGTGCCTCCTCCTCATCCTCCTCCTCCTCTCTCCTATTAGGCACCCACGTGGAGTCAGTGACCTCATCATCCCCTCCCTCCTCATCACTGGAGCCAATCTGGCAGTATGCTGCAGCTGCTGGAACATGACTGCCAGATTGGTGTCCTTCTTGAGCATCCCCTCTGTCTGCTCTCACCCTACTGCCTTCCTGTAGCTGGGTTTCATCATCAGACCCTTCGAAACGCTGGGCATCCTCCTGGAGCATGTACCCAACACTGTGCTCAAACAGTTCGGGGGACTCCTCAGGAGGAGGACATGGTGGGTCTAGGGAAGGAGTGACTGATGATGAGTCTGACATTGATACCAGGGAAGAGGACGCTTTGGCAGCTGCTTTGCCAGTACCCTGAGCCTGGGTGAGAGAGGATGAGGAGGAGGAGGAGGGCTTGGTCATCCACTCTACCAAGTCTTCGGCATGATGTGGCTCAACATGTCCAGCTGCGGAAAAGAAGGACAAGCGTGTCCCATGGCCATGTGCTGATGACAATGCACCGCGTCCACGACCAGCACTGTTGCCCCCAGACACAGAGCCTGCTTGCCCTCTTTTATTGCCTCCTGACTGTCTGCCTCTCCTTGTTTGCCTTCCAGACATTCTAATAGATGGCCTGCAGGGAGATGGGAAAAAAGCAATAAGGGCTACCTTCAGGTGTCCTTCTCTGTCCCTTGAAACAAGGACTTGCACAGTGAAAGAAACTGACACTCTCCCTACCTACAGTTTTCTGTCCCTAGAAAAAATGTTTTTTTTAAGCACAATATAGCACAAGGAGAATTCACTCACTGTCCTTCCAGGTCCCTAGAAACAAGGACTTACACAGTGAAAGAAACTGACACTCTCCCTACCTACAGTTTTCTGTCCCTAGAAAAAATGTTTTTTTTAAGCACAATATAGCACAAGGAGAATTCACTCACTGTCCTTCCAGGTCCCTAGAAACAAGGACTTGCACAGTGAAAGAAACTGACACTCTCCCTACCTACAGTTTTCTGTCCCTAGAAAAAATGTTTTTTTTAAGCACAATATAGCACAAGGAGAATTCACTCACTGTCCTTCCAGGTCCCTAGAAACAAGGACTTACACAGTGAAAGAAACTGACACTCTCCCTACCTACAGTTTTCTGTCCCTAGAAAAAATGTTTTTTTTAAGCACAATATAGCACAAGGAGAATTCACTCACTGTCCTTCCAGGTCCCTGGAAACAAGGACTTGCACAGTGAAAGAAACTGACACTCTCCCTACCTACAGTTTTCTGTCCCTAGAAAAAATGTTTTTTTTAAGCACAATATAGCACAAGGAGAATTCACTCACTGTCCTTCCAGGTCCCTAGAAACAAGGACTTGCACAGTGAAAGAAACTGACACTCTCCCTACCTACAGTTTTCTGTCCCTAGAAAAAATGTTTTTTTTAAGCACAATTTAGCACAAGGAGAATTCACTCACTGTCCTTCCAGGTCCCTGGAAACAAGGACTTGCACAGTGAAAGAAACTGACACTCTCCCTACCTACAGTTTTCTGTCCCTAGAAAAAATGTTTTTTTTAAGCACAATATAGCACAAGGAGAATTCACTCACTGTCCTTCCAGGTCCCTAGAAACAAGGACTTACACAGTGAAAGAAACTGACACTCTCCCTACCTACAGTTTTCTGTCCCTAGAAAAAATGTTTTTTTTAAGCACAATATAGCACAAGGAGAATTCACTCACTGTCCTTCCAGGTCCCTAGAAACAAGGACTTGCACAGTGAAAGAAACTGACACTCTCCCTACCTACAGTTTTCTGTCCCTAGAAAAAATGTTTTTTTTAAGCACAATATAGCACAAGGAGAATTCACTCACTGTCCTTCCAGGTCCCTAGAAACAAGGACTTGCACAGTGAAAGAAACTGACACTCTCCCTACCTACAGTTTTCTGTCCCTAGAAAAAATGTTTTTTTAAGCACAATATAGCACAAGGAGAATTCACTCACTGTCCTTCCAGGTCCCTAGAAACAAGGACTTACACAGTGAAAGAAACTGACACTCTCCCTACCTACAGTTTTCTGTCCCTAGAAAATTTTTTTTTTTTAAGCACAATATAGCACAAGGAGAATTCACTCACTGTCCTTCCAGGTCCCTAGAAACAAGGACTTGCACAGTGAAAGAAACTGACACTCTCCCTACCTACAGTTTTCTGTCCCTAGAAAAAATGTTTTTTTTTAAGCACAATATAGCACAAGGAGAATTCACTCACTGTCCTTCCAGGTCCCTAGAAACAAGGACTTGCACAGTGAAAGAAACTGACACTCTCCCTACCTACAGTTTTCTGTCCCTAGAAAAAATGTTTTTTTTAAGCACAATATAGCACAAGGAGAACTCACTCACTGTCCTTCCAGGTCCCTAGAAACAAGGACTTGCACAGTGAAAGAAACTGACACTCTCCCTACCTACAGTTTTCTGTCCCTAGAAAAAATGTTTTTTTTTAAGCACAATATAGCACAAGGAGAATTCACTCACTGTCCTTCCAGGTCCCTGGAAACAAGGACTTGCACAGTGAAAGAAACTGACACTCTCCCTACCTACAGTTTTCTGTCCCTAGAAAAAATGTTTTTTTTAAGCACAATATAGCACAAGGAGAATTCACTCACTGTCCTTCCAGGTCCCTAGAAACAAGGACTTACACAGTGAAAGAAACTGACACTCTCCCTACCTACAGTTTTCTGTCCCTAGAAAAAATGTTTTTTTTTAAGCACAATATAGCACAAGGAGAATTCACTCACTGTCCTTCCAGGTCCCTAGAAACAAGGACTTGCACAGTGAAAGAAACTGACACTCTCCCTACCTACAGTTTTCTGTCCCTAGAAAAAATGTTTTTTTTAAGCACAATATAGCACAAGGAGAATTCACTCACTGTCCTTCCAGGTCCCTAGAAACAAGGACTTGCACAGTGAAAGAAACTGACACTCTCCCTACCTACAGTTTTCTGTCCCTAGAAAAAATGTTTTTTTTAAGCACAATATAGCACAAGGAGAATTCACTCACTGTCCTTCCAGGTCCCTGGAAACAAGGACTTGCACAGTGAAAGAAACTGACACTCTCCCTACCTACAGTTTTCTGTCCCTAGAAAAAATGTTTTTTTTAAGCACAATATAGCACAAGGAGAATTCACTCACTGTCCTTCCAGGTCCCTGGAAACAAGGACTTGCACAGTGAAAGAAACTGACACTCTCCCTACCTACAGTTTTCTGTCCCTAGAAAAAATGTTTTTTTTAAGCACAATATAGCACAAGGAGAATTCACTCACTGTCCTTCCAGGTCCCTAGAAAGAAGGACTTACACAGTGAAAGAAACTGACACTCTCCCTACCTACAGTTTTCTGTCCCTAGAAAAAAAGTTTTTTTTAAGCACAATATAGCACAAGCACAAAACACACTGACACTCTCCCTACCTATCCTTCTCTTTCCCTAAACTAAAGGGATCCAGGTTAAGCAAGAAAGAAATAAAAGTCACTGTCCCTGCCTATGCTGCTCTATCCCTGCTCCGGAACACACTACACTAGGCCGCCGTGCTGGCGGCCTTTTATAGTGTGGGGCGTGTACTAAACACCCTCAGCAATAATTGGCCACAGGCATCCTGCCTGTGGCCAATCATTGCTCTCCTCGCTGCCGGCGCTGTGATTGGCCAAGCATGCGGGGTCACAGTGCATGCTTGGCCAATCACAGCGCCTGGATGACACTGCGATGGCGTAGTGCATTGTGGGCCGTTCGCGTCACTCGAATTTGGCGCGAACGGCCCAAATCGTTCGATCTTCGTCGAACGATCGAACAGCCGATGTTCGAGTCGAACGTATGTTCGACTCGAACACGAAGCTCATCCCTATTGTGAAACAGTTCAGTGTAAGTAAAACAAAAATATAATGAATAAAAGTTGAATGAATAAAGTTATGCCATGTGCTTTAAGCAAGCATATCTAGGCTTTGTGAGTAAAAGAGAAGCAAGTGTTCTTAAAGAGGGTGGGGTAGAGTGACAGCTGTTAGCCTAGTGTATGAAAGAGTGTCCATCAGTGTGTCTGCAAATATATGTGAATGAAATGCGGGTGTGTGAGAGCACGTGAGTCTGATTCATGTTCAATCACTGGATACTTTTATATGCCTTAACTAGATGGATATTCTACAAATATATATTTGATCGACAAATTCTTCATTTATTACCTCTCATACATCATGATTGACAAGCTCTAACAACAGTGTGCTATACTAATCTACAACTTGACCTTTAAAGGTTATGATGCTGCATGTATCAGTGTGACCTAAGATTCTTTTCATTTACAACATATTATTAACGTGTTCAACTAAAAAATAAAATTTTAAACAAATATGCATAATATAATTAATTATAACCCGAGGCATAACTAGAACCATCATGGCCCCGGTGCAAGAAACTATGAAGGGCTCCCCTGACCCCTGACTGTGACCCTTCCCTTTGGGCTCAGGGCCCTTCCCACTGATCCCAAGGCCCTTAAATCCTATCTGGAGACCCTTAATTACAGTCTTGCAGCAGGACCCTTTCACATGTTCTGCAGCTTCTTGGTGCCCCCCGTGGTGGCGGAACACCAGGGCCTGGTTGTAAGTGCGACCTTTGCGGCCCTGGTAGATCCGCCACTGGTGGCAGAAGTTTCTTTGTTTTTTTTTTTGTTTTTTTGTTATTATTTTTTACAATTTTATTTTTTATTATTTTTTACAATTTTTTTATGAGCCCTGATGGGGACTTTGCTGAGATATCATAGGTCTAAACAGAGCTCTGATGTTTCACCTTTGAGACAGAGAAAGGACACAGCCCTCAATATCCTTCTCTGCAGCCTCAGCATCGCAGAATGAATGGACAGAAATAGCTCTGTACCGATCTTCCAGTTCATTCACAAACTGAGACATAGTAAACACAGTAAACACTCACTCTGTCCATTCAGAAATATGTTCATGACATATTTACCCCCTTATCCTTGCTCTCCATCCTGACAAATCCCCTGTAGCAGGGAGAGGAAGGGGGAAAGCCAGCACTGCTGGGGGGAGGGGGCTGAGGGGGGCCAATAGATCACATGGGGCCCAGGGGCAGCAGGACCAGGATAGGAGGGACGGCAGGGCGGCATATTTTTCTCCTGCAGCCACTGAATGCCTGTGGGAGGGAGAGGAGGAGAAGTGAGCTTTCCGCGGCTGCAGGAGTACCAAGTGTAGAGGTATTAATCAACCCTATACAGCGATATTGGTTCATGTAGATAAATCTATGTGCATTAAAAAAAATATATACCATATATACTCGAGTATAAGCTGAGATTTTCAGCCCTTTTTTTTGGGCTGAAAGTCCCCCCCCCCCCCCCCCCTCGGCTTATACTCGAGTCAGCGAAGATGAACATTGTAAATTGTACCTGAAAAAAAATTGAGAGGCTGCGGCGTCCATCATTTAAATCTTGCGGTCTCTTCCTGGTCCCTTCCGTGATAGGCAAAACTGTGTCTGCTGAGAATCGTCTATCACGAAAGTTCTCTCATCCTCACCCATCCCAGCAGACACTGTGTTCAGTGTTCCGCCAATCACGGATGTCTGCTGGGAAACTGAGGATGAGAGAACGTTCGTGATAGGCGGAACTGTGTCTGCTTAGAAAACGCCTATCACGGGAGGGAAGAGGAAGAGACTGCGAGTTTTAAACAATGGACGCCGCAGCCTCTCAATTTTTTTTCAGGTACAATTTACAATGTTCAATTTAAATTTTAGGGGAACAGTGAGGATGGGAACAGTGAGGATAGGAACAGTGAGGAACAGTGAGGATGGGAACAGTGAGGATGGGAACAGTGAGGATGGGAACAGTGAGGATGGGAACAATGAGGATGGGAACAATGAGGATGGGCACAGTGAGGATGAGCACAGTAAGGTGGTAATGGGCAGTGAAAATTGGCTTAGTGAAGTTGCAATGGGCACAGAGAGGCGTGCAAATGGGCATTGTTGACCTTCGGCTTATACTCGAGTCAGTAAGTTTTCCCAGTTTTTTGTGGTAACATTAGGTACCTTGGCTTATACTCGGGTCGGCTTATACTCGAGTATATGCGGTATATATATATATATATGTATATATATATATATATATATATATATATACAGTATTATACAATAAAGTGCAAAAATAAATGTATTTTATTTTATAATATACACTATATTACACTATATTACTAAAAGTATTGGGACACCTGCCTTTACACGCACATGAACTTTATTGCCATCCCAGTCTTAGTCTGTAGGATTCAATATTGAGTTGGTCCACCCTTTACAGCTATAACAGCTTCAACTCTTCTGGGAAGGCTGTCCACAAGGTTTAGGAATGTGTCTATGTGAATGTTTGACCATTCTTCCAGAAGCGCATTTGTGAGGTCAGCCACTGATGTTGGACGAGGAGTCCTGACTCACAGTCTCTGCTCTAATTCATGCCAAAGATGTTCTATCAGGTTGAGGTCAGGACTCTGTGCAGACCAGTCAAGTTCCTCCACCCCAAACTTGCTCATCCATGTCTGTATGGACCTTGCTTTGTACACTGGTCCAAATAATTTGGTGGATGGGGGATTATGGTGTGGGGTTGTTTTTCAGGGGTTGGGTGCAGCGTGGTGTGGCAGCAAGAATTTACACAGTCAGGTGCAATATGAAACTTGTATTGAAATAATGCGGCAATAGTTCACAACAAACCCAGTGGGACAGCTACCCATCTGGGCACACTCACAGTTTCCAATAACATAAAAAAGTGGTTCCCAGTTGAACCAACAGTGTCTGGCTAGATGGAACAGAATGTAGTGTCGTGCCTGATCAGGAAGATAACCAGAGAGATGTAACCCTATGCTTTCCCTCCTCAACAGGAACCCTTTTCTATCGCTAGTAATGTTTTTAACAGACGGGGTGCCTTTCCCTACTTTACCCACTTTCAAAAAGCATTCCGAACCCAGGGGCCAAGGTCTTAAATAAACAGCATGTCTGACCCTGCTACTCTTCCACATGCATGCTGCCTAGCTATCTGCTCCAAGCACCTACCTGCTGCCAGTCAGTGCATTATCACACCCACCTGCTGACAAGCCCAAGCTTGCTCATCTCCTGTCTGCTCTCAGGCAGTACCCGCATGCTCAAACTTTCTGTTCGTCTGCTGCCACTCAACCAGTTTACCCTGCCATGGATTGTTGTCAAGCTACTTCTGTTCTGGCCTGAAAGCCCTGCTCATCTCTGCTGTGGGTAAAGACCATCAGGCACTCATTCCACTCTACGTTCTCTTGCCATCTGTCCACTTTAACAGGGGGTCCTGGGCCGGAGGTGTACACACTATAAGAAAATCAGGCGAACATTTTCGTCCAAAGAATTTTCATACGGTTTTTCGTATAGTGTGTACACAACTTTCGACAGCCAATTTAGAATTTTTGTACAAAAATTCCAGAGGGGACAAACTCCAAAAATGTTCTCGTACGGGAACAGAACGAAACAATTTTTGTTTAATGTGTACAAGAAAAACCTGAAAAGAAAGACTAAACAACAAAAAAAGCCTTTGTCATACGATTATATTCGTAAGAATGCTCGTACGAATTTTCTTTTATCGGATTCCGATTTGCTGTAAAAAATCGAGAAAAATCGGACGAATGTTCGCCCGATTTTCTTATAGTGTGTACCCCACACAAAGTTAAACCAATACATAATTTAAAAACAGCCTCCTGAATGTTCCCCTACATTTTTATTCTGGAACTTCAACTCCAGAAAGAGTGAATCTCACAGAGATTCATTTTAGTTACTGGAGCATGAGATGCTGGCAGATTTCTGGTACTCCGAATCCCATTTGCTGGTGATTATGACTTGCAGGCACTTTTTAGCAGCATTTCGCTGTCTAGCCTGGTTATATTAACACATTAAATTACATTTCAAATTCAGAAAGATTATTTTAATAACATAAATTTAAAAGCGTGGGTCATTTATGTTTTTTATGCAGCACTGACATGCCAGACAAAAGCAATGTGTTAATAGATTAAGTATTTCACAACGTACTTTAGAATTCTGTAAGGTTATTTGCCCCTGGAACAAGGACAGCTCTGCAAATTCTTTCATGGGTCTTAAGCATAATAATAGTGCCTGTGGTTCAACTGTCATGCTAATTAGGATGTGTTTTTGGTTTGAGATACAAGGGAAATCATAACCCCCTAGCCTGGTTATTACCATACAAAGTACAGACAAATACTGTAAGCAATTCTTAATTCCAAATTTTCTCCTATATGTTTACTTTACAAAGTGAATGTTCACTGAACAAAGTGTATGCATGTTCACTTCAATTCTCTAACCACGTGCAAGAATATATTTTTTTTAATTTATAGCCACCCCAGAGACATTTGCTATACTGTCTTTTGTATACATGGGCAGCAGAATTGTTTCAATAAAAAAAAAAAAAAAATGACTTGTTAAGTTGAAGCAATTGCTTTCTACCACTAGAGCTGACACTCGTTTTCTAACACATAGTCAGCAATTGATTTCACACTATCCCAAAATGGCTGCTGCAATTTACATCTATAGGACGGCTAATGAAAAGGGAGACCCATGTGCCAGACTACAGACAGGGATGAGCTTAGGGTATGGATTGAACATGAGATCGACCTGAATGCAAGTTGTTTGCAGTCTAGGAAACAGCAAACGAATGTGACTATTCACTTCTATATCAACCAACTACCTATCTTGCACTTCCCAGCTTTTGAACTGCGGTCGGGTGGCTTACAAAGGGCCAATAATGAGGATACTTTTATATGTCTTATGCCCCCTCCCTAAAAAATCAGGGTTCCCAGCAGTCTTTTGTCAGTGTATAGTCTGTACTCAATGTTTGATGTTCCATAATGTGATACATAACTATGAATTCCAGTTTGTTAGGGTTTCATAATATTATGAGCCCAGCTCTGTGTTCACAATGCTTGGACCAAACAGTCATTTTTAGGATTACCCCTTTGTGAGTCTTGGAAAAGAAGAAAATCACTCTGTTTTTATTGTAGTTTTTTTCATTATTTCACATTTTCATATTTATTTATTTATTTTATTGATGGGGATTTAGTGGTTTAGGTTTTTGCTTTTCTTTTTTAGCTAGATATACTGTACATTATTTCACTATAATTTTTCTCAAGGGTCAGCAGCATGAATTTGTTCCTCACACAGACAAAGCTGCCCTTTGTTTGAAGCACACCCATGTTTTACATAATAGAGCACCAAATAGACATGTGCGGAACAAAAAAATGTGTTTTGTTTCGATTCGTTATTTACATAAATTTGTTTCGTTAAATTAATTTAATTCATTTTTGGAATTTGTTTAGTTTATTCGTATTAGAATCTATTAGAATCTATTCAAATTTTCTGAATTTAAAGTTTTCTAATTCAAATAGTTTTCAAATTTGAATTCGAAAAGTTTTCAAATTCAAATTCGAAAAGTTTTCAAATGTGGAGTTTTGAAATTCAAAACTTTTTCAAATTGGAATAGTTTTTGATTTGTTTTGAAATTTTGAAAAGAGAATAAATAGAAAAGACGATAAAGCAATAGAGTAGAAAAAAATAGAATAGAATAGAAAAGGAAATAACAGAAAATAAAATAATAGAATGTAATAGAGTAAAACAGAACAAAAAAAGAATAAAATAAAATAAAATAACAGAATAGAATAGAAACAAATAGAATAAAAAAGAATAGAATAAAATAGAAAGCATATAACTATGTTCTGAAATTTGAATAGAAAAAAAAAGAATACAAAAGAATAGATTAAAAAACAAAACAATAGGATAGGATAGAATAGAAAGAATATAACCATTTCCCAAAATTGAAATAGAATCAATTCGAATTTGAATTGAATAGAAAACAATAGATTAGACAAGAATAGAAAATAAAAGAATAGTATTGAAAAAACAACAGAATAGAATAGAAATAATTTAACCATCTTCTATTCTAATCTTTTCTTTTCTATTGTATTCAACAGTTAATGTATTCTATTTTAATTTTGGGAAGTGGTTATATTCTTTCTATGTTATTCTCTTCTATTCTGTTTTATTGTTTTTTTAATTCTATTCTTTTTCTATTTGTTTATTATATTCTATTCTTTTCTATTCTATTATTTTCTATTATATTCGTTTATATTCTATTTTATTCTATTCTTTTCTATTAAAAATTAGAATTTCGGAAGATGGTTATATTTGTTCTATTCTATTCTGTTGTTTTTTTCTATAGTGTTCTGTTATTCTCTATTCTATTCAAATCTATTATTTTCTATTCTATTTAAATTCAAATTGATTCTATTTGAATTCTGGGAAATGGTTATATTCTTTCTATTCTATTCTATTCTATTCTATTGTTTTTTTGTTATACTATTATTTTCTATTCCATTATAGTCTATTGTATTCTATTCTTTTTTTCTCTATTTTATTCTTTTCTATTCTATTCTTTTCTTTTGTATTCAAAATCAAATTCATTCTATTTGAAATTCGAATTTCAGAAGATGGTTATATTATTTCAATTTTATTCTATTCTTTTTTCTTCTATTCTATTCATTTCCATTCTATTCTATTTTTCTATTCTTTTCCTTTATTTTCTATTCTATTTTATTCACTTTGTAAATTGGAAAACAAATTTAAAACTATTCGAAAACTTTTCAAATTTGAAAACTTTTCGAATTCGAATTTGAAAACTATTCAAAATTGATTTGAAAACGATTCGAGTGGTTTCAAATTTCATCCGATTTTTTATTTTCGTTATTTTGTTTTTGTTTAATTTCAGTACTATTATAATTAAAAAATTCGGATACATCCAAATTTCCGAAAATGTAAAATCCGTCCGAATTTCAATTCGGAGCAAAACAAACTGCACATGTCTAGCACCACCTCAACCACAGTGTTAAGTGCACAACATTCTCAATCCCCCTACTGGCATATTGCTAATAAAGTTAGGCAAACCTCAGTATCCTTCATGTCTAGGAGACATAAACAGGCAGAGATTCTTGCACAACTCATGGATGGCAAGCAGGTTTTTGCATCTGCAGGACAAACCGGTGGTCAGGCCTCACCTTTGAGAGCCAGGGCATATCTGCATTTTCTTTCTGTGAATGCTATACAGCCAGCACATGCTGAGTCAGCAGAATTATTTGAGCACAAAATGAGTAACTTACTGCAGGAGGTAGGGAAAATTAACATCTTTGCTTCTGACAGCACCCTAGTAGTTTGCAGCTTCTGCCTGCAGCGAATAAAGAGAAACATATCAATGATACCAGCTGGCAGCAAAAGGCCATTGGTCCTCCTCCAGTTCACTCCTCCATTTCCATCTTCCCCCCCAGATCCACAAGATTCTCCATCTGCACCTGCTGCAATATCTCCTTTACATCATGGTCTGCAGTGTTCCCCTTTACATCAGGGTCCATAGTGTTCCCCTTTACATCAAGGTCCACAGAGTTCTCCCTTACACTGTAAAGGAAATCTCTGTGGAATCTGATGTAAGGGGGAAATCTATGAACTGTGATGTAAGGGAGAGCTCTGTGGACTCTTGTCTAAGGGGGGTGGGGGGGCTCTGGTGACCAGAGACCACTTTACATCCGAGTTTCCCTTTACACAAGAGTCTGCAGCATTCCCCCTTACAATAGAGAGATCTGAGAGCTCCTTTACATCAGAGTCCACAGTCTGCATACCCTGCAAGCTCTGATGTAAGAACTCTGTACTGGGTATATTAAACTGACCTTAATGTAAAAGGAGAAATATGTTTTTGCCTTTTGTTAATAGTACTAGCTACATGGGGGTGGAAGTGGGTATTAGTAGCTAAGACCCCTTTCACACTGGGTTGCTTTGCAGGCGATATAACGCTAAAAATAGCACCTGCAAAGCACCCTGAAACAGCCGCTGCTGTCTCTCCAGTGTGAAAGCCCCGAGGTGCGCTAGCAGGACGGTAAAAAAAGTCCTCCTAGCATCATCTTTGAAGCGGTGATGGAGCGGTGTGTATACCGCTCCTCCACCGCTCCTGCCCATTGAAATCAATGGGGCACCGCAGCTATACCGCCGGCAAGGTGCCACTGCAGAGGCGCTTTGCAGTAATTTTAACCCTTTCTCGGCCGCTGGCGGGAGGTAAAAGTGCCCTGCTAGCAGCCCAATAGCGCAGCAAAATTTATGGTAAAGCGCCCCTAAAAATAACAGCGCTTTACCGCCGACGCCGCCCCCACCCCAGTGTGAAAGGGGCCTTATAGAGGATTTTTTTTTCCCTTTAGTTTAAGGCCCCTTTCACAATGCCACGACTTGAAAGTCATGCGATTTTGCCGCGATTTTGCATCGATTTCGCGGCCGCGGTTTTGCTGCAATTTTACAGCGATTCCAGGGAATGCCTGTGTAAACATAAGGTCTATGGACCTCAACATCAAAGTCGTACCAAAGTAGTACAGGGACTACTTTGAAGTCGGTGCGACTTGAAGTCGCACAGATATGAATGGTACTCATTGGAAATCATGGGGTACGACTTGTCATGCGACTTTGCAGTCCCAAGTCGTAGGACAAGTCATACAAGTGTTAAAGGGGCCTAACTCATACATTCTGTGCATTGAGATAAAAAACCTTCAGTCCCCCTAATACTTACCTGAGCCCCATCTCGATCCAGTGATGTTGCACAAGAGACTCTCCTTCCTCATTGGCTGAGACAGCAATGGGGTGCAATTGGCTCCCGCTGCTGTCACTCAAAGTCAGTGAGCCAATGAGGAGAGAGAGAGGGGGCTGGGCTGGGCTCAGTGTCTGAATGGACACACAGAGCAGTGGCTTGGCTCAGGTGCCCCCATAGCAAGCTGCAGGGGCACTAGGCAGGAGGGAGGGACCAGGAGTGCCCAAGAAGAGGAGGATCTGGGCTGCTCTGTGCAAAACCACTGCACAGAGCAGGTAAGTATAACATGCTTGTTATTTTTAAATGAAAAAAATAAATAGACTTTAGTATTATTTTAAGCTATGCCTAATACTGCATTGCTAATTGGTTTCAGTTCATCTTTGTCAGATGGTAAAATGTATTTAGAAAGAAAATGACATTCAAGGGCAAAAACGTTCACAGCACTTGGATCATAGAGCGAAAACTGTTGCAGGTAGAAACCATTAAAAAATTGCCATTTCATCATTTACATGTGAAGGTATTTAATAAGACAGACAGCACACTTATTGTTAATTGCATTTAAGAAAAAAAATGACGTAAAATGTATATCATGCAATGCAGCTCACACTTTTCTCCATTGTTTTAAGTACTGAATACTTTGCCAAAGTAATTAAAATGTGTAGACCTTCACAGACAGCAGCAGAATGCCAAAGTAAGCACAGAAAGGGTCACTGTCATTTTTCTAATATGGGTAAAGTGATGACACATTGGCAAAAACTGCTTCTGCTAAAGCCTAAAGTAGAGAAAAAAAATAGAATTGTACGCTAATAAAACTACAAACAAAAAAGATTGCACATAAAGTAATTAACTTTTACCTTTCAAATGTCATTTATACATAGTTTTCATAGTATTATCTTTTAGCTTTAGACTGGGATTATTTAAACATAACTTATTCTTTATGAAAATGATTAAAAATACTTCTTCCCTTTTTGAAGTCAGGGGTAATTAATCAAATAATCAACAAATGAGGGTCACGTGTATGGCATGGCACCCAAGGGATGGAAACTCCTTGACTGCTATACTGACTTTGTTCTCCCTGCTTGCTAACACAATAGCACCTACAGTAGACTCACCTCCACAGATTGCAAACTGGGTCAAAGGAATGAAAACTAGAGCAAATAATGTGAAAAGATGATGGAGAACCTAGAGATTGTATCCCATAGATTTAACCTCAAGATTTGGGGCTCCCTAAAAATATAATTGACTGCATAAAACATATTTAAACTCTTACTTCCTCAGGCAGGTTAATCTATCTTCTAAACTGACAAAATACACTGGGCTATGGCTGGACCCAGAAATGCTGAATTTTCTAAATATGTTATCTACTACCTTAATGCAAGAGGCATGATATTCTCTTCACCCTCTGGTGTTCCAACAAGATCCAACAATTCACTGACTTAGCACTTCTTACCGTACCACAATATTTCTGATATGTGCCTGCTGTACCAATGTACTTGCATGAGAAAGTATCCTGTTCTGTTTGTGTTGCTTCATTTGTGTGAAATCCCTGGCATTCCTGTCAGACCCTCTGCTTTCATATTAAAAACTGACCACACTAAGAAGAAGAACACACTGTGGTCAGTTCTCTAAGTGTTCTAGGAACTCAGCCTGCTCTCCTCCAATTATTAGACTTGTCCTGGAACACTGTCAGGAACCGGTGTGACCAGAAATGTGTGGACTGCCACAGAGAATATCAGGCACAAATATTGTGTAAAAAGAATATACAGGTGAAACTCGAAAAATTGCAAAAGTTCATTTATTTCACTAATGCAACTTAAAAGGTGAAACTAATATATGAGAAAAACTCATTACATGCAAAGCAAGATGGTTCAAGCCGTGATTTGTCATAATTGTGATGATTATGGCTCACAGCTCATGAAAACCCCAAATCCACAATCTCAGAAAATTTGAATATTACATGCAATCAATAAAACAAGGATTGTACATAAAACAATATCGGACCTCTGAAAAGTATAAGCATGCATATGTACTCAGTAGTTGGTTTGGGCCCCTTTTGCAGCAATTACTGCCTCAATGCAGCGTGGCATGGAAGCTATCAGCCTGTGGCACTGCTGAGGTGTTATGGAAGACCAGGATGCTTCAGTAACGGCCTTCAGCTCTTCTGCATTGTTCGGTCTCATGTCTCTCATCTTTCTCTTGGCAATGTCCCATAGATTCTCTATGGGTTTTAGGTCAGATGAGTTTGCTGGCCAATCAAGCACAGTAATCCCACGGTCATTGAACCAGGTTTTGGTGCTTTTGGCAGTGTGGGCAGGTGCCAAGTCCTGTTGGAAAATGAAGTCAGCATCTCCATAGAGCTCGTCTGCTGAAGGAAGCATTATTTGCTCCAAAATCTCCTGGTAGACGGCTGCATTGACCCTGGACTTAATGAAGCACAGTGGACCAACACCAGCAGATGACATGGCTCCCCAAATCAACACAGACTGTGTAAACTTCACACTGGACTTCAAGCATCTTGCAGTGTGTGCCTCTCCATTCTTCCTCCATACTCTGGGTCCTTGGTTTCCAAATGAGATGCAAAATTTGCTCTCATCAGAAAAGAGGACTTTGGACCACTGAGCAACAGACCAGGTCTGTTTTTCTTTAGCCCAGGTAAGACGCTTCTGACGTTGTTTGTTGTTCAGGAGTGGCTTGAAAAGAGGAATACGACATTTGAGGCCCATGTCCAGGATCCGTCTGTGTGTGGTGGCTCTTGATGCACTGACTGCTTGTGAACATTTTTCTTCCACACTTTTACCTGCCACATAACTTTCTATTAACCTGCCTGGCGGTATGATTCCGTCAGATTTTAGGTGCTGAAAGCGGTATCATTATTCTGCATGGAAATTTGGCGTTTTATATTGTAGGCCTGTAATTCTTAGGAATAACTCACTTAAATCTGTCCAAACAAGAGTCTAGTAGACATTCCGGGTATGATAAAGTAAAAAAAAAAAAAATCATAAATTATAAAATAATAAATAACTATAAAATAATTATAACAAATAATAATATAATAATAATAAAAGTGTTTTTCAGTGTTTGATGACAAATTTCCCCACAAATCGCTATTGCTCAATTCTGCGAGTGATTCTAATTTATTATTGCTGTTTTCTAGCTGGTCTAAAACCACTTTTGACGTAAAGGGACACTTTTTGGTTGCTATGGACAATCTCCAAATTCCAGGCAGAAAGAACAGTTTTTATTATGTAAAAGTGCATGCAGGACACTGGACAGACCACTAGGGACAAAGAGGGTGTGTCGTTTTTTTATACAGTACTGTAATCTGTAAGATTACATTATACTGTATGCGTACTGTGTTTTAACTTTTTTGAATTTGGCGCCGATCTCCGTCCCCGTGCGTCGTAACATCGCAGGGAACGGAGCTCGGCGGCACTCGGGCACTGTGTGAATCGAGCGAGGAGACAGCTCGATCACACAGCGGGGAGGCATCGCAGGATCCAGGGGAGAAGGTAAGTAACTCTGCCTGGATTACTGTGATGCAATCCCGAGTCTGGCTCCGGGTTACCGCTTTTGGTGCTGAAATTTAACCCCGAGCCAGACTCGGGAATACCGCCAGGGGGGTTAATGTGCTTTGATACACTTTGGGAACATCTAACTTCTTTTGCAATTACCTTTTGAGGCTTTCCCTCCTTATGGAGGGTGTCAATTATGGTTTTCTGCACAACTGTCAGGTCAGCAGTCTTTCCCATGATTTTGATTCCTATTGAACCAGACTGGGAGACCATTTAAAGACTGAGGAACCCTTTGCAGGTGTTATGGCTTAATTAGCTGATTAGAGTGGGACACTTTGAGCCAAGATTATTGCACCTTTTCACAATATTCAAATTTTCTGAGATTGTGGATTTGGGGTTTTCATGAGCTGTAAGCCATAATCATCACAATTATGACAAATCATGGCTTGAACTATCTTGCTTTGCATGTAATGAGTCTATCTCATATATTAGTTTCACCTTTTAAGTTGCATTAGTGAAATAAATGAACTTTTGCACGATATTCAAATTTTTCGAGTTTCACCTGTAATTTATTTTAAAGACAAGTGAACAACTTAAATCTAAATGCACCTCCAAAATACCAAACTGTGTAAAACAAACTAGATAACCAAATAGTGACACACAATGAACAATTGCCCAAATCAAATATTTACAACAAGCAGGGAATGCAAAGCATAATCGTAACTGAGCCAGGGTCATACACGGGAGATCAAGCAGAGGGAGCTGGGAGCAAGACAGGACAGGAAAAGGGTAACAGGACACAGAGAGTGCAGGTGGAAAGGGATCAGGCTGCAGAGTCAGGATCAGGGTCCAGGAACAGGATACAGGATGCAGGAAACAGGAACACTGGAACGCAGGTCAGGGGCACATGGAGACAACACCAAGGCAGTGAGGAAGAGCATGCGCAGGGTTTAAATACACTTCTGGCAACCAGCATCAGGTGATGACTGTTTGCATTAGATGATGTCAGCTTCTGGCTGCTGAGGGACACCCACTGATGGACACTGGAACTTCAGCCTATAGATCTTGGAGCCACAGTGCCACCAGCAGGTGAACCCTTTCCTGACACACGCCTCCCCTGCACAACCATTCACAGGGAAGCTTGATGTGCGGCTGCTTCTCCTCCCCCAGCTCTAATGCAACTGAGAACAGAGGGAATGTAATAATTTATAACAAAGGGAAAAAAAGGTTTTTATAATTGATTTTTTTATATCTATACAAAAATGTTTTGCCTTTCATTTCTATTTTAAATTGAATGGGCTGTTTTACAAGGTAATTGTTTACAATCACTTTAAGCCAGCTTAAGGCGCATTTAATGAACAGAAGACAAAGTTAGAAGAAATGGAGAAGCATTATAAAAAATTCACTAGCTAGGGTCTTCAAAAGACTACTAATAAGAGTTTTACATACATGACCCTGCTATACACAGTCTAGTGAACAATACAAATCTGTGAGCCTATCTTTTTTTCTTTAACCACTTAACGACCGCCCACTGTAAATATACGTCAGCAGAATGGCACCGACAGGCACAATCACGTATATATACGTGATTGCCTTTGTATAGTTGGGGGGTCCGATCGGACCCCCCTTCTTTACAGCGAGCGGTCGTTTTACCTTCGGGAGCGATCCGGCATGAGGGGACAGCCGTTCGATTCCGGCCACCCCCTCTCGATCGCTCCCGGCGAATGAGAGAGCTTCCCCTGCCTGCCAGGAAGGAGGAAGTGATGTCATCTCTCCTGGGGCGCTCACATATACCGAGCGCCGTACAGGAGAAGATGCCAGGTTAGTACACACAACACTACACTGACACCAGGACACATAGGCACATAAATCGCCCCCCCCAGCCCCCCCCCCAGACACCCACAGATCACCCCCCAGCCCCCCCCAGCCCCCAGTCACAGTGTCACTGATTGCAGTGACCATTTGTTTAGTGATCACTGCAATCAGTGACATTTGTGACTGTAAAAGTGTCACCAAAGTTTAGTCTTAGGTCCAGTGTAGCCCCCTAACCCCCCCCTAATAAAGGTTTAACCCCCTGATCACCCCCCAGATAACCCTTTCACCCCCTATCACCACTGTCACTAAGCAATCATTTTTCTGATCGATGTCTTAGCGTCGGTGATGCTGATCGGTAGCCAGTAATTTTTTTTAGGTTCGCCGCAGGTTTTTATAGCGTCGGGTACCCCCATATATTACCTAATAAAGGTTTAACCCCCTTGATCGCCCCCCAGGTAACCCTTTGACCCCCTATCACCACTGTCACTAAGTTATAATTTTTCTGATCGATGTCTTAGCGTCGACGATGCTGATCGGTAGCCAGTAATTTTTTTTAGGTTCGCCGCAGGTTTTTATAGCGTCGGGTACCCCCATATATTACCTAATAAAGGTTTAACCCCCTTGATCACCCCCCAGGTAACCCTTTCACCCCCTAGCACCGCCGTGGCTATGCGATCATTTTTCTGATCGATGTCTTAGCGTCGGTGATGCTGATCGGTAGCCAGTAATTTTTTTTAGGTTCGCCGCAGGTTTTTATAGCGTCGGGTACCCCCATATATTACCTAATAAAGGTTTAACCCCCTTGATCGCCCCCCCAGGTAACCCTTTCACCCCCTATCACCACTGTCACTAAGCGATAATTTTTCTGATCGATGTCTTAGCGTCGGCGATGCTGATCGGTAGCCAGTAATTTTTTTTAGGTTCGCCGCAGGTTTTTATAGCGTCGGGTACCCCCATATATTACCTAATAAAGGTGTAACCCCCTTGATCACCCCCCAGGTAACCCTTTCACCCCCTAGCACCGCCGTCACTATGCGATCATTTTTCTGATCGATGTCTTAGCGTCGGTGATGCTGATCGGTAGCCAGTAATTTTTTTTAGGTTCGCCGCAGGTTTTTATAGCGTCAGGTACCCCCATATATTATCTAATAAAGGTTTAACCCCCTGATCGCCCCCCAGGTAACCCTTTCACCCCCTATCACCACTGTCGCTAAGCAATCGTTTTTATGATCGTTGTCTTAGTGTCGGTGATGCCGATAGGTAGCCAGTAATTTTTTTTTAGGTTCGCCGTCAGGTTTTTATATAGCGTCAGGTACCCCCATATATTACCCTAATAAAGGTTTTAACCCCCTAATTGCCCCTAGTTAACCCTTTCACCAGTGATCATCATATAAGTGTTACGGGTGACGCTGGTTAGTTAGTTTGCTTTTTATAGTGTCAGGGCACCCGCCGTATATAACCCAATAAAGGTTTAACCCCCTGATCGCCCGGCGGGTGATATCAGTTAGGTTTTAGCGTCAGAGAGGGTCTGCGTCACACCCCAGGCAGCGTCAGGTTAGTGCCAGTAGCGCTAACACCCACGCGTGAAGCATACACCCCCCTTAGTGGTATAGTATCTGATCAGCTCAATATCTGATCTGATCAGATCTATACTAGCGTCCCCAGCAGTTTAGGGTTCCCAAAAACGCAGTGTTAGCGGGATCAGCCCAGATACCTGCTAGCACCTGCGTTTTGCCCCTCCGTCCAGCCCAGGCCACCGAAGTGCAGTATCGATCGATCACTGTCACTTGCAAAACACAACACACATAACTGCAGCGTTCGCAGAGACAGGCCTGATCCCTGCGACTCCAGTGCTGTAGGAGGTAATTTCACCACCACAGTTAAAAAAAAAAAAAGCATATATGCCGAAGCATTGGGGCAGCAGGAGCGGAGGAGCGATTTTGCTCCTAATGCCGCGTACATACGGTCGAAATTCCGACGGAGGCTTGCCCGTGGAAAAGTCTGACCATGTGTACGCGGCATAACTTTTGCGAGAAGATGCCCCCATGCTTCGGCATATATAAATGGTGCATGTATGCCCATCATTAGAAGTGGGTGGATGAAGGGCGGTATTCTAATGGTGGGCATACCCACCGATCAATCTTTTTTTTTCGTTCAGCCAACAGGCTGCATGAAAAAAAGATTACAATACATGTCCAACAAGGACCAGCAACGTACTGGTATGTTGCTGGACTTTGAATGTTTATACCAGAATGATGCCTGCGGGTTTAGGTATCATCTTGGTATCATTCTTTTCAGCCAGCGGCCGGCTTTCATGTAAAAGCAATCCTAGTGGCTAATTAGCCTCTGGACTGCTTTTACAAGCAGTGGGAGGGAATGTCCCCCCCCCGGATATAAAAAGCGCCATTGGGAAATTGGGAAAGCATTTTATCACACCAATCTTGGTGTGGTCAGATGCTTTGAGGGCAGAGGAAAGATCTAGGGTCCAATATACCCCAGTTTTTTCAAAAAAGAGTACCTGTCATTACCTATTGCTATCATAGGGGATATTTACATTCCCTGAGATAACAATAAAAGCGATAAAAATAAATAAATATGGAAGCAACAGTTTAAAAATAAAATAAAAAAGCAAAATTAATAATAAAAAAAAAAAAAAAAAAGCACCCCTGTCCTGCCCTGCTCTTGCCCAATGGCGAACGCAAGCGTCGGTCTGGCGTCATATGTAAACAGCAATTGCACCATGCATGTGAGGTATCATCGCGAAGGTCAGATCGAGGGCAGTAATTTTAGCAGTAGACCTCCTCTGTAAATCTAACGGGGTAACCTGTAAATGCTTTTAAAGGCTTTTAAAAATGTATGTAGTTTGTCGCCAATGCGCGTTTGTGCGAAATTTTAAAGCATGTCGTGTTTGGTATCTATGTACTCGGCCTAAGATCATCTTTTTTATTTCATCAAACATTTGGGCAATATAGTGTGTTTTAGTGCATTAAAATTAAAAAAAGTGTATTTTTTCCCCAAAAAATGCGTTTGAAAAATCGCTGCGCAAATACTGTGTAGAAAAAAAAAAATGCAACACCCACCATTTTATTCTGTAGGGCCTTTGCTTTAAAAATATATCTAATGTTTGGGGGTTCAACATAATTTTCTTGCAAAAAAAAATATGTTTTCATGTAAACAAAAAGTGTCAAAAAGGGCTTTGTCTTCAACTGGTTAGAAGAGTGGATGTAAGCTTCCTAATGTTGTGTATAAAATGCCAGAACAGTTCAAAACCCCCCCAAATGACCCCATTTTGGAAAGTAGACACCCCAAGCTATATACTGAGAGGCATGTCGAGTCCATGGAATATTTTATATGTTGACACAAGTTGCGGAAAAAATATATATATTTTTTTTTTGCACAAAGTTGTCACTAAATGATATATTGCTCAAACATGCCATGGGCATATGTGGAATTACACCCCAAAATACATTCTGTTGCTTCTCCTGAGTATGGGGATACCACATGTGTGAGACTTTTTGGGAGCCTAGCCGCATACGGGACCCCAAAAACCAAGCACCGCCTTCAGGCTTTCTAAGGGTGTCAATTTTTGATTTCACTTCTCACTGCCTATCACAGTTTCGGAGGCCATGGAATGCCCAGATGGCACAAAACCCCCCCAAATGACCCCATTTTGGAAAGTAGACACCCCAAGCTATTTGCTGAGAGGTATTGTGAGTATTTTGCAGATCTCGCTTTTTGTCACAAAGTTTTGAAAATTGAAAAAAAAAAGAAAAAAAAAAATGTTCTTTCTTCATTTTCAAAAACAAATGAGAGCTGTAAAATACTCACCATGCCTCTCAGCAAACAGCTTGGGGTGTCTACTTTCCAAAATGGGGTCATTTGGGGGGGGGGTTTGTGCTATTTTGGCATTTTATGGCCTTCAAAACTGTGATAGGTAGTGAGGAGTGAAATCAAAAATTTGCGCCCTTAGAAATCCTGGAGGCGGTGCTTGGTTTCCGGGGTCCCGTACGTGGCTAGGCTCCTAAAAAGTCCCACACATGTGGTATCCCCGTACTCAGGAGAAGCAGCAGAATGTATTTTGGGGTGCAATTCCACATATAACCATGGCATGTGTGAGCAATATATCATTTAGTGACAACTTTTTGTAATTTATTTTTTTTTTGTCATTATTCAATCACTTGGGACAAAAAAAAAATATTCAATGGGCTCAACAGGCCTCTCAGCAATTTCCTTGGGGTGTCTACTTTCTAAAATGGGGTCATTTGGGGGGGGGGGTTTGTGCTATTTTGGCATTTTATGGCCTTCAAAACTGTGATAGGTAGTGAGGAGTGAAATCAAAAATTTGCGCCCTTAGAAATCCTGAAGGCGGTGCTTGGTTTCCGGGGTCCCGTACGTGGCTAGGCTCCTAAAAAGTCCCACACATGTGGTATCCCCGTACTCAGGAGAAGCAGCAGAATGTATTTTGGGGTGCAATTCTACATATAACCATGGCATGTGTGAGCAATATATCATTTAGTGACAACTTTTTGTAATTTCTTTTTTTATTTTTATTTTTTGTCATTATTCAATCACTTGGGACAAAAAAAAAAATATTCAATGGGCTCAACATGCCTCTCAGCAATTTCCTTGGGGTGTCTACTTTCTAAAATGGGGTCATTTGGGGGGGTTTTGTACTGCCCTGTCATTTTAGCACCTCAAGAAATGAGATAGGCAGTCATAAATTAAAAGCTGTGTAAATTCCAGAAAATGTACCCTAGTTTGTAAACGCTATAACTTTTGCGCAAACCGATAAATATACGCTTATTGACATTTTTTTTACTAAAGACATGTGGCTGAATACATTTTGGCCTAAATGTATGACTAAAATTGAGTTTATTCGATTTTTCTTATAACAAAATTAGAAAATATCATTTTTTTTCAAAATTTTCGGTCTTTTTCCGTTTATATCGCAAAAAATAAAAATCGCAGAGGCAATCAAATACCATTAAAAGAAAGCTCTATTTGTGGGAAGAAAAGGACGCAAATTTCGTTTGGGTACAACATTGCATGTCCGCACAATTTACAGTTAAAGCAGCGCATTGCAAAATTCTGAATTCACCTCTGGTCCTCTAGCTACCAAATGGTCCGGGGCTTAAGTGGTTAAACTGAACTGTTATTCATCTCAAACTCTCTGTTAGAAACCAAGCACGCCAATATTACATATATTACATGGTCCAAAAGGTTAATAAGACATATAAGACTTCCTAAATGAAATATATAGTACATGGTATCTGCTGTATATCATATGTAACCAATTCTAATTTTGTTCTTCTAAATAATATATATTTTGTTTGTCAAACTTTGTCATATGGAAATGAAAAACACAGCATGTTCTAATGAACACACACTATTCACAGCCTCTGATGTTGCAATTCTGAGCTTTAAAAAAAAAATTGTATCGCTTGCTGTCATACCCAAACAGGAATGTAACAAACTTTACACATTGGTAGCTCTTCACAGAGACAAAATTATTTTATTTCTAGTTAGAGCATTCAGAGATTCAATTTTTTTATATATTGTTTTAATGAAAAAAACTTTTACAAAAAGATATTACAAAATAGACTTAAACAACAGTACAATGAAAAGGTTTTAAATGTGAAAAATACTTAAAGTGGTTATAAGCCCTTACAAATACCCACTGAAAAGACTATCCTCAGGTGATACACAGTGATGAAACAAATCCTCCAACATAACTTGTACCTGTTCATCTGCAGCCTTCTCTCCTCTACAGCCATTTGGAGCACAGAATTTAGACAGTATTTCTCAGCTTCAGAAGTCATGGGGTGGGGATCTGATGTCACACACTGTACAGCACACAACACAGAGCTGAGCATAATCTGAGACCTGAATGGAGGGAATGGACACACACCTCTTTACACAGTCTCATAGGGAAACATATACAGCTTAGACTGTCATTCCACTTCTGTGTGCTGGAAGGAGAGATGGTGTCATCTCCTTGGATTATCTAGTACCAGTATAGATTGTCAGAAGTGAACCATGATGTTAGAAAAGGAATGAAAGAGGAGACAGGCATCACACTAGGTGCATATGAATGAAACAATTCCATTTCATCAGGCCCCAATTTACTCCCTTTGCCACCCCAAGGCCGGGTCCTTCAATGCCGCCCCCACTGCCGGTGTTCTGAAGAAGTTCCCCCGGCGGATAAGGACCCCCCTGTACTGCGCAGGCGCGGCGCTTGCGCAGTACGAACCTCAACGGAGCCGCCGAAAATAGCCGAAGATGTAGAGCTGAGAGTCAGCTCTACATGGGGCCTGCGCAATGACTATGACACATGCCGCACGCTCCCGATGCTAGTGCTACTCTGCAAGGGGCGGGGGTGATTTTAGGAATAAAGTACACGTCTTAGCGGGGTGTGTTAAAACAAATGGAGGGCGGGTTTTGCAATATTGAGGGTGGGTTTGCACAACCTATTTAACTAACGTACACAATGAATTTATCACAGTATCAGTGCGGATTTTGATGATTTGTTGTCCATCATTTTAAAATACCGCCTATTTTGTGAGTTAAATAGTTTGTGCAAACCTGCCCATCAACATTGCAAAATCCGCCCATCAACATTGCAAAACCCGCCCTCCATTTGTTTTAACACGCCTCGCTAAGACGTGTACTTTATTTCTAAAATTACCCCCCCCCCTTGCAGAGTAGCACTAGCATCGGGAGCGTGCGGCATCGTCTGGCACAATGTCATAGTCATTGCGCAGGCGCCGTGTAGAGCTGACTCCAGCTCTACATCTTCGGCTATTTTCAGCGGCTGCGCAGAACAGGGGGGTCCTTATCCACCGGGGGACCTTTTTCGGCAGGATACGGGGGACTTTTTTCGGCAGGACACTGGCCGGCCCGGGACTACAGGATTTTTTCACCCCCCTGTTGCCGCAGCGCCGCCCCTGCAGGCCACTGCCCCCCGAGGCCTGGCCTCGGTGGCCTTGTCAGGAATCCGGCCCTGCATGTCACCCTCCCATATAGCAAACATGTTATCCGTAAAGCGATTCCAACACAATTTGTTTGAAACAAAATAGTATTATAAATGAAAGTATTTTCTATCATGTCTATAGCAATATTTGCACATGGGGGTTACATTAAAGTCCATTGTTGCGCCACTGTCATGTACCTGGTGGAAGAGCTTGATATGATGAGGAAGGCTTCTCTTATACCTCTGACTCGTGGCCCCTGATAGAGCAGTTAGGTAGCGCAGGAGTACAGAGTGGCATGAGTGCCTATTGGTCTTGTTAGCAGCAAGGCTGGACGGAATCTCAGGATCAAGCAGGGGAAAATTGTCAGTAGACCGCAGGAGTGCCAGATGGACACCAGTAAGCAGGAGACAGAAGCAGGCTTGTACTAGAGATAGTAGACAGGAATTGACTGGTAGCAGTCAAGCGGTGAGCAGCACCAGTGGAATATAGGCAGAGACTCGCAGCAGGCAGTCCAGCAGCGATGGGGACAGAAGCAAAGTCAGATGAACTGGGTCATACACAGGCAGACGGATCAGGTGCAGATGCGTAGGCAGGAACAATGTCAGGATGCAGGCCGATAACAGATCAGGGGAGCAGAAACAAGGGGAACAGCCAGAAGCATGGTCAGAGGCAAGCCGGGATCAATGCAGGCATAGTTTAAGCCTCAGGATGCCCAACTGGAACATCTTCTCTGGGTGGGCACGACTGACTGCTTGAATAAGTCTCTTGGCAATTGATATTGTTTTCAGGTTCCCACAAGTTATCTTCAGGGCCATGCCCCTTCCATTTAATCAGGAACTGAATTTGATTCCTTCTCTTCCTACAGTCCAGGATTGCTTCAACTTTATATTCCTCTTCCCCATTAACTACTACTGGCTCAGGTGGACTAGTATTCTGGTTAGGAAAAGGATCCGGAATTGCAGGCATGAATATGCGCATTCGCGCGTGCATGAGCACATGCACAATTTCTATTAGCATTAACAGGAACACAAATTGGTCTGTGCCTATGTACAGGACACTGTCTAGAAGAGCCATTCTGTCTGCTGGAATGTCCTTCCTGACAACTAGGGATGAGCCGAACACCCCCCAGTTCGGTTCGCACCAGAACCTGCGAACAGACCTAAAGTTTGCGCGAACTTTAGAACCCTACTAAATACAATGGACTCGAAACGTTTGAAATCAAAAGTGATAATTATCAAGGCTAATATGCAAGTTATTGTCCTAAAAATGGTTTGGGGACCCGGGTCCTGCCCCAGGGGACATGTAACAATGCAAAAAAAAGTTTTAAAAGCGGTTGTTTTTTCGGGAGCAGTGATTTTAATAATGCTTAAAGTGAAACAATAAAAGTGAAATATTCCTTTAAATTTCGTTCCTGGGGGGGGGGGGGGGGGTGTATAGTATGCCTGTAAAGCAGCGCTTGTTTCCCGTGCTTAGAACTGTCCCTGCACAAAGTGTCATTTCTGAAGGAAAAAAAGTCATTTAAAAGCACTCACGGCTATAATGAATTGTGGGCTCCCGGCAATACAGAGAAAAGTCATTGATAAAAAAAATTTAAAATGCGTGGGGGTCCCCCAAATTCAATTGCCAGGCCCTTCAGGTCTGGTATGGATATTAAGGGGAGCCCTGCGTCAAATAAAAAAAAATGCTGTGGGGTTCCCCCTAAATATCCATACCAGACCCTTCAGGTCTGGTATGGATTTTAAGGGGAACTTCACTCCAAATAAAAAAAAATGGCATTGAGTTCCCCCCAAAAATCCATACCAGACCCTTTATCCGAGCACGCAACCTGGCAGCCCGCAGGAAAAGAGGGGGGGACGAGAGAGCGCCCCCCCCTCCTGAACCGTACCAGGCCACATGCCCTCAACATGGAGAGGATGCTTTGGGGGTCTGCGACCCCTCAAAGCACCATGTCCCCATGTTAATGGAGACAAGGGCCTCATCCCCACAACCCTTGCCCGGTGGTTGTGGGGGTCTGCGGGCGGGGGGCTTATCGGAATCTGGAATATCCCTTTAACAAAGGGGATCCCCAGATCCCGCCCCCCCTATGTGAATTGGTAAGGGGTACATTGTACCCCTACCATTTCACAAAGACTGTAGGCAAGACACACTTGTCTTTGTACTCCTCACCTGGTTGCCACCACACACGCTTGACACTATCTGAACCAAATAAGTTTATATTGGTCTCACCAGACCACAGGACATGGTTCCAGTAATCCATGTCCTTAGTCTGCTTGTCTTCAGCAAACTGTTTGCGGACTTTCTTGTGCATCATCTTTAGAAGAGGCTTCCTTTTGGGATGACAGTCATGCAGACCAATTTAATGCAGTGTGCTGCATAAGATCTGAGCACTGACATGCTGACCCCCTTCCCCTTCAACCTCTCTGCAGCAATGCTGGCAGCACTCATACTGTATGTCTATTTCACAAAGACAACCTCTGGATATGACGATGAGCACGTGCACTCAACTTCTTTAGTCGACCATGGCAAGGCCTGTTCTGAGTGGAACCTGTCTTGTTAAACCACTGTATGGTCTTGCTCACCATGATGCTGCTCCGTTTCAGGGTCTTGGCAATCTTCTTATAGCCTAGGCCATCTTTATGTAGAGCAACAATTCTTCTTTTCAGATCCCCAGAGAGTTCTTTGCCATGAGGTGCCATGTGGAACTTCCAGTGACCAATATGAGAGAGTGAGAGCAATAACACCAAATTTAACACACCTGCTCCCCGTTCACACCTGAGACCTTGTAACACTAACGAGTCACATGACACCGGGGCGGGAAAATGGCAAATTGGGCCCAATTTGGACATTTTCACTTAGGGGTGTACTCACTTTTGTTGCCAGCGGTTTAGACATTAATGGCTGTGTTGAGTTATATTGATGAAAATTTACACTGGTATACAAGCTGTTCACTGTACAGCTGAGTCAGCAGTCTCTCTTCCAAGCTGGATCTGGGGAGGCTCCCACCAGCAGACCGTGTATAAACATAAAAAAAAGGAGATACGAGTGCCACTACCTAAATATAGTATTTATTAAAACATTTTAAAATAAAAAACAATAATTATGCACTTATATGTACAAGGTTTTGAAAAGCGTATCAATAAGTCTCCAGAAGGCAGATACCTTCCAGGTAGTCAATGGTGAACAAGCCCCTTCGGGTGGATGTGATGAAAGGTGCTTGGAACAAGGAAGTTAACCAGGGAAACACCAGGAAGGGCCAACATAAGTGGCATAATATGTGTGTACTGTATATAACATGGATGAGAACCACTGTGGACACCAAGGAAGTGTTGCAAGCCAACCAGATGGGTGTAATGATGTCAAATGTGATGTGAATGGGTGTGGTTATGCATATTGGGGCGTGGCCCCCTTTGTCAAAGCTGTCCATCCAGGAAAAATGTCTGTTTTTATAGGTAGAGGGCGGGCCAGCACAAATTACTACAGGACTACAGGAAAATGGCTACTGTGCAATTGCAGACAATACATACATGCAACTCATTAGCAAATTACAGGGTTACAGTAAAATGACCACTGTGTAATTGCAAACTATACTGCATATAACTTATCAATTAAAAGGAATAATGTTACATGCAAATACAAATGACAAAAGAAAAAGAGCACAATGAGTAATGGGTAATTCAAAGACCAGATGTAGATCTTTATTATTTTTTCTAAAATAATATACAATAAGATTAGGGCTTGCCAAGAAAAATCTATCTATCGAGCTGTCTATCTATAAAATGGCATGCAGCCATCGCAAGAAGTATGTAAATGGGAAGTGGCGGCAAAAAGGGCTGCACCATTGACCACCCGGAAGGTTTCTGCCTACTGGAGACTTGTTGATATGCTTTTCAATACCATGTACATGTACAGTAAGTGTATAGTTATTGTTTTCTCTTTTAAAATGTTTAATAGGCAACACACTTATATTGGTGCTTTTCTATCCTTTTTTTTCAGTTTATATATCATCAAAGGGAAAAGGAAGATGCTGAAGACGGGCCCTTCGGTTACACATCATAGGAGAAGAGGCATAGGAAAGAAATATGTCTGTATTTTGTTTTAAAAATAAAGTTTAGGAACGACAGAACAATTGTTACAGAGTGAATCTTCATTATGAGATGAACATGTTGGCATGTGGCTAATTATATCAGTTGCTCATTTGTGCTAAAGGAGGTTTAGTAATCATTTTCTGGTACCAGTTTGTTGGCAGTATAGTGCAGGTAATAATCGACTGCTCAGTTCTTGTTTCTCAGCCATGTTAATGTCTGATTTTCCCATGGTATATTTTCATACCATTAACCCTGCCATTTCAATTATATTGGTGCAGGCAACCCATTTGCCTAGTTATGGGTTGATTAATGCATTATTTTCTTTAGAAAATCTCCAACATCAGCTGAAACCTGACTAACAGCTTTTAGAAGAGCGAAATAGAATTATTTTTGCCGTAGTTTTCTGTGTTGTTTGGGATTCAGCTTAGATTTATTTTTTTTGTCACAAGATTTTAGAGAGAACCCTAATTGGTGACACAGAGGGTGGATTTAATAAAGGTAATTAGACTGTTCACTTTGCAAATGAAAGGAAAATAAACTACATTTTTTTTTCTTGAACGTGATTGGATATGGAAGCCAGCAGTG
The DNA here is from genome assembly GCA_029206835.1 of Rana muscosa. Lineage (NCBI taxonomy): Eukaryota > Metazoa > Chordata > Amphibia > Anura > Ranidae > Rana > Rana muscosa. The sequence goes on along the minus strand of CM055117.1, from coordinate 642,647,199 downwards.
CTTCCCCTCATTTACTAAGTTTTGGAGCAAATTCCCTTGCAGAGTGTACCTGCACTTGCAAAGTGCATAGTGTATTTTCCTTGAGCAAATCAACCCCTATATGTTTAAATTATCTAAACCATCAAACAACTATTATCGCAAGTAATACAGTGTAATTGTAACAGACATAATCCGCTTAAACCAAATATACTGTAAGTACAAATAAAATTCTGCATATGTTAAAAATGAGTCTACTCTGAAACAATTCCTTATCTTCCAAAATAGGGGTTGATTTACTAAAACCAAAATATGGTGCAGCTGTGCATGGTAGCCAATCAGCTTTTAACTTCAACTTTTTCAATTAAGCTTTGCCAATAAAACCAGGAAGCTGATTGGTTACTATGCACAGCTGTACCAGATTTTGCACTCTCAAGTTTTAGTATCAGTTAGTTAGTTTAGTTTAATCAACCCCATGGTGTCCTTAGAAATAATGTGCTCGGTGCAAAATATGATTTAACCGTTTTCAAATATTCCTCTATGTTTTCTACCAAATTTTTGACTTTTCTCAATGACATCATACAAAATCAATATTCCCAGCTGACTTGTTTACAGACATAAGAAGGCCAGAGATCTGTCACTTAGTGGCAGTAGTGATACTGTTGTTAAATGGCAGATCCTCGGCTGGTTTGTGTAGAAACAATAGCTGGGGATTATAGCCTTCAAACTGGCCAATTTAGGCCTGTTGATTCAGCAGTTCACATAGCCGTGAATGGGAGATTAACAATATTGGTGAAATTTTTAATTTGTAAGATAAAGTCTGGTTGGATGTAGGATGGGGTTTGGCTACACAAGGATGTGGTTTTGTCAGATACTGTATAGGATAAGATTTATAATGAATGAGTTACAGGCTATTGCTTGATGTACAATAGGGCTTTGTTTGGCATAAGATGAGATTTTGTTGGACACATAAAAAAGATTTGTTGGATGAAGAATGAGGATTTTGTCACATGCAGAATGGGAATTTGTTGGACCACACTTTATAGAGCCTTGTTATGCAAATTGTTAGACAGTGTAATTTTTTTTTAACTTTTTTTTTATGACTAACTGGTAAGTGTGCTGGAAAAAATGTGGTTTTGTTTGCTCTGTGTAGAGCCCTTCCATGTGCATCATTAGCCCTTCTCTGTACACACGATCGGATTTCTGATGGAATAAAATCCGATGGAATTTTCAGTCGGAATTCCGATGAAGCTGACTTCCATCAGTCTTGCATACACACTGTCAGACTAAATTCTGACCGTCCAAAACGCGGTGACATAAAACACTACAACGAGCCGAGAAAAATGAAGTTCAATGTTTCCGAGCATGCGTCAACTTGATTCTGAGCATGCGTGGATTTTTCTCAGTTAGAATTCCACACAGATGATTGGAATTTCCCATCGGATTTTTTTCCATTGGAAAAATGTAAAATATGTTCTATTTTTTTACTCCGATGGAAAAAAGTCAGATGGGGCCCATACACGATCGGAATTTCCGATGAAACAAGTTCATCTCTGTACAAGGCATAACTCTAAAAACTAGTTATAAATCAGTGTGATATCCCTTTTTGTTAATTAGTTAGATTACATTTATTGGAAGTAGTTTTGAAGTCTTTTTCCAAATATTTGAGTTCTTCAGGATGAGGTTTGTTGCATGAGGTCAGCCTAAAATTTTTATTTTTTTTCCAATGCGTGCTGATGCTTTGTTGGATTTAGGATTTTTTTAGAATGCTGTGTGTGTGTGCACTGTCAAAGTTTTTTACACAGTGAGATTTCATCTGACATATAAAAGTTTAGTGAGACATACAATAGGTATTGTTAGATGCAAAAATTAGGTTGGAAATGACTCTCAACTTATTTTTTTTAGATGTAGGAAAATATTTTGCTGGATGTAGAATTAAGGATTATTATGCTTCATTCTACATCCAGCAAAATCTTTCCTACATCTAAAAAAAAAGTTAAGTGTCATTTCCAACCTAATTTCTGCATCTAACAACACCTATTGTACGCCTCACTAAACTTTTATATGTCAGTATTGGACAGTATGCCACATTCTTGACTCCAACTTATATTCTGAGTAATGCACAGACACTAGTTTTGCATTAAAAACACTATGGTCTAAGGTAGGCAGCTAAGCACTACACAGATATTAACCCAATAAATTAAAGTGATACTGAAAACATACTGTTTAATTTACATAGTCCCTTGTATTTCTGTATGTGAATGATGGCACTGTAATTATTAAAAAAAAAACATCTAAATACTTTTTTCCTAACTTTTTTCTTGATCGATATACAGCTGTCATATGACTCAGCTCTTTCCCAGCCTGTCTGCAGGGAAACATAAGCAGGGGGAGCTATTATTTCTCTGCTGCTGGTCACATGCTAAAAAAAAAAAATACAATATGAATACTATACACACGGCTGTATCCCTGAACGTGACTGTGGAATATAAGACTATCCATTTTTTTATTGGAATGCTTGATCCTACTAAGTGCTGAGCTAAAAAGAAACAAAAAAATATTTTTTCTTTCGCTTTCTTCTTTTTTTCTTCTCCTTTTTTTAAATAAATATATATATTTATTAAAAAAGGAGAAGAAAAACAAATGTATACAACTGTTTCTTTTTATAATGGAACTTCTTTGTCTAATGTAAATGTAAGCTCTGTTTTTTTATTTTTTTATTTATATTTGAAAACCTTAATAAAACCAAATTTAAACCAGCAAAAAAAAAAAAAAAAAAAACCTTTGGAATACAAAGTAAAAATAAATAATATCAATAAACTGTTTTAAATTGGCATACAAACATACATTTCAAATTAAATCTTAAATATTATTTTTGGCAATACCATGGCGTGGGGGGATTTCTATCAGTCACAGGCTGTGCCACGCCCCTCTAGCCTGTGTCTTAGATAGGCCGTACTTGGCTGACTGGCTGAGATTCGAATGTACAGTATGGGCAGGCTGAATGTACCAAGCAGATCGATCAACTTAGGTACATCCAGCATGCCGGATTTTTCATGCAATTATCGCTAGCGGCTGCTAAACCCGCTAGCAAAAATCACTGTCTTCTCCCCAGACAATGGCTCGGCAGGAGGGATTTCCGCATCAACACTGTCTGAGTTCCTGCTGTGGTTGCAAGAATTTTTTTTTACTTCATATATGGCCGGCCTTAGAATAAGAGGGAGGTGAATCAAGATGTAATATCTCACCCCATTGTGTTTTTGCTGGTTAGTGGGCATGGAGGAGGGAGGGAGGGAGTGGGCTGTCATTTATCACCGTGTATAGGGAGGATATTCTCAGCATGGAAACTTACTGAAAACTGAGCATGTGCAGAGTTTCCCCAACAGCTGCAAAATCTATTTCTTATCTGAATTGGGGACATGAATAGAAGGGGGAGATAGAGAATGGCAGGATCAAGTAGGTATTTTTGCAGAATACAGAAAACGAATCTCATAGTGACTGAGTGAGTATGATCACCATGTAATACACCATTTATTGATAGTTTTTTATGATGTGGGTTTAATTTCACTTTAAGTATTATAAATCTACTGTTGCTGTTAATAATTTAGATCAGATGAATATTTTTTTAGGCCTTGGTTTAAATATCTTTATCTTTAGTAAATACTGTATAAGCCTGAGTATGCTTGCTGACTGACAAAATAATATAGACATTTCATAAATAGTAACTTTCATATATATGTTTATGACATTGTGAATGTTATGAGCAGTTCCATTAGGTAATAGGTTTTATTACGTGCAAAGTGCACTGTCTATTTGCCTTTAGTAAATCTACCCCATAGTACAGATGTTACTGTTTTTCCAGGTCAGTGGAGAACATGTATTTGTTTTAAAAAGACATTCTGATAAACAGCACTTTTCTATTTAAAATGCACATTTATATTGGACGTGGGTTTTCTGGTTTGGCACTGGTCAATAGATAGGCACAAGCCCTTGTGTCACCTTTGTCAGTGGCAAAGAACAAGTGCAAGCTCTATGATTGTGAAGTAACTAAAGCACAACGACTTGTGTTGTGATGAGTGTTGGCTTAGAGCTTGTTTCATGCTTGTTTCTACATTTTCCTAAGTCTGTTTTTATTACCAGGGAATCTGTCTGATCAGTTGATGGTAACATCTGACAGTAAATTATCACATGTGAATGTGTGTTTTTAAGTGGTTTTCCTGTAGCATTGGCAAAGAACTACATATAATTATAACCACTAAAAGACTGTGTCTGGACTTTGACTTAAGTGCCTTGGCTGGTATTCTGTTTGCAACTTAACTTCCCTGGCGGTATTCCCGAGTCTGGCTTGGGGTGAAATTTCAGCACCAAAAGCGGTAACCCCGAGCCAGACTTGGGATTGCATTGCAGTAATCCAGGCAGAGTTACTTACCTTGTCCCCTGGATCCTGCGATGCCTCCCTGCTGTGTGATCGAGCTGTCTCCTCGCTCGATTCACACACTGCTGAGTGCCGCCGAGCTCCGTTCCCTGCGACGTTACGATGCACGGGGACGGAGATCGGCGCTTAATTCAAAAAAGTTAAAACACAGTACACATACAGTACACTGTAATCTTACAGATTACAGTACTGTATAAAAAAATTACACACCCCCTTTGTCCCTAGTGGTCTGCCCAGTGTCCTGCATGCACTTTTATATAATAAAAACTGTTCTTTCTGGCTGGAAACTGGAGATTGTCCAGAGCAACCAAAAAGTGTCCCTTTACGTCAAAAGTGGTTTTAGACCAGCTAGAAAACAGCGATAATAAATTAGAATCACTCGCAGAATTGAGCGATAGCGATTTGTGGGGAAATTCGTCATCAAACACTGAAAAACACTTTTATTATTATTATATTATTATTTGTTATAATTATTTTATAGTTATTTATTATATTATAATTTATGATTTTGTTTTTTGAACTTTATCATACCCGGGATGTCTACTAGACTCTGGTTTGGACAGATTTAAGTGAGTTATTCCTAAGAATTACAGGCCTACAATATAAAACGCCAAATTTCCATGCAGAATAATGGTACCGCTTTCAGCACCTAAAATCTGACAGAATCATACCGCCAGGGAGAGTAAGGTGTCTTGGAAAAAAAAACAAAAAAAAAAACAATATATATATTACCGATCCTTAGATAAAGTGGCTGCATTTGTTTTTTTATTTCTTCAGGCTTTTAATTTCCTTAACTTCGTATGAATAAAGGTGCAAAAAAATCTTAACGCTTGAATGCAGTTTTACAACTTTGGCATGTGCTAATAAAGCTGCATATATATAATTTAGACATGTTCTGTTTTACGACATTTAGTAAACGCGGCCAAAGCATGTATTCTACTTAGGAGGAAAAATATGCTACCTTCTATGGTCGGAGGCTGGCTCCATAAAGTAGAAGAGATAAATAAGATGGAAGATCTCACACTTTCAGCACAAAATCAACAAGAAAAGTACTCTGAGGTAGGGATGAGCTCCGCGTTCGAGTCGAACATACGTCGAACGACGAAGATCGAACGTTTTGGGTCGTTCGCGCCAAATTCGAGTGACGCGAACGGCCCAAAATCCCGGCGCTGTGATTGGCCAAGCATGCACTGTGACCCCGCATGCTTGGCCAATCACAGCGCCGGCAGCGAGGAGAGCCATAATTGGCCACAGGCAGGATGCATGTGGCCAATTATAGCTTGGGGGGTTTAGTACACGCCCCACACTATAAAAGGCCGCCAGCGCGGCGGCCTTGTGTAGTGTGTTCCGGCGTGCAGGGAGAGAGAAGGATAGGCAGGGACAGTGTTAGTGAAATTGTGTGTAGGGAGAGAGAAGGATAGGTAGGGACAGTGTCAGTGTGATATTCTGCTAAACCTTGTGTGTAGGGAGAGAGAAGGATAGGTAGGGAAAGTGTCAGTGAATTCTGCTAAACCTTGTGTGTAGGGAGAGAGAAGGATAGGCAGGGACAGTGTCAGTGATATTTTTGCTAAGCCTCCTGCACAGCATACACCTGAAGCTAGCCCTTATTGATGTGTTTTCCGTGTGTGTCACACTAACAGGCATCTGCAGCACTTACAGCAGGCGTAGTGTGCTTCCTGCAAAATATACACCTGAAGCTAGCCCTTATTGCTGTGATTTCCTGTTTGAGTAACACAGGCAGGCATCTGCAGCACTTACAGCGGGCGTATTGTGCTTCTTGCAAAATATACACCTGAAGCTAGCCCTTATTGCTGTAATTTCCTGTTGAGTAACACAGGCAGGCATCTGCAGCACTTACAGCGGGTGTATTGTGCTTCTTGCAAAATATACACCTGAAGCTAGCCCTTATTGCTGTGATTTCCTGTTTGAGTAACACAGGCAGGCATCTGCAGCACTTACAGCAGGCGTAATGTGTGCCTCCTGCATATTATACACCTGAAGCTACCCCTTATTGCTCGTAGTTTTTTTTTCTTTTGTGTTACACTAACAGGCATCTGCAGCACTTACAGCAGGCGTATTGTGCTTCTTGCTAAATATTCACCTGAAGCTAGCCCTTATTGCTGTGATTTCCTGTTTGAGTAACACAGGCAGGCATCTGCAGCACTTACAACAGGCGTATTGTGCTTCTTGCAAAGTATACACCTGAAGCTAGCCCTTATTGCTGTGATTTCCTGTTTGAGTAACACAGGCAGGCATCTGCAGCACTTACAGCAGGCGTATTGTACTTCTTGCAAAATATACACCTGAAGCTAGCCCTTATTGCTGTGATTTCCTGTTTGAGTAACACAGGCAGGCATCTGCAGCACTTACAGCAGGCGTATTGTGCTTCTTGCAAAATATACACCTGAAGCTAGCCCTTATTGCTGTGATTTCCTGTTTGAGTAACACAGGCAGGCATCTGCAGCACTTACAGCAGGCGTATTGTGCTTCTTGCAAAATAAACACCTGAAGCTAGCCCTTATTGCTGTGATTTCCTGTTTGAGTAACACAGGCAGGCATCTGCAGCACTTACAGTGGGCGTATTGTGCTTCTTGCAAAATATACACCTGAAGCTAGCCCTTATTGCTGTGATTTCCTGTTGAGTAACACAGGCAGGCATCTGCAGCACTTACAGCGGGCGTATTGTGCTTCTTGCAAAATATACACCTGAAGCTAGCCCTTATTGCTGTGATTTCCTGTTGAGTAACACAGGCAGGCATCTGCAGCACTTACAGCAGTCATAGTGTGCCTCCTGCACATTATACACCTGAAGCTACCCCTTATTGCTCGTAGTTTTTTTTCTTTTGTGTTACACTAACAGGCATCTGCAGCACGTACAGCAGGTGTATTGTGCTTCTTGCAAAATATACACCTGAAGCTAGCCCTTATTGCTGTGATTTCCTGTTTGAGTAACACAGGCAGGCATCTGCAGCACTTACAGCAGGCGTATTGTGCTTCTTGCAAAAAAAAAACACCTGAATCTAGCCCTTATTGCTGTGATTTCCTGTTGAGTAACACAGGCAGGCATCTGCAGCACTTACAGCGGGCGTAGTGTGCTTCCTGCACATTATAAAACCTGAAGCTACCCCTTATTGCTGGTTTTCCCATCTCCCTGCAGTCCTTTAGAATGTCTGGAAGGCAAACAAGGAGAGGCAGACAGTCAGGAGCCAATAAAAGAGGGCAAGCAGGCTCTGTTTCTAGAGACAACAGTGCTGGTCGTGGACGCGGTGCATCGTCATCAGCACATGGCCACGGGACACGCTTGTCCTTATTTTCGGCAGCTGGACGTGTTGAGACGCATCATGCCGAAGACTTGGTAGAGTGGATGACCAAGCCCTCCTCATCCTCCTCATCCTCTCTCACCCAGGCTCAGGGTACTGGCAAAGCAGCTGCCAAAGTGTCCTCTTCCCTCGTATCTATGTCATCATCAGTCACTCCTTCCCTAGACCCACCGTGTCCTCCTGAGGAGTCCCCCGAACTGTTTGAGCACAGTGTTGGGTACATGCTCCAGGAGGATGCCCAGCGTTTCGAAGGGTCTGATGATGATACCCAGCTAGAGGAAGGCAGTAGCGTGAGAGCAGAGAGAGGGGATGCTCAAGAAGGACAGAAATCTGGCAGTCATGTTCGAGCAGCTGCAGCATACTGCCAGATTGGCTCCAGTGATGAGGAGAGAGGGGATGATGAGGTCACTGACTCCACGTGGGTGCCTGATAGGAGAGAGGAGGAGGAGGATGAGGAGGAGGCACATCTCCAACGAGGCAGGATGCCCTCGTGGGGCCAGCGTAAGGGCAGCACAACGACTGAATCACACCGCAGAGCTCCGCCTGTGCAGGGCGCTGCTTCTGCCCGTTATTCCAAAAGTTCTTTGGTGTGGGCCTTTTTTGAGTCGAGTGCATCAGATCGCACAGCTGCTGTTTGCAACATATGTCTCAAGCGTATCTCGCGTGGCCAAAACATCAGCCGCTTGGGCACCACATGCTTGACCAGACATATGTTGACCTGCCATGCAGCTCGTTGGCAAGCCTATCTTAAAGACCCACACCAAAGAACAAAGCGTACCTCTCCCTGCTCCGCATCAGCTGGGATCTCCAACCCCACTATACCTTCAGTCCTCTCTGAAACCTGCTCTGAGAGGAATGAAGGTGTAGAATTAGGTGTGTCACAGCCAAGTACTTGCGGGCACTCTGCTAGCAGTACAACAACGTCCGATTCTAGCAGGCAAATTTCCCTGCCCCAGCTGCTGGACCGTCGAAAGAAGTTCACTCCCAGCCATCCACATGCCCAGCGCTTGAATGCTAGCTTGGCTAAATTGCTAGCACTTCAACTGCTGCCTTTTCAGTTGGTAGACTCGGCCCCCTTCCGTGAGTTTGTGCAATGTGCAGTTCCTCAGTGGCAGGTTCCCAAACGCCACTTTTTCTCACGGAAGGCGATTTTCCCGGCATGTGGAAGGCAATGTCCATGCCTCGCTGGACAGGGCGGTCAGCGGTAAGGTGCATATTACCGCTGACTCATGGTCCAGCAGGCATGGACAGGGACATTACCTTTCTTTCACGGCCCATTGGGTCACTCTTTTGGCAGCTGGGAAGGATGCAGGACAAGGTGCAGTAGTGTTGGAGGTTGTTCCGCCGCCACGCCTCCAAAATGCTACTACTGGTTGTGACACACCTCTCTCCTCCACCCCCTCCTCTTCTTCTTCCTCCATGGCCTCTTCCTGTGCTTTGTCCTCGGAACCAGCGGTGCTCCGTAGGCATTCAAGGGGCTACTTAAGTACGCAGGCAAAAATATGCCATGCCGTGCTTGCGCTGGTGTTTGGGGGACAGTGGCTACACTGGGGCAGAGGTTCTGTCAGCTCTGCAGGGGCAGGCCGAGAGGTGGTTGACGCCACGCCAGCTTAAGCCAGGAATGGTGGTTTGCGACAATGGCACCAACCTCCTCTCCGCCCTCCGACAGGGACAACTGACCCATGTGCCCTGTGTGGCTCACGTCCTTAACCTGGTGGTGCAGCGGTTCTTGGGCAGGTACCCGGGCTTGCAGGATGTTCTGAGGCAGGCCAGGAAAGTCTGTGTGCATTTCCGCAGATCATACAATGCCAGTGCTCGGCTGGCTGAGCTGCAAAAGGAGTTGAACCTGCCCAAGAACCGCCTTATATGTGACATGCCCACCAGGTGGAACTCAATGTTGGCCATGCTGCAGCGGCTGCACACGCAGCAGAGTGCCATCAATGAGTACCTGTGCGACTACGGCACCAGGACAGGGTCAGGGGAGCTCGTGTTTTTTTCACCATGCCAGTGGGGCATGATCAGGGATGCATGCACTGTCCTGGCATCATTTAAGGAGGCCACGAGGATGGTGAGCAGTGACAGTGCATGCATCAGTGACACTGTACCTCTTGTCCACCTGTTGGAACATGCGCTGCGTGGAATAATGGACAGGGCACTTGAGGCAGAACAGAGGCAGGAAGAGGAGGACTTCCTTGCCTCTCAAGGCCCCCTTTACCCAGACAGTGTTCCTTCTGTCCCACCCATTGCACAGGAAGAGGAGGAGGAGGAGGATTGTGTCAGCATGGAGGTGGAGCCTGGCACTCAGCATCATCAGCAGCAGTCTTTTAGGGATGATTTACAGTCCCAAGAAACCCGTGGACTTGTACGTGGCTGGGAGGAGGTGGCTGCAGATCATGTCGTCCTTAGTGACCCAGAGGACTCCGGACCTAATGCCTCAGCTAACCTACGCTGCATGGCCTCCCTGATCCTGCAAAGTCTGTGGAAGGATCCTCGTATTCTTCGGATCAAGGAGAGGGTCCATTACTGGCTGGCTGGCCATTACTGGCTGGCCACTTACAAGGGTAAGGTTGCGGACCTTATCTTACCGTCGCAGAGGGAGCAGAGGATGAGACAACTCCGGGAGGCCTTGCAGAAAGGTCTGTGCAACGCGTTTCCAGAGACTGGGAGGTTACAAACTCCTGGTCCTGGACAACGAGTTGCTGAGGCTTCGGTCAGTCAAAGAAGGAGCGGTGGAGAAGGTGGCCGTCTGACTGATGCGTTCAGACAATTCTTTAGTCCGCAACCCCAAGGTATGATCGGTTCCAGCAACCATCGCCAGCGTCTGATATACATGGTGCAGGAATACCTAGGGGCAAGGTCAGACTTGGACACCTTCCCTACCAAAAATCCTCTGGCTTACTGGGTCTTGAGGATGGATCACTGGCCAGAGCTTGCACAGTATGCAATTGAGCTACTGGCCTGTCCTGCATCCAGTGTTCTTTCAGAACGCACATTCAGTGCTGCTGGAGGATTTGTCACGGATCACAGGGTGCGCCTGTCCACCGACTCGGTTGATCGACTGACCTTCATAAAGATGAACCAGTCTTGGATCACCACCAGCTACCAAGCACCTGAAGCTGATATAACAGAATAATTTATTTTCAAATGTCACATCCCTTCAAGACTGATGCTGATGCTGAGTGACTGTCCTGTTATGTTGACTGACTATCCTCCTCCTCCTCAATGATCCGATTCCTGATGATAGCTTGGAAGAAAATTTTTGATTCTGGGTGCCGCCACCAGTGGCTAAGGCCCCATTTTTCAGCCCCTGTTTAACAGGGGCATGTAATTACAATTTTTGATGCAAAACTTTGCAACAGGGCTCATTGCTGTGCTCCAAGTACAGTATCTGTGAGGGGTTGCAGTGTTGTGGCACCAGTGCCTAAGGCCCAATTTTTCTGCCCCTGTTCAACAGGGGCGTGTAATTACAATTTTTGATGCAATACTTTGCAACAGGGCTCATTGCTGTGCTCCAAGTACAGTATCTGTGAGGGGTTGCAGTGTTGTGGCACCAGTGCCTAAGGCCCAATTTTTCTGCCCCTGTTCAACAGGGGCATGTAATTACAATTCTTGATCTAATAATTCACAGCAGGTATCCCCGTACTTTCTAGGCACAAATTTTTGATTTCACTCCTCACTACCTATCACAGTTTCGAAGGCCATAAAATGCCAAAATAGCACAAAACCCCCCCAAATGATTTTCTTTTTTCCGCAACTTGTGTCAACATATAAAATATTCCATGGACTCGACATGCCTCTCAGAATATAGCTTGGGGTGTCTACTTTCCAAAATGGGGTCATTTGAGGGGGTTTTGAACTGTTCTGGCATTTTATACACAACATTAGGAAGCTTACATCCACTCTTCCAACCACTTGAAGACAAAGCCCTTTTTGACACTTTTTGCAAGAAAATTATGTTGAACCCCCAAACATTATATATATTTTAAAGCAAAGGCCCTACAGATTAAAATGGTGGGTGTTGCATTTTTTTTTCTACACAGTATTTGCGCAGCGATTTTTCAAACGCATTTTGTGGGAAAAAAAATACACTTTTTTAAATTTTAATGCACTAAAACACACTATATTGCCCAAATGTTTGATGAAATAAAAAATATGATCTTAGGCTGAGTACATAGATACCAAACACGACATGCTTTAAAATTTCGCACAAACACGCATTGGCGACAAACTACATATATTTTTAAAAGCCTTTAAAAGCCTTTACAGGTTACGCCGTTAGATTTACAGAGGAGGTCTACTGCTAAAATTACTGCTCTCGATCTGACCTTCGCGGTGATACCTCACATGCATGGTGCAATTGCTGTTTACATATGACGCCAGACCGACGCTTGCGTTCGCCATTGGGCAAGAGCAGGGCAGGACAGGGGTGCTTTTTTTTTTTATTATTAATTTTGCTTTTTTATTTTATTTTTAAACTGTTGCTTCCATATTTTTTTTTTATCATTTTTATTGTTATCTCAGGGAATGTAAATATCCCCTATGATAGCAATAGGTAGTGACAGGTACTCTTTTTTTGAAAAAACTGGGGTCTATTGGACCCTAGATCTTTCCTCTGCCCTCAAAGCATCTGACCACACCAAGATCGGTGTGATAAAATGCTTTCTCAATTTCCCAATGGCGCTTTTTATATCCCGGGGGGGGGCATTCCCTCCCACTGCTTGTAAAAGCAGTCCAGAGGCTAATTAGCCACTAGGATTGCTTTTACATGAAAGCCGGCCGCTGGCTGAAAAGAATGATACCAAGATGATACCTAAACCCGCAGGCATCATTCTGGTATAAACATTCAAAGTCCAGCAACATACCAGTACGTTGCTGGTCCTTGTTGGACATGTATTGTAATCTTTTTTTTCATGCAGCCTGTTGGCTGAACGAAAAAAAAAGATTGATCGGTGGGTATGCCCACCATTAGAATACCGCCCTTCATCCACCCACTTCTAATGATGGGCATACATGCACCATTTATATATGCCGAAGCATGGGGGCATCTTCCCGCAAAGTTATGCCGCGTACACACGGTCGGACTTTTCTACGGGCAAGCCTCCGTTGGAATTTCGACCGTATGTACGCCGCATTAGGAGCAAAATCGCTCCTCCGCTCCTCCGCCCCTGCTGCCCCAATGCTTCGGCATATATGCTTTTTTTTTTTAACTGTGGTGGTGAAATCACCTCCTACAGCACTGGAGTCGCAGGGATCAGGCCTGTCTCTGCGAACGCTGCAGTTATGTGTGTTGTGTTTTGTAAGTGACAGTGATCGATCGATACTGCACTTGGGTGGCCTGGGCTGGACGGAGGGGCAAAACGCAGGTGCTAGCAGGTATCTGGGCTGATCCCGCTAACACTGCATTTTTGGGAACCCTAAACCGCTGGGGACGCTAGTATAGATCTGATCAGATCAGATATTGATCTGTTCCGATACTATACCACTAAGGGAGGTGTATGCTTCATGCGTGGGTATTAGCGCTACTGGCACTAACCTGACGCTGCCTGGGGTGTGACGCAGACCCTCTCTGATGCTAAAACCTAATTGATATCACCCGCCGGGCGATCAGGGGGTTAAACCTTTATTGGGTTATATACGGCGGGTGCCCTGACACTGTAAAAAGCAAACGAACTAACCAGCGTCACCCGTAACACTTATATGGTGATCACTGGTGAAAGGGTTAACTAGGGGCAATTAGGGGGTTAAAACCTTTATTAGGTAATATATGGGGGTACCTGACGCTATATAAAAACCTGACGGCGAACCTAAAAAAAATGACTGGCTACCTATCGACATCACCGACACTAAGACAGAGATCAGAAAAACGATCGCTTAGCGACAGTGGTGATAGGGGGTGAAAGGGTTACCTGGGGGGCGATCAAGGGGGTTAAACCTTTATTAGATAATATATGGGGGTATCTGACGCTATAAAAACCTGCGGCGAACCTAAAAAAATTTACTGGCTACCGATCGGCATCACCGATACTAAGACAGCGATCAGAAAAACGATTGCTTAGCGACAGTGGTGATAGGGGGTGAAAGGGTTACCTGGGGGGCGATCAAGGGGTTAAACCTTTATTAGGTAATATATGGGGGTACCCGACGCTATAAAAACCTGCGGCGAACCTAAAAAAAATTACTGGCTACCGATCGGCATCACCGACGCTAAGACAGCGATCAGAAAAACGATTGCTTAGCGACAGTGGTGATAGGGGGTGAAAGGGTTACCTGGGGGGCGATCAAGGGGGTTAAACCTTTATTAGGTAATATATGGGGGTACCTGACGCTATAAAAACCTGCAGCGAACCAAAAAAAAAATAACTGGCTACCGATCGGCATCACCGACGCTAAGACAGCGATCAGAAAAATGATCGCTTAGCGACAGTGGTGATAGGGGGTGAAAGGGTTATCTGGGGGGCGATCAAGGGGGTTAAACCTTTATTAGGTAATATATGGGGGTACCCCACGCTATAAAAACCTGCGGCGAACCTAAAAAAAATAACTGTCTACCGATCGGCTTCACCGACGCTAAGACAGCGATCAGAAAAATGATCGCTTAGCGACAGTGGTGATAGGGGGTGAAAGGGTTATCTGGGGGGCGATCAGGGGGTTAAACCTTTATTAGGGGGGGTTAGGGGGCTACACTGGACCTAAAACTAACTTTAGTGACACTTTTACAGTCACAAATGTCACTGATTGCAGTGATCAGTAAATAAATGGTCACTGCAATCAGTGACACTGTGACTGGGGGCTGGGGGGTGATCTGGGGTGTCTGGGGGGGCCTGGGGGGGCGATTTATGTGCCTATGTGTCCTGGTGTCAGTGTAGTGTTTTGTGCACTAACCTGGCATCTTCTCCTGTGCGGTGCTCGGTATATGTGAGCGCCGCAGGAGAGATGACATCACTTCCTCTGCCTGCATAAACATTACACAGGCAGGGAAGCTCTCTCATTCGCCGGGAGCGATCGCGAGGGGGTGGCCGGAATCAAACGGCCGTCCCCTCATCCCGGATCGCTCCCGAACACTTAACCACCGCTCACTGTACAGAAGGGACCCCCAACTATACAAAGGCGATCACGTAGATATACGTGATTCTGCCTGTCGGTGCCATTCTGCCGACGTATTTTTACAGTGGGCGGTCGTTAAGTGGTTAAATGTACTTTTTGGCTGCAATATATTGGCAGCACCTGGCAGTACAAAAAAAAGACTGAAAAAATGGCCTGGGGTCCCCCCCAGTACATACCAAGCCCTTATCTGAGCATGCAGCCTGGCAGGTCAGGAAAGGGGGGAGGGGGACGAGCAAGCACCCCCCTCCTAAACCATATCAGGACACTTGCCCTCAACATGGGGGGGTGCTTTGTGGTGGGGGGCTCTGCCTCTTCCTGACAACCCTGTGCTGTGGTTGTGGGGGGTCTGCGGCAGGGAGCTTATCAGGATCTGGAAGCCCCTTTTACATTGTACCCCTACTCATTCACCAACAAAAAAAGACAGTACACAGATTTTTGACATGTCCTTTCATAAAAAACAAAAAACAAAAAAAACAATCTACCCCAATGTAAATCCATCGTCAATCACACCCCCGCCGCTACCGCCTAATCCGAAAAAAGAGAAAAAACGATCCGCCTACAAGAAAGGCTAACCGCCTACTGAAGGCTCCATCATTTGACAGGTCTTATTTAGGTAAGGGGAGGAGCAACCTGGTGACATCACTTGGTGGCACCGCCCCCTTGTGATGTTACTGACCCAGCATGCAAAGTTTGGTTACATCGCAAGGGGGCGGTGCCACTGGGTGACATCACCAGGTGGCTCCACCCCTTACCTATACAAGAACTGTTAACCTCCCTGGCGGTATGATTCTGTCTGGAATTTTGTACCAAAAGCGGTAAAATTATTTTGCATGGAAATTTGATGTTATGTATTGTAGGCCTGCAATTCTTAGTAATTACTTACTTAAACCTGACCAAACAAGAGTCTAGTAGACATCCCGGGTATGATAACGTTTTAAACACAAAATCATAAATTATAATATAATAAATAACTATAAATAATTATAACAAATAGTAATGTGATTATAATAAAAAATTATTCACTAATGTAATCAAATCAAAAACACTGAAATTTGCTCAGTTGCAGAATTGTCGCTGTCATTAGATTTAGTGTTTGATGACGAATTTCCACACAAATCACTATCGCTCAATTCTGCAAGTGATTCTAATTTATTATCGCTGTTTTCTAGCTGGTCTAAAACCACTTTTGACATAAAGGGACACTTTTTGGTTGCTATGGACAATCTCCAGTTTCCAGGCAGAAAAAAATGTTTTTATAATATAAAACTGCATGCAGGGCAATGGACAAACCACCAGGGACAAAGGGGATGTGTAATTATTTGATACAGTACTGTAATCAGTAAGATTACAGTATACTGTATCTATACTGTCTTTTTCACTATTTGAATTTGGAGCCAAACTCCGCCCCCGTGCGCCGCAACGTCAAAGGGAACGGAGATCGGCACTCGGCAGTGTGAATCGAGCGAGGAGACAGCTCGCACACATTGCGGGGAGATGTCGCAGGATCCAGGGAACAAGGAAAGTAACTCTCCCTGGATACTGCGATGCAGCGCGTGTCTGGCTCGGGGTTACCGCTTTTGGTATGAAAAACTCATTACCGCTAAGGGGGTTAAACAGCAGAGCTAATTATATACCTCACATTACCGCATCTAACAAACCCAAGGCAACAAAACCACAAGAGATAGTACGAGAATTTCAAGAATTCTACCATACACTTTATAATCTAGAGAGTAGACATCCTACACAAGAACGAATAGACCTATATCTCTCGGCTTCATCTATGCCAAGACTTCGGGAAATAGAAAGAGATAAAATGGAGGTTCCTATAACCAAGGAAGAATTGGAGGATGCTGTAGGTACCATGAAAATGGGGAAAGCTCCAGGACCGGACGGCTTAACAGCCCAATACTATAAAATGTTATTCCCCTACCTTTCTGAGTACATGGTTAAGTTATTTAATGGGTTGGGGTCCTCAGCAACCTTAACAAAAGATACTCTACTAGCTTATATTACAGTGATACTTAAAGAAGGGAAGGACCCAGCCTCTTGTGGAAGTTATCGGCCAATCTCTTTATTAAACTTAGACCTCAAACTTTTCACCAAGGTTCTGGCGAATAGGATCTAGCAGTATGTCCCGAAGTTGATACATCTAGACCAGGTGGGATTTGTCCCCACAAGAGAAGCACGTGACAATACCACGAAAGTTATCAATTTGCTACATATAGCGAATAAAATACAGACGCAATGTGTACTCCTTAATACGGATGTTGAGAAGGCCTTTGACAGGGTGAATTGGAAATTTATGAGGGCAGTCCTACACCATGAAGGGTTTGGTAACAGGATACTACAGTGGATCTTTTCCATTTACTCTTGCCCAACTGCCCAGGTACGGGCGAATGGAATACTATCAGAGCCCTTCCCCATTACAAATGGGACGCGACAGGGATGCCCTCTGTCACCTCTTCTCTTTGCCCTGTCACTGGAACCGTTTCTCTGCACACTGCGACTCAATCATGACATTTCAGGGATTCAAATAGGGAAGATTCAATGTAAAATTTCGGCCTACGCTGATGATATGCTGTTCAACCTTACTAAGCCTCTGATCACGATACCGAATCTGATGAGGGAATTTGAGAAATATGGCATACTCTCGAATCTTTGTATTAACTTTAAAAAATCAGAGGCAATGGGGGTGAACTTACCATATATATCGATAACACAGCTGAAACAAGATTTTAAGTTTAAATGGACAGATAGAGCCCTGACGTATTTAGGTACTTCACTCCCAAGCAACATAGCCAAGATCTATGAGTTAAATTTTCCTCCTTTATTGCAAAGAGTCAATACCTTATTAGACAAATGGAGTTCTGGCTTTCATACCTGGCTAGGACGTTGTAATATTATTAAGATGAGCATACTCCCTAAATTCCTATATTTAATACAGGCATTACCTGTATATATCCCTTTAAGTTTTTTTAAAAAGTGTCAGAAGTTAATATTTGAATTTATATGGGCACACAAACAGTCCAGGATACAACAGAAACAACTAATGCTCACTAAGAGGCAGGGAGGACTGGCTGTCCCGGATATACGGAAGTACTACAAAGCAGCTCACCTGAATAGAGTTATTGATTGGAATAGACATAAAGAGACTAAATTGTGGGTACAAATCGAAAATGGTCAGTCACCAGTACCTCTGAACAGAGCACTTTGGTGTTATGCAGCACTTCCTAGGGAGGTGACTACAAACCCGGTACTAGGCAATACGGCCAGAATTTGTTCGACCCTGTTTACCACTTTGGTTATAGAGCCTAGGAATTCCCCTCTATATCCGATACTAGGCAATCCTCTCTTCCAGCCAGGATGTGAAGATAGTGCATTTCGACATTTAGTGAGCATGGGATACACTCAAGCATCTAACTACAGCCAGACAGGAACATGGCTTACAATAAGGGAATTGATGGCACAAGAAAATATCTTTAGATTAAAATTTTGGAATGCCCTACAGATCACTCATTTTCTCGGTACTCTTCCGAAACCGGGACATCTCGATAGACCCCTTACTACATTCGAGAAACTTTGTAATGGGAAGGGAGTAATATCGCATACATTACCTGTAAGTTATGGACTGTTAATCTTACAGCCGGAACCTTACTCCCTGAAATGCGTTCAGGAATGGGAAAAGGAATTGGGCAGGACATTTAGTTTGGAGCAGCGACAGAAGATGCTTATGCTTACACATGAAACATCAATTTGTGTTAAAACACAAGAAACCAACTATAAGATCTTTACTAGGTGGTATAGAACACCAGAGAAACTGGGGAAAATGTTTCCCGATGTCTTAGACCGATGCTGGAGATGTCAGAAAGATAAAGGTACTATGTTACACATTTTCTGGAACTGCTCCAAGCTAAGAGGTTTTTGGCAGGGGATTAAACAGAGTCTCCAACTTTGCACAAAGTTAATAATACCAGAAGATCCGGCGTTCTTCCTCTTACATGTTAATCAGATACCTGACAGGAGATATAGGGAATCATGTATTCCCCATCTCTTAGATGCCGCAAAGGCATGTATCCCCCTAAAATGGAAATCACCATCACCACCGACGATGGAGATGTGGATTCGTAAGGTACAAGAGATTAGTAAACTAGAAGACCTAGTTCTTTCTGCACACCAACAGCATAGAAGGTATTCCGAGACCTGGTTTGCTTGGAACACCTTCCTGGCTTCGGATGAGGGGAAAACCCTCTCCGAAAATGAAATGATGGTGGGAAGGACTAATGAATACTAAGCCCATTAATTGATATAATCTAGAGAAGGGAAAGTCAGCCATTTTTCTAGCGGTCATAGAGAGACAGAATAGGGGGGTGGATTCCCCATAACCCTTTTTTTTTTTGTTTGTTTGTTTCATTTTTGTTGCTTAGAATATGAGGTCATGTTTTAGATACTTCTATTGGCTTGGTGTTTGAAATAATTAATGTGGAGCTGGATGTATCTTCTGGATATTGTATGTTTGTATAATTTGATGATGTACTTCCTTGTATCAAAAAGAATAAATAGATATAATTTGTAAACAGCAGAGCCTGCAGTGGGTGGTTAGCCTTCACTGTGGGTGGAGCAATTTTTTTTTCTTCCGGGCCGGCGGTTGTGGTGGTGTCATGATTGGCGATTGATCTACATCGGGAACATTGTTTATTTTATTTAAAAAAATAAAAATAAAGGATTTGTCATAAACCTGTGTACTGTTTTTATTTATTTTTGACACTTTTTATGGTAAATGTGTAGGGATACAATGTACCCTATACTCATTCACATGGGGGGGCAGGATTTGGCCAGGGTTGTGGGGAAAAGGCCCTTGTCCCCATCAACTCGGGGACAAGGTGCTTTGGGATGGGCACCCCAAAGCACCCACCCCAAAGGGCCTGGTATGGACTGGGGGGACCACACGCCATTTTATTTTCCACTTTTTTCTACTGTCAGCATTGTTTTTTTTTTACATTCAGTTATCAGCGGGGAAGGCACTTAACAGCTAATGACTCATCCAGCTTCCTGGCCCACTCCTTAACAACAGATACTCACTGTGCCCTGATTGGGCAAAGCTTTGATCAATCAGGACTTAGAATGCACAGTGCAGTGCGCAGTGCAGTGTGGGGTGCTCAGTGGACAAACAATCTGCTGAGCGACCTGCAAATTTGGGTGTTCGCTGAATGACGAATAATTTCAGACCAAACTTTTGCTCGGCTCAAACAGTTTGCCCATATCTACTAGAGATCTTAGTCGACTAAAATACAACTAAAAGAATTCAGTTGACTAAAATATGACTAAAACTAAAATGGCATTTTAGTCAAAAGATTATAACTTGAACGAAAGTTGACATCAAAATTAACACTATTAACAACATCAGTTATTTACTAATGATATTAATTAATTATTAGCAACAGTACACGCAGTAGTGGTATTTATTATAATAAAAAAAAAAAGATCTGTTGTAAGGCCTAGCTTCCACTTGTGGTGAGGACAATAAAAACAGGCAGTAAGGGGGTATACACATGGCGTGGGCATGATGCTTTTCATTGTGTCATGGCAAGAAAGATCTCTGCTCGTTGTGTTCAGCAAGCACTACCACCTGCTGAACTTGACCCAGTCTAGTGAATGGGGCCACACTGAAACCACTGTGCAGCAGCGTACAATGCATGTGGTTGCAGAGTGGTGGTGCAGGCTAAAGCTAAAGGCTAGAGGTTAAAACAGGTGGTGACGAGGTGACATAGGGCCTCATCCTCACCTGTCAACTGCCCTCAGAAATCCACAATGGATCACTCTTCAGAGGGCTAACATAAGTGTACTAGAGCCCTTACATAACTAAAACTAAGTACCTAAAATTAACTATTATTACTAAAAACTGTTTGATAGATGTAAGATAGCATCAGTTTTAACTGCTATGCTTTTTTCGCACCCACTGTGACTAATCTCTGATTTATAAAAATATTAAGCTGATTTATAGGAGGAAAGGGTATATGGAAAACAATAACTCGCAAAAGGACTCTATTGGCAGAAGACAGAATATACATGCCAAACAAGTGGAAGTTTACGTTTCCGAAGTCAAACCTTGTCTAAGAGGTCAGGCTCATAATTTTTGAAGTTACAAGGTCATGATACATAAATGTGAGCTTCATAAAATGTTTTCTTCAGTAAACAGTGATACATAAATACCCTCATGTTCCCATGTGATATATAGAGCCCTGACTCATGTTTTAGCAGTTGATAGATGCACGATGAAACTAGGGCAAGACATAGCTTGAAAAATAATCTGAATTGATCTGGGAGTATGCATAATCATCCTGTTATCTTAATTAAATATGTTCTTCGAAAGCTATTAAATGTACTACAATTGTTTATGAAGTGGAGAAAGTACATTTTTCATTAGTAGAATTGAAAGACTTATCGCCCCAACATCCATACACCCACATATTAATGTGATTTGAACGGATAGCCTATGAACTGAACTCTCAAAGAATTTATGACCTCTGTTACAGTGGGAATCAGAAGTACATTTTATGAATACAAAAATACACATTTATAAAGCAAGAGAGCAGAAAAACAGCTTGTCACCAGCCGCTTCCATCACTGCACCCTCCAAAGGACGTCTTGTAATTGCACGTTGCTGGAGAGGGTCTGTTGAGGTATTTAGGAGGTGAAGCCAAGTTATCAGACTCCTTGCAATGCATGCAAATAACTTTTTATTTGGCATGGCTTCTGTGGCCTCAAGTGTCTTCTTCGAAGAGGGAGAAAGCAAATTGTTTTTGCAGTTCAACACATTGGCCTCAAAGGAACTTACTTGGCTACAGTGCTTTTTATTCTTTCTAGCTGAAACATTTTACTATTTATTTCCCATGGCACAGTGTGAAAACAATCAATTAAGATATGTCTGTTCCACCTTAGTACTTGCATTTGATGCAGGTCTATTTATCCAGCTCCTTTGCAAAACTTTCCTATTCTCTCTTGTTTAGAACTATAATGTTCCGTATGCCCCAATGTAATGTATACTATACTTTTGTAGTAATGGGTTGACTTTATTTCTGACAATATAGTCTCCTAAAGTCGTTTTTCTCTCCTGCATAAAAAAGGAGGGTCTTTTAGAAATCAAGTATAAAAATAAGGGTTTTTTCTTTAGAATGCTATAGATCTTGAAATAAAGTGTATTAGATGAAAACGGTCTAGGAACAACAGTGCATTTAGACAAATGTTCCGCTTCATTCACTATGAGCTTTTTCCAACTGAACCTGTAAGTTTGTAGCACTTTAACCATTTCCCATCCCGCGTATAGTCATATGACGGCTGCAAGGTGGCTCTGCCATCCCGGTCGGCCGTCATATGACGCCATCGGTTTCCCAGACGCTAGGGAGTGCGCGCGCCGCGTCACTCTGGAGCCGATGCGCGTGCCTGCCAGCCACGATGTCAGCCAGGCACCCATGATTGCTGGTGACAAAGCAGGGATGTGGATCTGTGTGTGTAAACAAACAGATCCACGTCCTGTCAGGAGAGAGGAGACTGATTGTGTGTTCCTTGTGTAGCGGGTACTCCAAATTTAGTGGGGTCTCTAGGTCCAAATTTAGGGGGATGACCCGAGCACTAGTATAGCTCGGGCCTTCTAATTCTGCTGGACTCTGCTTTGTTGCTGTGTGCCTATGTGGAGTTCCCTGTGGCCTGCAGGTGGCGCTGCCATGTTGGGTCAGGGTTGAACCATGGGTTGCATTGGCACAATTGGATGTCCTCTCTCGGCTACCATTAAGTGGGCTAGTTCTGCCTGCTTTGCATGCCGGGAGAGGATATAAAAGAGGCAGATGCCATTTGTTCAGGGAGAGACCCGGGGACAAGTACCCGGAGGAGTGCGCCCCCTAAGGAGGGGGGTGCGTACACCCACTGAAGAGTCTCGGGCACCTTTGGCCCAAGACCGCAACATTCCGGGTAGGCCCAGTACCTTCAACTGGGTCTACAGGCAGAACTTTGGAGTCCTAGGATTCCCGGGTGAGGGTATCCGCTCCGACCAAGAGGAAGCCAGGGGAGGATCAGTCCCATAACAGGAGATGAGTGATAGTCAGATTACTGTCTCGGGAAAGGCCTGGTGACCTGTCGGAGGGAAGGATCCTATGCTCCGCAGATCTGACCCTGCAGAGTGCTGCTGCTCTTCGAGGACATACTGAACTTGTCCTTGGAAGATTTAAATTGCTTGTTCGAGCTCCACATCGGCTGCTAGGATCATTGAGGGACTGTCCGGGTGAGCTATACCCACTCGGGACCGAGTGGTGATAAATCTGGGAGTTCTGTGCCTGAATCTACTTTTAGTTCAACTATTATCTCTCTCTATCAAGCAAAGATATAGAATAAACTCAATGTTGGAGTTAAAGTGGTTTGGACATTGACTTTATTGAACAGGGAAAAGTACAGACTCGTCTTTACACTCTGGAGATGGGAACCAGTGGAAGGAGGTAACGCGCTGCGGGACCCAGGTACATATACACCGCCTGACCTCTAAACTAGAGGACACAGGCTTGTGGCATGGGTGCCTCTCCTTTCCCCTAAGAGGAGAGGGTGGTGCTACACTTGTATATAGGAAAACCGATCTGTCTCCTCCCCCAGTCAGTCCCCTCCCCCCACAGTTAGAATCACTCCCTAGGTAACACATTTAACCCCTTGATCGCCCCCTAGTGTTAACCCCTTCCCTGCCAGTCACATTTATACAGTAATCAATGCATATTTATAGCATTGATTGCTGTATAATTGTCAATGGTCCCAAAATAGTGTCAAAACTGTCTGATCTGTCCGCTGCAATATCACAGTCCTGACAAAAATCGCAGATCGCTGCCATTACTAGTAAAAATAAATAAATAATAAAAATGCCATAAATCTATCCCCTATTTTGTAGGTGCTATAACTTTTGCGCAAACCAATCAATGTACGCTTATTGCGATTTATTTTACCAAAAATATGTAGAAGAATACATGTGGGCCTAAACTGAGGAGGAAATGTGTTTTTGTTTTTTTTAAATTGAGATATTTATTATAGCAAAAAGTAAAAAATATTGTGTTTTTTTCAAAATTTCGGTCTTTTTTTGTTTATAGCGCAAAAAAATAAAAACCCCAGAGGTGATCAAATACCACCAAAAGAAATCTCTATTTGTGGGAAAAAAATTATCAAAATTTCATATGGTTATAGTGTTGCATGACCGTGCACTTGTCATTCAAAGCGTGACAGCGCTGAAAGCTGAATATTGGCCTAGACAGGAAGGGGGTGAAAATGCCCGGTATTGAAGTGGTTAATAATATCACAAGAGAATTTTATTGTGCACGAAAAATGGGAATGCAAAATGTGGGCAAATTGCAAATTAGTGTGCATATAGTGCGCATGTACAATGCCCATTGGCTGGCTGATTCATGAATTAGTTCAAGTACGAGCGTTGGCAGGCCCGGACTGGCCATAGGGCATACCGGGCAAATGCCCACGGGCCGCCGGACAGCATGTCACGTCTTCCCCATCATCTCCAATGTCTCCGGAGGCAGCCGGAGTTGGTGGGCGGAGCTGGGGGTGTGGCTGCCCCCAGAGTGTCTTCATCTCCAGGCATGCTGTAAGTTACTGCACTGCTGAACATGTCACTACATAGAGCCCTAAACTGGCACCATACCACCCCAGCCTGCCCTATGCCACCGCAACCAGCCCAATGCCACCGCAACCTGCCCTATGCCACGGCAAACTGCTCTATACCACCCCAACCTGCCCTATGCTACCGCAACATACCCTATGCTACCGCAAACTGCTCTATACCACCCCAACCTGCCCTATGCCACCGCAAACTGCTCTATACCACCCCAACCTGCCATATGCCACCGCAACCTGCTCTATGCCACCACACCCTGCCCTATGCCACCCAAGCTGCCATATACCACCGCAAACTGCCCTATACCACCCAAACCTGCTCTATACCACCCCAGCCTGCCCTATACAACCCCAACCTGCCCTATGCCACCCCAGCCTGCCCTATATCACCGCAAACTGCCCTATATTACCCCAACCTGCCCTATATCACCCCAGCTGGCCCAATATCACCCTATACTTTAATTTTCAGGGGTCATTTGGGGGTGCGCCTCGTGACCGTGCGCTGCCTGCAGGGCGCTGGGCAGGATAGACAGGAGGGGGGTGACACCATGTTTTGCCACACCAGGTGACACCAACCCTAGTGACGCCACTGACCAGTGCACTCTCAGCTGCGAGTCGGAGCCGCACTTGAGTGACAGTGACACCCGTCAGCACATCAGGGGGCCGGGACCCGCAACGATCCCCTTCTCTCTGGCAAGGTGGCCGCGGCACTGATGATCTGATCAGTCTCGGCTCGGCTGTCTCACACAGCCGAGCAGAGAGAAGCCACCTCCCCCTCCTCCTTTATGTCTACACAGGGGGAGGGGACCCAACATGCAGTCCCACGTGCGCTGATCTGAGGTACATTATGGGTCTGAAGGGGGGGTCTGTATTGTAGGGGGGGTTTCTGTATTGTAGGGGTGGTCTGAAATGTAGGGAGGTTCTGTATTGTAGGGGGGTCTGTAATGTAGGGGGGTTCTGTATTGTAGGGGGGTTCTGTAATGTGGGGGGGGTTCTGTATTGTAGGGGGGGTCTGAAATGTAGGGGGGTTCTGTATTGTAGGGGAGTCTGAAATGTAGGGGGGTTCTGTATTGTAGGGGGGTCTGAAATGTAGGGGGGTTCTGTATTGTAGGGGGGTCTGAAATGTAGGGGGGTCTGTATTGTAGGGGGGTCTGTAATGTAGGGGGGTTCTGTATTGTAGGGGGGTCTGTATTGTAAGGGGATCTGTATTGTAGGGGGGGGTTCTGTATTGTAGGGGGTTCTGTATTGTAGAGGGGGTCTGTAATGTAGCCGGGGGTCTGTAATGTAGGGGGGGTCTTTATTGTAGGGGGGTCTGTAATATAGGGGGGTCTGTAATGTAGGGGGGTCTGTACTGTAAGGAGGGGGTCTGTAATATAGGGGGGTCTGTAATGTAGGGGGGTCTGTATTGTAGAGGGGGTCTGTACTGTAGGGGGTCTGTACTGTAGGGAGGGGGTCTGTACTGTAGGGAGGGGGTCTGCACTATAGGGAGGGGGTCTGTACTGTAGGGAGGGGGTCTGTACTGTAGGGAGGTCTGTGTAACATGCAGGGGGTCCAGAACTGTTAGGGGTTGTCTGTGTAACAAACTGTGGGGGGCTGTGTAATGTAAAGGGGTCCAGAGGTGTGGTGCTATGTAATGTAAAGGGGTCCAGAGGTGCAGGGTGCTGTGTAATGTAAAAGGGTCCAGAGGTGCAGGGTGCTGTGTAATGTAAAGGGGTCCAGAGGTGCAGGGTGCTATGTAATGTAAAGGGGTCCAGAGGTGCAGGGTGCTGTGTAATGTAAAGGGGTCCAGAAGTACAAGGTGCTGGAACCCCACATCCCATCATAAACCGCCGCCGCGAAGCGCCGCCGCCAAATTCAAATTCAATTCAAATTCAATTCAAATTCCCCGGCCAGTCCGGGCCTGAGCATTGGTGTTTAAAATAGATGTAAACCCAAACAGCAAAATCTTATATAAATGTTAACATGTTATTGTCATTTCCAGACTTGTTTTATTTGTTTTAAACCTGCAATTTTTATTACAGGAGAATTATATGCAAAGCTTTTTTGGCTGTACTTCTGCTTTGGATCACAGGAGCTCAGTTAGATCTACACTCCTGTGACCCCTTTTCAGCTGATGTCATAGAGCCGTTCCAGGCTCTGAAAGGATTCTGAAAATATGCTGCCAGTGAGTCACTGAGAGCCTGAGCCAGATGCTCCTGCCCCCTGCACAGCCCAACACTCCGGTAAGCACTGGAGGGGCAGAGCAGAGAGCCTGTGATTGGCAGTCACCAGCCCTCTGTAGGCTGAAGGCCAAGAGCTTAGGAAAAACAAAGAGGAGAGGTGCCTCTAAGTGCAGGAGTAAAAACCAGTTTAATAAAACATCCAATTGGCAACTCACATGTTAAAAGAATTATTCAGGCATATCAGTAGATAATATCCCGAAAGTGACATTGGTGAAAAGTCAGGTCTCACTGCTCCTGTCTCTGCAAGTGCTCGGATTCCCGCGAATCACTGCTGAGATGTAACGGCGGCCATATGGTGAGGGAGTCCAGAATGAAGCTTGACACGCAGGTGGCTAGGCAGCGTGGAGAGATGACGTCACCGGAGTGCGTCGCGTTTTTCCGAGCATCCGTGCTACGTGTGTTGCGGCAGCCACACTCCTTTTTCAGGCTGTATAAAGACAGAGAGCTGAGTGATCAGCAGTGTTTGATCGCTCAGATCTCAGTATTGGAGGCAGTGAGGGACAGTTGCAGCTCGGATCGGTGCTGCCCTCATCTAGGTAAGTATTATTGTTAATTTTTTTACTAATTCCATGCTTCTTTTTTAAATAATTCATGGTGATCTGACCATGAAGGTTTTTTTTCAGGCCCTTCCTGTGATAGGGGCACAAATGCTCAGTCCCTGTCTTCCACACATAGCAAGTAGCACAAGCATGGTCCAGTGTTGTCACCATCAGGAAACTGTTCCAGTGCAATGATGTGCAGCTGATGCCAGAGTGAGTGCATAAAGACAAGAAATTGATTTTAAAAAAAGCAGAAAACTAGCATCACTGAGATGGAAAAAAGTACATAAAAAAGTTTTTAGGGGAGAAAAACTGTAATTTTTATAACACAGTGTACAGAGAAAACTAAATGTCATTCGGTTAAAAAGTGAAAAAATAAGATGCTTATTTTCTTGCTGAAACGGGTGATATTTTGGCGCTGGCAAAGGAGAAGGAGCCTAATGATCAGCTCAGCATGAATAAATGTTAAATGTCTTTTTTGGTATAAGAAATTTAGAACATTTTAAATGTAATAATGAAAAAATGTTATAGTGACTGGGAAAATATTTTAAAAATATTTTAAAAATGCACCCGATTGTATTTCTTTTGCCTTTTTTTCCTCTTCCAATGGCATATTGAAATGCCTTACCTGCCTTATCTTTGTGAAATGCCCCTTGTGAAGAGGATATTACTGCTCCTTCTACAGAGTAGCTTCTGCTAGGAGAATCTTGAATCCAACACCTTGCTGGTTTCATGGTCCCCCCACCATGTGCTGTTGTTCTTCCCATCAGCCTGGCAAGAGAACAGCCACATAACTAGGAGAAGAGGAGTGGCTTTCTAAGACCAATCATTTATTCTATTCCATTGATCCTGCTAGTGACATTTAAGGGGAGATTTACTAAAACTGGTGCACTCATAGTATGGTGCAGCTGTGCATGGTAGCCAGTCACTTTCTAACTTCAACTTGTTCGATTAACCACTTGCGACCGCCCATAGCCAAAAAAATGGCTGCAGGGCGGTCGGATAACTCTGAGAGGGTGTACTATAACCTACGGACTAAGACTGGGATGCCATTAAAGTTCATGTACGTGTAAAGGCAGGTGTCCCAATACTTTTGGTAATATAGTGTATGTACATATATACAGTGGGTACGGAAAGTATTCAGACCCCCTTAAATTTTTCACTCTTTGTTATATTGCAGCCATTTGCTAAAATCATTTAAGTTCATTTTGTTCCTCATTAATGTACACACAGCACCCCATATTGACAGAAAAACACAGAATTGTTGACATTTTTGCAGATTTATTAAAAAAGAAAAACTGAAAAACTTAAAAGATTTTAGCAAATGGCTGCAATATAACAAAGAGTTAAAAATGTAAGGGGGTCTGAATACTTTCCGTAACCACTGTATATATATATATATATATATATATATATACACACACACACATACGGTATATATAAATTAATGAATGATGGTATGGTTTTGACCATAGTAAGAAATTGTACTAGTTGCTGTTGGGTGTATTTTTATTTCTGATGCTGCTGGGATGCATTACTGTGGAATGACATTGACAAATCATGTTTACTGTAATGACATGTATTCTTACTGAAAAGTAGCAGTTACTGTATCTTCCATTTATCCGTACTTTCTAGAAAATATTGGCTAACAGCATTGTTGATAACAGATGCCACAGCTAAGCTTAGAACAATTTTTAAACTTTATATGGGTGTGGGCTACTTGGCAGCATATTTAGTGAAGGTTTCGTATGCTTCCAAACTATTGTGTGCCGTGGGTATATTTTCCTGGAAATAACTTTTGTTCTGTGTCAAAATTGTAAAGGTAATAACTGCCTGCTTTGCCTCCAGCACTTGTTTTCTTTTTTTGATGGTTTCTATTAACAAATCACCACTGCAGACAATGTTCTGCTTCAGCAACAAGCTTCACAGTTTAGCTACAATTATTTCTGTTTTCCTAACATATAATGAGCATCTGAGAAGCCCTGGACTTGTGGGGATGAGCTTCAGTACCAAGAGCTTGCAGGAGAAATCAAAATACTCCCCAGAGTCAAAAAGAAATGTATTTTCTACGGAGTGTTATCAAGTCATTTATTTAACTAGTTTGTATGCTGGAATGATATCTCATTTCAATCAGCAAACAAGGCAGCACATGAACTGGATCATTATAGGTGCCAGAGAAGAAAAATGGTCTACGTGTATTGTGAAGCTACAGGTTTATCAGGGTAAGAGATTAAGTAGTTAATACAGTAAATGTTATAGATTCTGTTTTAAAGTCTGACTGTAATCTTTTTTTATCACATTGACCAGCAGAAGTTCCCAATTTTTCTTCTTTGCGTTATATGCTTTGTTTTTATTTCTTTAACAAGGATCAAAAGGTTAAGAGGAAAGCCTCACTATTATTTTGAATATTACA
This sequence comes from Rana muscosa, assembly GCA_029206835.1. Lineage (NCBI taxonomy): Eukaryota > Metazoa > Chordata > Amphibia > Anura > Ranidae > Rana > Rana muscosa. The sequence goes on along the minus strand of CM055117.1, from coordinate 642,617,539 downwards.
CCTTGTATAACATTAGTCGTATACAGTATAGTTCAATATTGAGTAATCTGTTTTCAGCATGCTATTTGTTCATTTAAACAACCCTGTTTAAAGCGGAGCTCCGCCGAAAAAATAATATTAAAAGCTAGCAGCTACAACTACAGCAGCTGCTGACTTTTAATATTAGGACACTTACCTGTCCTGGAGTCCAGCGACGTCCGCAGCAGAGGACGAGCAATCGCTCATCACTCTGCTGCCCCCACCGCCATCCTCGGTGAGGAAACCAGGAAGTGAAGCCCTGTGGCTTCACTGCCCGGTTCCCTACGGCGCATTCGCGAGTCGCGCTGCGCCGTTCTGACTGGTCCCCGTGTGTTCTGGGAGCCGAGTGTCTCCCAGAACACAACGGGTATTCTGCGGGAAGTGACGTACTTCCCGCAGATTTCCCGCAGAGTGGACTCCCAGATGTGGGTGTAAATTCCTGTCTTAGACAGGTATCTGCACCCCCTCCCCCCTGAAAGGTGTCAATTGTGACACCGGAGGGGGGGAGGGTTTCCGATGAGCGGAAGTTCCACTTTAGGGTGGCGCTTTGCTTTAAGTGGTAGTAAACCGTGAAATGAAAATTGTACCTACAGGTAAGCTTATATTGAGTCTTGTATGCAGGTACAGTGATTATCTCCTAAACTTGTGTCGTTTAGGAAGTATTTACATTGGCAATAGCTTGTGCAGTGACACAGTGCATTCAGGGCACAGTGAGTGTGCTGTGAATGCAGAGCATCATGCAGCGATGAGGAATTCCATGTGCATGCGCAGGAGTGATGTCATTGGGGCCCAGCCATTCAAACAGCCAAAGAACATGAACCTGGAAGAAGAGCCTGGGAGCGCTGGTTGTGGTGACAACTCAGCGCTGGAGGGCCGGAGGGCTCAGTTTCTAAGGTAAGTCTGCCATTATGTGCTATTATACAGTACATACTACTGTAAGGGGCCACTTTAAAAAAAGGGGGTAGACGTTACCACCACTTTAAATGGGTAAAAAGCTCATTTGAAGTGTATCTGTGGTCACAATATAAACTCATATATTCATTTATACATTATATTTCAATAATTTTTAGCCTACTCCTATTAACCTGAACAATCTTGATGTTTGAAAACATATTTTTTAAAGAATCCTACACATTTACTTCCTTGAATTCTTTGACACGTATTCACTATGCCCTGTCAGTAGGCATTGCTGGGTCACACATTTCATAGAGCCTGCTGTCTAAACTACAGGCAGCACAGTCAATACAGAAAACACTTCACATCATACTTGCTTTCAGGCAGCAAGGTATTATGGGATATGTAGTGTACGTGTACAGGACAATAAAGAGGTGTGAAACTTCAGCTGGGCTTAAAATAAAGCTGTAGGAGTTGAACAGAGATAACATGTTCTGCTAAAAACTAAACTACAGGTGAAGCAGTTTAATGCATGGAGACAGTGGGGAGCAGTGTGTAGGCAGGTGCAGTCTACTTTCTCCACTGCAGGTGGTGCTCAATGGCAGCGGCATTGCAGGGGGAGAGGATGTCAAGACGGACATGTTCCTCTATGGTTTCCAGGGTCACTGGGGAAGCTGTCCGATTGAATGTCCCTTTTGACTCTAGCAGCCGTCTTGGGTCAGACAGAGACTACTGTAGCCTCTGGTTCCCTGGCTTGTTGTGCATTTCACATTTGGGTAGTGTAGGGACAGGTCACCCGTCTGATAGGGACAGTGATTAGCAGCAGGGAGAGATTACAGATGAGTAGGGAAAGGATAGGATCACGCCATCCTTCTGAAGACCTTCCCATTTGGGCTTGGACTGGCCATTCCACCCCTCAAGAAAGATGCTGTTGGCACATCTGAGGCCTGCTCTGCTACACATTGCTTTTACATGCCATGAGTTTTCCCAATTGGGTGCCTTCCCACTGGGTTTGTTGCAAATTACTGGATTCTGCATTATTACAAGTTCTGTTCTCTGCAACTAAAATCTTTGTGTTTACTGCCGCTGCACCACACTGCACCTCCCCACAAGTGTATAGCCAGGATGGCCATCCCTCACTAGAAACTATCCTAGCAAGACCCTCTGTCATTCCACTGAGCGAAAACCAATGTATGAGTCAAGGTCAGTTAAATTGCAGAACCCTCGGGGCGTGGCTTTGCGCACGGAGGAGATGGCAGCCTAGAAGAGAAGCTCCGTCGGGACCGCGGCCCTAACCCGTCTCTCTGCATGGTAGATACTCGATAATGAGCAAACAGATCCGCCATTATCATCAGACCCGCTCCAGGCGTTCCTTGGCGGCTAGCTCCGGACGGAATATCTCTGACATATTCAAGACCCAGGCGGCAGTATTGAGAGTCGCGGCGGGAGGCAAGATGGCGCCGACCCACACAGAGGAGACATCCAGCGAGGACTCACAACCTGCCATGGAGGAATACGGTAGGAGAAACACTAAAGCGGATCATCCCCTCACCTATGGCGACATGTCAGGCTTCGCGGCTGACATTAAAGCCTCTTTTTCAGCCGCAATTACAGACCTGAAAACCAGCTTCATGGTCTTACAAGAAAAGATGGCGACTGCGGAGACAGAGGGCAGAATTAGAGATAAGGCGATACAGAGACTAGACAGAGTGGTCTCTACACAAGCTCTCCATTTTATAGAAGTTAACAGGCATTTGGAGGACCTGGACAATAGGGGAAGGCGCAATAACATCAGAGTACGTGGCATCCCAGAGTCGGTGGACACCGACCAAATTGCGCCTGTCCTCCAAAGAGTGTTTAACAGCCTCCTGGAATGCCCGGAAGATACAGTCATAGATTTTGTCAGAGCGCACAGGGCTCTCAGAGCCAGAGGCCCAGACACGCTGCCACCTCGAGACATTATTTGCTGTCTGCAAAATTTCAGCCTTAAAGAAGACATTATGCTTAAAGCGAGGAGAAGTGAACATATTGAGTTTAATGGGGAAAACATCAAACTGTTCCAGGATCTCTCTCAGATCACTTTGAAGAACCGCAGGGCCCTGCGGCCACTTCTGGATAAGCTGAGGGAAAAAGATCTCCGGTACACGTGGCGCTTCCCTTTCGCGCTGATGGTCACACATGGGGGCAGACAACACACTCTCCATACGCCTAATGATCTTCCCGATTTCTGCGATGCGCTACAGCTGGGCCGGGTAGAGCTCCCTGAGTGGTAACCAGGAATTCTCCCTACCGCATACAGACAGGAGCCCACCGCACTCTCCCCTTTCGACGCCTGAGAAGCAGTCCGCAAAGAAACAGAGGCCTGACAGAGGTGACAGCAGGGCGCAGGGGACCCCGGGCGGCCGTGCTCACTCCTCCAGGAATCTACTGGAGACCTGAGATCATGCCACACTCGATCCTCCGGATGACATAATCTGCACACACTCAATGGTGCCCTTACTTTGAGGGATCTGGTCTTGGGCCTCCTCGGCCCCCACCCAGCGATTGGTCCCGGACCCCTGGCCATGATAGAAGCCCAATTATCCCACGCTATCCCGGGGACTTTATATATCCTTTGAGCATGCGGCTAGCTCATCCATCTGCAGCATTCCCCTACTACATCACTGTCAGCTCTTTTTCCCGGCGCCCTACCGGAATCTGGCTAGCTGGATACTTACCAAACCGCAAGTGTCACTACTGTCCATATGCACAATAACAATGTTACCTTCATGAGCATTTATACAGCTGGGCTCTTATTAATCTACAAGTCAGGGAAGATTTAGACTTGGACAGTTCTCGAAGCTACCTTTGTATGTTATGTATATACATGGACTGCTCACACTTGGTGGTAACTCTGTCCGGTAGGACCCAGCCATGGGACTCCTCGCTTCACAAACTGGCTCCAGTCTCATGGCTATAATTATAATTACAGCTCACTTAGCCCACGCCTTTCTTAGGACTGTACTCTCCCTTCGGATATATATTCCCCATCCCCCTCTATCCACATCATAGACTTTTGCTAGATTACCCATCCGCTGCCTCCCCAACAAGGTCGCAATCGGCCTTTTCTTGATCTCCTACCAGACTTCCTGCTAGCTGGCCATCACACTGCAAGTGTCACTAATATCCAAACGCATAATGATAATGTTGTTTTTCTGATCATTTATTTAGCCGGGGACCGGTGAGGCTTTATTGAACTGCGGGTCCGGGGGGATACGGGCCGGGGAGGCGATCGGGGCCACCATTTATGTGTTATATACTTCTCCTTTATTGTGTCATCACGGCTAAACTGAGGGGGTCCCGGGGGGCGTGGCTGGGGAGAGGCGAGTTTCTGCCCTCCTCGGTGGCGCCACCTGCTGACCTTGCTCGGCCATGTCTCAGGTTCACTTGTTCATTTGCTCATTCTAACCTAAACCAGTTTGTTTACAGTTACTGCTATTTCTACCTATGCAGAGTAGACCCTTAAGCACTTGTTATGTCATACCAATGGGCCGTTACCCGACTGTTTCCAAGTTACATTTGGTATAACCTGCACATATCTCTAGAGATATAGGTTTGGCTGCTAGACCCTTGGTGTGTCTACCTCGTTCCCACATAGGGCGTCTGGGTGGATCCTTTGGGCTCATCTAGACGCACTAATTTGAGTTCTCCAGGACGTGACCACGTCTGGGAGAAGTGTTCTCCTCAATTTCTCCCTACTCACTTCTATATAATTTCTACTCTTCTTTGATCCTCTCTCTCTATCCTGCTATTTTATTTTAAGGTTTTTTCAGTCGAGGTCGGCCGGTGATTTCTGTGTATTAATCGCTTATATTTGAGTTGCCTTTAGGTGTGAAACTTCCCTCTCTGCGTTTGTGTCATGGCGTACTCCGATCTTGGCGTCACTCCCACGGTGATTTCTCATAATGTTAGAGGACTCAATATTCCCGAGAAACGCTCTACCATGCTGAGGGAACTCAAAAAAGGTAGGCCCAGCTTTGTTTTTCTACAAGAAACCCACTTTAGAACGAACCAGATCCCAAAGCTTACCGACTCATACTTCATAGACGCCCATCATGCCACCAATGACGCAGGCAAGTCCAAAGGGGTCTCAATCTTAGTTAGCAAAACTGCATCATTTGAGCTGACTGACAAAATAATAGACCCTGGGGGCAGATTTATTTTTCTTAAAGGGAAATGTAGTGGGATCCCTATCACACTAGCGGATGCTTATTTCCCCAATACCTCGCACCAGTCCTTCTGCAAAACTTTGATTAGGGAGCTGTCGGGCTTCAGCTCCGGTAGGTTAATTCTTGGGGGAGACTTTAATGTCCCTCTCAACCCCATAGAGGACACATCGTCTGGGAAAACATATATCACCTACAGAATCCTGAAAAAAATTAAGTCTCTACTTAACTCTCTGGACCTAGTAGACACGTGGCGCTTTACGCACCCAGTTGACAGGGACTTTACCTACTACTCCATCCCCCATGACAGATACTCCCGAATAGATTATATATTCATTTCACAGCGAGATCTCCACACCGTAACTGGCTCCTGCATAGGAGCACAGATTCTTTCGGACCACGCTCCTGTCTCCCTCTCTTTGAATCTCACTGCCCCCCCCCTATTAGATCTAATGTTTGGAGGCTAAACTCATCCCTGCTGACAGACCCCACTCTGCTTCCGACACTGAACTCGTCACTCCTAGAGTTCTTCAGGCTCAATGCTACACCAGGGGCCGACCCCCTAATGGTTTGGGGAGCCCATAAATGTACGATTAGGGGTGAATTAATTAAAATGGGCTCGCAGAGGAAGAGAGAGAGGGACAGGGAAATTTCACATCTCCTGCAAAACATCCGCTCGCTTGAAACCTCTCATAAACAGTCCCTGACAGCTAAATTGGCAACTTCCCTTCTAGAGTCCAGGAAAGCCCTTAGACAGATCTTAGACATCAGAACAAAACGATTCTTGTTCTTCAGGAAAAAACTATATTACGAACACGGGGACAAACCGGGCAATTTACTGGCTAGGGCCCTCAGAGGATCGGTTGTACATCACAACATAACGGGCATACAAAATAGGGATGGGAAGATCGATAGGGAGACTGACAAGATAGCATGACACTTTCAGGATTTCTATACCAACCTATATAATCTCCCGACACAACACGGCCCTACGAATGCCACTAATTCTAGAATACAGGGTATTCGGGAATATCTTAAGGAATCCTCTTTACCCACACTCACTACAGAAGACGCAGCTCATCTCGAGAGCCCTATAGACGCCTCTGAACTCAGACTCGCCATTAAAGAACTTAAAACGGGTAAAAGCCCCGGCCCGGATGGGTTTAGTGCTATATACTACAAGACATTCATAGACATTCTCACAACCCCGCTGCGAGATGCCCTGAACACCCTCTCTGACCCAAGAGATATACCGTCTGATTTCCTTGCAGCACATATCACCGTCCTGCCTAAACCGGGCAAAGATCCAATACATTGCACAAGCTACAGGCCGATATCTTTGTTAAACATAGACATCAAACTGATGGCGAAGATTGTTGCCAACAGGCTGAGACCTCTACTCCTACACTTGATAGGACCCAGTCAGGCTGGCTTCATGCCGGGTAGGGAGGCTAGGGATAATGTTACTAAATCTCTCAACCTCATCCATGCGGCCCACGAGCGAAAGATAGAGGGCTTTCTCCTATCAACAGATGCGGAGAAGGCCTTCGATCGGGTAGCGTGGGACTACATGCTAGAGACCTGTGGACATATAGGGCTGGGCCCGCACATGAGGGCGTGGATATCGTCGCTTTACACGAATCCATCAGCAAAACTTAAAATAAACGGCACCCTTTCAGAAGTGGTAAATATCAAAAATGGAACCAGGCAGGGCTGTCCTTTGTCGCCCCTGCTCTTTATAATTTCGTTGGAACCATTTGTTAGACGAATCATAGCCAACCAGTCTATTAAGGGATTTTGGTTGGGAAACAGGGAGTTCAAAGTAGCCGCTTATGCGGACGACATCCTTTTTTTCTTGTCGAGTCCACACATCTCTATACCATCTCTACTTAAGGAGTTCTCAACTTACGGCCGAATTTCCAACCTCAAAATAAATTACTCCAAATCTGAGGCACTAAATATCACATTGCCAGAACCTGAGCTGAGAGCCGCTCAAACTAATAACTCATTTACTTGGGTCTCGTCCGCCATTAAATATCTGGGAGTTTGGCTCACACCTAGTCTTTCATCAATTTTCAACCACAATTTTATCCCTCTTCTTAAAAGCGTGGAGGGTGATCTCCGTAAATGGCATGCGGGACATTTCTCCTGGTTCGGAAGGGCAGCCATCTGCAAGATGACGGTCCTTCCGAAGGTTCTATATTCAATTCGCACTCTACCGGTTAGGATCCCCCAAAGTTTTTTTACTTCCCTCCATTCCATGCAGATGAGATTTATCTGGGCACACAAACCGCCTCGTATTAAAGCCTCTCTCTTAACCCGAAACAAACGGGTTGGGGGTTTGGGAATTCCAGACTACAAAAAATACTACCAGGCTTCACATGTAGCCAGACTCGTGGACTGGCACTGCCACTCAGGCATTAAGGACTGGGTCGGGATCGAATCCAGCCTAAGCCCCATCCCCTTACAGTTCTCTCCATGGATACCAAAAGCCAACTATCCGCGGATCATGACCTCCCACCCACTGATTGGCACTACGCTCAAAATCTTTCACCAATTAACTCAACATCTGCAGTTTTCCTCGCCCCTTAGCCCTCTCACACCACTTGCAAACAACCCAGTCTTCCCACCGGGAGTAGAGAACCCTCATATGATAACCAATGACAGCATGAAGCCGCTTCTGGCCCAACACTGTTTCGATGGTGAGACAATGAAAGATCTGACCTGTCTTAGAGAGGACAACAATATGCCCCTTCTACCTTTGTGGTCATACTTACAGATACGAAGCTTTGCCAATAATAAGATACGTAAGAGTCATTTCACTAGGGCCCTCACTGAGTTGGAGTCGGTGTGCCTACGAGGGGAACAGATGCCCAGATCGACCTCTACCGCCTATGCTTGGCTACAGGGGTTGGGGGGGCCTGACTGGGACAGACGCAGAGAGAGATGGTCTGAAAGCTTGGGCGTAGCAATTACAGATGCCCAGTGGTCCAGAGCGAGCATCATGTCTCACAAATGCTCGCTCAGCACGAGAATGCAGGAGACATCATACAAGATCTTGACCCAATGGTATGCCACTCCGGAGAAAATACATAAATGGTACCCCCAGTCCTCTGACGAATGCTGGAGATGTCACAATGCTAAGGGATCCTTACTGCATATCTGGTGGCATTGTGATATGATAAATGCTTACTGGTCGGGGGTGAAGGAGATTATTAGACAGATCACGGAGACCGAACTTTCACTTGACGCAGCGTGCTGCTTACTGCATATTTCGCACTTCTCCATTAAGAGATACAAAAAATCCCTCTCCAGGCATTTGCTAAATGCGGCCAAGTCTCTCATCCCGCTGTACTGGAAATCGACACGGGTCCCTTCCATTTCTCAGTGGTTACACAGGGTGTCTGAAATCTGTGAGATGGAAGATACCGCTGCTCAATCCAATGAAAACGTTGAACAATTTCATGAAACATGGTCTCCTTGGTTTGCTTTTAAATTCTCCCCGGGCTATGACACCTTGATTGGTAACCCCCCCCCCCCGGGGGATTAACTGGAACGCTTACTTCTCATCTGGGGTCTCACCCCCACACCACATTTAAACACCTGGCCTCTCTGGTAACTGACTGCAGCTAAATGCCCACTTGACCCACTTAACCCACACCACGAGAGCTGGGCATAACTGTTTGATTGACACATCATTAGAAGACCCTCTAGAGTCACCGGCCGCCTCCCTAGGGGTTATACCCCTAATATCCACTCGCTGATTCTCTCCTTTCCTTTCTTCCTTCTCCATCTAATTTCTTCTTTAGCTATGTTATTTTTCTCCTGAAAGGTTATATGTGGAAATACCCAATGATAGCAGGAGATGCTCACCTCTGATTTCATGAGGCCTGAGTTGATGCCTCTGGTTTATGTCTAATAGAAGCATCTACCTTTATGTTGACTGCTCACGTATACAATGTATGTTGGTACTTCTCTTCATACCAAACTTGTAAGTTCCAATTGTTATTTCCATATCTGTATGCATGTGATACTATTTCTTTTCTTCAATAAACTTTGATGATAAAAAAAAAATTGCAGAACCCTCTGCATCTATTGCCCACTCCTTAAGTATGTCAAACTCATTTAATTGCAGAACATATTTCTCTGTATTTATTGTTTGATTTTATAATGAAAGTTTGTTAAAACAGCCTTTGTCTATCTCTTAAAGTTAGAAAGCTCTATTTTGAAATCCTGCAATAGTTCTATGTATTTATTTATTTATTTCTACTTTTTTAAACTTTACCTCCAAATTTTTATGTGCGGGGTTAGCAATGGACCCACTATACTTAATTGTTCTGGGACTCAGACTGTTGAGATTTATTAAGCTTTATCTGAGTGTTCGGTCTTAACATCACAGGAGAAATGCTGTTCAATACACCACACTTTAACCTTTGGCATTTGCTTAGTGATGGTCAGAAAAGTCTGTGGGTTCTTCTGATACTGCACATTAAAAGCACTGAAACCGTTTGATTTGTCTTCACATCACACATAAAACTGAGCTTGAAGAATACTGTGACTGGTTCTTTTTCCTTGTCTTACTATTCCAGAACTTCACAGCTGAGTTGTTTGAAATCACAAACATATAAAGTCATTTTGTAGCTCTGTAAACCTGAAAATAATGCATAAGTGTGAACCAGCAGAATACCTAAAACTGTCTAAAAACTGAGATTTGCCCCCTTAACCACTTAAGCCCTGGACCATTTGGCTGGCCAAAGACCAGAGCACTTTTTGCGATTCGGCATTGCGTCGCTTTAACTGACAATTGCCCGGTCGCACGACGTGGCTCCCAATCAAAATTGACGTCCTTTTTTTCCCACAAATAGAGCTTTCTTTTTGTGGTATTTTATCACCTCTGCGGTTTTTATTTTTTGCGCTATAAACAAAAATAGAGCGACAATTTTGAAAAAAAAAAGAATATTTTTAACTTTTTGCTATAATAAATATCCCCAAAAAATATATAATTATTTTTTTTCCTCAGTTTAGGCCGATATGTATTCTTTTACATATTTTTGGTAAAAAATTGCAATAACCGTTTATTGATTGGTTGGCGCAAAAGTTATAGCGTCTACAAAATAGGGGATAGTTTTATGGCATTTTTATTAATATTTTTTTTTTACTAGTAATGGCAGCGATCAGCGATTTTTATCATGGCTATGACAATATGGCGGACACATCGGACACTTTTGACACCATTTTGGGACCATTGTCATTGATACAGGGATCAGTGCTTTAAAAATGCACTGATTCATGTATAAATAACACTGGCAGTGAAGGGGTTAACCAGGAGGGGGCGCTTAAGGGGCTAACTGTGTCCTAGGAATGTGTTCTAACTGTGGGGGGGATGGGCTACGTGTGACACGACACTGATCACCGCTCCCGATCACAGGGAGCTGTGATCAGTGTCCTGTCACTAGGAAGAATGGGGAAATGCTTATTTACATCAGTATTTCCCCGTTCTTCCTCTCCGTGAGACGATCGCGGGTATCCCCACAGACATCGAGTCCGCAGGACCCACGGTCGGACTCACGGAGCTTGCATGCGCGCCCACAATGCTGCATCTTAAAGGGGACGTACAGGTACGTCCATATGCCCAGTCGTGCCATTGTGTCGACGTATATCGTCGTGCGCTGGTCCGTAATCGGTTAATGACCAGGCCATTTTTTGCAATACGGCACTGCGTGGTTTAACTGACAAATGCGCGGTTGTGCGACGCTGTACTCAAACAACATTTATGTCCTTTTTTTCCCCACAAATAGAGCTTTCTTTTGGTGGTATTTGATCACCTCTTTTTTGTTTTGTTTTTATCGCTATAAACAAAAAAGACTGACAATTTAGAAAAAAATTATATTTTTTTTACTTTTTGCTATAATAAATACCCCCCCAAAAAAATAAAAAGAAATCTTCATCAGTTTAGGCCGATATGTATTCTTCTACATATTTTTGGCAAAAAAATAAGCATATATATTGATTGGTTTGTGTAAAAGTTGTAGCGTCTACAAAATAGGTGATAGATTTATGTCATTTTTATTATAATTTTTTTTTTTACTAGTAATGGTGGTGATCAGCGATTTTTAGCGGGACTGCGACATTAAGGCGGATAGATCGGACACTTTTGACACTTTTTTGGGACCAGTGATATTTATACAGCGATCAGTGCTAAAAATAAACACTGATTACAGTATTAATGCCACTGGCAGGGAAGGGATTAACACTAGGGGGCGATCAAGGGGTAAAGTGTTCCCTAGGGAGGTGTTTCTAACTGTGGGGGTAGTGTAGTGACTGGGGGAGGAGACAGAGACGCTGTTCCTAATCACTAGTAGGGATGAGCTTCGTGTTCGAGTCGAACATACGTTCGACTCGAACATTGGCTGTTCGATCGTTCGACGAAGATCGAACGATTTGGGCCGTTCGCGCCAAATTCGAGTGACGCGAACGGCCCACAATGCACTACGCCATCGCAGTGTCATCCAGGCGCTGTGATTGGCCAAGCATGCACTGTGACCCCGCATGCTTGGCCAATCACAGCGCCGGCAGCGAGGAGAGCAATGATTGGCCACAGGCAGGATGCCTGTGGCCAATTATTGCTGAGGGTGTTTAGTACACGCCCCACACTATAAAAGGCCGCCAGCACGGCGGCCTAGTGTAGTGTGTTCCGGAGCAGGGATAGAGTAGCATAGGCAGGGACAGTGACTGTTATTTCTTTCTTGCTTAACCTGGATTCCTTTAGTTTAGGGAAAGAGAAGGATAGGTAGGGAGAGTGTCAGTGTGTTTTGTGCTTCTGCTATAGTGTGCTTAAAAAAAACATTTATTCTAGGGACAGAAAACTCTAGGTAGGGACAGTGTCAGTTTCTTTCACTCTGCAAGTCCTTGTTTCCAGGGACCTGTAAGGACAGTGAGTTAATTGTCCTTGTGCTATATTGTGCTTAAAAAAAACATTTATTCTAGGGACAGAAAACTCTAGGTAGGGACAGTGTCAGTTTCTTTCACTCTGCAAGTCCTTGTTTCCAGGGACCTGTAAGGACAGTGAGTTAATTGTCCTTGTGCTATATTGTGATTAAAAAAAACATTTATTCTAGGGACAGAAAACTCTAGGTAGGGACAGTGTCAGTTTCTTTCACTCTGCAAGTCCTTGTTTCCAGGGACCTGTAAGGACAGTGAGTTAATTTTCCTTGTGCTATATTGTGATTAAAAAAAACATTTTTTCTAGGGACAGAAAACTGTAGGTAGGGAGAGTGTTTTTTTTCTTTCACTCTGCAAGTCCTTGTTTCCAGGGACCTGTAAGGACAGTGAGTTAATTGTCCTTGTGCTATATTGTGCTTAAAAAAAACATTTATTCTAGGGACAGAAAACTCTAGGTAGGGACAGTGTCAGTTTCTTTCACTCTGCAAGTCCTTGTTTCCAGGGACCTGTAAGGACAGTGAGTTAATTGTCCTTGTGCTATATTGTGATTAAAAAAAACATTTATTCTAGGGACAGAAAACTCTAGGTAGGGACAGTGTCAGTTTCTTTCACTCTGCAAGTCCTTGTTTCCAGGGACCTGTAAGGACAGTGAGTTAATTTTCCTTGTGCTATATTGTGATTAAAAAAAACATTTTTTCTAGGGACAGAAAACTGTAGGTAGGGAGAGTGTTTTTTTTCTTTCACTCTGCAAGTCCTTGTTTCCAGGGACCTGTAAGGACAGTGAGTTAATTTTCCTTGTGCTATATTGTGATTAAAAAAAACATTTATTCTAGGGACAGAAAACTCTAGGTAGGGACAGTGTCAGTTTCTTTCACTCTGCAAGTCCTTGTTTCCAGGGACCTGTAAGGACAGTGAGTTAATTTTCATTGTGCTATATTGTGATTAAAAAAAACATTTATTCTAGGGACAGAAAACTCTAGGTAGGGACAGTGTCAGTTTCTTTCACTCTGCAAGTCCTTGTTTCCAGGGACCTGTAAGGACAGTGAGTTAATTTTCCTTGTGCTATATTGTGATTAAAAAAAACATTTTTTCTAGGGACAGAAAACTGTAGGTAGGGAGAGTGTTTTTTTTCTTTCACTCTGCAAGTCCTTGTTTCCAGGGACCTGTAAGGACAGTGAGTTAATTTTCCTTGTGCTATATTGTGATTAAAAAAAACATTTTTTCTAGGGACAGAAAACTGTAGGTAGGGAGAGTGTTTTTTTTCTTTCACTCTGCAAGTCCTTGTTTCCAGGGACCTGTAAGGACAGTGAGTTAATTGTCCTTGTGCTATATTGTGCTTAAAAAAAACATTTATTCTAGGGACAGAAAACTCTAGGTAGGGACAGTGTCAGTTTCTTTCACTCTGCAAGTCCTTGTTTCCAGGGACCTGTAAGGACAGTGAGTTAATTTTCCTTGTGCTATATTGTGATTAAAAAAAACATTTATTCTAGGGACAGAAAACTCTAGGTAGGGACAGTGTCAGTTTCTTTCACTCTGCAAGTCCTTGTTTCCAGGGACCTGTAAGGACAGTGAGTTAATTTTCCTTGTGCTATATTGTGATTAAAAAAAACATTTATTCTAGGGACAGAAAACTCTAGGTAGGGACAGTGTCAGTTTCTTTCACTCTGCAAGTCCTTGTTTCCAGGGACCTGTAAGGACAGTGAGTTAATTTTCCTTGTGCTATATTGTGATTAAAAAAAACATTTTTTCTAGGGACAGAAAACTGTAGGTAGGGAGAGTGTTTTTTTTCTTTCACTCTGCAAGTCCTTGTTTCCAGGGACCTGTAAGGACAGTGAGTTAATTTTCCTTGTGCTATATTGTGATTAAAAAAAACATTTTTTCTAGGGACAGAAAACTGTAGGTAGGGAGAGTGTTTTTTTTCTTTCACTCTGCAAGTCCTTGTTTCCAGGGACCTGTAAGGACAGTGAGTTAATTTTCCTTGTGCTATATTGTGATTAAAAAAAACATTTATTCTAGGGACAGAAAACTCTAGGTAGGGACAGTGTCAGTTTCTTTCACTCTGCAAGTCCTTGTTTCCAGGGACCTGTAAGGACAGTGAGTTAATTTTCCTTGTGCTATATTGTGATTAAAAAAAACATTTATTCTAGGGACAGAAAACTCTAGGTAGGGACAGTGTCAGTTTCTTTCACTCTGCAAGTCCTTGTTTCCAGGGACCTGTAAGGACAGTGAGTTAATTTTCCTTGTGCTATATTGTGATTAAAAAAAACATTTATTCTAGGGACAGAAAACTCTAGGTAGGGACAGTGTCAGTTTCTTTCACTCTGCAAGTCCTTGTTTCCAGGGACCTGTAAGGACAGTGAGTTAATTTTCCTTGTGCTATATTGTGATTAAAAAAAACATTTTTTCTAGGGACAGAAAACTGTAGGTAGGGAGAGTGTTTTTTTTCTTTCACTCTGCAAGTCCTTGTTTCCAGGGACCTGTAAGGACAGTGAGTTAATTTTCCTTGTGCTATATTGTGATTAAAAAAAACATTTTTTCTAGGGACAGAAAACTGTAGGTAGGGAGAGTGTTTTTTTTCTTTCACTCTGCAAGTCCTTGTTTCCAGGGACCTGTAAGGACAGTGAGTTAATTTTCCTTGTGCTATATTGTGATTAAAAAAAACATTTTTTCTAGGGACAGAAAACTGTAGGTAGGGAGAGTGTTTTTTTTCTTTCACTCTGCAAGTCCTTGTTTCCAGGGACCTGTAAGGACAGTGAGTTAATTTTCCTTGTGCTATATTGTGATTAAAAAAAACATTTATTCTAGGGACAGAAAACTCTAGGTAGGGACAGTGTCAGTTTCTTTCACTCTGCAAGTCCTTGTTTCCAGGGACCTGTAAGGACAGTGAGTTAATTTTCCTTGTGCTATATTGTGATTAAAAAAAACATTTATTCTAGGGACAGAAAACTCTAGGTAGGGACAGTGTCAGTTTCTTTCACTCTGCAAGTCCTTGTTTCCAGGGACCTGTAAGGACAGTGAGTTAATTTTCCTTGTGCTATATTGTGATTAAAAAAAACATTTATTCTAGGGACAGAAAACTCTAGGTAGGGACAGTGTCAGTTTCTTTCACTCTGCAAGTCCTTGTTTCCAGGGACCTGTAAGGACAGTGAGTTAATTTTCCTTGTGCTATATTGTGATTAAAAAAAACATTTATTCTAGGGACAGAAAACTCTAGGTAGGGACAGTGTCAGTTTCTTTCACTCTGCAAGTCCTTGTTTCCAGGGACCTGTAAGGACAGTGAGTTAATTTTCCTTGTGCTATATTGTGATTAAAAAAAACATTTATTCTAGGGACAGAAAACTCTAGGTAGGGACAGTGTCAGTTTCTTTCACTCTGCAAGTCCTTGTTTCCAGGGACCTGTAAGGACAGTGAGTTAATTTTCCTTGTGCTATATTGTGATTAAAAAAAACATTTTTTCTAGGGACAGAAAACTCTAGGTAGGGAGAGTGTTTTTTTTCTTTCACTCTGCAAGTCCTTGTTTCCAGGGACCTGTAAGGACAGTGAGTTAATTGTCCTTGTGCTATATTGTGCTTAAAAAAAACATTTTTTCTAGGGACAGAAAACTGTAGGTAGGGAGAGTGTTTTTTTTTTTTCACTCTGCAAGTCCTTGTTTCCAGGGACCTGTAAGGACAGTGAGTTAATTGTCCTTGTGCTATATTGTGCTTAAAAAAAACATTTATTCTAGGGACAGAAAACTCTAGGTAGGGACAGTGTCAGTTTCTTTCACTCTGCAAGTCCTTGTTTCCAGGGACCTGGAGAGACATTGAGTGAATTGTCCTTGTGCTATATTGTGATTAAAAAAAACATTTATTCTAGGGACAGAAAACTCTAGGTAGGGACAGTGTCAGTTTCTTTCACTGTGAAAGTCCTTGTTTCAAGGGACAGAGAAGGACACCTGAAGGTAGCCCTTATTGCTTTTTTCCCATCTCCCTGCAGGCCATCTATTAGAATGTCTGGAAGGCAAACAAGGAGAGGCAGACAGTCAGGAGGCAATAAAAGAGGGCAAGCAGGCTCTGTGTCTGGGGGCAACAGTGCTGGTCGTGGACGCGGTGCATTGTCATCAGCACATGGCCATGGGACACGCTTGTCCTTCTTTTCGGCAGCTGGACATGTTGAGCCACATCATGCCGAAGACTTGGTAGAGTGGATGACCAAGCCCTCCTCCTCCTCCTCATCCTCTCTCACCCAGGCTCAGGGTACTGGAAAAGCAGCTGCCAAAGCGTCGTCTTCCCTGGTATCAATGTCAGACAAATCATCAGTCACTCCTTCCCTAGACCCACCATGTCCTCCTCCTGAGGAGTCCCCCGAACTGTTTCAGCACAGTGTTGGGTACATGCTCTAGGAGGATGCCCAGCGTTTCGAAGGGTCTGATGATGAAACCCAGCTAGAGGAAGGCAGTAGCGTGAGAGCAGACAGAGGGGATGCTCAAGAAGGACACCAATCTGGCAGTCATGTTCCAGCAGCTGCAGCATACTGCCAGATTGGCTCCAGTGATGAGGAGGGAGGGGATGATGAGGTCAATGACTCCACGTGGGTGCCTAATAGGAGAGAGGAGGAGGAGGAGGATGAGGAGGAGGCACATCTCCAACGAGGCAGGATGCCCTTTGGTGGCCAGCGTAAGGGCAGTACACCGACGGAATCACACCGCAGAGCTCCGCCTGTGCAGGGCGCTGCCTCTGCCCGTCATTCAAAAAGTTCTTTGGTGTGGGCCTTTTTTGAGGCTAGTGCATCAGATCGCACAGCTGCTGTTTGCAACATATGTCTCAAGCGTATATCGCGTGGCCAAAACATCAGCCGCTTGGGTACCACATGCCTGACCAGACATATGTTGACCTGCCATGCAGCTCGTTGGCAAGCCTACCTCAAAGACCCACACCAAAGAACCAAGCGGACCTCTCCTTGCACCGCATCAGCTGGGATCTCCAACCCCACTATAACTTCAGTCCTCTCTGAAACATGCACTGAGAGGAATGAAGGTGTAGAATTAGGTGTGTCACAGCCAAGTACTTGCGCCCACTCTGCTAGCAGTACACCGACGTCCGATTCTAGCAGGCAAATTTCCCTGCCCCAGCTGCTGGACCGTCGAAAGAAGTTCACTCCCAGCCATCCACATGCCCAGCGGTTGAATGCTAGCTTGGCTAAATTGCTAGCGCTTCAACTGCTGCCTTTTCAGTTGGTAGACTCGGCCCCCTTCCGTGAGTTTGTGCAATGTGCGGTTCCTCAGTGGCAGGTTCCCAAACGCCACTTTTTCTCACGGAAGGCTATTCCGGCTCTCTACCGGCATGTGGAAGGCAATGTCTTGGCCTCGCTGGACAGGGCGGTCAGCGGTAAGGTGCATATTACCGCTGACTCATGGTCCAGCAGGCATGGACAGGGACGTTACCTTTCTTTCACGGCCCATTGGGTCACTCTTTTGGCAGCTGGGAAGGATTCAGGACAAGGTGCAGTAGTGTTGGAGGTTGTCCCACCGCCACGCCTCCAAAATGCTACTACTGGTTGTGACACACCTCTCTCCTCCACCCCCTCCTCTTCTTCTTCCTCCATGGCCTCTTCCTGTGGTTTGTCCTATGAACCAGCGGTGCTCCGTAGCCGTTCACGGGGCTACGCAAGTACGCAGGCAAAAAGATGCCATGCCGTGCTTGCGCTGGTGTGTTTGGGGGACAGAAGCCACACTGGGGCAGAGGTCCTGTCTGCTCTGCAGGGCCAGGCCGAGAGGTGGTTGACGCCACGCCAGCTTAAGCCAGGAATGGTGGTTTGCGACAATGGCACCAACCTCCTCTCCGCCCTCCGACAGGGACAACTGACCCATGTGCCCTGTGTGGCTCACGTCCTTAACCTGGTGGTGCAGCGCTTCTTGGGCAGGTACCCGGGCTTACAGGATGTCCTGAGGCAGGCCAGGAAAGTCTGTGTGCATTTCCGCAGATCTTATAATGCCAGTGCTCGCCTGGCTGAGCTGCAAAAGGAGTTGAACCTGCCCAAGAACCGCCTTATATGTGACATGCCCACCAGGTGGAACTCAACGTTGGCCATGCTGCAGCGGCTGCACACGCAGCAGAGGGCCATCAATGAGTACCTGTGCGACTACGGCACCAGGACAGGGTCAGGGGAGCTTGGTTTTTTTTCTCCACGCCAGTGGGGCATGATCAGGGATGCATGCACTGTCCTGGCACCATTTGAGGAGGCCACGAGGATGGTGAGCAGTGACAGTGCATGCATCAGTGACACTGTACCTCTTGTCCACCTGTTGGAGCACACGCTGCGTGGAATAATGGACAGGGCACTTGAGGCAGAACAGAGGCAGGAAGAGGAGGACTTCCTTGCCTCTCAAGGCCCCCTTTACCCAGACAGTGTTCCTTCTGTCCCACCCATCGCACAGGAAGAGGAGGAGGAGGAGGAGGAGGAGGAGGAGGATTGTGTCAGCATGGAGGTGGAGGCTGGCACTCAGCATCATCAGCAGCAGTCTTTTAGGGATGATTTACAGTCCCAAGAAACCAGTGGACTTGTACGTGGCTGGGAGGAGGTGGCTGCGGATCATGTCGTCCTTAGTGACCCAGAGGACTCCGGAGCGAATGCCTCAGCAAACCTACGCTGCATGGCCTCCCTGATCCTGCAAAGTCTGCGGAAGGATCCTCGTATTCTTCGGATCAAGGAGAGGGACCATTACTGGCTGGCCACTCTCCTTGATCCACGGTACAAGGGTAAGGTTGCGGACCTTATGTTACCGTCGCAGAGGGAGCAGAGGATGAGACAACTCCGGGAGGCCTTGCAGAAAGGTCTGTGCAACGCGTTCCCAGAGACTGGGAGGTTGCAAACTCCTGGTCCTGGACAACGAGTTGCTGAGGCTTCGGCCAGTCAAAGAAGGAGCGGTGGGGAAGGTGGCCGTCTGACCGATGCGTTCAGACAATTCTTTAGTCCGCAGCCCCAAAGTATGATCGGTTCCAGCAACCATCGCCAGCGTCTGATAAACATGGTGCAGGAATATCTAGGGGCAAGGTCAGACTTGGACACCTTCCCCACCGAAAATCCTCTGGCTTACTGGGTCTTGAGGATGGATCACTGGCCAGAGCTTGCACAGTATGCAATTGAGCTACTGGCCTGTCCTGCATCCAGCGTTCTTTCGGAACGCACATTCAGTGCTGCTGGAGGATTTGTCACGGATCACAGGGTGCGCCTGTCCACCGACTCGGTTGATCGACTGACTTTCATCAAGATGAACCAGTCTTGGATCACCACCAGCTACCACACACCTGATGCTGATATAACAGACTAATTGATTTTAAAATGTCACATCCCTTCAAGACTGATGCTGATGCTGAGTGCCTGTGCTGTTATGTTGACTGGCTATCCTCCTCCTCCGAGTCCTCAATGATACGATTGATGATGATAGCTTGGAAGATCATTTTTGTTTATGGGTGCCGCCACCAGTGCCTAACGCCCAATTTTTCAGCCCCTGTTTAACAGGGGCGTGTAATTACAATTTTTGAAGCAATACTTTGCAACAGGGCTCATTGCTGTCCTCCAAGTACAGTATCTGTGAGGAGTTGCAGTGTTGTGCCACCAGTGCCTAAGGCCCAATTTTTCAGCCCCTGTTTAACAGGGGCGTGTCATTACAATTTTTGAAGCAATACTTTGCAACAGGGCTCATTGCTGTGCTCCAAGTACAGTATCTGTGAAGGGTTGCAGTGTTGTGCCACCAGTGCCTAAGGCCCAATTTTTCAGCCCCTGTTCAACAGGGGCATGTAATTACAATTCTTGATCTAATAATTCACAGCAGGGCCCATTGCTGCACCCACCAAGAGTAACTGTCAGGGCTTACAGTGTTGTGGCACCAGCACCACCATCAAAGGCCCAATTTTTACTACCACTGTTCAACAATTATATGTAATTAAAATTCCTGATATAATAGTTGACAGCAGGGCGTTCCAGCACCAACCAAGAGTAACTGTGAGTGCTTACAGTGTTGTGCCAACACCAACAACTAAGGGGCCTATTTCTGCAGAGTATATACGGCAGGTCCCTACTTTCAAACATCCAACTTACAAACGACTCCTACTTGCAAACGCAAGAAGACAACAGGAAGTGAGAGGAAATCTACCACTAGGAAGGAAAATTCTCTCCTGTAAGAATAAATATGGGAGAAAGGTGTCTCCTCTGTACTGATGCTTTATCAGCAATCCTTGTTTCAAGAAAAACACCACATTTCAAAAACAGTTGTCATTAGGACGGAAAGTGAGGTGAAATGTTCTGAACAGGGGCACAGACAGCAAAACAAATGTTACAGGGGTGATAACCCTTACCTATGTTTTCCAAAAAGTTTAAAAATAGATTTTTGGTCTGGAGCTACACTTCAACAATGTACCTGTTCAAAATTACAAACAGATTCTACATAAGAACAAACCTACAGTCCCTGTCTTGTATGCACCGCCTGTATACGGCTGTTCAGAGTATATAGGGCCTTTTTTATTTTATGTGCGGGGTTCCCCTTAATATCCATACAAGACCCAAAGGGGCTGGTAATGGGCTGGGGTAGGGGGGGGGTCATGGGGTAGCTATGCCATTTTTCTTAAAGATTTTCATCCATATTACCGGGACCAGACATTACATTAAAGCCGCAAGCAGTTTTAAATGGCTTTTTTTTCCTTTAGAAGTGTCATTTTGTGCAGGGACAGTTCTAAACACGGGAAACACGTGGCACTTCACAGGCATACTTTAGACACCCCCCAGGTACGATATTTAAAGGAATATTTGACTTTTTTTTTTTCACTTTATGCATCATTAAAATGACTGCTCCCGGAAAACGACCGTTTTTAAAACTTATTTTTGCATTGATACATGTCCCCTGGTGCAGAACCCGGGTTCCCAAACCCTTTTTAGGACAATAACATGCATAATAGTTTTTATAATTAGCACTTTAGAATTCGAACGTTCGCATCCATTGTATTTAATAGGGTTCTAATGTTCGTTCGAACTTTCGGTCCGTTCGCGGGTTCTGGTGCGAACCGAACCCGGGGGTGTTCGGCTCATCACTAATCACTAGGTACAGCAGATCTGTCTCTCCTCCCCTGACAGAACAGGGATCTGTCTGTTTACATTGACAGATCCCTATTCTGTCTCTCTCAGGAGCAATCATGGGTGGCCGGCGGACATCGGGGTACCGGCTACATGCATCGGCTCAGGTGTCGCGCCGCGGGTGCATGCGCACGCCCCCTAGAGCTCTTAAAGTGGCCGAAGTACAATGGCGGTGATTCGCCCAGGAGAGTCAACATGCCGCAGTACAACAGCGGCGGCTAGTCTTGAAGTGGTTAAAGTGGTCTTGCATGATCCGGCGGCTAGTCTTGAAGTGGTTAAAGTGGTCTTGCATGATCCGACTTTGGCATGCGACTTGTGCTCTGCTGCTCTTGAGGGGGAACTCCACGCCTTATTTTAAATAAAAAACCGGCATGGGTTCCCCCTCCAGGAGCATACCAGGCCCTTCGGTCTGGTATGGATTTTAGGGGGAACTCCACGCCAAATTCTAAATAAAAAACTGGCATGGGTTTCCCCTCCAGGAGCATACCAGGCCCTTCGGTCTGGTATGGATTTTAAGGGGAACCCCTACGCCGAAAAAACGGCGTGGGGGTCCCCCCAAAATCCAAACCAGACCCTTATCCCAGCACGCAACCTGGCAGGCCACAAGGGAAGAGGGGGGGACGAGAGAGCGGCCCCCTCCCTCCTGAACCGTACCAGGCCGCATGCCCTCAACATGGGGGGTTTGGTGCTTTGGGGCAGGGGGGGCGACCTGCGGCCCCCCCACCCCAAAGCACCCTGCCCCATGTTGATGAGGACAGGGCCTCTTCCCGACAACCCTGGCCATTGGTTGTCGGGGTCTGCGGGCGGGGGGCTTATCGGAATCCGGGAGCCCCCCTTTAATAAGGGGGCCCCCAGATCCTGGCCCCCCACCCTATGTGAATGAGTATGGGGTACATCGTACCCCTACCCATTCAACTGGTGGAAAAAAATGTCCATAAAAACACACACACAGCTTTTTAAAGTAATTTATTGCACAGCTCCGGGGGTCTTCTTCCGACTTCGGGGGTCTCCGCGCTCTCCGGTTCTTTCTTCCTTCTGCCGGGCCTCCGCTATCTTCTTCCAGCTCTTTTGCTAGCGGGGCCCGGTCTTCTCCGTTGCTTTCTTCTTCTCCCACTCTCCGGTTCTTCTCTCGCTCTCCGGTTCTTTCTTCCTTCTGCCAGGCATCCGCTATCTTCTTCCATCTCTTTTGCTAGCGTGGCCTGGTCTTCTTCGGCGTCTTCTTCCCTCTTCTCCTCTTCGATGTTGACACGTCGCTTCCTCCCGCTGTAATGCTGGCTGTGCGGTGCGCTCCGATTTATATAGGTCTCTTATGATGTCACAGTCACATGCTCCGGGTGGCCACATGCTCCCATGACGCAACAGTCACATGCTCCGGGGCCACCCGGAGCTTGTGACTGTGACGTCATGAGAGGCCTATATAAATCGGAGCGCACCGTACAGCCAGCATTACAGCGGGAGGAAGCGACGTGTCAACATCGAAGAGGAGAAGAGGGAAGAAGACGCTGAAGAAGACCGGGCCCCCGCTAGCAAAAGAGATGGAAGAAGATAGCGGAGGCCCGGCAGAAGGAAGAAAGAACCGGAGAGCGAGAGAAGAACCGGAGAGCGGGAGAAGAAGAAGGCTACGGAGAAGACTGGGCCCCGCTAGCAAAAGAGCTGGAAGAAGATAGCGAAGGCCCGGCAGAAGGAAGAAAGAACCGGAGAGCGCGGAGACCCCCGAAGTCGGAAGAAGACCCCCGCCGGAGCTGTGTAATAAATTACTTTAAAAAGCTGTGTGTGTGTTTTTATTGACATTTTTTCCCACCAGGTGAATGGGTAGGGGTACGATGTACCACATACTCATTCACATAGGGTGGGGGGCCGGGATCTGGGGGCCCCCTTATTAAAGGGGGGCTCCAGGATTCCAATAAGCCCCCCGCCCGCAGACCCCAACAACCAACGGCCATTGCTGTCAGAAAGAGGCCCTGTCCTCATCAACATGGGAGCAGGGTGCTTTGGGGTGGGGGGGCCGCAGGTCGCCCCCCTGCCCCAAAGCCCCAAACCCCCCCTGTTGAGGGCATGCAGCCTGGTACGGTTCAGGAGGGAGGGGTGCCGCTCTCTCGTCCCCCCCTCTTCCCCTGCGGCCTGCCAGGTTGCTTGCTCGGATAAGGGTCTAGTTTGGATCTTGAGGGGACCCCCACGCCATTTTTTCGGTGTAGGGGTTCCCCTTAAAATCCATACCAGACCCAAGGGCCTGGTATGCTCTTGGAGGGGGAATCCATGCCGGTTTTTTATTTAAAATTTGGCGTGGAGTTCCCCCTCAAGATCAGCAGAGTACAAGTCGCATGCTAAAGTCGGATCATGCAAGACTGCGGTCCGACTTTGATCCGACTTCAATGATAGTCAATGGGCTGAAGTAGGATCAAAGTCGGACCAAAGTAGTACAGGAAGCATTTTCAAAGTCGGACCGACATGTGTCGGACCAGTTAAGACGGCTCCCATAGGGAAACATTGATTTTCACACGTCATGCGACATGAGCTCCCAATGTCGGAGCGTTTGTCGCCCCAGTGTGATCCCGGCCTGAAACATGAAATATAAAGCATATCCCTTTATAGTGTGTCTTGTCTCAATTAGCAGCACTAAGGGGTTGATTTACTATAGGAAATTAGACTGTGAAAGTGCAGTTGCTCCAGGGCTTAGTAAAGGAGCAAAAGTTTTGCTGATTTACATCATCCAATTATGTGCAAGCAATAAGGCTGTTTTTTTTTTTCTTGCACGTGATTGGGTATTCTTTGCAAAGTGAAGAATTACCTCATTTACTACACCTTGGAGCAAATATTTGTGTAGCACCCCTCCCAATATTTGGGGTTGCTGTGTACAAATTTAGGGGTAGTCTGAGCCAGTAGTTAGGCTCAGACCAATTATATTTTCAATTATTTGCTTTTTCTCTGAGTGTGATGCTGCCTGGCAGTACAGTTCCCTGTTGCCTGTAGGTGGCACTGTCACCGCTGGCTCAGGTTGAACCACAGGGGGTATGACAGCACCATTGGGTGTCCTTTCTCGGCAGCCGTGCAGTGGGAGTGATTGACCCGCTGTGCATGCTGGGAGAGGGTACATACGGGACAGACGCCATTAGGCATGAGGTATTCCAGGGGACCCCTTGGTCCTGGAGGACGTTCGGCACGTACCCCACCTCTTGTGGCCCTCATGGCCAAGGGTGCGTGCGCGTGTTTCAGTCCCGGCACCTTTAGCCCGAGGCTGCATCGCTGCTTGGTAGGCCCGGCTCAGCTGGCTAGGGCCTACACCTCACAGAAGGATCCCAGGCTGCCCATTGGAAGGGGGCCCAACTTTAGGAAAGGAGTTCCAGGGGAAGATCAGTCCTGGCGGAGATAGCAATGGTACTGCTGTCTCGGGGAGAGGCCTGGAGGCCTACCTAAAGAGGGATCCATCATCATTGATCTATGCTTATATGCTGCATTGTAATTATTATACTACTACTGTGTGATTCCCAATAAATGTACTGTTTTTCTGTTATCCATTGTACAGTCGTCTGATAGTTTTATACTGCTGTCCAAAGCCCCACTGGGGAATTTGTCCCTTCTTTCTTTCTGTTTACCGAGGTTCGCAGCACCTTCATCTCTCCCATATGTGTTTCTTCTCTATTGTACTAACCGGGTGGATAAACACCCATTTCCCCTTCCACTACACATGGGAGATATGACAGGGGCGATGTGTTGTCTCCAGGGTCCCTCTTTGTGTTATTTCTTTTACTTATCATGACAAACATTTAAGGATGATTAATGGGTTGCCATATGTTTGGTTCAACTCCCCTTAAATGGGGGATTAGATTGTAATTTTATCTATTACATGTCGCAGCATCAGGATATCTCTACTTCAGATTCCTGTATTGCAGCACGTTCTACTATTGTATTATTAATGTTCTGAAATTCCACATGAAGGTATCTGGGACCATCCTGACTTATCACATGGCCTTTGTATAAATCCTTTATTTGTACAATGGGTATCATCAGCACTATTGAATCATCCAACTAATACCACATACAATCCTAATGCACTCTATTACACCATGCTTAATCACCATGGTGGATGCCAGTATTCTATTTGTTTAATTAGCCCAGATGTGGGTTCACCCCTTGTCGCCCCTGTCATCTCGGGCGGTTGGGCTCCGGTCCACTGTGGCTTCCCGGCAGGGTGGGAGTGTATGCTCTTGGGGGGATGCTGTCTTGGTACGCGAATGAGAGATTGCTCTTTCGCTGTTTCCAACCTCACCCTGCTGGCGGTGTCCCTTGTTCATCTCCGGGCGGTCCGCGGTGCAGTGCGCATGTGCGGGATGCCCCAGCGTGCGCACTGCGTCGTGACGTCTCGCGGCTTGCGGCCGAGATGGCGGTGGATACCGGAGCTTCCCAGCTTTCCTGGACGCCGAGGGAGCCGCACTAGGGCCGCTCCAATTGAGCGGCCTGGACGCACATATCTGAGGGTAGGGGAGAGGGAGGCTTCACCTGCATCCATTCACCTTAATTGCCATATTTTTTGGCATATATCTATGACCACCGCTGATGAGTCACATTTTGATTCTAAGCGGATTAGGATGGACAGCACTACACACAGGATCTCTCGGTCTCTCAGGTTTATCTTTCCTGCCTACCTGCAGTCAGAATTTTATCACTTACAACCACCACTTATACGTCCTACTACATTCCCTAAGGTAAATACTCTACACCACACTATTTTGACCCACTCCTTACCTTATTAGTTTGTTTTGGGGTTCAACAACACCACCATTTAATTTCCACTTGTTGCTTTTTTCACTTTTTGTTTGATATGTTCAATCCTATCACTTCTATATTTGCCATGGGCCTCACACTACAGTTTGCATTCAGTCAGCTGATATCACTTTTACATTACTGTTTTAATTTCCCATTTAATTGGCACCCTCACTATCCCACCGCCCTATGGGCTGTGCTTACCACTTGCATAATTTATCACCATTAACACTCACATACCTCAATTTAACTTGCTAAATTTCTTTAGATAACCATTTTTTCTTTATTTCAATACCACACCTATGTGTGTGGTTAACTATATATATGGAACCTAAAAATCTATAATCTAAGCTACTGCTAGATACACCGTGACAAACCGACCTGTTTGGAATAAGTCCATATACCTATACCATACATATATATATATATATATATATATATATATACTCTTACTCATACTCTTGCCATTGCGTTAAGAGATAATTTATCCGAAATCCTCGTATTTTTATATGGTCATTGATTGGGTGTTTATTGCAGATGCCTGGAGGGCGTCACTGTTGCGACTCCTTGCAATCCCTTTGGATTGGGCCCGTCCCCTCTGGGATAGGCAGGGGCGGCCACGGGGGGGCCCCCGGACTGCTCCTCAGCCCGCATCTCTTCTGGCCCTGGAATCACCCTTTCCACTTTCTAGCGGTAAATATGTCAGCATTTAGAACCTATATGGTATTCATGATGTGATGATATGTTTTACAAGTCTGATGATATGCAATGTGTCTTCTAGAGCTAATTGTCCCCCTGATGATGACCACATACAGGTCGAAACGCGTCGGGATTCTGCACCTTAGCATCTCGATATGCAACCACATGCTTCAATCTTTGTACTATTTGGATATACGCTTTGTTGTGGAATGTATATTGTACCATTGGGCCAGCCCCTTTTATATAATTTTACTGACATATGATCTATGCTTATATGCTGCATTGTAATTATTATACTACTACTGTGTGATTCCCAATAAATGTACTGTTTTTCTGTTATCCATTGTACAGTCGTCTGATAGTTTTATACTGCTGTCCAAAGCCCCACTGGGGAATTTGTCCCTTCTTTCCATCATCATTGATACAAGCCCTGCAATACCCTGAAGGTTTCTCTCATTGATGCTTGGCTGGGAGGTTTGGGACTGCATAATCCTGTGGCAGAGGATTCCCAATCGCATCCCCATTTCATAAAGGACAGATTGATTTGTGCTCTACTCCGGCTGCTAGGACCTATCCGGGTGTGCATGCCTGAACCTTTTTCCCTACTTCGTCTATTCTCTCTCTCAAAGTTTTACCTCAAGATAAAGGAATAAAACCTTGCTGCTTAGGTTTTACACCTGTTTGGACATTGGCTTTATTACAAAGGGACTTCTGCCTAGACAACAGAGACCGGGGATCCACTCGTGAGAGGTATTTTGCTGCAGACCCAAAGGTAACTAAATAGTGATTTTCACACTTAACAAAGTGTGGATCCGAGGTAGCTGCAGGGGTGAAAGAGTGGAGGGAAGCCCAGTTCCACAAGAGAGAACCAGAAGAATTAAAAAAACCCTGGGAGCTACATTTGCATTTAGTAAATTAACCCCCAAGTGTAATTTCTGTCTGCTACATTCCTCTGCTTTCAGCCTGAAATTCTCCTGATAAGCTTTACTCACACCAAAAGAAAAATGGTGATGGTGGGGGGTCTCCAACAGATTGACAGTCTCATCCCTACCAGTGTGCTGTGTAGAGGGGGGGGGTCTATTCTCTACAATCAGCTCTTAGAGCTCACCTCACTGAGCTCTGCAGAGTGTAATTTCAGATCCCCGCCCCCCCCCTTTTTTTGTCCACTCAGACAAGCTTTATAAATTCAGCATTTTAAATGGACGCAGAGAAAAGAAGACTGCAGATAGACAGGTACATCCTGTGTAGGAGGATGTGTTTCACCTCTGTGTATCACCTGATGCCAGTCACCTCACTGGGCATATGTAAGTGTTAACAACCACTTTAAGGGTTTGTGATTGTTCATTCTTGAAGGGTCAAAAGCTCTAATGATCATCTGTCGATCTGACAGGAACATCCACAGAACGTTGCATGGATGCAAGCTTCCCAAGGAGCCTCATGTCTCTCTCCTATATTAAAGTGGTTGTAAACCCACTCTGACAACTTGCACCTACAGGTAAGCCTAGATTAAGGCTTACCTGTAGGTGCAAGAAATATCTCATTAACCACTTAAGGGCCTGGGCCAATACGGACCATAATGACCAGAGGTGATTTCACAATTTGGCACTGCGCTGCTTTAACTGGAAATTGTGCGGACATGCAATGTTGTACCCAAACAAAATTTGCGTCCTTTTCTTCCCACAAATAGAGCTTTCTTTTAATGGTATATGATTGCCTCTGCGATTTTTTTTTTTTGCGATATAAACGGAAAAAGACCGAAAATTTAGAAAAAAAATATATTTTCTACTTTTTGTTATAAGAAAAATCAAATAAACTCAATTTTAGTCATACATTTAGGCCAAAATGTATTCAGCCACATGTCTTTAGTAAAAAAAATGTCAATAATCGTATATTTATTGGTTTGCGCAAAAGTTATAGCGTCTACAAACTAGGGTACATTTTCTGGAATTTACACAGCTTTTAATTTATGACTGCCTATCTCATTTCTTGAGGTGCTAAAATGGCAGGGCAGTACAAACCCCCCCAAATGACCCCATTTTGGAAAGTAGACACCCCAAGGAAATTTCTGAGAGGCATGTTGAGCCCATTGAATATTTTTTTTTTGTCCCAAGTGATTGAATAATGACAAAAAAAAAAAAAAATTACAAAAAGTTGTCACTAAATGATATATTGCTCACACATGCCATGGTTATATGTGGAATTGCA
The DNA here is from genome assembly GCA_029206835.1 of Rana muscosa. Classification (NCBI taxonomy): domain Eukaryota; kingdom Metazoa; phylum Chordata; class Amphibia; order Anura; family Ranidae; genus Rana; species Rana muscosa. The sequence goes on along the minus strand of CM055117.1, from coordinate 642,588,707 downwards.
CCCCAAAATACATTTTGCTGCTTCTTCTGAGTACGGGGATACCACATGTGTGGGACTTTTTTAGGAGCCTAGCCACGTACGGGATCCCGAAAACCAAGCACGGCCTTCAGGATTTCTAAGGGCGCAAATTTTTGATTTCACTCCTCACTACCTATCACAGTTTCGAAGGCCATAAAATGCCAAAATAGCACAAACCCCCCCCAAATGACCCCATTTTGGAAAGTAGACACCCCAAGGAAATTGCTGAGAGGCATGTTAAGCCCATTGAATTTTTTTTTTTGGCCCAAGTGATTGAATAATGACAAAAAAAAAAATTACAAAAAGTTGTCACTAAATTATATATTTCTCACACATGCCATGGTTATATGTGGAATTGCACCCCAAAATACATTTTGCTGCTTCTCCTAAGTACAGGGATACCACATGTGTGGGACTTTTTGGGAGCCTAGCCGCGTACGGGACCCCGAAAACCAAGCAGAGCCTTCAGGATTTCTAAGGGCGCAAATTTTTGATTTCACTCCTCACTACCTATCACAGTTTCGAAGGCCATAAAATGCCAAAATAGCAAAAACCACCCCCTAAATGACCCCATTTTGGAAAGTAGACACCCCAAGCTATTTGCTGAGAAGCATGGTGAGTATTTTACAGCTCTCATTTGTTTTTGAAAATGAAGAAAGAAAATATTTTTTTTTTCTTTTTTCAATTTTCAAAACTTTGTGACAAAAAGTGAGATCTGCAAAATACTCACCATACCTCTCAGCAAATAGCTTGGGGTGTCTACTTTCCAAAATGGGGTCATTTGGGGGGGGTTTGTGCCACCTGGGCATTCCATGGCCTCTGAAACTGTGATAGGCAGTCAGGAGTGAAATCCAAAATTTACACCCTTAGAAAGCCTGAAGGCGGTGCTTGGATTTTGGGGTCCCGTATGCGGCTAGGCTCCCAAAAAGTCTCACACATGTGGTATCCCTGAACTCAGGAGAAGCAACAGAATGTATTTTGGGGTGTAATTCCACATATGCCCATGGCATGTTTGAGCAATATATCATTTAGTGACAACTTTGTGCAAAAAAATAAAAAATAAAAAAAGAATTGTCTTTTTTCCACAACTTGTGTCAACATATAAAATATTCCATGGACTCGACATGCCTCTCAGCAAATAGCTTGGGGTGTCTACTTTCCAAAATGGGGTCATTTGGGTGGGGTTTTGAACTGTCCTGGCATTTTATACACAACATTAGGAAGCTTACATCCACTCTTCTAACCACTTGAGGACAAAGCCCTTTCTGACACTTTTTGTTTACATGAAAACATTTTTTTTTTTTGCAAGAAGATTACGTTGAACCCACAAAAATTATATATTTTTTTAAAGCAAAGGCCCTACAGATTAAAATGGTGGGTGTTGCATTTTTTTTTCCACACAGTATTTGCACAGCGATTTTTCAAACGCATTTTTTTTGGGGGAAAAAATACACTTTTCTTGTTCATACATCACGGGACACAGAGCGGCATAGTCATTACTATGTGGGTTATATAGAATTACCTTCAGGTGCTGGCACTGGCAACTTCCAAAACAGGAAGTACCCTCCCCTATATAAGCCCCTCCCATCCGGGAGCACCTCAGTTTTTTGCCAGTGTCTAAGTTGTTGGCCAAGGTTAACATGTATTCATCTGGGCTTGTGTACAGGTTCTCTGGGCCTTAGCAAGCTATTCCGGATCCGACCAAAAAAGCTTCATAGCTAAACGGTCGGTACCCGGGCCTTGCAGAGAAGAGCAAGGTTTTGCCTGTAATGCCTCTCTTAGGAGGGCTGGACCCTGGGATCCAGAGCTCTGGTCATACCCAAAACCAAGAGGCTATCTGTGCAGGGTGCTATACAGGTCCAGGGGAGTGGAATCCTTGGGAACCCGGTCCCTGAAGGTCTAGTACAATGCCTGCCGTGAGAGGTGAAGTTTGGGCTTCTGTGGACCAAACAAAGTCCTGCGGCGGGGAAAAGGTAAGTGGGGGCCCCTCAGGAACTTGGTTCTATTGAGGGGACCCCCAAGCCTAATATGTCTTTCTGCCTGTTACCTAAAGGTATTCCCGCTAATAGCTGTATATGCCTAAGAAATCCTAGAAATGTCTTTTCATAAAGGAAGTTTTAAAAACTGTAAACCTAGAAATGTTTTTCATAAAGGAGGTTTTAAAAAAAAAAAAAGACAAAAGTGCGGTACCTGTGTTTGTCCACTAGAGGCCGCTGTGGAACGTCTTTTTTTCTTGGGACTATTCCTTCCATGGTGAAAGTCCAGGCAGATGAGTGAGCTCTCTATCAGGGAAGCTGCATTCCTCTGTCATGCTGCCAAGTAGTTTCCTTCCATCCCCGAGTCCTGGTGAAACAGGAACCCTGGCTCCTCTCCCTACATGGCGCCAAGAGCGCACACGTGCACGCGTGCGCGCGCACACACGCTTTCTTTTTATAAGTTTTAGCTTTAAAAAGGGGGCGGAGCCTGGCGGATGACGCGCTCTGTGCGCCCAGCGCTTCTGCGCATGTGCGGGCATCCCAGCAAGATAAAAGGACTCAGTCCACGCTGCTTGCTATGGACACAGAGCATGAAAAGGAGCTGGTAGCATGGTATAGGGGCTTACAGCGGGCGGTTGATACAGGCATCCCCAGAAAGACGCATTAGTAGACACCCACTGATGTACATAGCAGCAAATTGCATTAGACTATTTCAGTAAAGGGGTGTATTGCGGCTGGAATACCTCAGCTTTGAACTAAGGAATATGCCGCCTAAAAAACTCCGAGATATACCTCTCAGGGAGTGTAGGGGGTCTCCATCGGGCTCTGAGGATCTGGAGCAGTCATCTGCACCTTCCTCCCCTGAGAAATCAGAGGTTAATACCCATAAGGAACCCCCGGGAGTGCCAGGTACTGCGGCTGTCCTCAGTCCACCTGCTCCTGCATATATAACAGAGGAGGTTTTTGCCTCAACTCTGGAGGGATTGGAGCAGAGATTGGCAGCATTGATCGCTTCTTCTCTACAGGAAAGAAAGCGCGCCAGATCTCCATCCCCTCCATTAGAGTGCCTGTTGGCAGAGCAACAGTCCCAGGAAGGGACTGACCTACCTGAAGGGGATCAGGAGGAGGTTAACTCTGTTTTTGAGGAATCGACAGTAGATGAACCATTTTCAGCATCACAGACTGAAAGATTGTGGGTCCAGACCCTAACTGACATGGTTCGATCTGCATTTAAAATGCCTCTTGTTGAACCATCAACTACTGCTGTCTCCTCGTTGGGGTCGCTAAAAGCTCCCCAGATTAATTGCTCCTTTCCAATTCATCCATTATTGGAAGGACTTATATACCAGGACTGGGAACATCCTGATAAACTATTTGTTCCACCTAAGAAATTTCAGGTGATCTATCCCATGGAGGAAAAATTCACCCAGAGATGGAATGTTCCTACGGTGGACACAGCCATTTCTTCTGTGAACAAATCACTGACATGTCCAGTAGATAATGTTCAAATGTTCAAAGATCCAGTAGATAAAAAATTTGAATCTTTATTAAAATCTGCTTTTTCCACAGCAGGGGCTGTTACACAGCCAGCAGTGGCAGCTATTGGGGTCTGCCAAGCTTTAAGGGATCAAATGAAAATGGTCCTGAGGGATTTGCCAGACCAGCAGGCCCAGGCTCTGGCTGATCTGCCTAGAGCATTATGCTTTGCGGTTGACGCCATCAAGGATTCTATCCATCAGGCCTCCCGCCTCACGCTGTCTTTGGTACATATGCGTAGGCTTCTGTGGCTCAAGAACTGGTCTGCTGAGGCTCCCTGTAAGAAGCTCTTAGTTAGCTTCCCATTTCATGGAGAACGCCTTTTTGGCGAAGACCTGGATAAATATATCCAGAAGATTTCCAGTGGTAAAAGTACTCTCTTACCAATTAAAAAGAGGTCTAGAGGTCCGTCTTTTAAGAGGACTACCTCTCCTATCCCTGGGACGTCTGCTACTAAGCAGTTCCGACGGCCTCCTCGGTCAAACTCAGGAGGTAAAAATCAGGGACAGTCACAGGGTAATAAAAAGCCCTGGATCCGAAGAGGTACTAAACCAGCCTCCAAGTCAAGCCTATGAAGGGCTGCCCCCACTCAAACGGGTGGGGGGAAGACTTCAGTTGTTCACAGAGACCTGGCGGGAGACGATCAAAGACAGATGGGTGCTCTCCGCAGTAACTCGGGGATACAAGTTGGAGTTAAAAGAGTCTCCTCCTTCCCATTTTATGTGGTCAGGCATGCCAAACGACCCTCTGAAAAGAAGGTGTCTCCTAGTGGCGTTAGAACAACTATTGCTCCAAGGAGTAATTATGGAGGTTCCTATGGAAGAGTGGGGGTTGAGTTTCTACTCAAACCTTTTCACAGTCCCGAAACCAAACGGGGACATAAGACCCATATTGGACCTAAAGAGTCTAAACAAATTTCTAAACGTCCGGTCCTTCCGGATGGAGTCGATCCGATCGGTCACCGCTGCCCTACAGGGGGAGGAATGGTTAGCCTCGATCGACATCAAAGATGCTTACTTGCATGTTCCCATCTTTCCAGGTCATCAAAAATTTCTACGCTTTGCAGTAGAAGGGCGCCATTTTCAGTTCAGAGCCTTACCATTCGGTCTGGCCACAGCACCACGAGTGTTCACAAAAATTCTGGCCCCACTGTTGGCCGATCTAAGAACACGAGGTGTAACGATAATGGCATACCTACACGACCTGTTGTTGATGGACCACTCAGTTGCCAAGCTAGAAGTGGTAATTGTCGATACAATCAAGTATCTAGAATCTCACGGTTGGGTCATCAACCTGGACAAGTCAGCCCTACAGCCAGTGAAAAACCTGGTATATCTAGGGCTATGGCTGGATTCAGACCAGAGGAAGATTTTCTTACCTCTAGACAAGGTATCCTCTTTGAGGGGCTTGGTCCGTCTGCTTTGTGCAAAAAGACAGCCGTCCATACGCCTGTGCATGAGGCTGCTAGGAAAGATGGTAGCATCATTCGAAGCTGTGCCATACGCCCAATTCCACTCAAGGAATTTACAGAGGGCCATATTGTCAGCCTGGAACGGAAAAATTCAGGCTTTAGACTTCCCGATGGCTTTGTCCCCTTCCGTTCGGAAGAGTCTCTGCTGGTGGTTGATCCCCCAGAATCTCCAGAAGGGAAAACCCTTCAGTCCGATATCCTGGAAGGTGGTCACTACAGTTGCCAGCCTTATAGGCTGGGGGGCAGTACTGGAGCAATGGTCTCTCCAGGGCAGATGGTCAAATGTAGTAAAAACCCTGCCCATCAATCTCTTAGAGATACGAGCAGCCCGGTATGCCTTAGTAGCCTGGGCATCCAGACTCCAAGGGTCCCCTGTCAGAATTCAATCAGACAATGCCACAGCAGTGGCATATATCAATCATCAGGGAGGCACCAGGAGTCGTGCAGTCCAGAGGGAAGTAAGTCACATCCTGGAATGGGCAGAAAAGCATGTCCCATGTATGTCAGCTGTCTTCATTCCAGGGGTGGAGAATTGGAAGGCGGACTTTCTAAGTCGCCAATAGTTATGCCCAGGGGAATGGTCCCTTCATCCCGAGGTCTTCCGAGCAATATGTCAGCGGTGGGGAACACCGGATGTAGATCTGCTAGCATCCAGATTCAACGCAAAGGTGGACAGATTTGTCTCCCGGACAAGGGATCCCCTCGCTTGCGGCTCGGATGCTCTGGTGTTCCCTTGGAATCAGTTCAGACTGATATATGCATTCCCTCCGCTACAATTGTTGCCTCGACTCCTTCGCAGAGTCAGGTTGGAAAAGAAGCCGGTGATCTTGGTGGCTCCAGCGTGGCCCCGAAGGGCCTGGTACGCGGAGATCATCAAAATGTCTGTGGGGAGTCCTTGGACCCTTCCACGTCGTCCGGACCTGCTTTCGCAAGGGCCGATATACCACCCTTCCTTACTAACTCTAAGTTTAACGGCCTGGCTATTGGATCCCACATCCTAAAGAAGAGAGGTCTCTCTAACTCTGTGGTATCAACTATAATCAATGCCAGGAAGCCTGTATCCAGGCAGATCTACTATAGAGTTTGGAAGGCGTACATCACTTGGTGCGAGGCCAGAAAGTGGCATCCACGTAAGTACGTTATAGGCAGAATTCTGGACTTCCTACAGTGGGCTGTAGACAGGAAGTTTGCCTTAAGTACTATCAGGGGTCAGGTTTCGGCCTTATCAATACTATTTCAAAGGCCCCTGGCTATGCATTCACTTGTCAAATCCTTTATGCAAGGGGTGACTCGTATTATTCCACCGATTAAAGCTCCCATATGCCCATGGGATCTAAATTTGGTTCTGTCGGTTCTGCAGAAGCAGCCATTTGAACCTTTGCGGCACATTTCCTTGGTTCTACTCACCAGAAAATTGATATTTTTAGTAGCCATAAGCTCGGCTAGAAGAGTGTCGGAATTAGCCGCCATGTCCTGTAAGGAGCCATATCTGGTTATCCATAAGGACAGAGTAGTATTACGTCCTCACCCAGCCTTTCTTCCTAAGGTGGTATCGAGGTTTCACTTGAACCAGGATGTGGTTCTTCCTTCTTTTTCCCCAAACCTAGCTCGGTAGAGGAAAAGTTATTGCATTCTTTGGATGTAGTAAGAGCAGTTAAAGCTTATCTAAAAGCCACTGCTCAGATTCGTAGAACGGATTCTTTGTTTGTTCTGCCGGAAGGCCCCAGAAAGGGTCAGGCAGCATCAAAATCTACTTTAGCCAAGTGGATTAGACAGGTCATAATACAAGCCTATGGCTTGAGAAGTAGACCGCCTCCGTTCAAAGTTAGGGCGCACTCCACGAGAGCAGTTGGAACTTCATGGGCAGTGCATCACCAGGCCTCCCTGGCTCAGATCTGTAAGGCCGCAACATGGTCTTCAGTACACACGTTTACTAGGTTCTACCAGATGGACGTTAGAAGTCAGGAGGATGTCGCCTTTGGGCGCAGTGTGTTGCAGGCCGCAAAAGATCCTCATGCCTGATGGCGCCCAGCTTATGTATGGTGTATCCCCCCCCCTCATTTGGCATTGCTTTGGGACGTCCCACATAGTAATGACTATGCCGCTCTGTGTCCCGTGATGTATGAACAAGAAAGTAGGATTTTTAAAACAGCTTACCTGTAAAATCCTTTTCTTGGAGTACATCACGGGACACAGAGCTCCCACCCCTCTTTTGGGGACACGTATTGCTTTGCTACAAAACTGAGGTGCTCCCGGATGGGAGGGGCTTATATAGGGGAGGGTACTTCCTGTTTTGGAAGTTGCCAGTGCCAGCACCTGAAGGTAATTCTATATAACCCACATAGTAATGACTATGCCGCTCTGTGTCCCGTGATGTACTCCAAGAAAAGGATTTTACAGGTAAGCTGTTTTAAAAATCCTACTTTTTTATTTTAATGCACTAAAACACACTATATTGCCCAAATGTTTGATGACATAAAAAAGATGATCTTAGGCTGAGTACATGGATACCAAACACGACATGCTTTAAAATTTCGCACAAACGCGCAGTGGCGACAAACTACATACATTTTTAAAAGCATTTAAAAGCCTTTACAGGTTACCACATTAGATTTACAGAGGAGGTCTACTGCTAAAATTACTGCCCTCGATCTGACCTTCGTGGTGATACCTCACATGCATGATGCAATTGCTGTTTACATATGACGCCAGACCGACACTTGCGTTCGCCTTTGCGCAAGAGCAAGGCAGGACAGGGGTGCTTTTTTTTTTTTATTATTAATTTTCCTTTTTTATTTTATTTTTAAACTGTTCCTTCCATATTTTTTTATTTTATTATTTTATATTGTTATCTCAGGGAATGTAAATATCCCCTATGATAAAATATAGGTAGTGACAGGTACTCTTTCTTTGAAAAAAATGGGGTATATTAGACCCTAGATCTTTCCTCTGCCCTCAAAGCATCTGACCACACCAAGATCGGTGTGATAAAATGCTTTCCCAATTTCCCAATGGCGCTTTTTATATCCGGGGGGGGGACATTCCCTCCCACTGCTTGTAAAAGCAGTCCAGAGGCTAATTAGCCGCTAGGATTGCTTTTACATGAAAGCCGGCCGCTGGCGGAAAAGAATGATACCAAGATGATACCTAAACCCGCAGGCATCATTCTGGTATAACCATTCAAAGTCCAGCAACATACCAGTACGTTGCTGGTCTTTGTTGGACATGTATTGTAATCTTTTTTTTCATGAAGCCTGTTGGCTGAACGAAAAAAGAGAGATTGATCGGTGGGTATGTCCACCATTAGAATACCTCCCTTCATTTACCCACGTCTAATGATGGGCATACATGCACCATTTATATATGCCGAAGCATGGGGGCATCATCCCGCAAAAGTTATGCCACGTACACACGGTCAGACTTTTCCACGGGCAAGCCTCCGTCGGAATTTCGACCGTATGTACGCGGCATTAGGAGCAAAATCGCTCCTCCGCCCCTGCTGCCCCCATGCTTCGGCATATATGGTCTTTTTTTTAACTGTGGTGGTGAAATCACCTCCTACAGCACTGGAGTCGCAGGTACAGTATCAGTCCTGTCTCCGAGAACGCTGCAGTTATGTGTGTTGTGTTTTGTAAGTGACAGTGATCGATCGATACTGCACTTGGGTGGCCTGGGCTGGACGGAGGGGCAAAACGCAGGTGCTAGCAGGTATCTGGGCTGATCCCGTTAACACTGCGTTTTTGGGAACCCTAAACTGCTGGGGACACTAGTATAGATCTGATCAGATCAGATATTGATCTGTTCAGATACTATACCACTAAGGGAGGTATATGCTTTGCGTGAGGGTGTTAGCGTTACTGGCACTAACCTGACGCTGCCTGGGGTGACGCAGACCCTCTCTGACGCTAAAACCTAATTGATATCACCCGCCGGGCGATCAGGGGGTTAAACCTTTATTTAAAAAGCAAACTAACTAACCAGCGTCACCTGTAACACTTATACGGTGATCACTGGTGAAAGAGTTAACTAGGGGCAATCAGGGAGTTAAAACCTTTATTAGATAATATATGGGGGTACCTGACGCTATAAAAACCTGGCAGCGAACCTAAAAAAAATAACTGACTACCTAGCGGCACCAGCATAACTAATACAGCGATCAGAAAAACGATTGCTTAGTGACAGTGGTGCTAGGGGGTGAAAGGGTTACCTGGGGGGCGATCAAGGGGTTAAACCTTTATTAGGTAATATATGGGGGTACCTGACGTTGTAAAAACCTGGCGGCGTACATAAAAAAATTACTGACTACCTAGCGGCATCACCGACACTAACACACCGATCAGAAAAACGATTGATTAGTGACAGTGGTGCTAGGGAGTGAAAGGGTTAGCTGAGGGGCGATCAAGGGGTTAAACCTTTATTAGGTAATATATATGGGGGTACCTGACGTTAAAAAAAAACTGGCGGCGAACATAAAAAAATTACTAACTACCTAGCGGCATCACCGACACTAACACACCGATCAGAAAAACGATTGATTAGTGACAGTGGTGCTAGGGGGTGAAAGGGTTACCTGGGGGGCGATCAAGGGGTTAAACCTTTATTAGGTAATATATATGGGGTACCTGACGTTATAAAAACCTGACGGCGAACATAAAAAAATAACTGACTACCTAGCGCATCACCGACACTAATACACCGATCAGAAAAACGATTGATTAGTGACAGTGGTGCTAGGGGCTGAAAGGGTTACCTGGGGGGCGATCAAGGGGTTAAACCTTTATTAGGGGGAGTTAGGGGGCTACCCTGGACCTAAGGGACCTAACATTAACTGCCCTGACACTTTTACAGGTACAAATGTCACTGATTGCAGTGATCAGTAAATAAATGATCACTGCAATCAGTGACACTGTGACTGGGGGGTGATCTGGGGGTGACTGGGGGGGCGATCATGTGCCTATGTGTCCTGGTGTCAGTGTACTGCTTGTGCACTTACTTGATGTCTTCTCTCGACGGCGCTCCGGTATATGTGAGCGCCGCAGGAGAGATGACATCACTTCCTGGTGCTTCCTCTCTGCCTGTGTTTACATTACACAGGCAGAGGAAGCATTTGATTCGCTGGGAGCGATCGTGAGGGGGTGGCCAGAAACCAATGGACGACCCCTCATCACGGATCGCTCCCAGAGCGATCCCGACCGTCCACTGTACCGGAGGGGGGTCCAATCGGACCCCCCACCCATACGAAGGCAGTCACGTACAGGTACGTGATTGTGCCTGTCCGTGCCATTTTGCCGACGTATATATACAGTGGGCGGTCGTTAAGTGGTTAAGGAGATATTTGCAGAAAACCCTGCACCGATGTCTATGGCGCATGCGCGCCGTAGACAATGGTGCAGGCGCACTGAGCGTCCCGGTTTTATGAATGGGATCATGCCAGGATTATGCTGTCCCGCGCGCTTGTGCAGGATCGTGCCGGTCCCGCGCGCATGCTTGGGAGTGACGTCATCGCTGCTCTGGCCAGTCACAGCGCCGGAGCGGCGATACCCGGAAGGCGCTCGGAGGTGATATGGCGGCGGCGGAGGAGGGGAACGAGAAGCGCTTCGGGGGCTTCAATCTCAGGTAAGTCATTCATAATGAGCTATAGTATGCTATGCATACTAGCTCATTATGCCTTACTCTTGCATGTTTTTTTTTCCTCTTTAAAAACCCCCAGAGCATTTTCTAATTTATCCAGTTTTGCTGCTTGGCATGAATCTCATGCAAACATCTTCGGACTGTCATATTATTTAATGGGGTAGAAATTTGACTTGGTGGGGTTGATTTACTGGTGCAGTTCTGCATAAAAACCAATAAGCCTCCAGGTTTTTTGTTAAAGCTTAATTGAACAAGCTGAAGTTAGAAGCTGATTGGCTACCATGCACAACCGCACCAGATTTTTGCACTCTCCAGTTTTAGTAAATCTACCCTGGTCTTTGTGATTTTCAACCACTGCTGGCAATAACCATTGGGCTGCATCTTTAGTGAAATGCTGTAATTAAAAAAATTATAAAAATCTACTAACGACAGAATTCAAAATTTTCACACTTTTTCAGCCTTTTTAATCTGAGATCCACGTGGATGGAACTGGGAATTCACAAAACTCATTAAAAGATAAAGGGTTGCATTTTGAAGTACTTTTCAAATGTATTTAGACCCAGGGGCAGTTGATAAGATCCAATCTCACATTTCATTTTTTACTGCCCTCCATCATTTGCAGCTGATAATGGGGTTACACATCAGAAAAGGTAAACTTTGTTTGTAATATATCATTTACGTGTACTTTTTGTGAAAACTGCAAACTATCTCTCAAGGCCATATATATATATATATATCAGATTTTAATACAATTTTCAAGGAGTATCATTGTCTCAAACAGACTTAGCAGTTTGGGAATGTCATTAACTTAGTGAAGGACAGGTTGTCCTCTCATTGTAGATGCTGTAGGTATCACATCTGATTGCTGTTAGGGAGTTACATGTACATTTCATGCAGGAACAAATCACATAATGTACATAATGATACTCTTAAATAGGGATGAGCTTCGTGTTCGAGTCGAACCCATGATCGACTCGAACATCGGCTGTTCGCTGAATTGCGAACATTATGGACCGTTCGCGCCATATTCGAGTGGCACGTCACGGCCCATAATTCACTGGGGCATCGCATTGCTGGCTGATGATTGGCCAAGCATGCACTATGACCCGCATGCTTGGCCAATCACAGCGCGGAAAAAACGGAGAGCCGTAATTGGCCAAAGCCAGGGTGGCTTTGGCCAATTATGGCTCAGGGGGTTTAGTACATGCCCCGCACTATATAAGGCCGCCGGCTTGGCGGCCATATGTAGTGTGTTGGAGTTGTTAAAAGAGAGAGATATCAGAGAGAGACAGTGTCATTTATATTGAATTAGATAGAGCAGGCAGGCGAGTCCGTTAGCTGCAGTTACAGTGTGTAGAGGATATATATGCATCCTAGGTGTTCTATATATATTTATACACTGTATTACGTTTAGCTAGATCCATTCCTGTTATTCTCTATACTGTGACAGGCAGGCAGGTGATTGTGCTAGCTGCAGTCAGTGTTTCACTTAGTGTACTGTGTGCTTTGCATAGCGTTTACCTAAAGCTTTACCTGATTACAGTTAGTGACTATTATAGTGGTGTTCTCATAATAAAACCACAGGCAGAGAGCTGCAAGTATTTTCAGTGTACTTTGTCCTCTGCACAGTTTTCACCTAAAACTAACTGAAAACAATTGCTGCTTTTCCCATACTAATACCACAGCAGGCAGTTGATTCTGATAGCTGCATTATCAGTACATATATATACATCCCACCTTTGTGCAGCTACATCTCACTGCAGGCCATTAGTATGTCTGGAAGGCAAACAAGGAGAGGCAGAGAGTCACGGGACAATAAAAGGCTCTGTGTCTAGAGGCAACAGTGCTGGTCGTGGACACGGTGCATCCTCATCAGCACGTGGCCGTGGGACATGCTTGTCCTTCTTTTCGGTAGCTGGCCATGTTGAGCCGCAACATGCCCAAGACTTGGTAGAGTGGATGACCAAGCCATCCTCCTCCTCCTCTCTCACCCAGGCTCAGGGTACTTTGTCTGGCAAAGCAGCTGCCAAAGCGGCCTCTTCCCTCGGGTCAATGGCATCAGTTACTCCTTCCCTAGCCCCACCATGTCCTCCTGAGGAGTCCCCCGAACTGTTTGACCACAGTGTTGGGTACATGCTCCAGGAGGATGCCCAGCATTTTGAAGGCTCAGATGATGGAAACCAGCTGGAGGAAGGCAGTAACGGGAGCCCAGAGAGAGGGGGTAGTAAGGTGAGCCCAGAGAGAGGGGGTGCCCAAGAAGGACAGCTATCTGGCAGTCATGTTCCCCCAGCTGCAGCATACTGCCAGATTTGCTCCAGTGATGAGGAGGGAGGGGATGATGAGGTCACTGACTCCACGTGGGTGTTTGATAGGAGAGAGGAGGAGGAGGAGGCACATCTCCAACGAGGCAGGATGCCCTCCAGGGGCCAGCTTAAGGGCAGCACACCAACAGCATCACACCGCACAGCTCCGCATGTGCAGGGCACTGCTGTCTCTGCAGGTTATTCCAAAAGTTCTTTGGTGTGGGCCTTTTTTCAGACGTGTGCAGCAGATCGCACTCTTGCCATTTGCAACATATGTCTAAAGCGTATATCGGCCGCTTGGGCACCACGTGCTTGACCCAGACATATGTCGACCTGCCATGCAGTTTGTTGGCAGGCCCAATTTTTCTGCCCCTGTTTAACAGGGGAGTGTAATTAAAAATGTTGTTGCAATACTTTGCAGCAGGGCTCATTGCTGCGCTCCAAGTACAGTATCTGTGAGGGGTTGCAGTGTTGTGGCACCAGTGCCTAAGGCACAATTTTTCTGCCCCTGTTCAACAGGGGCATGTAATTACAATTCTTGATCTAATAATTCACAGCAGGGCCCATTCCTGCGCCCACCAAGAGTAACTGTGAGGGCTTACAGTGTAGTGGCAACACCACCACCACCACCACCAAAAGCCCAATTTTTCTGCCCCTGTTCAACAGGGGCATGTAATTACAATTCTTGATCAAATATTTCACAGCTGGGCCCATTCCTGCGCCCACCAAGAGTAACTGTGAGGACTTACAGTGTTGTGGCACCAGCACCACCACCAAAGGCCCAATTTTTCCTACCACTGTTCAACAATGGCATGTAATTACAATTCTTGATATAATAGTTCACAGCAGGGCGTTCCAGCGCCCACCAAGAGTAACTGTGAGGGCTTACAGTGTTGTGGCAACACCAACACCTAAGGGCCAAATTTTTGCAGAGTATATACGGCAGGCCCCTACTTTCAAACTTCCGAATTTCAAATGACTCCTACTTGCAAATGGAGGGAGGCAACAAACAGGAAGTGAGAGGAAATCTACCCCTAGGAAGGGAAATTCTCTCCTGTAAGCGTTAATATGGGAAAAGGTGTCTCCTCTCCACTGATGCTTTATCACCAATCCTTGTTTCAATAAAAAAAACAAATTTTCAAAAAACATTTGTCATTGGGATAGAAATGTTCTGAACAGGTGCACAGACAGCAAAACAAATGTTACAGGGGTGATAAACCTTCCCTATGTTTTCCAAAAAGCTTAAAAATAGATTTTTTGGCTTGAGCTACACTTAAAAAATGTACCTGTTCCAAATTACAAACAGATTCTACTTAAGAACAAACCTACAGTCCCTGTCTTGTTTGCACCGCCTGTATAATGCTGTTCAGAGTATATAGGGCCTTTTTTAAATTTGGGTGCGGGGTTCCCCTTAATATCCATACAAAACCCAAAGGGGCTGGTAGTGGGCTGGGGGAAGGGGGTGGGGGGGTACCAATGCCATTTTCCTCAATGATTTTCATCCATATTGCCGGGACCAAACATTACATTAAAGCCGCAAGCAGTTTTAAATGACTTTTTTTTCTTTTAGAAATATCATTTTGTGCAGGGACAGTTTTAAACACGGGAAACACGTGCCACTTCACAGGCATACTTTAGACACCCCCTAGGTACGATATTTAAAGAGATATTTCACCTTTTTTTTCACTTTAAGCATCATTAAACTCACTGCTCCCGAAAAAACTTCAGTTTTTAAAACTTCTTTTTGCATTGATAAATGTCCCCTGGGGCAGGACCCGAGTCCCTAAACCCTTTTTAGGACAATAAATTGCATATTAGCCGTTATAATTAGCACTTTTAATTTTGAACGTTCGAGTCCATTCTATTTAATAGGGTTCTAAAGTCCGCGCAAACTTTCGGTCCGTTCACAGGTTCTGGTGCGAACCGAGCCGGGGGGATGTTCGGCTCATCCCTACTCTTAAAAACGTAAAAACAGTAAAAGTTAAAGGTGACCATTCAGGCTGTGTGGTGGGCATTATGGTGCACATGCTCAGATAAGTTCACTGTGACAACAGCCATCAAGCATATACAGTTTTATACACTGGTGCCTCCAAATAGGTTTCCAGTGATAAATATCTGTACATATAAAGAAAGAAAATACTGCGCTAATCTAAAATAGTGAATAAAAATAAAGCTGCTACATAAAATGTGACTAAAATTAATAAACATGGAATGAAGATGTAGCGCTAAGTGAAGAAATGAAGCCCAATGATTTGGGGCTCCAATCAAACCAAAGTGATAAATAATATCAATATAATGAGTCCATACAGTGTCCATAGAAAATTTTTCGTGTTGTGAAGAAAGAACATGTAGCACTGAAGGGTCATCACATAACTCTTGTAGAAAAAGAGAGGTAGAATACTCTTACCGGAACATTAGACCTGTGGTTTAGGCAGGTCAAATAGGCATACGAAATCCCAGTGGCACTCCTCATCAGTTAGTCTGGAAACTGGATCAGATGGGTCCCCAATGTAGACTGTCCGGTAGGCTCCCCGACTTGACAGCAGACTCTGGGTTTCACACCAATCCAGGTGGTCCTCCGATGGAACTGGAACCGCCACTCAGCAAGGAGACTCTTTACCACGGTGAATATTAGTAACCAGTGGCCAAAGGAAGCTATTACTTGACCAACCACCCATGTGAGGAGAAAAGAAGGGAAGGAATGCTCCAATGGTGCAGGTCAATGAGGGTTTATTCAACCAACATAAAAGTGATCACAAACAATAAAAACGTTTAAAAAGGGGCAGTGAATGAGGTAGTGTACCAAGCCCTACGCGTTTCGAACAAATGTTCTTCAACAGGGGCATCAACCAACCTCTTCCACTGCAGAAATATATATAGTGAACAAATACAATCTAACAAGGTTCTCAACCAATCAGACAGATAATTGATTACAACATATGATTGGGTAAACAGCTCACCAGATCCAAGGTGGGTAGTCTCCACCTCCAGGTCAACCTACCACGTTCGCTATACGGTTCGCACCTCCCAGGAAGCAAACCATGATAGGCCGAGCTGGAGATGGACCCAAGCGACTGCCAATAACCTTTGTTCAAAAAGCCCGCCATGAGAAAGTGGGTTGGAGACGACGTGCAGCGTTCAACGCCCACACCACATCTCAACGCCCACCCAAACATGCCATGCAGCAGTATACAAAATAAATAATATGCAATATATAAAAACAAATATGTGTGGCTAAAACGCCACTTACATACACGGTACAACTCGCACTGTATCCAATCCGGGACAAATAGTATCATTCAAACGATGAGTAGAAACAGGAAGTGTCATGTAACCAAAGCGAGGCTTGGAAAGCCTCGCTTCCTGTATGTAAAACACTCATCTGTCACTAAAAAGTCTACCAAGCCTCTCTCTCACAAAGAGGCTTGGAGCGCATGGACACTCTACGATGAGTAGAAACAGGAAGTGTCATGTAGCCAAAGCGAGGCTTGGAAAGCCTTGCTTCCTGTATGTAAAACACTCATCTGTCACTATAAAGTCTACCAAGCCTCTCTCTCACAAAGAGGCCTGGAGCGCATGGGCACTCTACGATGAGTAGAAACAGGAAGTGTCATGTAACCAAAGCGAGGCTTGGAAAGCCTTGCTTCCTGTATATAAACACTCATCTGTCACTAAAAAGTCTGCCAAGCCTCTCTCTCACAAAGAGGCCTGGAGCGCATGGACACCACCAAGTAATATCAAACAGGCTAAAAAGACCTTAAAGTAACAGCATCATCTTGTGGTAAATAAAGAAAAGTGCTGGAATAAAATTATCTAAAAGTCTACCAGGTCAATGGATCAGTAGACAGTACATAAAATAACCTAAACACCAAAATAAACTACAAATATGGGGAGCACTTAAGACACCCTAGAGAAAAAAAAAAAAAAAAAAAAAAAAAAAAAGGTTCTGGTCCATTTTTTATTTATTTTCTCTAGGGTGTCTTAAGTGCTCCCCATATTTGTAGTTTATTTTGGTGTTTAGGTTATTTTATGTACTGTCTACTGATCCATTGACCTGGTAGACTTTTAGATAATTTTATTCCAGCACTTTTCTTTATTTACCACAAGATGGTGCTGTTACTTTAAGGTCTTTTTAGCCTGTTTGATATTACTTGGTGGTGTCCATGCGCTCCAGGCCTCTTTGTGAGAGAGAGGCTTGGCAGACTTTTTAGTGACAGATGAGTGTTTATATACAGGAAGCAAGGCTTTCCAAGCCTCGCTTTGGTTACATGACACTTCCTGTTACTACTCATCGTAGAGTGCCCATGCGCTCCAGGCCTCTTGTGAGAGAGAGGCTTGGTAGACTTTATAGTGACAGATGAGTGTTTTACATACAGGAAGCAAGGCTTTCCAAGCCTCGCTTTGGCTACATGACACTTCCTGTTTCTACTCATCGTAGAGTGTCCATGCGCTCCAAGCCTCTTTGTGAGAGAGAGGCTTGGTAGACTTTTTAGTGACAGATGAGTGTTTTACATACAGGAAGCGAGGCTTTCCAAGCCTCGCTTTGGTTACATGACACTTCCTGTTTCTACTCATCGTTTGCATGATACTATTTGTCCCGGATTGGATACAGTGCGAGTTGTACCGTGTATGTAAGTGGCGTTTTAGCCACACATATTTGTTTTTATATATTGCATATTATTTATTTTGTATACTGCTGCATGGCATGTTTGGGTGGGCGTTGAGATGTGGTGTGGGCGTTGAACGCCGCACGTCGTCTCCAACCCACTTTCTCATGGTGGGCTTTTTGAACAAAGGTTATTGGCAGTCGCTTGGGTCCATCTCCAGCTCGGCCTATCATGGTTTGCTTCCTGGGAGGTGCGAACCGTATAGCAAACGTGGTAGGTTGACCTGGAGGTGGAGACTACCCACCTTGGATCTGGTGAGCTGTTTACCCAATCATATGTTGTAATCAATTATCTGTCTGATTGGTTGAGAACCTTGTTAGATTGTATTTGTTCACTATATATATTTCTGCAGTGGAAGAGGTTGGTTGAGGCCCCTGTTGAAGAACATTTGTTCGAAACGCGTAGGGCTTGGTACACTACCTCATTCACTGCCCCTTTTTAAACGTTTTTATTGTTTGTGATCACTTTTATGTTGGTTGAATAAACCCTCATTGACCTGCACCATTGGAGCATTCCTTCCCTTCTTTTCTCCTCACATGGGTGGTTGGTCAAGTAATAGCTTCCTTTGGCCACTGGTTACTAATATTCACCGTGGTAAAGAGTCTGACTTGCTGAGTGGCGGTTCCAGTTCCATCGGAGGACCACCTGGATTGGTGTGAAACCCAGAGTCTGCTGTCAAGTCGGGGAGCCTACCGGACAGTCTACATTGGGGACCCATCTGATCCAGTTTCCAGACTAACTGATGAGGAGTGCCACTGGGATTTCGTATGCCTATTTGACCTGCCTAAACCACAGGTCTAATGTTCCGGTAAGAGTATTCTACCTCTCTTTTTCTACAAGAGTTATGTGATGACCCTTCAGTGCTACATGTTCTTTCTTCACAACACGAAAAATTTTCTATGGACACTGTATGGACTCATTATATTGATATTATTTATCACTTTGGTTTGATTGGAGGCCCAAATCATTGGGCTTCATTTCTTCACTTAGCGCTACATCTTCATTCCATAAATATCTGTACATTTTTCCTGACAACACAGCATACTGTTTTTTTTTTATAGGAGATGTGGACTTCGTTCTGCACAGTTCATTCTGCACTCCTGTGTCCGTTACCAGCAGACATCGGGCTAAAGACCGCCTTGGGCTGACGTCACAGAGCCGGTCCAGGCTCGGTAAGATCGCGACCATATGGTCAGAATCCTCCCACATGCCTGGGCTGGAAACTGACTAAGCCTCCCAGCGTGCCACTGAGAGGCTAAATCGTCCGCTTCCACCCCTCCACAGACCAGCACTCCAGTGAGCGCTGTAGGGGTAAGCAGACAGTGGTGACTGACAGTAACTAGCTCTCTGCTCAGAGAGCTGAGAGATCGGAGCGTTCAGCAGTGGTTGATCGCTCGGTTGTCAGCCTTAGAGCAGGTGGGGGACAGATGCAGCATCGAAACGATGCATACACCTAGGTAAGTATGATTCCAAAATAAAAACAATTACCATACTTCTCCTTTAAAGGGGTTGTAAAGGTTCGTTTTTTATTTTCTAAATAGGTTCCTTTAAGCTAGTGCATTGTTGGTTCACTTACCTTTTCCTTATATTTCCCTTCTAAATATTTTTTTTCTTTGTTTTCTTTGTCTGAATTTCTCACTTCCTGTTTCTCTTCAGTAAGCTGTTCAGTAAGCTGTTCTGGATGACTCCACACCACTCGGATGATGGTGTGGAGTTCAGTGAGGAGAAACAGGAAGTGAGAAATTCAGACAAAGAAAACAAACATTTAGAAGGTAAATCAAAGGAAAAGGTAAGTGAAGCAACAATGCACTAGCTTAAAGGAACCTATTTAGAAAATAAAAAACAAACCTTTACAAGTTACAACCCCTTTAAAGCTGAATTTAAGGCAGATATAAAAGACACAAAGGTGTTGATTTACTAAAGTAAATCTGTTGCTTTGTTGATTTACTTAATTCAAATAGACTGTGCACTTTGCATTCTGCAAGAGAAGTTACTCCAGAGCTTAGTAAATGAGCAGAAACTTTGCTGACTTTCATCATCCAATCACGTGCAAGCAATAATGTTGTTTTTTTGTTAGTTTTTTCGCACGTGATTGGGTATTCTTTGCAAAGTGAAGGTTTACCTCATTTACTAAGCTCTGGAGCAACTGCACTTGCAGAGTGCAACTGCACTTTGCAAAGTGAACAGTCTATTTGCCTCTAGTAAATCAAGCCCAAATTGTTGCATCTTTGTGATGATTAATAAATCCTGAAATGTCAAATTAAAGCAGTGTAGATACTAGAATTTAAGAGAAGCGCTCAGATTAGGAGAGGGAGAATCAGCACAAGAAAC
The DNA here is from genome assembly GCA_029206835.1 of Rana muscosa. Taxonomy (NCBI): domain Eukaryota; kingdom Metazoa; phylum Chordata; class Amphibia; order Anura; family Ranidae; genus Rana; species Rana muscosa. The sequence continues at coordinate 642,568,774 of CM055117.1, read as the reverse complement.
TAACTATTCTGCAGTGGTTATGTGCTAAAAAGTGGCATGCTGATAGGAGGGAAAAATCAGTGTAACAGTGTTGAGCTGATTAATCAGCTTTTTCTCCTTTCACTGACCTGTAACCTTTCTTGACCTGTAACATATGCGCAGCAGAAAAAAAAAGTAGGTCTTCTGCGCACCCAGACAGTGATTTGGCAGAGCTGTGTAAATGTGTGCAATGTACTGCTGCAGAAGGCACAATAGCAGCATTAGTTGGATGTTCAACATGCATGGCAAACTAGGCTATAAACACTAGTCTACAACCAGCTATGCCGGTTTAGGGTTCACATTATCAGGCAGCTTGTACATATAAACATAAACATAATATAAACAAGCCTGTGATGCAAGAATATGGTAGAGATTTGTTTCTGTTCTTGTTCATTTGCTTTACTAAATCAAGCCCAATGTGTATTTGATATTGTTACTTGAAGTAGTTGCAAAACCTGAAGGTTTTATACCTTCATGCATTCTATGCATGAAGGTATAAAACCTTCAGTATGCAGCCCCTACCACAGTCCTCCCAATACTTACCTGAGCCCGTTCCTGATCCAGCGATGTGCACAAGAGCAGTTGCTGTCCCGGCTCTCTGCCTCCTTATTGGCTCAAACACCGCCAATGGCTTCCACTGCAGGCAATTACAGCCAGAGTGGAGGGAGCAAGGGGTGGCGCCAAGCCCTATTCTGTGTGTCTTAATGACATACAGAGTGGGGCTCTGGAGCGAGCACGAACGAGTGCCCCCCATAGCAAGTGGCTTGCTGTGGGGTCACTCTGTGGGGGGGGGGGCCCAGAGCACTGGCGGGGGACCTGAGAAGTGGAGGATCGGGGCTGCTCTGTGCAAAACCACTGCACATAAGAATAACGTGTTTTAAAAAAAAAATAATAAGCCTTTAGTATAAGTTTAATATTTGTATTTATTTTTCAATTATTATTTTTTTATTAGAGTCATCAGCATTCCAGGACATTCAACATGTCATGTCAGTACAGGATTATTGAAATTGGAGTCAAGCAACTAGGCAAGATTTCAGCATAGAAATCCAATCCAAAAGTAACTGGTAAAACTTATCTGGAAAGCAACGTACTGAATATTCTAGGGGCAAATACATAAATTGTGACCTGGAAGAAGCCACCCTGCGGATTAAATCCACCTAGGTGTGTTATACTGGAACAATAATGTTTAGAGTTTCCAATTTTTGAAAAAATTTGATAGTATACTGCATGACTCAAAATGTGAAGGTTCTTGAGGGGGGATATGAATTATCACATAATGAAAAATAAGTCATCAGTGCAGAGGATGCTAGCTTATGTTCTGTTCTTCATGGGACTTAATTCCTGTGATTGGAAAAAAATAGGAAATAGAAAAATTTACTTTATAGGCACACGCATAGGATTTGTAAAAATTAATTGAAGTTTTTAATTGGATAGAGTTAAAACTATTGTATACAGACACATATTAAAAAAACATTATAATGTTGAGTGACCCCAAAGACTCTGGTAACACCTCCAAAACATATAATTATATATTAAACCAAGTTGGTGCAATAGTAAAGGTAACCAGTAGCAGCATCCGGTGCTAATAAGGTATGTGTAGTCACAGAATGAGGTCAAAGAATTCGCTCTACATGTTGCGCGCATTGGTGTGATTCTTCAGGAGCTTGTATATATAATAAGAAAAAATTCTCTATAAATAACACAATGCAAAGATTGTGTATAAATGTGGGTCAAAAGAGTTTGTCCCAAATATTTAGAGGTAGAGTCAAATGGTCAAATGCAGGCATATATCCAACACTAAATAAAGCTGGTAAGCAAAGCCTCCAGGAAGGATAGTGGGGAGCACACACTCTGATAGATGGTAACCTACTGCGGCGATATAAGCAAACAGGTGTCACTGTTAAGACAGTGAGCGGCAGTGTCCAATATTCAAGAGGGAAGATTCTATAGCTCAAATTGCCAATACCTCTTGTAGACAGAACAATAGAGAAAGGTAGAGAAACAGAGCCGGGTGTGCTCTCCTGGATGAGTAGTGTGGCCTGACTTAATTCCTGTGATGTTCATGTTGGCTCATTTTTGCTTGTACATGATTGAATGATGGAAGTCAGCAGTATACTTTACCTCATTCACTAAGCTCAGGGGAAAATTCCCTTACAGAGTGCAACGTTGTTTGCAAAGTGAATAGTTTATTTGCCTTTAGTAAATCAACCCCAGTGTCATTGATCACTGTTGTTGCAGTAGGATGTCCCTATCTATTTCTCTAGGTAATTTTCAGTGAATGTAGCTTTCATGAACATCCAATCAACCTGACTGAATGCCATTTTGCCATTGGTAGATAGAGTGTGAAGTTTTTGTTGGACGGATAGGTGAATTGTATTTAATGTCCTAGTGGTGTTTTTTTTTTTTTTTTTGCTTCCCTGTTGGGAACAAATCCAACCTGGTCCTTATGGATGATACTTTGGATGATTGGTAACAACTTGTTTGCTAGTATTTTTGTGAAGAGCTTTAAACCTGTTTTGGAGCAATATCTCCAAAAAGTGGACCCTTACCCTCCTTTGGAATAAGTGATAGTAGCTCTAACAGTATCTGTGGAAGAGTCTTGGCTGCCTACAGTTGAAAGTAGTCAAAAAGGTTAATTTGCTACTTTATATTGTGAATGTAATGCATTATAAAATCTGACTGCAGAAAACTGCAATCAAACAATTTGAAAAGTGTAATAGCTCCTCTGGATAAGTTACTGAGAAGCATTTTGCTGTTAAACATTGCTAATTGATTTTTTTAAAAATGTCTATTGCAGTAAAAGCCCACTGACATATTTTTCTAATGTATTTGTTAATGACTGCTCCATGGCCCTATAATGGTAAATAAAGTGCCATCTGTGTGGTATCACAGAGATGGGTACAGATGATTTTTTTTTTAAAGTGTTACTAAACCCAGGACTAGGGATGAGCCGAACACCCCCAAGTTCAGTTCGCATAAGAACTTGCGAACAGGCAATAAATTTGTTCGAACATCTGAACACCGTTAAAGTCTATGGGACTCGAAGATGAAAAATCTAAAGTGCTAATTTTAAAGGCTTATATGTAAGTTATTGTCATAAAAAGTGTTTGAGGACCCGGGTCCTGCCCCTGGGGACATGTAGCAATGCAAAAAAAAGTTTTAAAAACTGCAGTTTTTTCGGGAGAAGTGCTTTTAATAATGCTTAAAGTGAAACAATAAAAGTGAAATATTCCTTTAAATTTCGTACCTGGGGGGGGGTGTATAGTATGCCTGTAAAGCAGGTATGGATATTTGGGGGGAACCCCATGTCAATTTGTTTTTTTAATTTGACGCAGGGTTCCCCTTAATATCCATCCGAATCGTTACTATATTCGATCGGTTTAAATTCCGAATTTGATTCGACATCAGAATCGGAATCTGATGAGAACTCCCCGGTGCTCTCATCGGTCATGGAGAGGATCTGGAACGCTTCCTCACTGGTATAGACTCTTTTGGATATGGCTGTGTGGCGGGTAGCTGTGCGACAGGTGACAGATGGGTGGCAGGTGACGGTCACTGATGGGCTGTGCGATGGGTGGCAGGTGACAACACAACCACAGTATTTAACCACTGAATCGCACAGCTATAGAAGTGCAGAGAATGCTATTCAAAAAAAATGTTGTTTTTTTTAGTATAGCACTGTACAATATATAGAAATTGTTTATTTTACACACCTCCACATGTGTATTTCTGACAGGCCACGGTCACTGATGGATGATGGTGGCACTGCTGATGGTCACTGATGGGTGACGGGGTGACAGGGCACGGTCACTGATGGGTGATGGGTGACAGGGCACGGTCACTGATGGGTGAAGGATGATGGGTGACAGGGCACGGTCACTGATGGGTGACGGTTGCACCGCTGATGGTCACTGATGGTAGTCTCTTATGTGACAGGTGATGGGTGACAGGGTACGGTTACTGATGGGTGACGAGTGACAGGGCACGGTCACTGATGAGTGACGGGTGACAGGGCCCGGTCACGGTCACTGATGGGTGACGGGTGACAGGGCACGGTCACTGATGGGTGACGGTTGCACCGCTGATGGTCACTGATGGCAGTCTCTTATGTGACAGGTGCAATTTATGGGGTGACTGTTGGGTGACAGATGACATTTGGGGGGGGCTATGGGACAGGTGTGGTGTTGGTGCAGACACTACTATACATAGATTTGTAACTCACTGCTCCTTGCTCTTCTCTCCTCACACTGTTAACGGTGTGTGAGCAGAGAAGAGCTGGCAACAGTTAGTTACAATTCTTTGTTTACAGTTAGTGATCAGGCTGTGAATGGATCACAGCCAATTACATGGTACACAGCCCTGGCTGATGGCTGTGTATTATAGGCGGTGACGAGCAGTGTTCCCGGGAACACGCTGCCACCGACGGACACGCGCAGCGCGCATGCGCCATGTCAAATGGAGCATTACCAGCCGTGATCAGCCGTGACTTCATCACAGCCGATCATGTGGTAAACAGCACTTGCCGGTGGCTGTTTACCCCCGTCGGTGACGAGCGGTGTCTCTGTGACACGCCACCACCGACAGTACAGGGATGCTCGCACGCAATCGCGCGCATTCCCTGTTTAAAGGGGCCGACGTCATATGACGTCCGGTCAGAACAATAGCGTCTTCCGCCCGCCGTCATTTGACGGTGGGCGGTGGACAAGTGGTTAATTGCCTTTTTTTACTTCAGAAATTAAATTTTGTGCAGGGACAGTTCTAAGCACAGGAAACAAGCACTACTTTACAGGCATACTATACACACCCCCCAGGTACGAAATTTAAAGGAATATTTCACTTTTATTGTTTCACTTTAAGTATTATTGAAATCACTGCTCCCGAAAAAACTGCAGTTTTTAAAACTTTTTTTTGCATTGATACATGTCCCCTGGGGCAGGACTCGGGTCCCCAAACACTTTTTATGACAATAACTTGCATATAAGCCTTTAAAATTAGCACTTTAGATTTCTCCCATAGACTTTTACAGGGTGTTCCATAGCTTTTCGAATTTGCCGCAAACACCCCAAATTGTTTGCTGTTCGGCGAACTGGCGAACAGGCAATGTTCAAGTCGAACATGAGTTCGACTCGAACTCGAAGCTCATCCCTACCCAGGACCCTGCATTCACTATATCTCGTCTCCCACAGTACACAGAACATGAAAATTCAACTATTTTAGTAAATATAAACTGATAAATACCTTTTCTTATCAGCAGCACATAGCAGTTTTGTGACTTCTATTTGTGTCTGGCTAAAGCTTGTAGGAGGAGTTTTCATTCTCTTCTGACTGTCCTATGAGGCTGCATGACCCCTGACTCTCTGTCTGGACAGTGCTGATTGGCCCTGTGATGATCACATGTAACCTCAGAAAAAAAAACTAGAAAAAAAACTCTCAAGCAATACACATCATGTGCAGTCTGACTCCAAGGCTTTGTACTAACAGTAGATTGATTGAAGACAGTGGAAGAAAAGGGGGGGGGGGGGTCAGAGAAGACAGTATCAAACAGCCTTTTTACACAATGCTGAGGATTAACCCCCTAGGACTTTTTTCATCGGAACAACCGATCGTGTATGGGCCCCATCGGTCTTTTTTCCGATAACGATAGCAAATTCCGATCGTCTGTGTGGAACTCCATCGGAGAAAAAACCCAAGCATGCTCAGAATCAAGTCGACGCATGCTCAGAAGCATTGAACATTTTTCTCGGCTCGTCTGAGTGTTTTACGTCACAGCGTTTGGGACGGTCGGATTTTAGACTGATGGTGTGTAGGCAAGACTGATGGAAGCTTCATCGGAATTCCGATGGAAAAATCCATCGGATTTGAATCCATAGGAAATCCGATTGTGTGTACAGGGCTTTAGAAGATTGTTTTACTGCCTACACAGACTGATTTTACTGTTGTGGGTTTAGTAACACTTTTATTAATAATTTTCAATTTGTGAATGTTATTCTTATTTCCTAAACTAAACAATATGCAACTCTTTCTCAGTGCATAAGAGGCATATTCAATATGGAAAAGAACAAAGAGCAGTAATTAACAGCAATCTATCGCAAATCCTCTTTTGGTGAATAAACGTATGGTGCCCATACACCTACAGGTCTAATTGAAGAATAATCTACAAATCTTAGCAACTTAATTTAACTGGTTATAATTACCCATGCTAAACAAACAGACTGACTGACTGTTGCTAATTGATTATTTTGCAGCTTTATTAAAATTATCATTATCTGACTCAAAAGGTTGGATTTAACGGGCAATCTATCTATCTTTTTAAGAAGAGGCATCTGACCCCTTTTGAGCACAAAAGAGATCATAAGAAGTTGAGCCAATCTTAATCAAACTCAATCAATTTTAATGGGTAGCTGATTGCTATTGATTAAACATCGATCTGCAAGGTATGTTGACAATTGAAGAATTTATCTAAATTCTTCTAAATCAATTGTCAATCAGTATTATAATTTCAATCTAGAACGTGTGAGTTGTTGTTGTGGTCTTACATACCACTATATGTCTTTGCAATTCTTGTTTGCTTTTTGCATTTTCTGTATGCCCATAAATAGTTCAGGAAATGCCTAAGAGAAGATTTTTTTTAGAGGTCTGAGAAGCCTTTGAAAGAAAAGTAATGCCAGAAATATATGTTGCGCCACTAGATGGCAGTGATGATTTATTCAAATAGAAACTAAATGTACATAGAAACTGTCTGTGACTTTATTGATGAACTTTTCATTGCCTGATGAATGTTTCTGTGATAGTTTCAAATGATGAGCACAATTATTGTTATAATTATGTTGTATTTGCAAGGCCCCAACATGCTCTACATTTTAATGCAATGGGTTGAGAAATAGCAGTGTAATAAAATATTTTTTTTCTTCATAATTATCCTAATTTAACATTCTGAGTGCCATCCAATATAAAGTACATGCTTATTCCACTTTTGTCTTCGTCAATATGTATTTATCTTCTGTCAAGTGACATCAGTTCCCATGCATGGCTGATTACGGAGGAAATCCTATACTGTTGCACTTAAAAGGACCTACTGATGTGTTTTTAGCTATACTTGTGCATAAAGTTAGGATAAATGCAAATAATTTTACCAAAATGTGTAAATACTTTTAAAACCTTATTCTTGTGTATATTTGCTCATTACTTTTTGATTATCTTATCAAACTGATAACCTCTGTCTGACCTAAAACAATAGACTGACAGTCTGTAATGATGTCAAATATTCATAATACACCGGGAAGCCAGAGACCATATAACCTTGCCTATATTGTAATTGATGTGATAGAGCTTAGAACTTAATTGTATTTTCTTTTTCGTACATCACGGGACACAGAGCGACTTAGTCATTACTAATGGGTTATATAGATTACCTTCAGGTGTTGGCACTGGCCAATTCCAAACCGGAAGTACCCTCCCCTATATAAGCCCCTCCCACCCGGGAGCACCTCAGTTTTTTGCCAGTGTCTAAGGTGTTGGCCAAAGAGTAACATGTGTTTTCACTGGGCTTGCGTACAGGTTCTTTTGGGCCTTAGTAAGCTGTTCCGGATCCCACCAAAAAAGCTTCATAGCTAAACGGTCGGTACCCGGGCCTTGCAGCAGAAGAGCAAGGTTTTGCCTGTAATGCTTCTCTTAGGAGGGCTGGACCCTGGGATCCAGAGCTCTGGTCATACCCACGACCAAGATGTTGTCTGTGCAGGGTGCTATACAGGTCCAGGGGAGTGGAATCCTTGGGAACCCGGTCCCTGAAGGTTTAATTACAATGCCTGCCGTGATAGGTGAAGTTTGGACTTCTGTGGACCAAACAAAGTCCTGCGGCGGGGATCAGGTAAGTGGGGGCCCCCAGGAACTTGGTTCTATTGGGGGACCCCCAAGCCTAATTTGTCTTTCTGTCTGTTACCTAACGGTATTCCCGCTAAATATCTGTGTTTGCCTATAACTACTGAAAATTTAAAATTTTAATAGTAGTCAAGAAAAAAAAAAAAAAAAAAAACAGGGACCGCGGTACCTGTGTTAAACCACTAGAGGCCGCTGTAGTCCATTTTTCTTGTCATGTGGATCTTTGGTTTTCTCAAGTCAAAAGATCCAGGCAGCTGGTAAGTTTCTCTGTGGGAATCCACTTCCTCTGCCCTGTTGCTGCGCTCATCCACCGCACAGGCCCTCCGGCAAAAAGGGCCCTGGCTCCTAGTCCCCTGTTTGATTTCGAAAAGGGCGCCAATGGCGCACGGGCGCGCGCGCAGGGCGCGTGCACGCGCCTCCTATGAAAAAAAAGGGGCGGGGCGGGTGGATGACGCTCGATGCGCGCCGCGGCGCTTCTGCGCATGTGCGGGCGTCCCAGCATGGTTAAAAGACACAGTACAAGTGTCAGCTGCATGCAAACAGAGCTAGCAACAAACAGTGGCACACAGAGGCGGTTGATGCAGGCATCCCCATAGAAAGGCACTTTAGTGGACACCAGCTGGTATATAGCAGCACCTGTGTTAGACTATTACCAGCAAAATTGGTATATGACGACGGGAATACCTCAGCTTTGTGCTTAAAGGATATGTCGTCCAGACGCTCCGGAAATAGATCTTCCAGGAAGCCAAAGGGGTCTCCATCGGGCTCTGAGGATATTGGGCATGCTTGTACTGCACCAATCTCCCCTGAGAATTCAGAGGTCAGTAGCCGTAGAAACCCCGCAGGAATGCCTGGTGCTGCGGCTGTCCCCAGTCCACCTGCTCCTGTATATATAACAGAGGAGGTTTTATCCTCAACTCTGGGAGGATTGGAAGAGAGATTAACAGCATTGATCGCTGCTTCCCTGTCTCAGGAAAAGCGCGTCCGATCTCCGTCTCCTCCTTCAGAGTGCCTGTTAGTGGAGGAACAGCCCCACACAGAGATCGACCTACCTGAAGGGGATCAGGATGAGGTTGATTCAGTTATGGAGGAATCAACAGTGGAAGAACCTTTCTCAGCTTCTCAGGCTGAAAGATTATGGGTTCAGTCTCTGACTAATATGGTCCGATCAGCATTTAAAATGCCTCTGGCGGAACCACCATCCACTACGGTTTCCTCGCTGGGGTCGCTAAAAGCTCCCCAGGCTGTCTGTTCCTTCCCAATCCACCCTTTATTAGAAGGGCTTATTTACCAGGATTGGGAGCATCCTGATAAAATATTTGCTCCCCCCAAGAGATTTCCGGTGATCTATCCCATGGAGGATAAGTTCATAAGAAAATGGAGGGTCCCTACAGTGGACGCAGCCATCTCTTCTGTTAACAAATCACTGACATGTCCAGTAGATAATGTTCCAATGTTCAAAGACCCAATAGATAAAAAATTGGAGTCTTTACTAAAATCTGCTTTCTCTACAGCAAGTTTGGTGACACAACCTGCGGTAGCAGCGATTGGAGTCTGCCAAGCAGTGAAAGATCAGTTGAAACAAGTCTTAAGGGACTTACCAGATCAGCAGGCTCTTGCCCTAGCTGACCTGCCTAGAGCCTTGTGTTTTGTGGTGGACGCCATAAAGGATACAATCCAACAGGCCTCCCGCTTTACACTGTCTATAGTACATATGCGTAGGCTTCTGTGGCTCAAAAACTGGTCTGCTGAAGCTCCATGTAAAAAACTGCTGGTTAGCTTCCCATTTCATGGAGAACGCTTATTTGGAGAAGATCTGGACAAATATATCCAGAAAATTTCTGCCGGTAAAAGTTCACTCTTACCGGTTAAAAACAAGGGTAGAAGTCCTTCTTTTAAGAGGCCTACTTCTCCAGTCCCAGGCACATCGGCTGTGAAGCAGTTCCGACGGCCTCCGCGGTCAAATTCAGGGGGCAGAAATCAGGGACAATCACAGGGTAACAAGAAGCCCTGGATCAAGAGAGGTACAAAACCTCCCCCCAAGGCATGAAGCGTTGCCCCCACTCAATCGGGTGGGGGGAAGACTTCAGTTGTTCACAGAGACCTGGCGGGACACCATCAGAGACAGATGGGTGCTCTCCGCAGTAAGTCTGGGATACAAGCTGGAGTTAAAAGGCACTCCTCCTGCCCAATTTATGAGGTCAAACGTGCCAAGAGATCCCCAAAAGAGAGGATCCCTCCTTCTGGCACTAGAACAACTATTGCTCCAAGGTGTAATCATGAAGGTTCCCCAGGAAGAAAGCGTATTCGGGTTTTACTCGAACCTTTTCACAGTCCCCAAACCAAATGGGGACGTGAGGCCCATATTAAATCTAAAAGGGCTAAACAAGTTCCTAAATATCAGGACTTTTCGGATGGAGTCGATCCGATCGGTGGCCACCGCCCTACAAGGGCAGGAATGGCTAGCCTCGATCGACATAAAGGATGCTTATCTGCATATTCCCATCTTTCCGGCCCACCAGAAATTTCTACGCTTTGCAGTAGAAGGGCGCCATTTTCAGTTCAGAGCCTTACCTTTCGGTCTGGCCACAGCACCACGAGTGTTCACAAAAATTCTGGCCCCATTATTGGCCAATCTAAGAACACAGGGTGTAACGATAATGGCATATCTAGACGACCTGCTACTAATAGACCACTCAGTGGAAAAGCTGGAAGTAGCTATTCACAAGACAATCGAGTATCTGGAATATCACGGTTGGATTATCAACCGGGACAAGTCAGCTCTAAGACCAGTCAAAAGTCTGGAATACTTAGGGCTAAGGCTGGATTCAAATCAGAGAAAGATTTTCTTACCTCCAGAGAAGGTGTCGTCTTTAAAAGATTTGACCCACTTAGTGGGTACAAAAAGAAAACCATCCATACGCCTCTGCATGAGGCTGCTGGGAAAAATGGTGGCTTCATTCGAAGCGGTACCCTACGGTCAATTCCATTCAAGGAATTTGCAAAGGGCCATACTGTCAGCCTGGAACAAAAAAGTTCAGGCTTTAGACTTACCAATGTCCCTGTCCCCTTCCGTTCGCAAGAGCCTCCATTGGTGGTTGGTGCCCCAGAATCTGGAAAAAGGGAAACCCTTCAGTCCGGTTTCTTGGAAGGTAGTCACTACAGATGCCAGCCTCATAGGCTGGGGGGCAGTACTGGAGCAATGGTCTCTCCAGGGCAAGTGGTCAGAAGCATCCAAACTCCAAGGGTCCCCTGTCAGAATTCAATCAGACAATGCCACGGCAGTGGCATATATCAATCACCAGGGTGGCACCAAGAGTCGTGCAGCCCAGAGGGAAGCAAATTGCATCCTGGAGTGGGCAGAAAAATATGTCCCAGCCATATCCGCGGTTTTCATCCCAGGAGTGGAAAATTGGAGAGCGGACTTTCTAAGTCGCCAACAATTATGCCCGGGGGAATGGTCTCTTCACCCCGAGGTTTTCCAGGCAATATGCCAGCGGTGGGGAACACCGGATGTAGATCTGCTAGCATCCAGATTCAACGCAAAGGTGGACAGATTTGTGTCTCGCACAAGGGATCCCCTAGCTTGCGGCTCGGATGCCCTAGTGTTCCCTTGGGATCAGTTCAAGCTGATATATGCATTCCCACCGCCACAATTGTTACCGTGATTACTCCGCAGAATCAGGGTAGAAAAGAAACCAGTGATTCTGGTGGCTCCAGCGTGGCCCCGAAGGGCATGGTACGCGGAGATTGTAAAAATGTCAGTGAGGAGTCCTTGGACCCTCCCACATCGTCCGGACCTGCTGTCGCAGGGACCGATATACCACCCTTCCTTACCAGCCCTAGGTTTGACGGCCTGGCTATTGAAGCCCACATTCTGAAAAAGAGAGGGCTCTCTAATTCTGTGGTATCTACCATGATCAATGCCAGGAAACCGGTATCCAGGCAGATCTATTATAGGATCTGGAAAGCATACATTACGTGGTGTGAGGCCAAGAAATGGCATCCACGTAAGTACGTGATAGGGAGGATTTTGGACTTCCTACAGTGGGCTGTAGATAGGAAGCTTGCCTTGAGTACTATCAAGGGTCAGATTTCGGCCTTGTCAATATTTTTTCAAAGGCCCTTGGCTTCGCATTCACTAGTCAAAGCCTTTATACAAGCAGTGATGCGTATTAGCCCTCCGGTTAGTATTCCCATATGTCCTTGGGACTTAAACCTGGTTCTGTCGGTTCTACAGAAACAACCGTTTGAACCATTACAACACATTTCCTTGGTTCTTCTCACCAGGAAATTGATTTTCTTAGTAGCCGTTTGTTCGGCTAAAAGAGTATCGGAGTTGGCCGCCTTGTCCTGTGGGGAGCCATGTCTGGTTGTCCATAAGGACAGAGTAGTATTACGTCCTCATCCAGCCTTTCTTCCTAAGGTGGTATCGAGGTTTCATTTGAACCAAGATGTGGTTCTTCCTTCTTTCTTCCCCAAACCTAGCTCGGTAGAGGAAAAGTTATTACATTCTTTGGATGTAGTAAGAGCAGTTAAAGCTTATCTAAAAGCCACTGCTCAGATTCGCAGAACGGATTCTTTATTTGTTCTGCCGGAAGGCCCCAGAAAGGGTCAGGCAGCATCAAAATCTACTTTAGCCAAGTGGATTCGACAGGTCATAATACAAGCCTATGGCTTGAGAAAGAGACCGCCTCCGTTCAAAGTTAGGGCGCACTCCACAAGAGCAGTTGGAACTTCATGGGCAGTGCATCACCAGGCCTCCCTGGCTCAAGTATGTAAGGCCGCAACATGGTCTTCGGTACACACGTTTACTAGGTTCTACCAGGTAGACGTTAGAAGTCAGGAGGATGTCGCCTTTGGGCGCAGTGTGTTGCAGGCCGCAAAAGATCCTCATGCCTGATGGCGCCCAGCTTATGTATCCCTCCCCTCATTTGGCATTGCTTTGGGACGTCCCATTAGTAATGACTAAGTCGCTCTGTGTCCCGTGATGTACGAAAAAGAAAAAGGGATTTTTATAACAGCTTACCTGTAAAATCCTTTTCTTGGAGTACATCACGGGACACAGAGCTCCCACCCCTCTTTTTGGGACACTTATTGCTTGGCTACAAAACTGAGGTGCTCCCGGGTGGGAGGGGCTTATATAGGGGAGGGTACTTCCGGTTTGGAATTGGCCAGTGCCAACACCTGAAGGTAATCTATATAACCCATTAGTAATGACTAAGTCGCTCTGTGTCCCCTGATGTACTCCAAGAAAAGGATTTTACAGGTAAGCTGTTATAAAAATCCCTTTATTCTTAACAATAAACATGCTAGGAAATATTATTTGGCAATGCTGAACTGTGCTCTGCTGATTCATGTGAACTCTGATTTTTTAATAGTAAATCCTCACTCCCTAAGGCAAAGCCTAACTAGTGGTCCTTGACAAAAGGTAGAAAACTATTAAAGCCCTTAGCTTTAAAGAAATCCATGTTCGCAGCATACACTTTCATTTTATAAAATCAGCTTTGAAATAGTAACACAAACAATAGTTATTTTTTGACAATCCAATATAAGCTGACTTGAAAAATCTCCTTTTTATGTTGTAATCGCTGCTTATCTGCTGGCCATCTCTTTCCAAACCTTTGTGGATTCCCTGTATGCTTTGCAGCTTCTACTCTGCTGTTTATTTTCAATTTCCAAGGGAACATCTGTGCAAAGCGTTTTAGGTGCATTGCATTTTAGGTGCCTTTTACACTTGTTTTAGGTGAGCTACCATTAAACTCTATAGAACGTGCATTTTGATGAAAGCGCATCAAACTTGCAACATGAAGGACTTTATTTAGCGTGCCGAACCGAAATGCACGTAAGACACAGAGCTGTTAACGGGGCATAAAAACTATGTATCCCATGGTACATTGCTGCCTGCTGCCTGAAACTCCTTTTCTCATCACCTCTGTAGATCAGAAGACTCAGCAATGCCTACTCACAGGACATAGGTATTACAGAATTCAAGCAAATATGTGGGCATCTTCACAAAGTAAGGCCTCATGCCCACAGAAGCCCCACCCCCATGTGACGTCATTGCCCAGTGCACGATGAATTGATGACGTCATATTGGGCGGGGCCTCCGAGTGACATCAGCGTGTGGCCCCGCCCCATGCTAGTATAAGTCATTGCACACGGCGGACCCAGCATTACACCGGGAGATCGCGTCAAATCAACATCAGAAGAAGAACAGAGGGAGGAGACCCAGCAAATAAGTGAGAAGACAGCGGAGAGAGAAGACAGGGGAGAGAGAAGACATCATAGAGAGGAGACAGCGTATAGAGGAGAAGAACCAGAGAGGGAGAAGGTCCGGCAGAGGGAGAAGATGTCGCCAGAAGAGGGAGAAGAGCCGCAGAGGGGAGAAGAAATCGGAAAAGAGACGCCGGAGCTGCCTTAATAAAATACTTTAAAAACCTGTGTACTGTGTTTATTTTTGACACTTTCTCTTTTAGGTGAATGGGTAGGGGTACAATGCACCCCATACTCATTCACATAGGGTGGGGGGCCGGGATCTGGGGGCCCACTTGTTAAAAGGGGCTTCCAGATTCCGATAAACCCCTGCCCGCAGACCCCGACAACCAACAGCCAGGGTTGTCGGGAAGAGGCCATTGTCCTCATCAAAATGGGGACACCCACCCCCCCCCATGTTGAGGGCATATGGCCTAGTATGGTCCAGAAGGGGGGACTCGCTCGCCCCCCCTTTCCTGACCTGCAGGGCTGCATGCTCAGATAAGGGTTTGGTATCATCCTGGGGGGTACCCAAAGGCATTTTTTCATTTTGGTGGGGGTTCTACTTCAAGATCCTCAGGACACAAGTCACGCCGCAAGTTGGATCATCATGATCCGCCTTCTGGTGCGACTTCTATTCAAATCAATGGGCTCCCATAGGGAACCATTGATTTTGAATAGAGCCAGAGAAATGCCTGACAAGGATTAACGCTCTGTATACAGGGTTAAACCCCCTTAAACAGCTTTTACTGGCGTCTGGCATTATTACAGCTCTAGGGCTGGAGCCTCAGAACGCGTTTCAATGTAGCAAACAAATCACGGGTCGTCTGTCGCCCAAACTTCTAAAAGTTCCTTTGGGCAACAGGCGTCCCGCGATTTTAGTTGAACGAGTTTGCAGCGATTTGCCAGGCAAGAATCGCAGCAAAATCGCACTGCATTTGGAATGCCATTGAAAGTAATGGGATCGCAAGTGTGTCCCATATTTTGGGGCGATTTGGAAATCGCGAGCAGAATTGCTGTGGTTTCGCCCGTGAACTGGAACGCCTAGGTGTAAACAGAGCCTTAAGTATGTAAACAATGTACTCTTTGAAATATTCAATTAGATTAACAGGCTATTCCCCAGATACCAAGGGGACCTTGCATAAAATTATCATTCAATGGGTTAAATGGACTTGTCACTAGCCTGTTAAAGAATGTATGTATGTGTATATATACTCTGTGTGTGTGTGCATAGTTGTCTCTCTATACACACATATATTATATATAGATATGTATATATCTATCTATATATATATAGATAGATATAGATATATACACACAAAACCACACCCACAACACACTACATTCCCCCACTTGTATCAGTTCTAATTAGGACTGATCCACATACCCAACAGCAAACACATATTATCAACTAGCTATATGGCTATTTCTTCAGTCTATAAAAAATGCCACCTGAGGCAAAGTGTTCACCTTTCTTTGTGGCATGCTTGATCCTTCCATAATAATATTTTTTGAAGCCTGGTAACCCCATTCCTCCTTTGGATTTAGAGAGGGTGAGTAAACAAAGATTAATTCTAGGTTTTTTGTCTGCCCATAAAAACTTTCGCTGTAGGCTTTTCCATTTTTTTTTTAAATGAATCCGGTATTTGGATGGGTAGTGCGTTAAAAAAATACAATAATCTTGGTAATACTGTGATTTTTAAAATAGATGCCCATCCAAACCAGGAGAAATGTTTGGAGGTCCACTTCTTAAGGTCTGTTTCTATATTCTTTACGGATATTTCTTACTATTCCTTAGCCTCAACCAGTAACTGAGCAAGCATAACATTTGTATGTAAGCTCTTAGTATTTCATAGATAAAGAAGCGCTAAACATGGATCAACACTATACTGAATGTGCTGAATTTTAAGGTGTATGATCTGTTATATGGGTATTTAGAACTTTGTGTTCTTTTAAAGGGTATTTAGAATTAGAGTAAGGTAAGTTACATTTCCTGCTTAATTGAAAAAGTAAGTATCTCTGTAAGTTGTTTTACACCATGTTCCTGTGGCAAGCCATGCTTTAGGCTTTGTATAGATTGTATGAATGGTGTTATCTGTAAATCCATAAGCTTTTGTCTATTAAGAGTTAGACATGTGCATTCGTTTTCGTCCGAATGCATTTTCGTCCGAATTTCAGCTATTTTCGTTATCGTTTTAACAAACGAAAACGAAAGCACAGAATCCGAAAACCGAAAGATCCGACATAAACAAATGCTTTATTTTCGTTTTCGTTGCTACAACAGTTCGATATAGATAGGAGATTCGACGTGACGCTGACAATAACAATCTGTGTCTATCGAACCTGTGGTCGAATGTGCCTAACCTTAACTCTATTAGTCCAAGATTATTTTACATAGGAGAGAAAAGATTCGACATTATAGAGAGAAAAGATTCGACATAGGAGAGGAAAGATTCGACATAGGAGAGGAAAGATTCGACATAGGAGAGGAAAGATTCGACATAGGAGAGAAAAGATTCGACATAGGAGAGAAAAGATTTGACATTATAGAGAGAAAAGATTCGACATAGGAGAGAAAAGATTCGACATAGGAGAGGAAAGATTCGACATAGGAGAGGAAAGATTCGACATAGGAGAGGAAAGATTCGACATAGGAGAGAAAAGATTCGACATAGGAGAGGAAAGATTCGACATAGGAGAGGAAAGATTCGACATAGGAGAGAAAAGATTCGACATAGGAGAGAAAAGATTTGACATTATAGAGAGGAAAGATTCGACATAGGAGAGGAAAGATTCGACATAGGAGAGGAAAGATTCGACATAGGAGAGGAAAGATTCGACATAGGAGAGAAAAGATTCGACATAGGAGAGAAAAGATTTGACATTATAGAGAGAAAAGATTCGACATAGGAGAGAAAAGATTTGACATAGGAGAGGAAAGATTCGACATAGGAGAGGAAAGATTCGACATAGGAGAGGAAAGATTCGACATAGGAGAGAAAAGATTCGACATAGGAGAGAAAAGATTTGACATTATAGAGAGGAAAGATTCGACATAGGAGAGGAAAGATTCGACATAGGAGAGAAAAGATTCGACATAGGAGAGAAAAGATTTGACATTATAGAGAGAAAAGATTCGACATAGGAGAGAAAAGATTCGACATTATAGAGAGAAAAGATTCGACATTATAGAGAGAAAAGATTCGACATTATAGAGAGAAAAGATTCGACATAGAGAGAAAAGATCACTGCTTGTGGGCGGAACATTCGACCGGAAATGTATGATTGCAGAGTCGTACAGTTTCGCTGCTCCGTCGAATCTTCTTTGAACATTCGACAGACACCATAAGCCTTCAATGACAGATTCGACCTTAATTAATTCAGATTTTCGGACGAATGCAATTTCTAACAAAAAACGAAATAAATAAAAACTAATTTCGGGAGTAACTAAATAAATTTATTTTTTGGACGAAAACGAAATTCCGAAACGAAATATTTCAGTGTGCACATGTCTATTAAGAGTAGACCACAGTTTCTTGTGCAGCCAAAGTGATATCACACTGTGGTTCTCCTGTTAAAGTTCCTGATAGATCAAGATATAATACTGTTGTGCCATAATGACAGGAGTAAAGCAATTTATTTTAGCAGGAAGCTTCTCTTTTGCATAAGGATATATATATATATATATATATATATATATATATAATATATATATATATATGCTCTACTTCTACAAATCTATATCTTTATGGAAAAGCATAGAAATCTCATGTATGCCTAAAAAATTTGGTTTGTTTCTTTGGCCACTCACCATCAGTTACAGGCTTGTGTAGTCATCAGAAAATAAATTAATACCAACATATTACAGTAACACCATGGTAGTGGGTTAAAATTAGACCCATGGGGAGGGGGCGTGGCCTGCGGAGACATGAAGATGGACGCTTAATCCTCTCGCTCTGACCACCACGGAACAAAACGAGCCTGTGAGGAGGTCCACTAACCCTCAGAACTCGCACTAAGTATGGGGACTGCTTCCAGATCATCGTCCACTTCCCGATCCCGATCTCCGAGAGAGCATCCCGCCGGATTAAGCCAGAATATCCCTGAAATGTTCCGGGCACCCCGAGGGAACGGGGCACCTTCCCGCCGGAGCCGCACACAAACCTCGGATCTGACTGACTCCCCCCCACCACTACCACCGGCCACAAACCACGACCCACCGGGGATAGAGCTCTCACCTCAACCCCAGCTTAACCTACAAGATCTGCGGTCGGTAGCCACGGACATAAAGGACACCCTGTCAGCGGCCATCGCTGACTTAAAGCTGGAGATCCGCTCGCTGAATGACCGAGTCCAGGCCGTGGAAAAAACAACCAGCCGCCATGAAACGACCATCGGCAAAGTCACCTCACGCATCGACACTCATACCAAACAGATGAGAGATATGCACCGGCACCTCGAGGACCTCGAGAATCGAAATCGGCGCCACAACGTCCGAATCCGGAATGTCCCCGAATCGATCGAGGGTGACCAGCTCACCCCCACAATAGTGAGCATCCTGAACGACTTACTAGGCCGGCCTCCCCAAGCTGCTATAAAAATCGACAGGCTACACCGTGCCTTGAGGCCAAAAGGCCGGGAAAATGATCCCCCGAGAGATGTTATCTGCCACATAGTCGATTTCACTCTCAAGGAGGACATTATGAGAGGCGCAAGGAGCAGAAACCAAATTCTCTATGAGGGTCGTGCTATACAAGTTTACCAGGATTTATCTGCCATCACACTCCAGCACCGCCGGGACCTGAAGCCCCTTCTAGAGGCCCTCCGCTCAAGGAACATCCCTTACAAGTGGAAGTTCCCATTCTGCCTTTCTGCCTCCACAGAGGGTCGCACAGCTCTGCTGAAAGTGCCTGAAGATTTACCTCACTTTTGTGAAATTCTGGGCATTCATCCAGTTGCAGTCCCAGACTGGTATGCAGACTTCAAACCTCTCCCACCGAAGAAAGTCATGCAGCAGCTCGATCCCATGGAGACCCAAGACAGCGGTGGCAGACGGAGATGCTCTCCTACTCCAATCGGCCGTCATCATTCATCCCACTACTCACGGCGGGACACGAGCCCTCTCAACTATCCTAGGGCCAGAAGAACCCGCCGGGATTACTGACACTAGTCAGTCCGCCTCACTCGGTCATACTATAACCTACTGTTACCTGAGTTGGCCATGTTCTGGCCCCTAACTGTTATTCGAGTTCACTGAATTAATACCTCCTAAACTCCTTCTGCTCCCCGGCCCAAAGCGCAGCACCCTAAGACACAAAGTGGAATGATCCCACATCATAGCTCCCTGCCTTTTTATTATTATTATCAACTTTATTGCCGCCAATACACTTCTTTCAGGAGTGCGAAAGACTGAAAGACTGAACTGAACTCTTCCCTTTTTTTTTTTTTCCATCTCTGCTGTTTGGCGCGCACGTCGGTCCTTGGAGCATATGTTGACGCCCAGAGGTTGAACAAGCCCAGCTAAAACTACATCACCCATAAGACAACGCGGCGACCCTGCTGACGCACAGGCGTGCTGACGTCACGCGAACCATCCCTCCCCTGTGACCTGCGGCGTCTCGCTCCTCCGAATCTCAAGCCGCACCGGAACTCCTGTGCTCCCGATGCTCATCCATCACTTGCTCTTCCGCCTCCCGGACACACTCTCGAACCTCCTCTACACGCACATCCCTCAGCGGCCCGGCTTCTGATGCTGCCATTGCCAATGGGTCCCCACAACAACAACCCCTAAAGGGACAGCGCCAAGGGAATACCGCCAAGCAAGTATATGTCTTTGGTATTGTACCTACCCTCCATTCACTCACCGGACTCCTATATGATAGAACTGTATTATTTTGCCGCTACTCACACTGTGGTTCCTCTTACCCACAGCTCAAGGCCACAAACAGCCCCCCCCCCCGTTGCCAAACCTCACTCTAGTGAGGAGGCATTCCTGGGGGGATCATGCCCACCCTCTAGTAATGAGGCCATGAGCTGCTCATAGGTACACTAATGATCTGACCACAGATGACTCATCTAGCCTGTGCTGGTCTCCCCTGTCCCAGACAGTTTTTAGTTATTAGCTTTTAGTTCATGGCCTGACACTTACTACTGCCTCCTAGTACAGGCAGGCCGACTCACCACCGAACAGTCCCCCTCTAACTATACACACAATATTTCACCTCCTATCCCTCCTCCTGTCCATCCGTGGTGGCAGACCCGACCCTGTTCTGTCAAATAGTACATCTTCCCAACTTCGCATCGTCAACCCCCACACGGTTGAAGATCAGAGTCTTGTCTCTCCTTCAGAGTGACACGCTCTGTTCCGACACCGAAACTCACCGATCATAGTGTATCCGAGACTACTGGGCTAGTTCCACACGGCCTCATCGGTTTTGCCTCTGTATCAGTTTTTCCCCCAATCAGCTGTTCTATCAGACTTTGACTCTCCCCCCCCTCACCCCTTCCCCCCCATATCCCCTCCTACCGTCATGTCGCAAAACTCTGCCCCCCGAACCTCAGCTCCAAACCCACAGCTACAGCCACATCCCTACGCACTCAAACTATACTCGGTCAATATACGAGGACTTAATACTCCTGAAAAGCGGTCACAGTTACTGCTCTCTCTGCTACGATCCAAAGCACACATAGCCCTTGTACAGGAAACTCATTTCAAAACCACCAACATCCCCAAATTGACCGATCACCACTTCCCCACTGTATTCCACGCTTCCAACACAGAATCTAAGTCCAAGGGTGTCTCTATCCTCATTTCAAAGAACTGCCCATTCCAAGTATCTGAAGTCCAGAGAGACCCACAGGGTAGGTTCCTCTTCATTAGAGGGACTTTACACCACAGAACCATCACAATTGCGAATATATACGCCCCGAACACCCAACAAGTTGCATTCTTCAGAAACACGTTTGCCCAATTAACCAGCTTTCAATCAGGCACCCTACTCGTAGGCGGAGACTTTAACGTAGCTCTGACACCGGCCATGGACGTTTCCACTGGTTCATCCTCCCTTGCATACAAAGCCCTTCGGGCAATAAAAATTCAACTCAGCAACCTCTTGCTCCACGATTCATGGCGCACGCTTAATCCCTCAGTGAAGGACTTTACTTACTTCTCTTCCCCGCATACTAAATACACAAGACTGGACTACCTATTTCTCTCCCAAAATGACCTTACACACCTGTCCTCAGCCACGATTGAACCAATGACACTATCGGACCACAATCCGATCTCGATGACTCTATCCCTCCCGCAGACATTTACAAGATCCGGTATCTGGAGACTGGACAGCTCCCTCCTCACTGACCCCGAAAACATTCAAACTACCTCACTTTGCCTATCCAACTACTTTGCTGACAATGCCACAGAAGACATACCCCCCTCCACACTATGGGCTGCACATAAATGTGTCATCCGCGGAAACTTTCTCTCTCTCGCATCTAAACGATCCAGACTTAAAAAGGACCGAATTAATGAACTTACAGCTCACATACGCAAGCTAGAACAGACGCATAAGGCGTCTCTAGCCATAAACACCCTAACAGAACTAATGCAAGCTAGAGAGGAACTCCTAGGAGAACTTAATAACGTTCTGAAACGTAAGTTCGCTTTGTCCCATAAACTTTTCTACGAGTTTGGTAATAAATCCGGCAAACTCCTAGCTAGGGCCCTTCAAGCCAAAAAGGCGACCCACACCATCCACAACATAACAACCCCTTCCGGGACCTCCCTTGTCAAACCTAAAGACATCTCCGATCAATTCGTCAACTACTTCACAGACCTATATAACCTCCCTCCTGACCGTTCCACTGAAGCTCTCCCTGACAGAAACGCAGCATTATCCACCTTCTTGGCACAATACAGCCCATCCCCTATCACATCGGAAGATTCCGCCACTTTAGATCTTCCGCTCTCCACAGATGAAATAATGACAGCCTTAAAGCAAATGAAACCTGGCAAAAGCCCCGGCCCGGACGGTTTGACAGTCAGCTACTACAAAGCTTTCCCAGACGTCCTGTTCCCTCATCTTGTCAAAGCTTTTAACACTCTGCTACCGCACTCCACCACCAGCAAGGAGTTCCTTGAAGCACACATCACTCTAATCCCTAAACCGGGCAGGGATCATACCCTTGTCGCAAATTATCGCCCAATTTCTCTCCTCAACGTGGATCTAAAACTGTACGCTAAATCCATAGCAAACCGTATTCTCCCCCTGCTTAACAAGCTGATTTCATTAGATCAGGTTGGTTTTGTCCCTGGTAGGGAGGCCAGGGATAACGCCATCAAGGCGCTGGATATACATCACTGGCTGTCCAAGTCATCAACCCAAGGGTTTTTCCTGTCTTTGGATGCCGAGAAGGCGTTCGACAGAGTGGCCTGGGACTACATGGAGACTACACTTCGGATGGTGGGTTTCCCCCCCCCGCTTTATTCAAATTATAATGGCTCTTTATGCTGACCCATCTGCCAAAATTCGAGTTAATGGCCGCCTGTCGGACGCCTTCTCCGTCACAAATGGTACTCGTCAGGGATGCCCACTGTCCCCCATAATTTTTATCCTCACCATGGAGCCACTGCTCCGAAAATTAAGAGACAACCCAAACGTTAAGGGCATCGATATCCAAAACACCCATTACAAAATAGCCGCATATGCAGACGATGTCCTCCTGTTCTTGAGAGAACCCATAACCACGATCCCGAATCTCCTTGCGGATTTCTCACTATTTAAATCACTGTCCAATCTGCAAATAAATTTTAATAAATCAAAAGCTTTAAACGTCACCCTACCCCCGGCCTTGGTCTCACAATGCAAACTCAACTTCCCCTTCCGTTGGGAACCACATGCACTCACATACCTGGGTGTCAAAATCCCTACGAATTTGTCTGACCTATACGCACAAAACTTCCTTCCTACCCTCTGCGCAATTCAAGAAGATTTACACAAATGGCACTTCGGATCCTTTTCCTGGATGGGTCGAATAGCCATATTAAAAATGAATGTCCTGCCCAGGCTCCTATACCTTCTCCAAGCTGTCCCCATCAAACTTCCGCCCTCGTTTTTTACGGCGTACAAACGAATGTGCAGAACATTCATTTGGGCATCGAAACACCCTAGACTGAGTTGGGACAGATTAACACTCCCCAAATTATCGGGGGGCCTTGGTCTCCCCGATATACAAAAATATCACTGGGCAAGTCACTTAAATAGGATCGTAGACTGGCACGTCCACTCTCACACAAAGGCGTGGATAGCAGTAGAGAACGCGGCCACAAAAACTCCGTTATCACATCTCCCCTGGATTGAACATACATCTAACCTCGCGAACGGCTCTAAACACCCCCTCATTGGAGCATCTCTGTCATGTTTCGCTAAAACATGCGGTCACTTAAAGGTCGCTCCTGCCCCGGGACCAATGACCCCACTGAACTACAACCCCGATTTCTCCCCTGGCCTACCCCCTCGTGACCCCACCACCGTCCCCGCAGCTACCCCACTCAGAGCACACACTTTCTTCCGCAATGGCAACCTCCTGTCTTGCCTGGAGATGTCTGAACTACTCCCAGAACATCGCATCACTTTCTTCAAACACCTGCAGATCAGACATTATTTCAATTCCGCTAGATCACCCGAAACCTGGACGAGACCCCTCACGCCTCTTGAAAGTATCTGCAACAACGGCGAACCCCAACGCCACCTTATCTCCACCTTATATGCCCTTCTTTTCCCCACACACACTTCCAACACCGATAAACTGACCCGACAATGGGAATCAGACCTGTCACTACAACTCACCGACTCGGACTGGGAACAAATTTTTACACACATGCACAAAGGATCTCTTAACGTATCCACTCAGGAAAATAGATACAAAATCTTTTCCAAGTGGTATAGGACCCCAGACAGACTTCATAAGTGCTACCCCCACATCCCTCCGACCTGCTGGAGATGCAACGCAGGCCCTGGTTCACTACTCCACATATGGTGGGAATGCCCCCTCATCCAACCCTTCTGGACCGAAGTCCACCGCCGTATTTCCCAGATCACCACATTCACACCGGACTTCACCCCCGCCCAATTTCTACTGCATCACTCTCCCACACCCTTCGCTAGTTACAAAAAATCTCTAACCTTACACCTCATAAACGCAGCCAACTCATGCATACCCGCTCACTGGAGAAGCACCACCCCCCCTACGATTGAAGAGTGGCACCGCAGGACAGACAGAATAGCGGACATGGAACGACTCATATTTCAAGCTCGTGACACCCCTACATGTTTCACAAACACATGGGCCTGTTGGACACATTACAGGGAAACCACCGCACGACCTCCCCCAATCCCACATGACGGTTCACCCCCCTAGCACCTCTGTCCAGAAATCACATCATCCCCCCCCCCCCTACTGCTCCCCCTCACCCCCTTTCCCTCCTGTTATTATACCCAAAATGATTCCACATAAGTCTACTCTCAAGTATACACCCAACAACTGACCCGAGCCTGTTTGAGTACATGAATTCCTCAGTCTAAACAATAGGACCCCCTCTCCCGCTGGCTGGAAAGATACTCCTACCCCCATTAGCTAAACCCTATTTACCTCATTATACCAATCAGAACCACAGACTCCGTTAACAGCAATGCAGCCCCCGCCCACTCACAGCTAGATCCCGTTAGGGGGGGAGTTGGACGAGGGCTGAGGATCATCACTGGTATTAGACATACATTCACAGGGATAATACCTCTGAGAAGCTTCCTCTCCCCTCTAGTTATAACACTTGTATAACCCCATTACACGCTCTTCATCCGTTCCCTAAGCCTCAAGAATGTGGTCGGACCCAGAGGACCACCATATCTTATTCTTTACTAGAGTCATGATTAAATCTACACTACATCTTATCTGTTGTTCTGTGGTTCACTTGACTCTGTTGACTATCTATTACTTGCCAGGATGCTCTCCTACATTCCTGCTACTGACACAAGTTAAGGTCAATGTTATGTATTTTCTGTATTTTCTGTAATCCTGTTAAAACCAATAAACAATTTTGAAAAAAAAAAAAAAATTAGACCCATGGGATATAGGTTGTTTCACATTAAAGACAAATTCTCACAATTTTTCTCATGTTCTGTCCCCTGACAAAGTACTGTAATGTAGTATTTTTCTCATGTTCTTTTTTTATAATAAAGATTTTTCTCATGTTCTGACCTGCTTTTCAAGCCTAGCTACAAAGTCAGACAGGGTGCCCTCCAACCCCAGCCATCCAACAATGTGGCTAGCAAGGAGATGGCTGCCTGATAACCAGCACTTGTCTTGGCTTCAAGCACTTGTCCAGGACAAGCAGTGGGGTGGGGGGGGGGCATGGGGGTTCAGGGGGTAGGTGGTTGTCAGCATTTTACATCAACCACACGCATTGCTGCAGTAGCACATTATTGCTGCCTAAAATTTAAGGTAACAGTACAATATAGTATACTCAAAAGGCTTTAGGATCCCAACACTTTTTGATGATTGCACATTGTGGGCAACCTTTAAAAGAGAAGTATGGGTTCTTTAAAAAAAAAAAATATATATATATATATATATATATATATATATATATATAGGAAGGCCAGTATGCTGGCCTGAAATTATGGGAGGAGTTCAAGGGGTACTTAAGCAGACCGTCCACCATCGTCAGTGTCGGCTCTAGTGCGCGGTATTCGTCGTCATCAGACGACGCCATACGACTCGCAACGTCCGTGTAGTTGCTTTCGTACCTTCCAGCTTCGCTCGCAGTTGATCGTATCCCCGCTCGCTGTCGCAGGTAGGACCGGCCGTTACCATTCGTACGAATCGTAGCGCCGGTACACGTTTCTTCTTTTACAAATCACACGGTTCATAACCCTATGTTTTTCCGTCTGCATCGTATGTATACCGACTAGTCCAGTTGTCTTTCGAACCCTGTTGCACGTACGTTACCACCGTAACGGCCCGCCTAGACACTACGTCTCACAGAGCTGTTGTACGAATTACTCGCAGCTCGCAAGCCTCTTACCTCTAGTCGCACATCCGATACCCAGTCGTCAGACTGGTATCCCACACTTCACTTCCGCATCCCTAGTCACTGATGCCCTACACCTCCTACGATACTCTCCCTCCACCTTACTGATGCCCCACACCTCCTACTACACACACCATACACTGAACAGTCCGGTCCGGCCCTAGTCGCAACAATCGACACTACAGGTCAGACCCTCGGCAATCACAAGTCCCTTCAACTTCGAAACACTGAACAGCCGTCCGAGTCCAGCCGTATCTCCGGCGCTATGATTCGTACCCGGCAATTCAAACCCCCTCCTCTTGCACCCGTTATCAGCCCGAATACAGGCACAGCATCGGCTCAGAGATTCGGATCTCTGGCATCCACGTTTGTTCCGAGCACAGTCGCACCACCGGCTCATTGGCTCGGATCTACAAACATTAAACTTCTAACCATCCGAATTCAGTCGTAGCATCGGCTCAAACTTTCGGACCTATGGCATTCCCAATCGATCCGAGTCCAGTCGCAGCACCGGCTCGTCCGACTCGACTTTAGCAACAAACCATTCTATCCGATCCAAACGCAGTCGTAGCATCGCCTTGACATTCGGTCCTCTGGCATCTACGAACGATCCGAGCACAGTCGCACCACCGGCTCATCGGCTCGGATCTACAAACATCAGACTTCGAACTGATCCGAATTCAGTTGTACCATCGGCTCAAACTTTTGGATCTATGGCATTTACAATCGTTCTGAGTCCAGTCGCATCACCGGCTCAGTCGACTCGAATCTCTAGCAACAAACCCTCCTATCCGATCCGAACCCAGTTGTAGCATCGGCTCAAAGGTTCGGATCCTCCGCTAACATGTCCGATCCGAGCACAGTCGCACAACCCGCTCATCAGTTCGGATCTACAAACATCAAACTTAGAACTGATCAGACCCATCCAACCGATCCGAACCCAGTCGTAGCATCGGCTCAAAGGTGCGGATCCTCCGCTAACACGACCGACCCGAGCATAGTCGTACCACCGGCTCAAACGGTTGGATCCGCAGCATCAAACTTTCTAACCCATCCGAATCCAGTCGTAACGTCGGCTCTAAGATTCGGATCCTTTTCAAACACTATCAATTCAAGTACAGTCGCACCTCCAGCGCAGCAACTCAGCTTCCCAGCACTACAGACCCATCCTAACGATCCGAGCTCAGTTGTAGCAGCAGCTCAGACGTTCAGTTCATTGGCCATTCGAAGTGCTAGTACATTACCGGTCACATTAGCGGCGCCTCACGATTGAATCCTTCCCCGAAAAAAAATAAATAAAAAAAAAAAAACATAAATAAATGAATAAATAAATAACAAATAGTCGAATATAAATAAATTAATAGTAAATAAATGCGACTTTTTCTTCATGCATTACATACACACCTTACTTTAATTACTCCAGGTTCATCACGGACGGTCATCCCTACATACTCACAATTCACAAACTTTCCTTCTTTCGCCTCTCAGGAAGGCTACTTTCCCTCGCAATCGCTGCGAGCATACGACAAGTGGTTCAAATCAGCCACTCATCATCTCCAGTAGCAACACGGCTACTCACCTTTTCTCTGTCACTTTCCCCACGCAGGTCAGTGTCACAGGTTTCGGGTCGACCCATGTCTCGACCTCGACCAGACTTAAACTACTAGCGCACAAGTCAGGTGCGTCAATGCAAGGCCCCCCTTGCTTTCTCCTCGCACTCTTTCACGACATATGTTTCTTCACATACACAATTTGACCGCTCGTGAGGCGTTAGTAACTGTCACATACTTCTGTGCACTACACTCTGTTTTCGAAGAGCGATCCGAGATCCTTCACCACACAGACAAGGTTGCCTAACATCCACCTTGCTGGCAGTGCGAGGGTTAGCAGACCGACCACACGTCAACCACTACAGATCGAAACATTCTTACTTAGCATACCAGGCTTCAGCCACTCTCCCCAGCACGCCCTGGGGGCTCTGGTTCATTAGTCTGTGCCGAGCACAGACGGCACCTGAGCTATCGGTTATCTAGCCAGTCACCTCCTGGCTCACCTCAGTTGCCTCGCATTCTTTTGAGTTTTCCAAATTTCACTCAACCGCGCCCGTACGCAAACTAATCTGTCATCTACGCCTATCGCTCCTTGCCCTGTCCTCACTGCTCTCCTTCTTCCTCCCCGTTTTCTTAAACCCTTCTATCCCCTCCAAACCTCGCAAACTTACTCTAAACATATGCATTCCCCTCCTTTTAGCCAACGCCATGCCGCGAGCCGGCAGCAAACTTTTGCCTCACCATCACCTTTCGCGGGTCCGGCGGACGGCTGTACCACAGTCCCCCAGACCTTGGACCACCCCCAGGCCACGGCCGAACTACAACGTATGGGCATCCCCTACCTGGCCTCAGCCAGGAAAGCCAAGCTTAGGCTGCTGTTTCCACCACCAGCGGCAGCCTTACCAGACACACAAGCTCCATCGCAGTCGATATCCTCTGCAATTATCCAGCTGCACGCCTTGGCGACCACACTGGCAACTGCAGTCACCGATTTCCAGGCTAGAGTAAGGGGCCCTGGAAACACGAACAGCCACGCCCCCCTTAGCCCCAGTCTCCACCGGCTGGCACAGTGCCAGCTAACACCAACTGGAGCACTATTGACACAGAACCATTCTACCGCCACTTCACCGACCTTTGCTCCCCACTCTGTACAATCTGTCAATCTGCCACCCTCACGATTAATTGGTGCTCCGAGCTGAGTCGCAGACAATACGCCTCATAGATTATCAGCAAGCCACTCGGTCCTCCCAGTCGGGCACACTAGGACGTCTAACTCGTGCACCGGGGGGGGGGGCGCAGCCATCTCCAACAACTTTCTAGGGTTGATTTTACCCACACTGCAAACCTCTGCACATCTGTCTCCTACTCCAGATGGCTCCCCTTGAAGTACCTGCGGCACCGAGCAGCAGAGCCCAGCTTGTCTAGGCCGCATGCACGTCGGGCGGCTTGGCTTCTCTTCTCACATCCAACTCCCCCTCTAGCAGCCTTTCTAGGGCAGGAGCTCACTACAGGGTTCCACACCGGACTCATCACATTACCCGACTCTACCCATAGAAAAAAAAAGAAAAGGAAAACACGCTCTCAGTAGCCCTGACATAGAAGTTATCAGCACTCCGCTTCAGATCAAAATGGACCGGGGGCATGCGATCAGCCCCTCCCCTCTTTTCGCAGTCACCGTTCACAGTACGGAGAGTCAGTCTTCGATCTTGTCGAGGGCAAGTTTCTAATAAACTTTGATTAGTCTACTACTTATCCGCGCCTCATTCTTCTAACGTACCCAGTTAAACTCCCTCATACCCTCACAGGAGTTCTCACTAAATACTAAACCCCCAGGAGTCCTAGGAATTCTAAAAGAGGTCTTTTAAATCAATATGCCCGTAACTGAGAAAAACGTAGGAAGCCCGGCTTAGCTCATCTCCTTCACTTCCTAGACAAACGCGCCATGCAGGCCAGCCCACCTCTCGGTAGATTGACCCGCAACAGGACTGTCGCCCATACGTTACCGTCACGCCAGGGTGCACCAAACACACAGCTACAATCCCTACTGGGCATGCTCAACTTCACGATGAGCTTCATTCCTCAAGGGCGATCCTTTATCTCACGCTTCTTAGTGTTCCTCTCCCAGGCACAAGACCCTGACCAAGTCATTAAGCTAGACGCAGCCGCTATAGCGGATCTGGCCATCTGGGCCCCTTTTCCTCGAGAACTAGCATAGTAGACCCACATTCATCCCATCAGCATCCCTTCGTCACCACAGATAACCAAGGACATAGCAGCTTCCACAAGCTTCATTGCAATTTTTGGCCATCATTGGTTCGCGGGTCCATGACCGTCAGAGATACTCACGAATCTGCGTTTAGTCAGTCCTCCTCTCTATTCGAGATCCACCCCATAGTTGCAGCGGCTCAAGTATGGGGCCGCACCTGGGCAGGACAGGCCGCCACGTTCACCACAGATAACCAGGCCACAGTCACTGTCGTTAAAAGAGGCTGGTCAAAATCGGTGGCCACCATGGCCTTCCTACGCAGGCTGTTGCTACTGTCCCTACAACATCAGTTCAGTATCCCCAGGGTCCACATCCCTGGTAAATGCAATACCTCGGCCGACACACGTTCCCGCCTAACTATGCCTCATCCTTTCACCGGAGACCGGAGCCGACCATGTCCGGCATCCCACGTTAGTCGCAACCAACTCTCCTTGGTGCTACCTCCCTCATCAATGTGTTCTATTCTTCCAATACACTAAAGGCCTACCATACTGCCTGGAAGACCGGCAGGTTTCTAGCCGCTAACCCCGGGGCGGTTACAGGAAACTCAGACATATCTGGCCTTCGTTTCCTACTGTCACACAATACCATCAGACTCTATTCAGCCGGCATCCAGCATTTATCTCTCTACTAGACCCTACCAAACCTTCCCTGTTCGCCGCTCATGCGATCAAAACCATTCCACGTGGCATCCACAGGCAGCAACCACACACTGGTACCTAACGCTTACCAGTGACCAACGCCGTATTCCAGGACATGTCTGCTATGCTTCCACGTTCCCCCTTCGGTTATGGCCCAGCCTGGTAATTCGAGCAGCCATTACCTAGCCTTTCCTGGTTTTCTGCGGCCCAGCAAATTTACTGTCACGAACCCGAATACCAAGTACTACGCAGGCACCACCTGACTCACCACCAGAGTCGTTTCATCCTACACCCGACGGTGTCGGGAAATGCTACAATCCGGTCCCAGAGTAGACGTCAAACTTTCCAGACGCAAAACGCCTGGTGCCCTATGGCCGTTCTAAAGCAATTGGTATACTCTACTGCCCGACCTATCAGAGGACAGCCTCTACTACGTTTCCCAACTGAACCCCTAAGCAAGTACCAGTTCATCAGTTAAGTCAGAACGCTCCCATGCATCTTAGGCCTTAAACCCAGGTCGTTACTCAGGACATTCTTTCGCATTGGAGCAGCCTTAGCTGCATCGCGTAACAGAGTTCCAGACCACGCAATCAGGATGATGGGCAGGTGGAAGTCCACGCGTTTCGCCCGATACATCCCCAATCCTCAAACAGATCGTCACGAGTCTCCAACAGACTCGCTCTGTTGTTATTGCCTTGTACAATAAAACAATTCCTTCCCTAACAAAGTGTATTTTTGGCCCCTTCTCTTGGCATACCGTCCAACAGGCCAGGCCACACTTCAGGTCTTATCTGTGTTGTTAGTCTTGTGATGTGTTTATGTGATCCATATCTCTTCTGACTGAGGGCTCCGACCATAAATAGGAAGGCCAGTATGCTGGCCTGAAATTATGGGAGGAGTTCGAGTGGTACTTAAGCAGACTGTCCACCATCGTCAGTGTCAGCTCTAGTGCTCGGTACCCACCCACCCATACCCCTTTTTAGGGCACTTCCCTTCAAACAATTCTCAACAGAATTATTCATTACTTCTATCTTAGGTATGGCCCCTTCTCTTGGCATACCGTCCAACAGGCCAGGCCACACTTCAGGTCTTATCTGTGTTGTTAGTCTTGTGATGTGTTTATGTGATCCATATCTCTTCTGACTGAGGGCTCCTACCATAATATATATATATATATATATATATATATATATATATATATTTACATTGGTCCGATGCTACATCTGCATACATCCCAACATTTTGAGATGGGAATGAGGGACACCTATTAGCAAATATATGAAGGCCTAGGACACACCCCCTTAAAGGAGAATTAACCAAAAAAAAGTTAATTAAATCCACAAGGGCTTTTACCATTACTATTCCTTTATATTGGCTTTTAAAGTGTACAAATGCAGCAATTTAGAATTTGGATGAAAGTTTTAACACTGTTTGAAAGATAAAACGGTGCATTTTATATACAACTATATAGATCCGACCAAAATTAGGGACAAATGAGGGGGAAAGAGGGACAGAGGGATATTGCTCCAAATCAGGCACAGTCCCTCAAAATCAGGGACAGTTGGGAGCCATTAAATCTGTCCCTTGCTGCTTCTAAGACTGAGAACTGAGCAATCAAAGACCACTGATCACTTGGTTCTAATGCCTCGTACACACGACCGTTTTTCCTGGCAGGAAAAAAAACAAAGTTTTTCCTGCCAGGATTCCTGTCATGCCTGCCTTGCATATACACCTTCAGGCCAAATACCGGCCGTCCAAAGTGCGGTGACGTACAACACGTACGACCGGACTATAAAGGGGAAGTTTCATTCAAACGGCGCTACCCTTTGGGCTGCTTTTGCTGATCTTGTGTTAGTAAAAGTTTGGTGAGAGACGATTCGCGCTTTTCAGACTTCGTGCTTTCCAGATCTTTTTTTGCGGTTCAGTTTGTGCTTGTGGGTTCGTATTTGTCTCTCAGTGTGTGTAGTGAGTTCGTATCTGTTTATTCAGTGCGTTCTTGTCCGCTCGTTTCTGATTTTCAGATCGTTCTTCATAGGCCTTGCTGTGCTTCATTGCGTTCTGTTAGTTCGTTCTGACCAGCCGACCGTTATCTAGCCATGTTGCTGGTATGTACTCGTCGTAGAGTTCGTGCTGTGCTGAGGCTTGGTTTGGGGTTTATGCTTTAAGCCAAGTCCAGTCCATGAACAGGGTGGTGAGGAGTTCATGGACCAAGAATTGGTTGCTCCTGCGAGACCAATTCTGTCACATGCCTCTGCTGTGGGAGATCCAGGAGAATAACCCTGATGACTTCAGGAATTATCTCAGGATGACGGACCCCGTTTTTCACCATCTGTTGGCTTTGGTGTCCACCCATATCACGAGGCAGGACACCATCATGCGTGAAGCCATCACTGCCAAGCAGAGGCTAATTGCCACGTTGCGATACCTGGCAACTGGGAGAAGACTGCAGGACTTGAAGTTCACGACAGGCATCTCCCCCCAGGCTCTGGGAATCATTATACCAGAAACCTGTTCTGCCATAATACAAGTTCTGCAGGAGGACTATATT
Source organism: Rana muscosa (assembly GCA_029206835.1). Lineage (NCBI taxonomy): Eukaryota > Metazoa > Chordata > Amphibia > Anura > Ranidae > Rana > Rana muscosa. The sequence continues at coordinate 642,535,530 of CM055117.1, read as the reverse complement.
AAGGTAAGTTTTCTCCTTTAACATCATATTCTATGTAATTCATGTATGCTAATGTATTGTATTTCTTTCATCATTCCCTAATTACCATGATTGAAATATGCTGTGAATGTCCCCTTTGTCCCCATGCATGCTGTAAGCTTTTAATGCTCCTTTTTTGGCCTACATGCATATTTCTGATAACTAACCTCTCCAGCATGCTAGCCTTGGCCCATACACCCCTAGCCTAGTCACTTAACAATGTATTTTGTCAGCTCCATGAGGGGGTGAGGAATCTGATAAGTGAACATTGTAGTTTTGTCTTTAAATACTCCTTTAGATAAAAGTGATACTGATTTTGGCCAAGAATGTTTTTGTATAATCTGCTTGCAGTGTTATGTTCAAAAGTACTAATATCTTATTTTTATCTTTCACTCCACAGTTCCCTTCTACGCCACAGGAATGGCAGAATGTGGCAGCCCAGTTTGCCCAGCGGTGGGACTTCCCCAACTGCGGGGTGGCAATAGATGGGAAGCAAGTCCACATCGTCCCACAACCCCATTCGGGGTCTTATTACTACAACTATAAAGGGTTCCACAGTATAGTGATGATGGCGGTGGTGTCGGCGACCTATGAATTTATGTATGTGGATGGGGGGAAAAATGGCCGGATGTCCGATGGCGGAGTCTTTTCACAGACAGATTTCTCCCGACTTCTACGGAGTGGTGACCTGGCATTGCCACCTGCGTCAGACAATGTGGAGGGACTACCATTTGTCTTCGTGGCTGATGAAGCCTTTGGACTTTCTAACCATCTGATGAGGCCATTCCCCCAGAGGACCCTCACCCCTGAGAGGAGGGTGTTCAATTATCGGCTGGCCAGAGCCAGAAGAGTGGTTGAAAATGCCTTTGGCATAATAGACAGCCGGTTCCACCTTTTTCAGACCTCTATAAATCTGGCGGAGTATAAACTTAATCATGTCGTAATGGCGTGCTGTGTGCTGCACAACTTTTTGGGGAATCATTCGCCAAATTACCTGGCATCAGTTGGGCCTGAGGCCGCACTTCAGGACCAAATACGAGTGCCATCCCTGGAAGCTGACCGTACAGGCTTGCCCCCCCAAAGTGCCCGTGATGTGCGGCAAAGATATGTCAACTATTTTAATGGTAGGGGGGCAATTGCTATGCCTGAAGAATCATGATTATGACCTAAAATAAAACTTTAATTTTGTCATAAAAACATCTTGAATTTGAGTTATTGCTCGTGTTTATTTTATTTAGCTGTCTCCTAGGTTCTCCTAGTGCACTTGTAGTGCCAAGTGGATTTTCCTTTAGTAAATAACCCCCATTGACACTGTAAACAACCAATTTTTTCCAAAAATAATATTGACCATAGAAAGAAGAAGTCACACATTGTAGAATTTCAACATTTTACTACGTGCACATTCACATGTGCGTTTTATAAAAAATATTTTGATATATATACAACTTAAATTTATTTTTTGGGGGATTTATTTTTGCATTAACAGGCATGTTTCAAAACAGAACATACAAAACTCTGGAACTTATAAAGTCCAACGTACAAAATGTGAAGGCAATATCAAACATTCTAGTATGTCAACAAGGTTTTGATGTTGCCTTCATCAGATGGGGGGGTAATGTCACCCCTGTCCAAGCCAAATTTAGAAGATGCACACAAATACGGATGTGAAATGTGTATTTCCTTCCTGATCCCATGCCTAATGTCAACATGTGCTATCTGCCATCATGGGGGATGAATGGACGTGTTTTGGGGGTGCAAATCCTTCCTCTCACCTACTTGAGTTGCGAGGAAGGGGTTGAACCCACAAATAGCACATGTTGACACACTGCGTGCATCTTTTTATTCTAAATTTGGCTTGAAGAAAGTATTCAAAAATTATACAACTGCAGAAAAGAACAAAAGGGGGGCAATTTGGTTTTTCTTTATATTCGCCCCAAAATATCAATCATGTTCTTAAATTTTTGATTTATATTCTTTGTCATGTTGTCTAGTTCTTGACTACACGCCATGATTTCCTTTATTAAAATTTGTACACTAGCACTTGAGAAACAAGGAGTTTCTTCTTCACCAACATGGTCATCCCCTAAAAAAATAAAACAAGGTATTATAAATACGCAGGCCTACATCTCTTACCTGAAGCTGTGGTGACAGACACTGACCTGTTGTGGTGACAATTTCCACCACGTCATCCACCTCTCCTTCCTCCACCTCTCCTTCCTCCACCTCTTCATCTTGTTGGTGTTCTCTCTGGTCCCCTTCTTTAGGAGGAGTGGGGTTCCTGGTGTCCTCTGAGTGGTGTCCTCCCAGTCTTCGATCCCCTATGTGAATGAAACAAAAGGTATACTTAGCACACAGATATTTGCGGACAGAAACAGGATTATGAAACATTACTTGGAAGTGGGGTACAATTGTCTGTTCCATGCTGAAGACATTATTATTATTTAGGTACTTATATAGCGCCGTCAATTTACGCAGTGCTTTACATATATATTGTACATTCACATCGGTTACTACCCTCAAGGAGCTTACAATCTGAAGTCCCAAACTCACATTCATATACTAGGGCCAATTTTAGACAGAAGTCAATTAACCTACCCGCATGTCTTTGGAGTGTGGGAGGAAACCAGAGTACCCAGAGGAAACCCATGCAGGCACAGGGAGAACATGCAAACTCCAGGCAGGTAGGGTTGTGATTTGAACCAGTGACGCTTTTTACTGCTAGGTGAGAGTGCTACCCACTACACCACTGTGCCGCCCAAGACATGATAATTTCCATTACCAAAGATGGAATACTTTCCTTTTGGGGGCGAAGTTTCACACATGGAGATACCCCAATTATCCACTGGAGCACCTGTGTGGAAAAAGGTTGTTCTGGTGTCCCTCACTATAGTGCTCCTGAGTCCAGATGTGTAAACAGCTGCTGAGTGTCCTCTTCTTTACACTGAATCAGGTTTGCATTTCATTCTATTTGCAAACACATCTATTCTAGACAACAATGTACTAAACTTATTTGGTTGTTCTGGTGTCCCTCACTATAGTGCTCCTGAGTAGGGATGAGCTTCGAGTTCGAGTCAAACTCATGTTCGACTCGAACATTGCCTGTTCGCCCGTTCGCCGAACAGCGAACAAATTGGGGTGTTCGCGGCAAATTCGAAAAATCTATGGGAGAAATCTAAAGTGTTAATTATAAAGTTATTGTCCTAAAAAGTGTTTGGGGACCGGGGTCCTGCCCCAGGGGACATGTATCAATGAAAAAAGAAGTTTTAAAAACGGCCGTTTTTTCGGGAGCAGTGATTTTAATAATGCTTAAAATGAAAAAAATAAAAGTGAAATATTCCTTTAAATTTCGTACCTGGGGGGTGTGTATGATATGCATGTAAAGTGGCGCATGTTTCCCGTGCTTAGAACTGTCCCTGCAAAAAATGTCATTTTTGAAAGAAAAAAATGCATTTAAAACTGACTCGCGGCTATTAATGAATTGTCGGCTCCCGGCAATACATACAAAAGTCATTGATAAAAAAAAAAAAAAGCGTGGGGGTTCCCCAGAATTCAATTACCAGGCCCTTCAGGTCTGGAATGGATATTAAGGGGAACCCCGCCGCAAATTAAATAAGAATTGACGTGGGGTTCCCCCAAATATCCATTCCAGGCCCTTCAGATCTGGCATGGATTTTAAGGGGAACTCCACCCCTACTTTTATTTTTTAATTTTAAGCATTATTAAAATCACTGCTCCCGAAAAAACGGCCGTTTTTAAAACTTCTTTTTGCATTGATACATGTCCCCTGGGGCAGGACCCAGGTCCCCAAACACTTTTTAGGACAATAACTTGCATATCAGCCTTTATAATTAACACTTTAGATTTCGAACGTTCGAGTCCATTGTATTTAATAGGGTTCTAAAGTTTACACGTACATTTTGTCTGTTCGCAGGTTCTGGTGCAACCGAACAGGGGGGTGTTCGGCTCATCCCTGCTCCTGAGTCCAGATGTGTAAACAGCTGCTGAGTATCCTCTTCTTTACACTGAATCAAGTTTGCATTTCATTCTGTTTGCAAACACATCTATTCTAGACAACAACGTACTAAACTTATTTTCAGACAAATTGACATAAAGAAACTTAGTTAACCCTGTATGAATGACTTGTATAGCGCTACAAATGCAAACTTAATCGCCTCTAGGTGCTTTTTGCAGCCAGTGACTTGCTGGCTGGTGTGGTCATTTACCCCGTAGGATCTTGACACGCTTGGGACACACATATATATAATGGGCCAATTTTTTGGACAAGATCCAATTAACCTACCAGCATGTCTTTGGAGCGTAGGAGGAAACCCACACAGACACAGGGAGAACATGCAATCTCCAGGCAGATGGTGTCGTGGTTGGGATTCGAACCAGTGACTCTTTTGCTGCTAGGCAATAGTGCTAACCACTACACCACTGTGCTGTATCTGCAACAACATCATATTAGTAGTAGCCCAACAGTAAAGCAAAGCACATGGAGCAACATGGAAGTAATAATATTAATCTGGACACAGGAGAAATACTTACTCTTTTTGAGCATTCACTTTATCCTCATGTACTGATCCTGCTCCCTCAGTTTCAGGTCTGACCAGCGTTTCCGCAGCTGCTCCTTGGAAGGTCGTACCCCAAAATTCCGGTGCAGACTCCTCACAACTTTCTTCATAATCTTGTCCTTTCTCAAATTAGGGTGGGTATACAGCCCGTGCTTTCCATCATAATCCGTCTGCTTCAAGATGTCCACCATCTCCGCCATCTCAGCAAAGAACATATTTGAAGCCTTATATCTCCTCCTTGATCGTGACGTTTCTGGGTCCGGGCTTGTCTCGCCGTTAGTGGAATTATCAGACACCTGCTGTAAATCCGCCATGTCGTCTCCCACAGCGCGCCGAAAGAGAAGGGGCGGGGAATATTCAAGAAAGAACGTCATGGGCGGACGACGCGTGAGGAGTTTCATGCATGCGCAGTGTATAAAAAGCTAACACGCATGTGTCGTAACTACGTTCTGTGAGCGGAGGCAGGAGTAAGCACGGAACGTGAGATCGAAGGTAACATTTGAACTTGGGTCATCAGTGGCCTATACTGCTTTGAGATTGTGGCCTACATATGGGGATAAAGATTAGTAGAGTCTGGACTGACATTAGTATTTTTGTCTTGTGTTTTGTCTTTCACAGTTAAAAAATTTATATTTTTAAGGATACAGACTTCTTTTGTGAGTTCCTGGATAGGTACAGGGAGCTTTTCTTTGTTAGGGTAGAGCTTGGGGTATATCAGGTGTACATAGGGGGTGTTGTTTTACACAGGAGGAGGGAGCGGGTCTGCTAGCCACCGGATGGTTGCCTCTCTGCTGTGGGTTTGATTAGGCAATTATTTGGTGGTGTGATCAAATGGGTTTTGATCTGCATATTTTTTATATGAACTAGGGTATTATAGCAATGTTTGTTTATTTATTCATTTGCCTTATATAGGCTAATAAATATTTGTAGTTAACTCATTTAGGTGTGTGGAGGTCTATTCTATTTTTTTGTTTTTTCTTCATTATACAGGTACAGGGAGCTGCCTGCTCTTTGGGAAACAAAAAGTTCAAAAAACAAAAATAGAGGATCAAGGAAGGAAGCGCTGGAGATCATGCTCCAGTTTGTCCAGACACGGGCCCCCAATGCGACCCTCCAGGAAGTGGACACTAAAATTGCGACCATTAGGGGCACATACAGAAAATATCGCAATAGGGTCCTGGAATCACAGAGGTTAGGAGCAGCAGCAGCAAAAGTATATGTCCCTACTCTGTGGTACTATAACAAATTGGAATTGACCATCTGGAAGTGAGGCCATCACTTTCTAGCCTTTCCTCCAGACTTCCCTCCAGCCTTCCATGCAGCCTAGATGAGCCTTCGGGGGACCAACCTGAGTTCCTGGAAGAACCGGATGTGGACTTCTTTAGCCCGGTATAGTATTTTTAAAAATATTTTTTGACCTAAAATTAATGATGTGAAATAGTTGTTAATGTATGGCAAAGAAATTAATGTTTGTACAAAAAGTGTTTTACATATCAATAGACAGTAGTGGGCAAAAATGATTGGGACAGGAATGAAAAATGCTGGGGTCAGAATAATAGTCTTTTCTATTTATTAACATTAAATTTGCAACAGTCATGAGCTGAAAATTGTCCCTTTTTTATACACAGGATGACCTCAGCCAGGACGAGGGGCTGGAAATTGGCAGCCAGGAGGAGGCAGGGGTCAGTGGCAGCCAGGAGAAGGCAGGGGTCAGTGCCAGACAGGAGGAGGAATGGCCCAGTGCCAGACAGGAGGTGGCCGGGCCCAGTGGCAGCAGAAGATCAATGATGCCTCACCTCTACCTTCCAAAAAGAAGGCCCAAGAGGGGTAGGTACACAGAGGAGGATGCACTTTCCCTCATTAGGGAGGCTACTTTGGTCCTCAGAGACCCCCCTACCACTGAAGAGGGCTATGCCGCCCTAATGGCAGCCAAGATGAAGAGGATGGAGATGGGCCAATGCCTCCTCTGTGAAAACATTGTATGTAAGGCCAACTTGATGGGCCAACTTACCCAAGATACTGACCTTGTGAAGGTCGCCCATCATCCTCCTCCTCCTTCTCCTCCTCCTGCCACAAGTACACCTCCAGAGGCACAGGCAAGGCTGCAGGGAAGGCTGGAGGGAAGAAAAAAAAGTGATGGCCTTGCTTCAGTATGGTCGGACAGAAGGCAGGCTGTTGTAGTACCACAGACTGGGGACATATATATCACCTGCTGCTGTTCCTGATCTCTGGGAGTCCAGGACTGGATTGTGATAGCAACTGTATGTGCTTCTCAAGGTCACAATTTTATTTTCCTATTATTTGATGTGTGCCCTGGGGTCCAAGGGATGCACAAAATGCAGCAAGCTCTCCAGCGGTGCCTTCATATTTATTTTCTTATATACCAAAACAAATGGATATTTTATTTTTACAGTTAAGGCCTCATGCCCACTGGCGTTTTTACAGCTGCGTTTTTTGCAGCTTAAAAACGCCTGTCCATGTTATTGTAAATATTATTTTTTTTTTTTGAAAAAAAAAAAAAAAAACCGTCGGAGCTAAAAACGCGACCACGCGTTAGTGCGCGTTTTTTGCGCGTTAGGGCGCGTTAGTGCGCGTTAGTGCGCGTTTTTGCGCGTTTTTTGACGCTCGCGTTTTTTCCTGCCAAATTCTGACGCTGAGGAACGCACTGGCCCTGGGTTTTTTTTACAGCTTACAAACGCCTATGCTCTTTACAGCTCAAAAACGCCTAGGTGGGCATGAAGCTATAGACTAACATGGACAGGCGTTTTTAAGCTGTAAAAAACGCTCAAAAACGCGGCTGAAAAAACGCCCGTGGGCATGAGGCCTTATACTTGCCTATGTGTTTTCATTCAAATATGATATTTTGTTTGTGAGTAGGCAGGTAAATTTCAAAAATACAATGTCAAATTTACAAGGCACACCAACCAAACTCCTTGAGGGTAAAAAATAACAGATAATGTTATTGTGGTAACTTGACAGAAAAAAATAATAAAACAATATATGGAGATCAGTAGAAAATATTTTGGTTAGAATACACACAAATGCTGATTTTGATTAAAATGTTTTAAAACCAAAACTTAAAAAATATAAAAAAATTATTGGGGAGATCTGGCTTTCAAATAAAAAAAGATTAATCATGAGATCACAATAGCTGTCATTACAGTTTTCCTGCCGGAAAAAACGGTTGTGTGTACGAGGCATTAGTCTTCAGTGAGCAGCGAGCCAGTTTCTGTCAAGTACTGGCTTTCTGCTGTGCCCCTGCAGCACTCACTGGACCCCAGGCTGTGGAGGGGGTGGGAGCAGCTGGTTCAGGCTCTCAGTGGCTCGCTGAAAGGCTGAGCAAGCTGCCGGTCCAGGCATTGGGACCAACACACATCAACAGACAGTGGGAAAACTGGTCACAGGAGTGCAGAACTATTTGCACTCTTGTAATCCATAGGAGAAGTAGGACCAAAAAGCTCTGGCCATACTTCTCCTTTAAGAGTATAAGAGTATAAGCCTATGTAGCAAGCATACAACGTGTAAAAAAAATAAAAGAATAAAAAATCTATCACATTTCTTTCAGTAATATATCATAAACAATCTGTTGTCCATGCTCATAAAGTAAAACACCTGGGGGAAAGAAAACATAATAAGCCTGAGGCATCATTTTTTTCAGTCAATGAAAATATGAATGAGATATACAAATATGCTGAACTAATACAACTGCAGTAAACTTCATTGCATGACAGCTGTGAAAACTGAAACTGCTTAATGAACATTCTCAAGCTTCATTACCTCAGTGGGGGAACAGAATATTAAATCTTACATTTCCATTTTTGGACAATATTAATTAGGGACATATTGGGGCAACTAGAAACAGGTAATAATCATATAAACATTACTGTATTATTAGCATGTTGTGCAAAGGGTGAAGTCCCTTCATATTTTAAGAATAGAACATTTTCATTATTTGCTCCTAATTTAGTAAATGTTAGAGCATGAATGACTGATAGTGAGCGATTATAATACCAAAATGTTCAATGCATTATATATTTCACATTAGGTTATACGCTTCAAGTAGAGTGTTAGCCACAATTTTTGTATTGGAAAGAGCTGAAAAAAGGTTATAAAATGTAATCAAATTATTTTTGTTTGCCTGTACCCCTGTTGGGGAGATTCTCTTTTGCTTCCTATTCACCAAGACTGACAGTGAGACAAAGAAGGTGATTTACTAAAACCGATGCACATAGAATCTGGTGCAGCTTTGCAAGCAACCAATCATCTTCTAGGTTTTACTGTAAAAGCTTAGTTGAACAAGCTGATTGGTTACCATGCACAGCTGCACCAGATTCTGTGTGCACCAGTTTTAGTTAATCTCCCCCAAACTTTTTCAAACATAAATAAAAACATAAGTGATAGTAGCAAGGGATTAGAGCTTGTTCAGGTATTTTTCTTACTGTTGGTAAAATTGGCATGGTCACTGAGACCAGAAAGAGGGGATCTCCAAATGGGAAGCAGTAACAGCTTCTAAAAAATATTTGAATTGAGTTCTATTTTACACCTATGGAAAGAAGGGTACATGTTTGAAGCTGTCTATAATATTCCCATTTTATCTGATCAGAGTTTTTAAACCAAACTAATACCTCAATAAATGCTATTGGTATCTGGAGGGTGACCTTTTTTTTTTTTGTTAAATAGAAGAGAATATTGGTTATTGGTATATTGGTTCTTTAAGCTGGATATTGGTATACCAAAAGGATGAACTTTGAATTGGATTTGACACATTACTATGAAAAATGCATTTCTATCCTGATTATAGCACTCAACCTCTTGGTTTGATGCTTTCTCTCTATCTATATGGTCTTAGTCTACTTTTTATTTTATTTTTTACTTTATTTCTCTTTCATGTATGTAAAAGAGTTTTCATATTTTATATAGAAACACATTTTATGTTGATAGTATCAAATAAATATTTTGATTGAAAAGGGGGATTCCCTCTGGGGTCTAGTTGGGCATAGCAGAGGATGAGAGATCTACAGGTATATATATATATATATATATATATATATATATATATATATATATATATATATATACAGCTTATAGCAGGAGGAACTTTCCAATGTAGTTTATTCACTGTCCACGTTTCGGCGGGGCACAACCAGCCTTTCTCAAGATGAATACAGTAGTGACACACAAAGGTATACATTTCCTCAGCCCCTCCCACCACCAAACAGCAGTGATGATGTCACCAAAAATAAGTGCACGAAAAAGAATAAAAAACAATACAAAATATAACTAGAATTAATGACAGATATCTCCTACTATAAATGATAGAAATGCAGATGAAATACTATGGAAACAGACAAAATAGCAAAAGAAAGAAAAGGCAGAAAAAAATGGAGGTGCTCAAAGCATGGAAGTCAAAGCACATGATGCAAGTAGAGAAGAACCAAACAAAAGCTCAGTGCTGCAGTACACCAGTAGACAAATCTGTGAAAGAAGGAGAGAGAAATGGAATTGGACAACCTGCCTAACTTCCTTTTGCTATTCACCTTCGAGGTATTGCAAGCTTTACACTTCCCACATGCATGGAAACCGGTTAAAGATGGAAAAAGGGTATTACTAGACTTCTTACAAGGGGCATCCACCACACTGGAAGCTAATATATTCTTAAGAGTAGGTGCTCTTCTGTAGAAAAATTTCGAAGACGGGGTTAACACCTTACCTAACACTTTATCTTTTTTAGGGATACAGGCAGACCCCTAGTTACAAACAAGACCCTATCTTGTTTGTAACCCGGGGACCGCCTGTATTCCAATATTTTTTAGTAATGCGTTCCACCTGTTTATTTTCCATTTTGTATTCCAAAATGGTCCTAAAATCTTGGGCACTTTCCTAATTCTTAGAGCTATTTTCAGCTATCAACGTTTTCCTATCCATACACTTAACCGCCTCTATATCATTCTTAATCTTCTGCCGATTGTAACCTTTCTGTACAAATATTTTTTCTAACACTTCTGACTGTTCTTTGTGCTCAGTGTCACCTATAGAAGTCACCTTCCTATAAGGCTAGTATATGTTCCAAGTATTTGGATACCTCCCGGGAGCAAAGCTATATTTACAGAACTCAGATGCTCCCAGTAATTCAGAGCAAGAGAGAGTAACAATCAATGTACTGAATGGAGAAACAACCAGGATTAGTGATTGGTAAGATGCAAAGCATGCAGTGGCTTGGGCTGGCTTGCAGCAGGTAGACACAGAGACAGTATCCTAGCAAAGGTCTGGGCAGCTTGCAGTTAGGGAAGATTCCATTATTATTTAGGCAAGGGGTCAGCAATAGGAAGTTCCATGACCAGAACCCTGGGCTTGTTATGACTAAATATAGCACTAGAATTTCACAGCTAATCAGAGGGGACTAGGACTTCAGACAGAGCTAGTGGTGTGAGGATGTTGGGCCAGTCAGTAAGGACAATGGTAGGCACATGAAACTGTTCCACTGCCAGCCATTAGGAGGGGAGGAAATGTTGCTGGGCAAACACTGAAGCTCAGAAAGGAAGAGTTGGTTTGGTGGGTATTGAAACAGCTTGAAAGTGTCTGTAAACCCTTCCATATACCCAGTGATGTGAGAGGCCTAAGGTGGAACACAGAGGTAAAACAAATCCTCCTACATAAGTTGTACCTGTTTATCAGAAGTCTTCTCTTCTCTGCATCTGTTTAAATTCCAGAATTTATAAAGCTCATCTGAGATGTCAGAAAACAGGGGTCAGAGAGCTAAAATTACACCCTGCAGAGCTCAGTGAGTAAAGATCGGAGAGATGATTGGAGGAAAGGGACCCCCCCTTCACACAGAACACAGAAACAAAGCTGAGGCTGTCAATCAGCTGGAGGTCACTCCCCTGTCACCTTGTTTACATTAATGTTAGCCATAAACCTGTCAAAAAAGCGTTCAAATACGTTTTCAAAAAACGAACACACAGTCGTGAGAGCAAACAATCTCATGTAATGACCGAATGTCAAACAATAAATCGTTCAATGGACATAAATAAATCAGCTTCTCCTTCGTTTTTGACTTTTGGGTCACATATGCACAGTACCATCAGTTCAATTTTTAACGGGCAAGAAACACATTAACCTTTAAATTTATCATCCGTATAGCAGAATTTTTCGAAACTCTTCCTTTGATTTTTTTGTGCTCAAAAACTTCACAACTGTTTTCAAATTGTGCCCATTAACTGGACGAAAAACAAACAAGCTGTCCAAATGACAAATTTTCTAACAATTTTTTGTCTAGTGTATGGGCACCATTAGTGCTCTTAATTGAGACAAGTACACACTATAGAAGGATATGCTTTGTTCATATTTCATATCTGAGGTTTACAAACACTTTAAAAGGCCCTGGAGATGGGTTTTAATCATAATCCAACCACTACAATTAAGACTTATCTAGCTTCTAAAGTTTCCATAGCAAAAAAATATATAAAATGTAATGTTTTGTGTGCTGAAATGTATTGCATAGAAGAAAACACACCAAAATTTTGCCCCCACATCTTTGCACATGGTTTCTAGAATAAAGGATGCTTATGATAAATTCTTATTATTTGGTCTCAATGGATTAAAGAGAAAGTCTAATTAATTGCTAAAGGAAACTGCGGTACAGAATTATAACTGTACTTTGCATTATCTTTTTAACCACCTTCCTAATGCCATCTTGTAAAAAAACAACAAGGAGGTGGACGTGTATTTCTGGAGTGACGTTCCTAAATGTCACTCAAGAAAACACCTGCAGGCATCCAGTGCACCTATTAATGCTGGTGAATCGAGCTGTCCTCGATTTGCTCAGTTCATAGATATTGTGTACAGAGCCAATCCAAGCATTGTTAACCCTTTCCACTGCCCCTTCTCTCCTACATAATGTATCTGATTAGACTGCTGTCTGTGAATGTGGCCTGTATATTAATACTTAGCCTCCCTTATCCTGCACATCTGCACATTAACCCCTTTATCTACATCCTACATTAACCCTTTGACCTCTTCCCTCTGCGTCTGACCGATATACATTGTATCTAGTGCACCATTACCAAGCTTCATGTTTTTATTTATAATTTCTTTTATTTTCATAGAACGTACGGTTAACAAACAAGACATATAGCAGAGATACATAATAACAATCATACAGAAAGATCAAAGGGGGTCGTCAGATAAGATAAACATAACAGATACTTCGGCAATGCTCAGTAAGTAAGGCACAAGAAAGTGGCTCAACACAGAAATAATATCAGCATGTAACGCCGGGGAGGCATCCAAACAATTGCTTGTGCGACCGAAAACATCTGGCAACGTATGCAGAGCTATACAGTACAATACATTTTTTACAGTTTTACAGCTGTTTGGGAGGCAGGGCAACCCAAAGGACAGATGGGCCCAATCATGGGACACACAAAGTGATTAATGCTCAGTAGGATATTCACAGTATCTAATCAAAAAAGCCCATGACTGGGTAGTAACTATGGAGAAGGAATATGTGCAGAGGGGGGAAGGGGGAAGGAGTAGAGGGACAAATATAACGGAAGGGGGGGCGAAGGCTAGAGAAAAAAGGAAGAGAGGCGAGAGGTAGAAGTGGGAGAGGAGGAGTGAAGGCACAGTGGGATGCAAAGGCAGGTAACAAAAAATGAGAGAGAAGTGGAGTAGAGTGTGGTAGCGCCCCCCGACCAGGAGGCAGAGCAAGCCCAATGGGTCATCCGGACTGTGCAACCTCACGGAGATACTCGTCCGTGTATATGAAGTACTGCCAGGGTCTCCATGTCTCCCGGAAGGTCTCCTCCCTGTTTTGCAAGGTGGCAGTGAGATCCTCCATGTCTCTCAGTTCATTCACTTTAGAAAACCACAGGGACTTTGCCGGCGGGTTCTCCGATCTCCAGCAAAGGGGGATGCATGCCTTGGCAGCATTCAGGAGCTGGATGGTGAGGGAGGCCTTGCATTTCTGAATGGGGCACTTCGAGAGGTGAAGCAGACAGACTGCGGGGTTTCCCTCCAGAGAGACATCAGTCAGGTGTTTGATCGTGCGAGTCACCTCGAGCCCAAAAGGGGAGAGTTTGGGACAAGCCCAAAAAATGTGCAGCATCGTTCCCTCTGCAGTGCCACAGCGCCAACATAGGCTAGGGACCTGCGGAAAGAAATGGTGCAGAGTGGTGGGTACTCTATACCATTGAGTCATGATTTTGTAGCAGGTCTCTTGGACTCTGGTGGCCATGGAGGACTTCAGAGCAAAATGGAGAATCTTCTCCCTCTGGGAGTCAGTGAACTGATTCCCGAGATCCGCTTCCCACTTCGAGAGGAACGGGGGAATGTACCCTTCCACTGGTCGAGTCAAGGAGGAGTAGATTAGTGAAAGACTATGCCGAACTGGCACCCCGCGATGACAGATTAGTTCAGTAAGCTGACGGGAGATACCCGGAGTCCGCAAGCATCCGCGCAGAAAGTTGCGCAACTGCAGGCCACTCCAGAAATCCAGGGGGGGTCAGTAGCAGACACCCCAGCTTCAGGGGCGAGTTGGCCGTTGGGCCCCACAAAGTCACACAGATGGCTTGCTGTCAATCCAAGCTTCATGTTTTAACCCCCTCAATAAAAGCATGTTTCTTCCTGTTACAAAAATTGAGATCACCTTGGGGTGTCTACGTTCCAAAAGGGGTCATTTTGGGGGTGTGTATCCTGATATTTTTATTTTAACAGAAAAAAGCAAAACAGTTTTTTTTTTTACGTTTTTGGTTTTTATTCTTTAGCCTAGGTTCACATTTGTGCGAACACAGGAATTTGCATGTGATTTGCACCCGAACTGCGGGGCCGATCGCATGCGATGTCAGTACACCCGCACTGAAATTGGATTGCATGGGTATTCTCACCTATGCGATCTGATTACTGTGCGAGTTCACAGTTTGCACTGCGATCTGTGAACCGACCTTGGGGTGTCATTAACATTGTATCGACACCCACAGTGATTTGCAGAGGGCAGTGTGAACTGCCTGCGGGAGAGATGCGATGCGGGAACCAGCACTGTAATCCTGCTGGTTCCCGCATCACACAAGTGTGAACCTAGGCTTAATATAGCAAAAAATAAACACCCAATGGTTATTAAATACCACCAAAGGAAAGTTGTATCTGTTGAGAAAAATTAAATAAAATGTATTTGGTTACAGTGTTGCATGGCTGAGTCAGTCAAAGTATCACAGCACCGTAAAATGGCCTGGTAATGCAAGGATGACACAGACTGATATTCAATTGGTTAAATAAACCAGATTTCATAGATCATTTTCATAAACATCTCTAATGTTAACACATGATAAAAGCAGTACTACCTTAAATGATTTGGATATACAATTAATTTATTCCTGAAGAGTAAGTATCAAAAATTGATATACTGTAGCCCCCTGTTAGCTTCTGCTGACATATTTGTGGCAATGATCTTTCAAATATATTTAATTTGTTTGAACAGGTCACTGTAAGATACTGTATATCTTGTACTGCAATATGCCAAGCCTTAATGAAATACACCCTAAACCACAAAACCACCACTAAAAATTTGAGTGTTTTGGACCTTTTTGTACTCTGGTCAGAACCAGGGGAAGGCACACATTTGTTAAACATCTTCAAAAAATAGCATTAATTGAATAAATGCCACCCCTATCAAATCATCCCCTGCAGCTATTACCTTTTGTACCACCACCCCCTCCCTGTAGAATATAAGCTCTACGAGCAGGGTCCTCCTGTCCCTTTCTGTATTGAACTGCATTGTAATTGTGCTGTCCCTCCTCTACATTGTATATTGCTGCGTAAACTGTTGGCGCTATATAAATCGTGTATAATAATAATAATATAGATGAAAGTCCAATATAAGCTCATCAAAGCACTTTATTCAACTGCCAATTATACACCTGTATCTTAGATGTTCCCACACAAAAACCATCCCTGCTAAATGCATTTCACCAAAAAAGGCTTGATCACAAGGATAACAGGGGCCAAAGAAGGGGAGGGATTTATACACACTATAATTCAAATTGCAACAGGCTCCAAGCATTTGTCACAGGTACTGTATGTGGCTCACTTAATAATTCAAACCCGACAGGTGCTGTCAAATTTACTCCTCTGCATGACCTCTCTCACCCTTCCTTTCACACTATCAATTAAACCACTCCCCTATGTTATCAGTCGCAATGTGAATATAAAGGGATATACCAAGGGTTCTAGGGTATTTATGCTCAACATGTACACTGATGATGTCATCTTATTTCTGATGGACCCCATTATCTCACTTCCCAACCTTATTTCTGCCCTAGACATATTTCATGACCTTTCAGGTCTTGCGGTCAATCTATCCAAATGTGCTGATCTTGCCAAAAAATCTCCCTAATTCAGTTGCTACCTCTGTATGTGCACAATTTCTATCCTTTTATCAGACAAACTACTCCCTGGTGTTTTCTCAAATTAAAAATTTGCTGAGATTGTGCTCCTACTATCATATTTCCTTGGCAATCAAGATGTCCATCTTGCCCAAACTGCTATTCTATTTTAGCGTTCCACCAATCTATATCTTTAAATCTATCGTAGAGACACTGCAAAAGGAGCTTAATAAACTTGTATGTCATGGTAGGAGGCCAAGATTCGACAAACCTTTATTCTATAGGCCCCTCTGTTGGGGGGTTTAGGCCTTCCAAACCTATGGCTCTATTTTTTGGCTGCCAGATTCACACAGTTAGAACAATAGCATGTCGCCATTTTAAAGGTTCCCTGGCTCCCCTTAGAAGCACTCTCCATTTTTCCTTACCATCTTCCAGGTCTACTATGGTCAAAATACATTCGTCCCAGAGCCCTGTCTTTCCTAAATATGATAGTTTATCAGTCCCTCCACCTTTGGTCTTTAGATAAAGTTAACTACAAATTGGTCTCCATATCTTCCCCTTTAGCATCATTTTTAGGTGATACCTTATTCTTCTTTAAAGAGGAAGTAAACCCTGATGGGTTTACTTCCTCTTTGTTTCCCTGCAAAGGTAAAGCATAATGGGCTACTATGCATCGCATAGTAGCCCATTATGTGACACTTACCTGCAGTAGAACACCGCGATGTCGCCGTCTTCCTCCATGGCAGCGAGCGTCCATCTTCACCCCTCTTCTTCCGGGGGCCGCAAACTCCGGCTCTGTGACTGGCCGGAGTCGCGTGCCGTCACTGCCTCCTATTGTAGTATATCCCCCTGTGTGTAATTTCTAAAAATAAATACTGCAAATACCTAATTTCACTGCCGAGATTGCGATCACATGACTGACCAGCTTTCTCCTTTCCTTCTTTGAGAGATGCAGCGGGCGGGGCTAAGATTCCTTTGCTGATGTCAGTCTGGAGGTGAGGAGGAGGGGAGGAGGAAAGGAGGAGAGAGCTGGCTGGTCATGTGATCGCAATCTCGGCTCTTAAATCAGGTATTTACAACATTTATATATATAAATCATTCACAGAGGGAGAACTGCAATAGGAGGTAGTGCTGATGGTGTATACAGGTTAGTGTTAAGAGAGCAGCAGGATGGGGAGGGGTGGCTCACACACAGACAGAGAGGGGAGGGGGAGGAGGACACAGGAGCAGAGAGGAGAGCAGATAGCAGGCTGCTGATGATAGAGGCACGTAAACTGACCACGATGTCTGGTCTCAGCAGCCATGATACACCATGGTCAGTTTACAGAGGGGTGGGGAGAAACTGTCAAGATCAGCCAGGTTTTTTAGGTGTTGCATGGGACCAAATGACACAGGACAAGCACTGTGACATATAACATGCTTTAAAGGAGCAGGATCCATTTTTTTTAGCCACTATACTTTGAAACTCATAAAACCCTCATCACATTTTGAGCACATTTGCCTCTCTACCCTAAGAGGAAGTGGCCTTATCTCTCTCATATATCGACATATTAATGAATCCCACCTCCCAGAGAAAATGACTCCAATGTTACAATAGGAAGCTGAATCTGCTATGTTGTTTTCTTCCCAGGAGTGATTGGATGTAATCTCTAATCTTCTTAAAAGCATCCGTTCTGTCACAATCTGTGAGACTGCTATTGAACTAAATACCAGATGGTATGTGGCTCCAGTTAAAATCCATACTTACTGTCCCAGTGTTGCCTCAAATTATTTCTGTAGGTGCCCAGCACATTCCTTCACATCTTCTGGAGTACTCTACCATCTATGGCAGCAAGCCGTGACTAGATCTACACAAATAGCTGGCTCCAATCTTCAATCACAACAAAAAAAAACTGAATGAATCAATTAAATTCAGTAAAATGCTGTAAGCAATCATAATGTGTAAAAATAAATAAAATGTTGGTCACTTCCCCAGAGTGGTACAATGTTACTAAGGTAACATTATATTGCTCTGGTCAGTGCGTTAAAAAAAAAGTGGTTAAAAAAGGAAGATTTATTTTTTTGTTTTTTTGTACTGTCACCAGTCAGTGCCCCTAATCACCACCACACTAGTAAGATGATGATGCTGTACTGCACTGGTGACATTTTACAAAACAAAAAAAAAAGTGCATTTTTAAATTTTCTTTTTAAATTTTCCAGAAAATTTGGACAAAAAAATAAAAAATAAAAAACTCACCATGCCTCTTACTAAATACATTGGACTGTTTACTTACCAAAAATGGGTCATTTTGGGGGATATTTGTACTATCCTGACATTTTTGAGATTTTTAGGCCATCAGGACCAGGATTGGTCGATTTTCAGCTATATACTATAGTTTGTGTACTTTCCTACAGACTAAATAATATACAAGGATTTGGGTTATTTTCACCAAAGGTTTGTAGCAGAATACATTTTGGCTCAAATTTTTGAAGAAAGATTATTTATTTGCATAATGTTATAACAGGAATGAAGAAAAATAAATTCAGACTTATTTAGTTTATTTAGCAAAAAATAAAAAACCCAGTGGTGATTAAATGCCACCTAAAGAAAGCTCTAGTTGTGTGATCACTGTTTTGTGATTCTGTTTGTTCTGTTCTCTGAGGTTCTCAACCCATGTGAAAGATTGTTGCATACTTCATTTAGTTCTATACAGTGGGTGATAGCACCCAACTGGCATTCTAGTCCCAAGTGTTATCCAGGAAAGAAATAGTAAAACTGTTGGAATGCATACGTCATACTTTACACAACTCTATGCTTGTCTTCTACAAAAAAATGGGATCATTGGGATTCATTAATGAAATGATTCTTCTGTCTAGCTTTTAGTAAGATTTTCTACCCCATATTTGATAACCATTGTATGACCATGAACTGTCCTATCTTTTTTCCATCTCCACTGCAATGGTACTATATATATTTTTCCATCTGTTATACAAGATTTGTTTTTCATGCCTATGCTTTTAGGTGCGTTATAATGTGTACATATGCATCTATTACAGAATTTCTGTGTACAGTTATTGTTCCTATTTTTTCCGACAATGTATACCAAAAGTGTTATTGACCTCAGCCTTTTCTAGCTCTTTTGATGATATCTGTAATATTTAGAATAAGTATTGTTTTCATTGTTGTCTTTCCTAATAAAAGCATTTGTAAACTACTGCTACCTAAAAAGGGCCTGTAAAATATAAACATTTGACATAAGCAAAGTATTACTATTATATGAAGTGCACCATATAATGATAAAGCTGACAATATCTCACTACCGGCAGGGAACTAAAATGATCAAATGGGTACAAGACAATACATTCAGACCACTCTAATGATACTGCGCCCCTGCCACATAAACTTAAGTGATTTAGTGTACAATGTTACAATCCCCCTGAATCATTATGTGTGTGTATATATATATATATATATATATATATATATATATATATATATATATACACAGTGGAACCTCGGTTTAAGAGTAACTTGGTTTGAGAGCAATTTGATTTGCGAGTAATTAAAAAAAAAAATCTGACTCGGTTTGCAAATGTTGTCTTAAGTTAAATAGGCCTGCAGTACCGCATTTGGCCTGAGGTACGGGGGCGCAGGAGCCGAGCAGAGCCTAAATAGGCCTGCAGTACCGCATTTGGGCTGAGGTACGGAAGTGTAGGAGCAGAGCCGAACAGCGACGATTGCCGCTGTTCGGCAATGCTCGGAAAGACACAGAAATACACAAAAATACTCTTGTTTCCGTGCCTTTACGATGTTTGCCGAGGTCAGCCGAAGTGTCCTCGGGCCTTTTTGGTCGTTTTTAGAGGCTTTCCGGCTCCCCCCCACCTCTGGCTGCATTGGGTTTTGCATCCCATTGAAGTCAATGCGGAACAAATTATTTTCGTTTCCATTGTTGACTTCAATGGGAAAACTCGCTTTGATATGCGAGTACTTTGTATTACGAGCATACTCCTGGAACGGATTATGCTCGTAATCCGAGGTTCAATTGTATATATATATATATATATATATATATATATACAGTCATGGCCGAAATTGTTGGCACCCCAGAAATGTTTCCAGAAAATCGAGTATTTCTCACGGAAAAGTATTGCAGTAACACGTTTTGCCATACACATGGTTATTCCCTTTGTGTGTATTGGAACAAAACAAAAAAAGGAGGAAAAAAAGCAAATTGGACATAATGTCACAGAAAACTCCAAAAATGGGCTGGTCAAAATTCTTGGCACCCTTAACTTAACATTTGGTTGCACACCCTTTGGAAAAAATAACTGAAATCAGTTGCTTACTATAACCATCAATAAGCTTCTTACACCTCTCACCCGGAATTTTGGACCACTCTTCCTTTGCAAACTGCTCCAGGTCTCCCTTATTGGAGGGTGCCTTTTCCCAACAGCAATTTTAAGATCTCTCCACAGGTGTTCAATGGGATTTAGATCTGGACTCATTGCTGGCCACTTTAGAACTCTCCAGCGCTTTGTTGCCATCCATTTTTGGGTGCTTTTTGACGTATGTTTGGGGTCATTGTCCTGCTGGAAGACCCAAGATCTCGGACGCAAACCCAGCTTTCTGACACTAGGCTCTACAGTGCGATCCAAAATCCTTTGGTAATCCTCAGATTTCATGATGCCTTGCACACATTCAAGGCACCCAGTGCCAGAGGCAGCAAAACAACCCCAAAACATCATTGAACCTCCACCATATTTCACTGTAGGTACTGTGTTCTTTTCTTTGTAGGCCTCATTCCATTTTCGGTAAACAGTAGAATGATGTGCTTTACCAAAAAGCTCTATCTTGGTCTCATCTGTCCACAAGACATTTTCCCAGAAGGATTTTGGCTTACTCAAGTACATTTTGGCAAACTGTAGTCTTGCTTTTTTATGTCTCTGTGTCAGCAGTGGGGTCCTCCTGGGTCTCCTGCCATAGCATTTCATTTCATTTAAATGTCGATGGATAGTTCGCGCTGACACTGATGCTCCCTGAGCCTGCAGAACAGCTTGAATTTCTTTGGAACTTGTTTGGGGCTGCTTATCCACCATCCGGACTATTCTGTGTTGCAACCTTTCATCAATTTTTCTCTTCCGTCCACGCCCAGAGAGATTAGCTACAGTGCCATGAGTTGCAAACTTCTTGATAATGTTGCGCACTGTGGACAAAGGCAAATCTAGATCTCTGGAGATGGACTTGTAACCTTGAGATTGTTGATATTTTTCCACAATATTCCACAAAAGTCCTCAGACAGTTCTCTTCTCCTCTTTCTGTTGTCCATGCTTAGTGTGGCACACACAGACACACAATGCAAAGACTAAGTGAACTTCTCTTCTTTTTATCTGCTTTTAGGTGTGATTTTTATATTACCCACACCTGTTACTTGCCACAGGAGAGTTTAAAGGAGCATCACATGCTTGAAACAATCTTATTTATCCACAATTTTGAAAGGGTGCCAAGAATTTTGACCAGCCCATTTTTGGAGTTTTGTGTGACATTATGTCCAATTTGCTTTTTTTTTCTCCCTTTTTTTGTTCCAATACACACAAAGGGAATAAACATGTGTATAGCAAACCATGTGTTACTGCAATACTTTTCTGTGGGAAATACTTTATTTTTTGGAAAAAATTATGGGGTGTTAACAATTTCGACCATGACTATATATATATATATACTGCTCAAGAAATTTAAAGGAACACTTTGAAAACACATCAGATCTCAATGAGGAAACATATCATGCCTGATATCTATACTGATTTGGACTGGGTAATGTGTTATGAACGAAAGGATGCCACATCGTTTGATGGAAATGAAAATGATCAACCGACAGAGGGCTGAATTCAAAGACACCCCAAAAACAAAGTGAAAAAATGATGCAACAGGCTAGTCCATTTTGCTGAAATTTAATTGCAGCAACTCAAAATGGTACTCCTAATGAGATGATGGATGGTGTCCTGGGATATTTCCTCCCAGATGTGGAACAGGGCATCACTGAGCTCCTGAACAGACTATGGTGCAACCTGGCGGTGTTGTATGGACCGAAACATAATGTCCCCTGGTGTTCTCTTGGATTTAGGTCAGGCGAGCGTGGGGGCCAGTCAATGATATAAATTCCTTCATCCTCCAAGAACTGCCTGCATACTCTCGCCACATGAGGCCGGGAATTGTCGTGCACCAGAAGGAACCCAGGACCCACTGCACCCCCTTTAGGGTTTGACAATTGGTCCAAGGATTTCATCCCGATACCTAATGGCAGTCAGGGTGCCATTGTATAGCCTGTAGAGGTCTGTGCATCCCTCCATGCATATGCCTCCCCAGACCATCACTAACCCACCACCAAACCACTCATGCTGAACGATGTTACAGGCAGCATAATGTTCTCCATGGCTTCTCCAGACCCTTTTACATCTGTCTGTGAACTTGCTCTCATCTATGAAAAGCATAGGGTGCCAGTGGAAGACCTGGCAATTGCCAATCGAGATCCACGGTGCCGGACAATGAGCACAGGGCCCACTAGAGGAGGTCAAGCCCTCAGGCCACCCTCATGAAGTCTGTTTCTGATTGTTTGGTCAGAGACATTCACACCACTTTACTCTGATTAAAAAGTGTTCCTTTAAATTTTTTGAGCAGTGTATATATACAGTGGGGCAAAAAAGTATTTAGTCAGCCACCAATTGTGCAAGTTCTCCCACTTAAAAAGATGAGAGAGGCCTGTAATTCTCATCATAGGTATACCTCAACTATGAGAGACAAAATGTGGAAACAAATCCAGACAATCACATTATCTGATTTGGAAAGAATTTATTTGCAAATTATGGCTGAAAATAAGTATTTGGTCACCTACAAACAAGCAAGATTTCTGGCTCTCACAGACCTGTATCTTCTTCTTTAAGAGGCTCATCTGTCCTCCACTCATTACCTGTATTAATGGCAGAGGTGGGGGACTTGAGTCACATGACTTGACTTAAGTCAGACTTAAGTCACCTGTTTGAGGACTTGCGACTTGCTTGACAGAATTCAATAAATGACTCGACTTGACTTTGACTTGTCACTAATGACTTGCGACTTGACTTTGACTTGGGCTATATGACTTGCAATGACTTGGCACCACTAACACTAACCGCAAGCCGCCGTCTGCCTACCTGATCAGCGTGTCATGCAGACAGATGGCGGCCATTGCAGTGTTTAAAAGCCGCGCCTCCTCATCTGTGATAGGCGGAACACTCAATTTCACAGCAGGTAGTGTTCAGCCTATCACGGACATCCTCTTATCCTCGTTATGAGTTATGAGGATGAGCGGATGTCCGTGATAGGCGGAACACTGAATGCTGGGAAATGTAGTGTTCCGCCTATCACAGACGATTAGGAGGCGCGGCTTTTGAATACTGGATTAGCCACCGGGATGCCGCTGATCAGGTACACGGCTGACGGGCACAGTGAAGCATGGGCACAGTGAGACACGGGCACAGTGAGACATGGGCACAGTGAGACACGGGCACAGTGAGGCATTGGGCACAGTGAGACACGGGCACAGTGAAGCATGGGCACAGTGAGACACGGGCACAGTGAGGCATTGGGCACAGTGATAGTGCTGAGCTGATGGGAATGATATGTGATGTTCTGTGTCAGTAATGCTGGTTCTCAAATATCCAATATAAAATTACTAAAACTGGCATCCATAAATACTTATTGAGATAGCATAAAATAATAAAACATAAATATTGTGCCTTAATATACTCCTGTATTAGTAAGGTGCTTATATTACCAGCAAGTGCTGGAGCAATGATAAAGTGCAAATGATCCGTGACACAGGAAAAATAAAATAACTGAGGCAGTAGTAAACGGTGCATGTATCCGTGGAGAGAAAAAATGGTACTAAGCAGTACCTGTACCACCAGTAAGGTAAAGTGCTAAGGTGCATGAATCCGTGACACAATTTTTTTTACAAAGCAGTAACAAATACTTGTGTAAACAATTGCTGTGTTCATTCAATAAAATGACTGTCCTTTTTAAAATCTGTGAGAGAAAAGCTTTAAAATAAATGTGCAATAGAGCAACTATGTTGCTGCGAGAAAGTACAAAAAAGGATTCCTTATGGACTGAAAGCGGTGCTGTGATAAGGTGCTAGGTGATGAGTGGTTTAAACTTCGTGCCTTCCACACTGACTCCTGTGGTATATGGATGGCCCCTTACCTCACTGCTGTGAGGTTACAGCATATAAGAGAAACCCTCTGTTTGTCCGACCTCCTCCTGCCTGGATGGTCCCTTGGAACCTGGGGTAGTTGTGCTGCCTGGTATGGGGGGGCGAATCCTCTAGTAGTGGAGACTCCAAAGTAATGTACATAAATGGGGGGAAGAGCGAAGGAATCCCAAGATAGTGTAGTATTGTTATGCAAAGGTTTATTTAAACAGTAAGGTTTGCAAGTACTCACATTTAAAAGGTATATCAAATACGAGCGCCGAGCTCGTCCGCGTCACCTCCGGTGCTTGTGTTGTCCCTACGCGTATCGTGAATGATGATACGCGTAGGGAGCAGTGAGGTAAGGGGCCAGTGAGGTAAGGTAAGTGAGGTAAGGGGCCATCCATATACCACAGGAGTCAGTGTGGAAGGCACGAAGTTTAAACCACTCATCACCTAGCACCTTATCACAGCACCGCTTTTAGTCCATAAGGAATCCTTTTTTGGACTTTCTCGCAGCAACATAGTTGCTCTGTTGCACGTTTATTTTAAAGCTTTTTCTCTCACAGATTTTAAAAAGGACAGTCATTTTATTGTATGAACACAGCAATTGTTTACACAAGTATTTGTTACTGCTATGTACAAATTTTTGTGTCACGGATTCATGCACCTTTGCACTTTACCTTACTGGTGGTACAGGTACTGCTTAGTACCATTTTTTTCTCTCCACGGATACATGCACCTTTTACTACTGTCTCAGTTATTTTATTTTTCCTGCTTCACGAATCATTTGCACTTAATCATTGCTCCAGCACTTGCTGGTAATATAAGCACCTTACTAATACAGGAGTATATTAAGGCACAATATTTATATTTTATTATTTTATGCTATCTCAATAAGTATTTATGGATGCCAGTTTTAGTAATTTTATATTGGATATTTGAGAACCAGCATTACTGACACAGAACATCACATATCATTCCCATCAGCTCAGCACTATTTCTTTATATCTATTCACACTCAGGGTCACGGATTATACCTTTCAGTGCTTTGCAGCAGATGATCTTTTTTATTATAGTAGCGCGGAATTACTTTCTATACACATTGGGCACAGTGAAGCACAGGCACAGTGAGGCACGGGCACAGTGAGGCAAGGGCACAGTGAGGCACGGGCACAGTGAAACATGGGTACAGTGAAGCATGGACACAGTGAAGCATGGGCACAGTGAAGCATGGGCACAGTGAGGCATGGGAACAGTGAGGCATGGGCACAGTGAGACACGGGCACAGTGAGGCACAGTGAGGCATGGGCACAGTGAGGCATGGGCACAGTGAGGCACAGTGAGGCATGGGCACATAACCAATATTATTTATTGTTCTCCCTCCTCTTATTTTTATACAGTATGGGGTAGATCAGTATTTTGACTTGATTTGTGACTTGACCAAAATAAATGACTTGACTTGACTTGCTTGGCTTCTAGCAGGGACTCGACTTGACTTGCTTGCTTTTCGTCACAGTAACTTGGGACTTGCTTGAGACTTGAAGGTTAAGACTTGAGACTTGCTGGTGACTTGCACATGTGTGACTTACTCCCATGTCTGATTAATGGCACCTGTTTGAACTTGCTATCAGTATAAAAGATACCTAACCACAACCTCAAACAGTCACACTCCAAACACCACTATGGTGAAGACCAAAGAGCTGTCAAGGGACACCAGAAACAAAATTGTAGACCTGCACCAGGCTGGGAAGACTGAATCTGCAATAGGCAAGTATCTTGGTGTGAAGAAATCAACTGTGGGAGCAATAATTATAAAATGGAAGACATACAAGACCACTGATAATCTCCCTCGATCTGGGGCTCCACGCAAGATCTCACCCCGTGGGGTCAAAATTATCACAAGAACGGTGAGCAAAAATCCCAGAACCACACAGGGGGACCTAGTGAGGGACTTGCAGAGAGCTGGGACCAACGTAACAATGGCTACCATCAGTAACACACTACGCCGCCAGGGACTCAGATCCTGCAGTGCCAGACATGTCCCCCTGCTTAAGCCAGTACATGTCCGGGCCCGTCTGAGGTTTGCTAGAGAGCATTTGGATGATCCAGAAGAGGATTGGGAGAATGTCATATGGTCAGATGAAACCAAAGTAGAACTGTTTGGTAGAAACACAACTCGTTGTTTTTGGAGGAGAGAGAATGCTGAGTTGCAACCAAAGAACACCATACCTACTGTGAAGCATGGGGGTGGCAACATCATGCTTTGGGGCTGTTTCCCTGCAAAGGGAACAGGACGACTGATTTGTGTACATGAAAGAGTGAATGGGGCCATGTATCGTGATATTTTGAGTGCAAACCTCCTCCCATCAGCAAGGGCATTGAAGATGAAACGTGGCTGGGTCTTTCAGCATGACAATGATCCCAAACACACTGCCCGGGAATCAAAGGAGTGGCTTCATAAGAAGCATTTCAAGGTCCTGGAGTGGCCTAGCCAGTCTCCAGATCTCAACCCCATAGAAAACCTTTGGAGGGAGTTGAAAGTCCGTTTTGCCCAGCGACAGCCCGAAAACATCACTGCTCTAGAGGAGATATGCATGGAGGAATGGGCCAACATACCAGCAACAGTGTGTGACAACCTTGTGAAGACTTACAGAAAACGTTTGACCTCTGCCATTGCCAACAAAGGATATATAACAAAGTATTGAGATGAACTTTTTATTTTGACCAAATACTTATTTTCCTCCATAATTTGCAAATAAATTCTTTCCAAATCAGACAATGTGATTGTCTGGATTTGTTTCCACATTTTGTCTCTCATAGTTGAGGTATACCTATGATGACAATTTCAGGCCTCTCTCATCTTTTTAAGTGGGAGAACTTGCACAATTGGTGGCTGACTAAATACTTTTTTGACCCACTGTATATATATATATATATATATATATATATATATATATATATATATATATATATATAAATATATATATATATATATATATATATATATATATATATATATATATATACAGTATATATGTATGTACACGCACACAAGTCTTCCTGTATGGTGCATTTCCCTCCCTTTGGCACCAAGGGGTCTCTGTCCTGCTCTATGCGGTAATTTTCTCTTCAGGTAACATTATTTATTTGCAATTTGTTACCAGCAGTTTAGACATTAATGGCTGTGTATTGAGTTATTTTGAGGGGACAGCAAATTTACACTGTTATACAAGCTGTGCACTCACTACTTTACATTATAGCAAAGTGTCATTTCTTCAGTGTTGTCACATGAAAAGATATAATAAAATATTTACTAAACTGTGAGGGGTGTACTCAGTTTTTTGAGATACTATATACTAAAATAAATGTTGTGTAGCCAATGGCTGCTAAGTGGATCAAGGAAGCAGAACAGAGTGTGATGAATTGTGTACTAGTAAAAAACTTACAGCTCAGATAGCTACAGAGAAAGTGAAAGAAAAATAAAGCCACTGTGAAATTCCACCCATGTGTAGCGACCACCTCCACTCCCCTCTTTGTCTCGTCTCGTCTTTTTCTTGTCTAGGGTTACCTTGGAGGGGAGGGAGCGGGGACACCACGCCTGGCTTCCACCACAGGTGTTAGTGCGGTATAAGCAACGGTTTTGTATTTCCTTCGGGTCAGTGCTGTGCACCTGGATCCTCCCTCCAAGAGTCACCGTGAACCATGTCCGTTAGAAAATGAGCTCCACATCATTAAAGTTCAACACTCCTTTATTCTCCTTGTCTGAACACAAACAGTTGAACTCCCTTGATAGAACAGAACAGAAAAAGGAGGTGTGGATACGAACAGGCCCAGACACAATGTAAGTTACCACTTCCCTTCCTAGAAGGGTGTCCTGGTCTCCGCACGAGGGTAGATTTCCTTCCAGGCGGTCTCCGACGAGAGACTCACTTGTCACCGGCAATATGCTGCACCGGGTCTTCAAATGAGGAGCTCCCCCCGGTCCATTGTGCCTTCCGGATTCAGGTACCCAATCCCTGAGTACCCTAGGATCTCCTTCCCTCGCGGAACCCAGTGTTGGGCACTGAGCTCCGGACCTCCATCTAAGTACCTCACACCAGGCTAAAGGTGCCTGGGATGGAACTCGACCTCCGCTGTCCTCTGGGCCTAAGCCACCCAGAGGAGCGACACGACCCACCGTCCGCAAGCTGAAGGTGCCTGGGACTTCCAACCCCGTGACCAAGATGGCCGGCCCCCTTTATACCCTCTCCCAGCAAGCACGGCGGGTTCCCCGCCCCACCATACCACTGCCGAGGGAGGACAAAAAGGAAGACGGCACACAGCGATAATCCAACCCAACCCAGGGCGACAGCGCCACCCAATGGGCCGCGGTGAATCACACATCACTGGTGTCACTTCCAAATTCAAATTTACACCCGGGAAAGTACATACCCGCTACACATGAAATAATAAAGACTCAAAAAAGGGGGGCCAATATAGAGAAAAAAAGGTATGCAGAAGTGGATACCTTATAGCCCTGCATAATGGGACTGTAGTCCAAAGTGTAATCCACAATAACCCAAGAGGGTGAAGAAAGAAATCTAGTCTGGCTGACACTGCTTCTTATCCCAGTGTCATGATCATGTTCAGAGACAAGTAGCTATAGCAGTAGATGGGCTCCCACTGACCAGCAGGATAGGTATACAAGTAGGTCACCTTGGCAAATAACGCAGGCTCACCTGTTCCAACTGGTGTTCTCCAGAGCTTCTTATGGTGGAGATGGGTTTAACTGCATGTTAGTACCAGGGGTTGCAGTCCTCAGGATTGACCCCCCAGGAGGTGAGCAAGTCAGGGTCCAGTAGCGTATATAGCAGGTAAGGATCAAACAGAAGCGTAATCAGTAAACAAGCCAAAAGGTCGGCAACAAGTAGTTGCAGGTTGGGATCAAGCTGATGCATATTCGAGGAACAAGCCATGGGTCAGTAATGAGTGGTATCAAAGATACGGACGGCAGCAGAAAGACAAATGTGAGATACTGGTTGGCGAGAGCACAATAATCTGGCAAACAGGAAGTGCAGAGACACGGCTTAAATTAGGAAGTTCATGGGAGGAGCAAAAAGCTCAGGGTTCAGGACAAACAAGGGTCAAGGCAACACCATTCAAGTAATTGTCCAGGGAACTGTCCAGCATTCCAGGTGGCTCAGCAAGAAGAGGCATTTCCTAACACAGCAAAGGTTATGGGTTCAAATTCAGGCCCTGACAGTACTCCCCTCCTCCCAGAACATCTTAGGGTCGGGTTTGTGAGGAAAACTCTGGTGGATTTCTCTTGGTAATCTAGGGGCAAGAACTTTCTCCTTTGTTTATGTTTGGTTTCGGGAATCCGCCTCAAATTCTTCCACTGCCCTACTATCTGCATTCTATGGGCCTAAGCTTAATGTTATTGATGCAATGCACAGATCTAGTATTACACGCTGCTCACAAAACTCTCCAATTAATGTTAGCTGGCTGGCTAGGCATGAGGGAGGTAAAGTGTTGTCACAGAAGGTAACTGTATCTCCTAGTGCCCCACTGTGGCATAACCAAAATTTTTCAGAGCTCTTGGGTCACCCAGACTCTTTGTGGTGGTCCTGTTTTGGGGTCACACATACCTCTAATATTTTTGGTAACAACCTTTTTGTTTGATGACTTAAAGGCTAGATATGGAGTGACTAACAATTTTTTCTACACATATCTATTGCTACTTCATGCTGGCCGGGCACAGTTTGGAAGCTTGAGCCAGGAGCTTTTGGAATCACCAATTGAGGTGCTACTGTCATATCGTGATATTACTAAACTGGTTACAACTGTCTATTCATGTTTCCAGTCAGCTGGGTGCAACCCCTTCCATCTTGCGCAAAAGAGGTGGGAGGTGCTGATCCCTGGGCTGTCTGAGGAAAGCTGGGAGGCCTCTGGGGTCTGTTTTCAGGACCTCATCAGTTCCAATGATCGGTTTACACAATTTAAGTTCATACATCAGTTGCATTATACTCCTGCTAAAATAGCCCAAAGGGGCCTTTATTCTGCTGCGGCCTGCTCCTGCTGTGGTTCTGTGGGTGTAGACGTTCTACATATATTCTGGACTTTCCCAAATATCTCTATGTACTGGAAAAATATGTTCTCTTTTTTTTATAATACTCTATCTTTGCCTGTGCCTCATACCCTGGAGGTTGGACTGCTTGGTGTTTTGAATGACTTTATACCCCAGACCCATGTTCGAACTCTAATCCGTGTGTTGTTGTTTTAAGCTAGGAAATTGATATTATTAGGATGGAAAAAAATGATGTACCCTCCATACAAAGCTTTTATCGTTTGGTGAATAAAGATTTACGTGTTTTCAAGTTGATATGTAAGGGTAGGGCTTGCCCTAAAAGTTCTTTAAAATCTGTCAGCCTTGGGTTTATACAGTATAGCGGACTCCTTTTGGAAAGATACTCCGCTGTTTCAACAATCATAATATGGTAGACATATTTTGATGCCCTCACATTGTGGGTTTGTTGTAAGTGCGGGCTATGGGCTTCTTGGCCTCTCCTGTTCGTTGGTGAGGGTGGAGGTGGAAGGGGTGTGAGTGTTGTTTGAGTGTTTGGGTATGGCTGTGTATAGTTCTTTCACTTTTAGAAACTAATAGAGTAATATGATGGTCTCTGTTTTGTCCAACCAATTTGTTTAGAATTGTTACTATGTGCCCTGTTACCCCCTATTGTGAGATGTTTGTGCTATGTCACAATTTTGGTAACTAGTCAGCCTTGTATGGCTTGTCGTTTATAATCTGCAAATTCCTCTAAAAATGTTCCTGCTGTGAAATTATGTGAAAAGAAAAGTATAAAATAAATACCTTTAAAAAAGATAAGCAATCACAAACTGGTCCAACAGATCTTAAAAAACATCATTGATGAAGTGTTAAAAAGTTGCAGGTGCGTTGCAAAGGTCAAAAGGCATAACCAATAACTCGAAATATCCATATCTGGTTCTAAAGGTGGTTTTCCATTCATCTCCTTGACAAATGCGAACAAGGTTATATGCCTCTCTTAAGTCTAGTTTTGTAAAGATTTTTGCAGAACAGAGCCTTTCAAACATTTCAGAGATCAAGGGGAGTGAATAACAGTTTTTAATAGTGATCCCTGTAATCAACGTATGGACGGTGGAATCTTTCTTTTTAACAAAGAAAAGGGCTGCTCCTGCAGGAGATGTTGAGTGTCTTATAAAGCCCTTCTCTACATTTTAATCAAGCCACTCCAGGAGCACCTTTAATTTAGTTTCTGATAGACATGTGCATTCGTTTTCGTCCGAATGCATTTTCGTCCGAATTTCAGGTATTTTCGTTATCGTTTTAACAAACGAAAACGAAAATACAGAATCCGAAAACCGAATGATCCGACATAAACAAATGCTTAATTTTCGTTTTCGTTGCAACAACAGTTCGATATAGATAGGAGATTCGACATGAGGCTGACAATAACAATCTGTGTCCATCGAACCTGTGGTCGAATGTGCCTAACCTTAACTCTATTAGTCCAAGATTATTCTACATAGAGAGAAAAGATTTGACATTATAGAGAGAAAAGATTCGACATAGAGAGAAAAGATTTGACATTATAGAGAAAAGATTCGACATTATAGAGAGAAAAGATTCGACATAGAGAGAAAAGATCACTGCTGGAATTGGGTGGGGGAAGTAAAATAAAAAAATGATGATGATGAATGTTATTGGCTGATTGTAACCAAAGAGGAGGAGCAGTAAAATAGCTAGAACTAACTTGACAATTCAACATGAACGACGAAGATTCAACGAAGCATCGAAAAACATACAAACGTTGAATCTGTCATTGAAGGCTTATGATGTCTGTTGAAAGTTCTAAGAAGATTCTACGGAGCAGATAAACTGTACTACGCTGCAATCGTACATTTCCTGTGAAATGCTCGGCCCATAGGCTATAGAAGAATTCTAATGTTGGTTGACTAGTAGGGATGAGCTTCGAGTTCGAGTCGAACTCATGTTCAACTCGAACATTGCCTGTTCGCCTGTTCGCCGAACAGCGAACAAATTGGGGTGTTCGCGGCAAATTCGAAAAATCTATGGGAGAAATCTAAAGTGCTAATTATAAAGGCTTATATGCAAGTTATTGTCCTAAAAAGTGTTTGGGGACCCGGGTCCTGCCCCAGGGGACATGTATCAATGCAAAAAGAAGTTTTAAAAACGGCCATTTTTTCGGGAGCAGTGATTTTAATAATGCTTAAAATGAAAAAATAAAAGTGAAATATTCCTTTAAATTTCGTACCTGGGGGGTGTGTATGATATGCATGTAAAGTGGCGCATGTTTCCCTTGCTTAGAACTGTCCCTGCAAAAAATGTCATTTTTGAAAGAAAAAAAGTCATTTAAAACTCATTCGCGGCTATTAATGAATTGTCGGCTCCCGGCAATACATACAAAAGTCATTGATAAAAAAAAAAAAAAAGCGTGGGGGTTCCCCAGAATTCAATTACCAGGCCCTTCAGGTCTGGAATGGATATTAAGGGGAACCCCGCCGCAAATTAAAAAAAAAAACGACGTGGGGTTCCCCCAAATATCCATTCCAGGCCCTTCAGATCTGGCATGGATTTTAAGGGGAACTCCACCCCAAATTTAAAAAAAATGGCGTGGAGTCCCCCTAAAAATCCATACCAGACCCCTTATCTGAGCACGTAACCTGGCCGGCCGCAGGGGAAAAGGGGGGGCCGCTCTCTCCCTCCTGAACCGTACCAGGCCACATGCCCTCAACATGGGGAGGATGTCCCCATGTTGATGGGGACAAGGGCCTCATCCCCACAACCCTTGCCCGGTGGTTGTGGGGGTCTGCGGGCGGGGGGCTTATCGGAATCTGGAAGACCCCTTTAACAAAGGGGACCCCCAGATCCCGGCCCCCCCTATGTGAATTGGTAAGGGGTACATTGTACCCCTACCATTTCACGAAGAAAGCGTAAAAAAATGTTTAAAAAAACACACAAACACCTTGAAAAAGTCCTTTATTTAAATAATAAAAAAAAACATTCCAGCGGTGAAATCCAGTGTCCCGCGGCGATCCCGATGTCCAGCGCTGTCCTTCATTGGTTGTGCCTGAGCGGACCTGATGGGGAACTCCCTCTCAGTATTTTAAATGTATAGACCCGCCCCTTCTAAAGTTCCCCATCAGGTCCGCTCAGCGGACCAGATGCGGAACATGAGAAGGGGCGGGTCTATACATGTATTACCAAAGTGAGAGCAGTTCCCCATCAGGTCCGCCCCCTCGGTATGTCGGACCCGCCTACGTCATTGGCTTGAGCGGGGAACTTCCTTCACTGTGTAATTTAAATTTACATAGTGAAGGAAGTTCCCCGCTCAAGCCAATGACGTAGGCGGGTCCGACATACCGAGGGGGCGGACCTGATGGGGAACTGCTCTCACTTTGGTAATACATGTATAGGCCCGCCCCTTCTCATGTTCCGCATCTGGTCCGCTGAGCGGACCTGATGGGGAACTTTAGAAGGGGCGGGTCTATACATTTAAAACACTGAGAGGGAGTTCCCCATCAGGTCCGCACAGGCACAACCAATGAAGGACAGCGCTGGACATCGGGATCGCCGCGGGACACTGGATTTCACTGCTGGAATGTTGTTTTTTTTTTTATTTAAATTAAGGACTTTTTCAAGGTGTTTGTGTGTTTTTTTTAAAAAAAATTTACGCTTTCTTCGTGAAATGGTAGGGGTACAATGTACCCCTTACCAATTCACATAGGGGGGCGGGATCTGGGGGTCCCCTTTGTTAAAGGGGTCTTCCAGATTCCGATAAGCCCCCTGCCCGCAGACCCCCACAACCACCGGGCAAGGGTTGTGGGGATGAGGCCCTTGTCCCCATCAACATGGGGACATCCTCCCCATGTTGAGGGCATGTGGCCTGGTACGGTTCAGGAGGGAGGGGGGCCACTCTCTCGTCCCCCCCTCTTCCCCTGCGGCCAGCCAGGTTGCGTGCTCGGATAAGGGGTCTAGTATGGATTTTTAGGGGGACTCCACGCCATTTTTTTTAAATTTGGGGTGGAATTCCCCTTAAAATCCATGCCAGATCTGAAGGGCCTGGTAATGGAATTCTGGGGAACCCCCACGCTTTTTTTTTTTTTTTATCAATGACTTTTATATGTATTGCCGGGAGCCGACAATTCATTAATAGCCCCGAGTGAGTTTTAAATGACTTTTTTTCTTTCAAAAATGACATTTTTTGCAGGGACAGTTCTAAGCACGGGAAACATGCGCCACTTTACATGCATATCATACACACCCCCCAGGTACGAAATTTAAAGGAATATTTCACTTTTATTTTTTCATTTTAAGCATTATTAAAATCACTGCTCCCGAAAAAACGGACGTTTTTAAAACTTTTTTTTGCATTGATACATGTCCCCTGGGGCAGGACCCAGGTCCCCAAACACTTTTTAGGACAATAACTTGCATATTAGCCTTTATAATTAGCACTTTAGATTTCGAACGTTCGAGTCCATTGTATTTAATAGGGTTCTAAAGTTCACACAAACATTTTGTCTGTTCGCAGGTTCTGGTGCAACCGAACAGGGGGGTGTTCGGCTCATCCCTGTTGACTAGTAATAGTAATTAAAAAATATAATTATTACTAGTCATACAATAGAATTCATCTATAGCTTGTAGGCGGAACATTCGACCGGAAATGTACGATTGCAGCGTCGTACAGTTTCGCTGCTCCGTCGAATCTTCTTTGAACATTCGACAGACACCATAAGCCTTCAATGACAGATTCGACCTTAATTAATTCAGATTTTCGGACGAATGCAATTTCTAACGAAAAACGAAATAAATAAAAACGAATTTCGGGAGTAACTAAATAAATTTATTTTTCTAACGAAAACGAAATTCCGAAACGAAATATTTCAGTGTGCACATGTCTAGTTTCTGACAGATTGAATAGGCGGCCGAAGGGTATTTCTGCTCCTGGGAGCAGCTCAATGGGACAATCATATGGGTGATAAGGTGGTAATTGATAGGCATTCTTCTTACCACAGATATCCCATAACTCATGGTATTGAGGAGTCAAGTTGTCATATGACTGGGTAGTTACCACATCAACTTGTGATTCTTTGATCAGTAGAGAACTTGTTTTACGAGGTTCTCTGAAATGTTTCTCACACTGGGGGGATGCAAAATGTATAGTCCGTGCTCCCCAATTGATGGAGGGATTGTGAAAAGAAAAGGGTAGTCAGCTGGAAGCTGATAGTCTCACAATGGTCAGCCTCAAATTGGAGTACCAGAGAAATCGTTTCATGGGTAACAGGTCCTGACGATAAAGGTGAATCATCAACAGTCTCCATATCAATAGGGGCAGATTTCTTTGAATATTATTTCTTTAGGCAAACTGTAGGTACATAATGTTCCTCCCAGCCCCGAAGTCCAGTTTAGCGGAGTTCTTCAACAATGGAGTCTTGCGTGGTGAGCATGCACACAGGCTATGGCTGTTGAGTGCATTACTTATTGTTTTCTTTGAAACAATTGTACCTGTCAATTCCAGGTCTTTCTTAAGCTCACCACAAGTGGTCCTTGGCTCTTGGACAACTCTTCTGATAACTATTTTTACTCCTCTGTCAGAAATCTTGCGAGGAGCACCTGGTGGTGGCCGGATTGTGGTGAAATTATGTTTTTTCCACTTCCGGATTATGGCCCCAATAGTGCTCACTGGAACTTCAGAAGTTTAGAAATCAATCAGGAACCAATGTCATCAGTATGTTTTGCAACAATAAGGTTGTGAAGGTCTTGAGAGAGCTCTTTGCTTTTATCCATCATGAGATGTTTCCTGTGTGACACCTTGGTAATGAGACACCTTTTTAACCACTTGCCGACCGCGCCATGTACAAAAGACGTCCACAGCGCGGTCGAGTTATCCTGAGTGGACGTCCCAGGGACATCCTCACAGAATCTTGCTCCCGCGCGCCCCCTGGGGCGCGCTCCAGGATATGACCGTGACCGCCGGGTCCGGAAGACCCGGGGCATCACGGATCACGGTAGATGGCCGCTAATCGCGGCCGTTTACCACGTGATCGCTCCGTTAAATGACAGAGCGATCACTTGTAAACAGACCGGCGTCATGTGATGACGCTGGTTCCTCCCTCCCCTCTCTGTACCGATCGGTACAGTGTGAGAGGAGAGGGGAGGGAGCGGATCATGTCCGCTCCCTCCCCCATGTCAGCTGTGGGCTGGATCTGTGACAATTGCAGTCACAGATCCAGCCATCCATCCATCCCTGCTCAGCCATCCCTGTGCAATACTCTGCAATACACCCTGCCAATACTCTGCAAACCAATACTCTGCAATACCCTGGTGCAATACTCTGCAATACCCTGGTGCAATACTCTGCAATACCCTGTGCAATACTCTGCAATACCCTGTGCAATACTCTGCGCAATACTCTGAAATACCCTGCGCAATACTCTGCAATACCCTGCGCAATACTCTGCAATACCCTGCGCAATACTCTGCAATACCCTGTGCAATACTCTGCAATACCCTGTGCAATACTCTGTGCAATACTCTGCAATACCCTGTGCAATACTCTGTGCAATACTCTGTGCAATACCCTGTGCAATACTCTGCAATACCCTGTGCAATACTCTGTGCAATACTCTGTGCAATACCCTGTGCAATACTCTGCAATACCCTGTGCAATACTCTGCAATACCCTGTGCAATACTCTGCAATACCCTGTGCAATACTCTGCAATACCCTGCCCATACTGTGCAATACCCTGCCATACTGTGCAATACTCTGCCATATTCCGCAATACCCTGCCATACTCCACAATACTCCTCAATACCCTGCAATACCCCACAATACCCGACAATACCCCACAATACCCGGCAATACTCCACAATACCCGGCAATACTCCACAATACCCGGCAATACTCCACAATACCCTGCAATACTCCACAATACCCGGCAATACTCCACAATACCCTGCAATACTCCACAATACCCTGCAATACTCCACAATACCCGGCAATACTCCACAATACCCTGCAATACTCCACAATACCCTGCAATACTCCTCAATACCCTGCAATACTCCTCAATACCCTGCAATACTCCGCAATACCCTGCAATACTCCTCAATACCCGACAATACTCTGCAATAACCACTTCCCGCCCGCCGGCCGTCATATGACGTCCTTAACTTTATGCAGAGATATCTGAATGATGGGAGCAGCTACAGGCATCATTCAGATATTCACTTTTTCAGCTGGCGATTTCCTGCACCATAAGAATGATCATAGCGGCTGTTCCACCGCTTGATCGCTCTTACGGAAGGTGAGAGCGGATGCCCCCCCTCCCGCTGCCCTCCGGTGCTTCTACCGACTCACCGCTACGATCAAAGCCAAGATTGTTTTTTTTTTGGTTTTTTTTTCAGGCTTCCCAGCCTAGAGGTGGGATGTGGGGTCTTATTGACCCCATATCTCACTGTAAAGAGGACCTGTCATGCCATATTCCTATTACAAGGGATGTTTACATTCCTTGTAATAGAAATAAGAGTGATCAAAAAAAAATTTGGGGCGGAAAAACATGTCAAACTAAAATAAATAAAGTAAAATGAACAATAAAATATATATATATTTTTTAAAGCGCCCCTGCCCCCGCGAGCTTGCATGCAGAAGTGAACGCATACGTAAGCCCCGCCCACATATGAAAACAGTGTTCAAACCACACATGTGAGGTATCGTTGCGAACGTTAGAGCGAGAGCAATAATTTTGGCCCTAGACCTCCTCTGTAACTCAAAACATGTAACCAGTAAAAATATTTAAAGCGTTGCCTATGGGGATTTTTAAGTAGCGAAGTTTGGCGCCATTCCACGAGTGTGTGCAATTTTGAAGGGTGACATGTTAGGTATCTATTTACTCGGCGTAACTTCATCTTTCACATTATGCAAAAACATTGGGCTAACTTTACTGTTTTTTTTTTCTTTTAAGCACAAAACAGTTTTTTTTCCGTAAAAAACGCGTTAGAAAAATTGCTGCGCAAATACCGTGCAAGATAAAAAGTTGCAATGACCACCATTATATTCTTTAAGGTCTTTGCCAAAAAAACATATATAATGTTTTGGGGTTCTATGTAATTTTCTAGAAAACAAATGATGATTTTTACATGTAGGAGAGAAATGTCAGAATTGGCCTGGGTGCTCCAGAACGCCTGAAGGTGCTCCCTGCATGTTGGGCCTCTGTATATGGCCACGCTGTGTAAAAGTCTCACACATGTGGTATCGCTATACTCGGGAGGAATAGCAGAATGTGTTTTGGGGTGTAATTTGTGGTATGCATATGCTGTGTGTGAGAAATAACCTGCTAATATGACAATTTTGTGAAAAAAAAAAAAAGAAAAAAAAATCTTGATTTTTGCAAAGAATTGTGGGAAAAAATGACAACTTCAAAAAACTCACAATGACTCTTTCTAAATACCTTGGAATGTCTTCTTTCCAAAAAGGGGTCATTTGGGGGGTATTTGTACTTTTCTGGCATGTTAGGGTCTCAAGAAATTAGATAGGCCATCAGTACTTCAGGTGTGATCAATTTTCAGATATTGGCACCATAGCTTGTGGACTCTATAACTTTCACAAAGACCAAAAAATATACACCAATTTGTACTTATTTTTACCAAAGATATGTAGAAGTATAAATTTTGGCCAAAATTTATGAAGAAAAAATACTAATTTGCAAAATTTTATAACGGAAACAAAGAAAAATTCATTTTTTTACAAAATTTTCTGTCTTTTTTCTCTTATAGCGCAAAAAATAAAAAACCCAACAGTGATTAAATACCACCAAAAGAAAGCTCTATTTGTGTAAAAAAAAGGACAAAAATTTCATATGGGTACAGTGTTGTATAACTGAGTAATTGTCATTCAAAATGTGAGAGCACCGAAAGCTGAAAATTCGTCTGGTTAGGAAGGGGGTTTAAGTGCCCAGTTGTCAAGTGGTTAAAGGCCATCAGTTGAGATTTAACCAGCTGATATTAATGTGTACTGACAAGGGGCAGGATTGCTTTCTAATTTCTGATAGCTTTCATCTGGTGTCTTGGCTTACCATCCCTTTTTGCACCTCCCTTTCTTTGTGTGTTCAATACCTTTTCCCTGTGTCATTCCCTTTTATTACGCATAATTACATTTTTGAACGTATTTGTTTTGGTTTCTTTGTATGTATGGATTGCATGGGTTATTACCGACATGTGGTGAACATTTCATGTCAATAGCACCTTTAAAAATATATTTATCTAGAAAAATGGTGACGTGTTCAACACTTATTTTACCCGCTGTATGTGTACAGTATATACAGTACTCTGGACATGTATCCATGTAGCCTGAAAAGTAGCTTTCACCTTTCTTTGTCAAGAAATTACTTGACTACTGGAGGAAAAAGATTGATGAAGACATAAAAAGGTTCAATTGCTAACAGACAGGGAAAACATGTATTAAAAATAAAAACAATATATCACTCTTGATGATTTAATAACTGTAATCTATCATTTTTTTTCCATTAGGCACATTCATAATTTGTTGCGTTCAATCATTTGCAGAGTTTTGTTCTTTCATTATCAGTAACTTTGGGAATCTGTTCATGGCAAGTTCAGCAGTTTTCCATTGAAGAACAGCTTTTTTTATGTGTAAAACTTTACAAAAGCTGCAAAATGACATTTGTCATGCATTTTGCTGCATTTTTTTAGTGCAGGCAAAATGCATAGAAATTAGAACATTTTCTGACTTCCATGAAATGTTCAGCAGTCAGCCACCCTGCCATTTATCTACAAGCAAGTGGTTAAAATTGAAGCATGTGGGATATTTTCCAGTTCCATGGAATGATCATGGCACTGGAAAATATCCCACATGCTTAATTTTTAACCACTTGCTGCCTGGCCATTGTAGATAAATGGCAGGATTGCTGACTGCTGAGGGCGGGTGGCCATTCTAAAACAGCCTAATCTTTGCGCTGCTCACAACTTTGCTCGCAGTAGATTTCTGTGTCCATTGGAAACAGCAGATCACGGAACAGGGTTTGGGACTAATGGACTTGGCACTTTATCCAATGATCACTGTTGTCAATCACTATGGCGATACTGTACTAGGGTTAGTGATCAGGGACACTGTGTGGCTATTGTGGTGACACTGTATGCCAGTGCAGCCAGCCAGTGTCCCTGATTACTAGCCAGACAACCACAGAGTCCCCTTACTAGTGCATCCAGCCACATTATCCCTGATTGACATCACACCAGTTCAGTGTCACCAGACCAGTGCACCCAGCATCAGTGTTCTTGATCACTGTCACGTCAGGGCCAATGTCACCAGACCAGTGTAAGATGGCAAAGGTTTTCCTGATCACCACCACATCCATACAGTGTCTTCAGACTAATGTAAGCCAGCAACAGCATTTCTGACCACCACCACCACACCAGTCCCAGTGTCACAGACAAATGTAAGCCAGCAAGAGTGTTCTTGATTGCTGCCACACCAGTGCCAGTGTCACCACAGTAGTGCAGCCAGCAACAGTGTTCCTCATCTCTGCCACAGCAGGGCCAGTGTCACAAGACCAGTATCGCCTAGAGCGATGTTCCTGATTGCTAGCCACACAAGTGCCAGTGTCACCAGAGCCAGTGCAGCCATCAACAGTGTCTCTGATTGCTGTCACATCAGATCAGTACAGTGTCAACAGAGCCACTGCAGCTAGCAAAAGTGTTACTGATTACTGCCACACCGATACAATGTCTCCTCTGCCTGCCACCTGTATTGACCCTACTTTGATTATTGACCACGTCGCTTGCTGCCACCTGAACTGACCCATCTGCATGTCCCATTGACTATGTT
This sequence comes from Rana muscosa, assembly GCA_029206835.1. Classification (NCBI taxonomy): domain Eukaryota; kingdom Metazoa; phylum Chordata; class Amphibia; order Anura; family Ranidae; genus Rana; species Rana muscosa. The sequence continues at coordinate 642,494,462 of CM055117.1, read as the reverse complement.
CCTGTGAGGCAGCAGTACTAGCTATCCCCTGTGGACAACTGCACTCCTGGAACCAAAATAACTTTTATTCACCCTCTGTTCAGCCTTTTGTACTTACTTGCCAGTGAACATAGTATTCCTGAGGGCAGTCACGTACCAGTAAACTAGTCTTGCTTGGCGTAACTGATTCGTGCCCGCACTATAGCCGAATAACAGCTACAGTGCGGACCTTAATTGCCAGGAGGGCGGCCCCTTACCACGGGATCAGCTGTCAGCCAAATGACAATACCTCAGCAAAATCACATTTCTAAAGGAAAAAAAGTAATTTAAAACTGCTCGTGGCTGCAATGTATTGTCGGGTCCCGGCAATATAAATAAAACTCATTGAAAAAAATGGCAGTTCATTACCAGGTCCTTCAGGTCTAGTAGGGATTTTAAGGGGAACCCTGTGCCAAAATTTATAAAAAAATGGTGACTTGAAGGGCCTGGTATGGATTTTGGGGGTACCCCTATGCTATTTAAAAAAAAAAAAAGGCACAGAGTTCCCCTTAATATCCATACCAGACTTGAAGGGCCTGGTATGGATTTTGGGGGGACCCCCACGCATTTTTTAAAAATGATTTTTATCTATATTACTGGGATCTGACAATTCATTACAGCCGCAAGCAGTTTTAAATTACTTTCTTTTCTTTAGAAATGTCATTTTGCGGTGGTATTGTTCTAAACACGGGAAGGATGCGCTACTTTATTGGCATACTAAAGACACCCCCAGGCATGATATTTAAAAGAATATTTAATTTTTATTGTTTCACTTTAAGCATTATTAAAATCACTGCTCCTGAAAAAACTTCCATTTTAAAAACTTTTTTTTTGCATTGATACATGTTCCCTGGGGCATGACCTGGGTCCCAAAACACTTTTTATGGCAAAAACTTGCATATAAGCCTTTAAAATTAGCACTTTTGGCTTTTCATGTTAGTGTCCCATATATTTTAACTGTGTTCCGCGACTTTTGAATTTGCTGCGAACACCGCATAAAGTTTGCTGTTCGGCGAACAGGCGAACACCCGATGTTTGAGTCGAACTTACGTTCGACTAAAACATGGGGCTCATCTCTAGTGATTGCTCAGGAGGTACTGCCACCTACCACATATCTATAAACTTCTGATGTCACTGGCACCATTGACTTGCATAGCCAGGAAGCCCTGATTTGACTGATTCGGTTCCTATTGATTTCAATGGAGTTCGGATTCAGCAACCTAACTTGTTTAAAGTTTGATGTTTTCTGCTCAAACTGAACCCAGAGCAGTTCGGGTCATCCCAATGAACAACAGCAACCTTGTGACTAATTTGTTTACCACAGAGTAGGAAGGGATTTAGCAGTCAGCAAACACAACATCACCTCCTAGCCCTGCTATTCCAACAGAGCAGCAGTAATGATCAACAGCTTACCAGTGGCTACATTAACACCTGCCTACACATAGCAATTTAAGACGTTTTCTATTGCTCTGTGGTTTGTTGTCCTTTGCATATTGCTTTTTGCCCTTTAAAATTGAAGCTGTTGGAAGAATCAGACTCCAATATTAGTGAACTAATGTAAATTAAGAAAGCATATTCTGAATCATGAGCTTTTGAGTCTCCTAAATATTTTCATGTAGATATATCTGTCTGATCTTTGGAGAGCAATTTAGGAATTGAGGCAATCACGATTCTTGAATTGTATGATTCTCTGTAGAATTGTTTCACTTTAATATATCCTGTTAAGAATACAATCTAGAGTTTCGCTAATTTTGTTTAAGTTACATGTTCTGCATTCTTTGCTCTTATCCTGTTATAACTTTTAATTATGACAGGTACCTTATTTTTACTAATACACCTGAAAAGGGATATCCAGCCAAGTAAAATAGCACACATGTCAGTTTCACTGTTGCAGAGTTTGAAACTAAACCTTAAAAAATGTAATTACATAAAAATGTAAGAATTATGAATTTCATATTCTGAAAAGTCTCTTTTTGTGCAAGAGCCACATGTGGGAGAATAATGGATCCCTTTTGAATATAAGTACATACCGTACATTCTCACTGCATCTTCAAATGCTATAGAAATCATGTGGAGTGATGTAACATTTCTGTTACTGCTCACCATGCCTAAAAAAAATCCATTCCTGTTCAGTGGTGACATGGTGAGCATTACGAATATGTTTTGCAGATAGATAAGGTGGAATACAAAAATACTTCAATTTTTGCATTACAATGGAAGGTATTCATTATTGGCAGTACAAAAATTATCAATGTTAATTTAAGGCTGCATAATGCGTGATTATCAGAAATACAAATTAATCTGAAAATAGTTTTTACTTTTGAAAGTCCAAAGGTCTGGGCCTCGTTTTATTGGTATGTTTAGGATAATGGTACATTTTACAGGGTTAATATGAAATTCCTGACCACTCAAATGCTTTACAATTTAAATTTAAAAAAAAAAATCGATTTTTTGCCTGATAATGAGGGTTAGCTATAGATAAGCATATTGGTTATGTAATGTATAGCACTTGCCAGGGGCGTACCAAGCAGGGGGCGGGGGGGGGCGGTCCGCACCAGGTGCCACACATTAGGGGGGTTGTCAGTGGCTGGATGGCATTGCTATGGGGGTGCACTTCACACCCAGGTCGGGTGACACTGTCTGACAGAATCCCGAGGGCATCCCTGGCTCTGGCTGCTCTGTTCAGTAATTTTTTGTCAACTGGAACACCCCCAGCGCTGCGGCCGAAATGGTATGGTCTGGTTTCTTGTTTTCCCCTGCTAGCTGCTGTTACACACTGTGTCCACACACCATCTTCCAGAGTCTGCACCTCCCCAGCTGAAGCTGAGAGCCCGAGGTGAGCTGGTGATAGGGGGTGTGTGGGTTGTGAGAAGAGGCTGGAGGAGTGTCTGCCCTGCCATCCTGACTGTGCTGGTCTGGCAGAGAAGGGGGGGGGTTGCTGTGTCCACCACCACCCAGGTATAGTGAAGCTGACCTGGGAAGGGGGGGGGTTGCAGAATGCGGGCGTGTGCTTAGTGCTATGTACAGGAGACAGAATGCAGGCCTGTGCTAAGTACAGGGGACAGAATGCAGGTGTGTGCTATGTACAGGGGACAGAATGCAGGCGTGTGCTATGTACAGGGGACAGAATGCAGGCATGTGCTATGTACAGGGGACAGAATGCAGGCCTGTGCTATGTACAGGGGACAGAATGCAGGCCTGTGCTATGTACAGGGGACAGAATGCAGGCGTGTGCTATGTACAGGGGACAGAATGCAGGCGTGTGCTATGTACAGGGGACAGAATGCAGGCGTGTGCTTAGTGCTATGTACAGGGGACAGAATGCAGGCGTGTGCTATGTACAGGGGACAGAATGCAGGTGTGTGCTATGTACAGGGGACAGAATGCAGGAGTGTGCTATGTACAGGGGACAGAATGCAGGCATCTGCTGTATATTGCTGTGTGACCACCACCCACCTATAGTAGCTGAGCTGTGAGCTTACCTGATAAGGGGAAGAGGGGGTGGTGTTTAGGGTTTCCACCTGTTTGGGAGTCACCCGGACAGTTAGGGTTTGGAATCATGCATCCGGGTTTCAGACTGTCTGAGACCCAGACACATTATTCAGATCAGACTAAGTCTCCCCTCTCCCCCCTTTTCTCTCCTGCCTCTAAGTGAGTACAATAAGGTCAGGGTTCTCAGAGCACTCATTACATCTGAGCTCCCCTTTACACCAGAGGTCACAGTGCTCCCCTTTACATCAGAGTCCTCTCTGTACACCACATCATCCCTTATGTTAGAATCCTCAGAGTTCTTTTACATCAGAGTCTGCAGAGTCCCCCCCCCCCTTACAGTGAAAGGGAACTCTGGGAGTTCAGATGTAAACGGGGAACTCTGTGGACTCTGGTGTAAAGGGGGAACTCTGTGGACTCTGATGTAAAGGGGAACTCTGTGGACTCTGATGTAAAGGGGGAACTCTGTGGACTCTGGTGTAAAGGGGGAACTCTGTGGACTCTGGTGTAAAGGGGGAACTCTTGTGATTAATTTCATATGATTAGAAATATTATTTAATAGCAACATCTATGCATAGTTTATCTATGCATACTATGAAAACAAATTGGTATGCGACGCTGAAGTGTTCAGGTTTAACTTGAAGACAAGGTGGCAACCCTAGTGGTGTTGCTTTGTTCACCACCCAGGTATAGAGTAGATGAGCTGGTCTGATAAAGGGGGGCGTCTGCAGCCCAGGTGACATACATTGACCTACACCCACATCTTGCAGCCATCAGATCCGTCCAGCTGGCAGCAGGTCACAGCAGCATCTTGCCATCTTCCATAAGGTCATCAGATCCCGTCCACAGTCCAGCAAGCAACACACCTTGTCAGCAGGTCAGTTCCAAAATCCGAATTAAATCATCAATGCCAATGATGCCATTGTCTGCTTTCCCCAGGGACAGATCCGATCCAGAGATCGCCATACAGTGGGATCTCTGGATCGGATCTGTCCCTGAGGACAGTAGATAATGCAAAGTATGGGCCATACTTTGTATTGTCAGCTGTCTTCCCATCTCACTCTGATGTCTCCCTCATAGCAGCTCCATTCAAGCTCTCCACTTCCCTGACCGTGGCACGATCTGTCCAAAAATGTGGGATCTGCTCACACCTGAGTGACTGACACCTCTGTCCTGTCCCATCTATTGTCACTGGCTGCCATGGATGAACAGCATCGACTGTTATTACAAGGAGCAGGAGGGGACGCCCCCATCCCCCCACAGCTCCGCCCAGGTCTCCCATCCCATCCGGAGACCGAGCCACCAGTCGGCTGGCCAGAGACCCGAATAAAGCCGGATTTGCCTTTAAACAGGTGTCCGATGTAGAAACCCGGAAGCGACAATACAGTGTCACTTCCGGTTTACTCGGCAGCCAATAGCGCCATTTAAAAAAATAAAAAAATCAGAATTCAAAAACGCTGCTCTTGGCAGTGGAGGTTTTTTTTGTGTGGGTGTTTTTACAGTTGGGGGGGGGGGTGCCAGATATTGGATGGGCCCCGGGTGTCAAATGCTCTAGGTACGCCCCTGGCACTTGCACTATAAAGAATTAAAACCACTATGTGCATATGTGTACCACATTACCATAGTAATTCTAGCCAGAACACTCAACAATTTCCTGGCAATTCACCAATGTTATACTTTAAATGCCAAAAGAGATTAAACAGATCAAGGCATGTTACTATAAACTGTTTCAATTGTTTAAAAGTTTCAGAAGAAACTAGGTGGAAGGTTGCATCATGAGTGTTCTTGCTGTGGGTGGGCAACTTAATAGTATAGGCAACACCAGGGCTGAATTACAGGGCATCCACAATTGGTAAATGAAAGCAGAAAAATATAATAATAAAAAAAAACATTAATTAATTGTTAATGTAATTGTAAAATACATGAAAAATGCCCCCTCCCCCAACAACAAAAAAAATGAGAGAAGACATAACAAATTAAATCAATTGCCACCTACAGTGAGGCTGATCTGCTAAAGTACTTGAGATACTTTAGACAATAAAGTGTGTGAATATTGACTTAAATGATCCAATTATGTGAAAAACAATTTCCTGTTACATATTTATTCTGCACACAGAGTGTGGACAATTGAAGTGAAAAATAAAACAATTTATTGTATGAAGATTCTTAACTCCTTTAATAAATAAGCCTCAGTATCTCTATTTTTTTTTCATCTAGATATGGATTGTACAGCTCTACTTTTACTCATTGCATGGCAGGCTTATCCGTAATACCAATCAGATTTTGATTAGAAATAACTTGAACATTTTATGGAAGGAAAGAAAAGTTTCACTAGTTAAACATTTGTGGTTAAAATATTGGTTTTTTTTTTAGTTTAAGGTACGGACACCAAGATAAAACATATTTCTGACACATGTTAAGAACTTTTAGTGGCGAAGTGGTTAGCACTTCCACATAGCAGCCCTAGGACTTCCGGTTGGCCAACCACCTACACTACCTGCCTGGAGTTTGCATGTTCTCCCTGTGCCTGCGTGGGTTCCCTCCACACTCCAAAGACATGCTGGTAGGTTTATTGGCTCCTGTCTAAATTGGCCCTAGTACAGTGCCTTGAAAAAGTATTCATACCCCTTCAAATTTTCCACATTTTGTAATGTTACAACCAAAAATGTAAATGTATTTTATTGGGATTTTATGTGATAGACCAACACAAAGTGGCACATAGTTGTGAAGTGGAAGGAACATGATAAAAATGTTTACATTTTTTTTACAAATAAATATGTGAAAAGTGTGGTGTGCATTTGTATTCAGCCCCCCTGAGTCAATACATTGTAGAACCGCCTTCCGCTGCAATTACAGCTGTAAGTCATTTTTGGATATGTCAGCTTTACACGTCGAGAGAGTGTAATATGTTTGCCATTCTTCTTTGTAAAATAGCTCAAGCTCTGTCAGATTGGATGGAGAGTGTCTGTGAACAGCAATGTTCAAGTCCTGCCACAGATTCTCAATTGGATTTAGGTCTGTACTTTTACTGGGCCATTCTAACACATGAATATGCTTTGATCTAAACCATTCCATTGTAGCTCTGGCTGTATGTTTAGTGTTGTTGTCCTGCTGGAAGGTGAACCTCCACTCCAGTCTCAAGTCTTTTGCAGACTCTAACAGGTTTTCTTCTAAGCCCTCGTACACACGGCCGAGATTCTTGTTGAAAAAAACATGTCGTTTTTTTCGACGAGATTCTTGGACAAGAAACTTGTCCCGGCCGAGTGTACACACGCTCGTTTCAAAGAACCCGCGGTTCTTTGAATGGAGCGTACGCGGTGACGTCATCGACTACGACGAGCATGCGCTCGTCACATTCGATGCCGTCGCCGCCATCTTGGTATACCCTACGTATGCCTAGGAAGCTACCGCGCATGCGTCGAATTCATTTCGAACATGCGCGGGCTTCCGGGAGGACAGGTAAGTGTACACACACTCACTTTTCTCGTCGAGAAACATGCCGAGGAGAATCTCGACGACAAAATAGAGAGCAGGTTCTCTATTTTCTCGTCGAGGTTTCTTGTCGGTTTTCTCGACGAGAAACCCGATAGCCGCGTACACACGACCGATTTACTCGGCAAGACCTCTCTGCCAGCAAGTTTCTTGCTGGTTCTTGCCGAGAAAATCGGCCGTGTGTACGAGGCCTATGATTGCCCTGTATTTGGCTCCAGCTTCCCTGTCCCTGCTGAAGAAAAGCATCCCCACAACATGATGCTGCCACCACCATGTTTCAGGGTAATGTGCAGTGTTAGGTTTCCGCCATACATAAAGTGTTGCTTTTAGGCCAAAAATTAAAATTTTGGTCTCATCTGACAAGAGCACCTTATTCCACGTTTGCTGTGTCCCCCACATGGCTTCTCGCAAACTGCAAACAGGACTTCTTATGGCTTTCGTTCAACAATGGCTTTCTTCTCGCCACTTATCCATAAAGGCCAGATTTGTGGAGTGCACAACTAATAGTTGTCCCATGGACAGATTCTCCCACCTGAGTTGTGGTTCTCTGCAGCTTCTCTAGAGTTACCCTGTGCCTCTTGGTTGCTTCTCTGATTAATGCTCTACTTGCCCAGTCTGTCAGTTTAGGTGGATGACCATGTCTTGGTAGGTTTGCAGTTGTGCCATACTCTTTCCATTTTCGAATGATGGATTGAACAGTGCTCTGTGAGATGTTCAAAGCTTGGGATATGTTTTTATAACCTAACCCTGCTTTAAACTTCTCCACAACTTTATCCTTGACCTCTCTCTCTGGTGTGTTCCTTGGCCTTCATGATGCTGTTTGTTCTCTAACAAACCTCTGAGGGTTTCACAGCACAGCTGTATTTATACTGAGAATAAATTACACACAGGTGGACTCTATTTACTAATTAGGTGACTTCTGAAGGCAATTGGTTCTACTAGATTTTAGTTAGGGGTACCAGAGTAAAGGGGGCTAAATACAAATGCAAGCCAAACTTTTCAGATATTTATTTGTAAACAAATTTGAAAACCATTTATCAATTTCCTCCTACTTCAAAATTATGTGGCACATTGTGTCGGTCGATCACATAAAATCCCAATAAAATACATTTACGTTTTTGGTTGTAACATGACAAAATGTGGAAAGTTCCAAGGGGTATGAATACTTTTTCAAGGCACTGTATGTATGAATGTGACTTAGGGATTTTAGATTGCAAGCTCCTTGAGGGCAGGGACTGATGTGAATGTATAATATATGTAAAGCCCTGAACAAATTGACAGCACTATATTAGTATTTATAATAATATTAATGATGAATAAATGCTCCTACGTTATTGCCAGGTCGGCCTTATGCCACAACCCTTCTGGTGAGATGTTTAGTAGCCCAGGGGCTCATCCTGTTTCCAGGAGCTGTCAGTTGCTTACAATAGAGACACTTTTCATCCTTTAAATAAATTAGGGATTTTATTGTCTAAACAAAAATTTAAAAAGGTCGCATTATGACTGGGTAAATAAGGAATAACAATGGAGAGAAATTTTAAGGCTGTGTTGTAATCCCATATCCTCTCATATGTTAACAATCATGTGTTTTCATGTTTCTGTTGTGAAATTGTAATTAACTGAATGGGCTGTATTAACCTAAAGTAGACCAGCAAAAGTATGTCCGTCGGGCGGCGTGATTGATGATGGATGTACATTTCGGGACACTATTGTCAAAAACTGTCTATTGTGGTTTTTACTTTTTGACACTTTTTTTGGTGAATGGGTAGGGGTACAGTGTATCTGATACCCATTCACATAGGGGGTAGGATTATGGGGCCCCCTTGTTAAAGGGGGCTTCCAGATTTCAATAAGCCCCCTGCCCACAGACCCTGACAACCAATGGCCAGGGTTGTTGGGAAAATGCTCTTGTCCCCATCAAGGGGGACAAGGTGGTTTGGTGAGGACCCCTTAATAGTTCCCCTTAATATCATACCAGACCCAAAGGGCCTGGTATGGACTGGGGGGGGGGCCTACGCCATTTTTTTCCTTGATTTTTATCTACAGTATGTCACAAAAGTGAGTACACCCCTCACATTTGTGTAAATATTTTATTATATTTTTTTATGTGACAACGCTAAAGAAATTACACTTTGCTACAATGTAAAGTAGTTAGTGTACAGCTTGTAAAGTTGCTGTCCCCTCAAAATAACTCAACACACAGCCATTAATGTCTAAACCACTGGCAACAAAAGTGAGTACACCCCTAACTGAAAATGTCCAAATTAGGCCAACTTAGACATTTTCCCTCCCCAGTGTCATGTGACTTGTTAGTGTTACAAGGTCTCAGGTGTGAATGGGGAGCAGGTGTGTTAAATTTGGTGTTATTGCTCTCACTCTCTCATATTTGTCACTGGAAGTTCATGGCACCTCATGGCAAAGAATAAATTGTTGCTCTACATAAAGATGGCCTAGGCTATTAGAAGATTGTCAAGACCCTGAGACTGAGCTGCAGCACGGTGGCCAAAACCATACAGCAGTTTAACAGGACAGGTTCCACTCAGAACAGGCCTCGCCATGGTCGACCAAAGAAGTTTAGTGCACGTGCTCAGCGTCATATCCAGAGTAGGGATGAGCTCGGTGTTCGAGTCGAACATAGGTTCGACTCGAACATCGGCTGTTCGCGCGTTCGGCGAACAACGAAAGATTTGGGCCGTTCGCGCCAAATTCGAGTGACGCGAACGGCCCACAATACACTGCGCCATCGCAGTGTAATCCCAGCGCTGTGATTGGCCAAGCATGCACTGTGACCCTGCATGCTTGGCCAATCACAGCACCGGCAGCGAGGAGAGCAATGATTGGCCACAGGCAGGATGCCTGTGGCCAATTATAGCTGAGGGGGTTTAGTACACGCCCCACACTATAAAAGGCCGCCAGCGCGGTGGCCTCGTGTAGTGTGTTCTGGAGCAGGGAAAGTGAAGGATAGGCAGGGACAGTGTCAAATCTTGTCAAATCTATTCTTTGCTAAACTTTGTGTGTAGGGACAGAGAAGGATAGGCAGGGAGAGTGTCAGTGTCATATTCTTTGCTAAACCTTGTGTGTAGGGAGAGAGAAGGATAGGCAGGGAGAGTGTCAGTGTCATATACTTTGATAAACCTTGTGTGCAGGGAGAGAGAAGGATAGGCAGGGGACAGTGTCAGTGTCATATTCTTTGCTAAACCTTGTGTGCAGGGAGAGAGAAGGATAGGCAGGGAGAGTGTCAGTGTCATATACTTTGATAAACCTTGTGTGCAGGGAGAGAGAAGGATAGGCGGGGGCAGTGTCAGTGTCATTGTTGCTAAGCCTCCTGCACATTATACACCTGAAGTTAGCCAGTATTGCTGCTTTTTCCTGGTGTGTTACACCAACAGGATTTTGCGGCACTTACATCGGGCGGAGTGTGCCTCCTGACCATATTACACCTGAACTTAGCCTGTATTGCTGCTTTTTCCTGGTGTGTTACACCAACAGGATTGTGCGGCACTTACAGCGGGCGGAGTGTACCTCCTGACCATATTACACCTGAACTTAGCCTGTATTGCTGCTTTTTCCTGGTGTGTTACACCAACAGGATTTTGCGGCACTTACAGCGGGCGGAGTGTGCCTCCTGACCATATTACACCTGAACTTAGCCTGTATTGCTGCTTTTTCCTGGTGTGTTACACCAACAGGATTTTGCGGCACTTACAGCGGGCGGAGTGTGCCTCCTGACAATATTACACCTGAACTTAGCCTGTATTGCTGCTTTTTCCTGGTGTGTTACCCCAACAGACATTTGCGGCACTTACAGTGGGCGGAGTGTGCCTCCTGACCATATTACACCTGAACTTAGCCTGTATTGCTGCTTTTTCCTGGTGTGTTACACCAACAGGATTTTGCGGCACTTACAGCGGGCGGAGTGTGCCTCCAGACCATATTACACCTGAACTTAGCCTGTATTGCTGCTTTTTCCTGGTGTGTTACACCAACAGACATTTGCGGCACTTACAGTGGGCGGAGTGTGCCTCCTGACCATATTACACCTGAAGTTAGCCTGTATTGCTGCTTTTTCCTGGTGTGTTACACCAACAGGCATTTGCAGCACCTACAGCAGGCGTAGTGTGATTCCTGCAAAATATACTCCTGAAGCTAGGCCTTATTGCTGGTTTTCCCATTTCCCTGCAGGCCATTAGAATGTCTGGAAGGCAAACAAGGAGAGGCAGACAGTCAGGAGCCAATAAAAGAGGCCAAGCAGGCTCTGTGTCTAGAGACAACAGTGCTGGTCGTGGACGCGGTGCATCGCCATCAGCACGTGGCCATGGGACACGCTTGTCCTTCTTTTCGGCAGCTGGACGTGTTGAGCCGCATCATGCCGAAGACTTGGTAGAGTGGATGACCAAGCCCTCCTCATCCTTCTCATCCTCTCTCACCCAGGCTCAGGGTACTGGCAAAGCAGCTGCCAAAGGGTCCTCTTCCCTGGTATCAATGTCATCATCAGTCACTCCTTCCCTAGACCAACCATATCCTCCTGAGGAGTCCCCCGAACTGTTTGAGCACAGTGTTGGGTACATGCTCCAGGAGGATGCCCAGCGTTTCGAAGGGTCTGATGATGATACCCAGCTAGAGGAAGGCAGTAGCGTGAGAGCAGAGAGAGGGGATGCTCAAGAAGGACACCAATCTGGCAGTCATGTTCCAGCAGCTGCAGCATACTGCCAGATTGGCTCCAGTGATGAGGAGGGAGGGGATGATGAGGTCACTGACTCCACGTGGGTGCCTAATAGGAGAGAGGAGGAGGAGGAGGATGAGGAGGAGGCACATCTCCAATGAGGCAGGATGCCCTCGGGGGGCCAGCGTAAGGGCAGCACACCGACGGAATCACACCGCAGAGCTCCGCCTGTGCAGGGCGCTGCCTCTGCCCATTATTCAAAAAGTTCTTTGGTGTGGGCCTTTTTTGAGTCGAGTGCATCAGATCGCACAGCTGCTGTTTGCAACATATGTCTCAAGCGTATATCGTGTGGCCAAAACATCACCTGCTTGGGCACCACATGCTTGACCAGACATGCAGCTCGTTGGCAAGCCTACCTTAAAGACCCACACCAAAGAACAAAGCGGACCTCTTCTTGCACCGCATCAGCTGGGATCTCCAACCCCACTATACCTTCAGTCCTCTCTGAAACCTGCTCTGAGAGGAATGAAGGTGTAGAATTAGGTGTGTCACAGCCAAGTACTTGCGGGCACTCTGCTAGCAGTACACCGACGTCCGATTCTAGCAGGCAAATTTCCCTGCCCCAGCTGCTGGACCGTCGAAAGAAGTTCACTCCCAGCCATCCACATGCCCAGCGGTTGAATGCTAGCTTGGCTAAATTGCTAGCGCTTCAACTGCTGCCTTTTCAGTTGGTAGACTCGGCCCCCTTTCGTGAGTTTGTGCAATGTGCGGTTCCTCAGTGGCAGGTTCCCAAACGCCACTTTTTCTCACGGAAGGCGATTCCGGCTCTCTACCGGCATGTGGAAGACAATGTCTTGGCCTCGCTGGACAGGGCGGTCAGCGGTAAGGTGCATATTACCGCTGACTCATGGTCCAGCAGGCATGGACAGGGACGTTACCTTTCTTTCACGGCCCATTGGGTCACTCTTTTGGCAGCTGGGAAGGATGCAGGACAAGGTGCAGTAGTGTTGGAGGTTGTTCCACCGCCACGCCTCCAAAATGCTACTACTGGTTGTGACACACCTCTGTCCTCCACCCCCTCCTCTTCTTCTTCCTCCGTGGCCTCTTCCTGTGCTTTGTCCTCGGAACCAGCGGTGCTCCGTAGGCGTTCAAGGGGCTACGCAAGTACGCAGGCAAAAAGATGCCATGCCGTGCTTGCGCTGGTGTGTTTGGGGGACAGGAGCCACACTGGGGCAGAGGTTCTGTCTGCTCTGCAGGGGCAGGCCGAGAGGTGGTTGACGCCACGCCAGCTTAAGCCAGGAATGGTAGTTTGCAACAATGGCACCAACCTCCTCTCCGCTCTCCGACAGGGACAACTGACCCATGTGCCCTGTGTGGCTCACGTCCTTAACCTGGTGGTGCAGCAGTTCTTGGGCAGGTACCCGGGCTTACAGGATGTCCTGAGTAAGGCCAGAAAAGTCTGTGTGCATTTCTGCAGATCTTATAATGCCAGTGCTCGCCTGGCTGAGCTGCAAAAGGAGTTGAACCTGCCCAAGAACCGCCTTATATGTGACATGCCCATCAGGTGGAACTCAACGTTGGCCATGCTGCAGCGGCTGCACACGCAGCAGAGGGCCATCAATGAGTACCTGTGCGACTACGGCACCAGGACAGGGTCAGGAGAGCTCGGGTTTTTTTCACCACGCCAGTGGGGCATGATCAGGGATGCATGCACTGTCCTGGCACCATTTGAGGAGGCCATGAGGATGGTGAGCAGTGACAGTGCATGCATCAGTGACACTGTACCTCTTGTCCACCTGTTGGAACATACGCTGCGTGGAATAATGGACAGGGCACTTGAGGCAGAACAGAGGCAGGAAGAGGAGGACTTCCTTGCCTCTCAAGGCCCCCTTTACCCAGACAGTGTTCCTTCTGTCCCACCCATCGCACAGGAAGAGGAGGAGGAGGAGGATTGTGTCAGCATGGGGGTGGAGCCTGGCACTCAGCATCATCAGCAGCAGTCTTTTAGGGATGATTTACAGTCCCAAGAAACCCGTGGACTTGTACGTGGCTGGGAGGAGGTGGCTGCGGATCATGTCGTCCTTAGTGACCCAGAGGACTCCGGACCGAATGCCTCAGGTAACCTACGCTGCATGGCCTCCCTGATCCTGCAAAGTCTGCGGAAGGATCCTTGTATTCTTCGGATCAAGGAGAGGGACCATTACTGGCTGGCCACTCTCCTTGATCCATGGTACAAGGGTAAGGTTGCCGAACTTATCTTACCGTCGCAGAGGGAGCAGAGGATGAGACAACTCCGGGAGGCCTTGCAGAAAGGTCCGTGCAACGCGTTCCCAGAGACTGGGAGGTTACAAACTCCTGGTCCTGGACAACGAGTTGCTGAGGCTTCGGTCAGTCAAAGAAGAAGTGGTGGGGGAGGTGGCCGTCTGACCGATGCGTTCAGACAATTCTTTAGTCCGCAGCCCCAAGGTATGATCGGTTCCAGCAACCATCGCCAGCGTCTGATATACATGGTGCAGGAATACCTAGGGGCAAGGTCAGACTTGGACACCTTCCCCACCGAAAATCCTCTGGCTTACTGGGTCTTGAGGATGGATCACTGGCCAGAGCTTGCACAGTATGCAATTGAGCTACTGGCCTGTCCTGCATCCAGCGTTCTTTCAGAACACACATTCAGTGCTGCTGGAGGATTTGTCACGGATCACAGGGTGCGCCTGTCCACCGACTCTGTTGATCGACTGACCTTCATAAAGATGAACCAGTCTTGGATCACCACCAGCTACCAAACACCTGAAGCTGATATAACAGACTAATTTAATTTCAAATGTCACATCCCTTCAAGACTGATGCTGATGCTGAGAGACTGTCCTGTTATGTTGACTGACTATCCTCCTCCTCCTCAATGATCCGATTGATGATGATAGCTTGGAAGAACATTTTTGTTTCTGGGTGCCGCCACCAGTGGCTAAGGCCCAATTTTTCAGCCCCTGTTTAACAGGGGCGTGTTATTACAATTTTTGATGCAATACTTTGCAACAGGGCTCATTGCTGTGCTCCAAGTACAGTATCTGTGAGGGGTTGCAGTGTTGTGGCACCAGTGCCTAAGTCCCAATTTTTATGCCCCTGTTTAACAGGGGCATGTAATTACAATTTTTTATGCAATGCTTTGCAGCAGGGCTCATTCCTGCACTCCAACTAGAGTATCTGGGAGAGGTTGCAGTGTCGTGGCACCAGCACCAGTGTCTAAGGCCCAATTTTTCAGCCCCTGTTTAACAGGGGCGTGTAATTACAATTTTTGATGCAATACTTTGCAACAGGGCTCATTGCTGTGCTCCAAGTACAGTATCTGTGAGGGGTTGCAGTGTTGTGGCACCAGTATCTAAGGCCCAATTTTTATGCCCCTGTTTAACAGGGGCATGTAATTACAATTCTTGATCTAATAATTCACAGCAGGGCCCATTCCTGCGCCCACCAAGACTAACTGTGAGGCCTTACAGTGTTGTGTCAACACCACCACCACCACCACCACAAAAGGCCCAATTTTTCAGCCCCTGTTCAACAGGGGCATGCAATTACAATTCTTGATCTAATAATTCACAGCAGGGCCCATTCATGCGCCCACCAAGAGAAACTGTGAGGGCTCACAGTGTTGTGGCAACACCAACATGTAAGGAGCAAATTTCAGCTGAGTATATACGGCAGGCCCCTACTTTCAAACATCCAACTTACAAACGACACCTCCTTGCAAACGGAAGGATACAACAGGAAGTGAGAGGAAATCTACCCCTGGGAAGGGAAATTCTCTCCTGTAAGAGTTAATATGGGAAAAAAATGTGTCCTCTCCACTGATGCTTTATCACCAATTCTTGTTTCAATAAAAAACCCAAATTTTCAAAACACATTTGTCATTAGGACGGAAAGTGAGGTGAACTGTTCTGAACAGGTGCACACTGCACAGACAGCAAAACAAATGTTACAGGGGTGATAACCCTTCCCTATGTTTTCTAAAAAGCTTAAAAATAGATTTTTTGGCTGGAGCTACACTTAAACAATGTACCTGTTCAAAATTACAAACAGATTCTACATAAGAACAAACCTACAGTCCCTGTCTTGTATGCACCGCCTGTATACGGCTGTTCAGAGTATATAGGGCCTTTTTTATTTTGTGTGCGGGGTTCCCCTTAATATCCATACAAGACCCAAAGGGGCTGGTAATGGGCTGGGGTGGGGGGGGCTGTGATGGGGTAGCTATGCCATTTTTCTTAAAGATTTTCATCCATATTACCGGGACCAGACAATACATTAAGGCCGCAAGCAGTTTTAAATGGCTTTTTTTCCTTTAGAAATGTAATTTTGTGCAGGGACAGTTCTAAACACGGGAAACACGTGGCACTTCACAGGCATACTTTAGACACCCGGGGACGTGACTCCAACACCAGGGATGGGAGGAAGAAATGGATACTCTTACCCCTATGCGTGGACACACACACCAGCGGTGGTGGGTCAAACAGACAAGAATGGTGAAATAGACTTCTCTGGATCCGTCCTCTCAAGGTGTCCGCAGATGAAGCAGGCGCAAGAAATCCAGTCCTTTCCCAAGTAATGATGTAGACCTCCAAGGCGTCAATGCATCAGAGATCATGTAAAAAATTGAACAGAAGAAGGCTCCACATAGCGCAGGATCAGATGGCAAAATAAAATCCTCATTTATTTCAGGAACAAAACACAAAACACACACGGTACAAAAAATGGATAAAATAAATAATCGTACAGGCTTCCATGCAGAGGCTTGCAAAAGGTGATCACAGAAGTAGCATCAAATAGTGGCGTAGCTATAAAGCAGGTTCATGTACCCGACATGTTTCGCATGAAAATGCATCAACTGGGGCATGAACCTGCAAAGGACTGCCACGCCATTATAAACATAAAGCAAGATTGTTTGAACTCATTACAGCTGTTGTGTTCCCCGCCTCATGAGGGGGATGGTCCAATCATGAGCACAGAGTACCTAACCTTCGTGCACGTCATTCAACAGAGCCAGAAGTGCAGACCAATAGAACGAGTCTGGGCCGCGCATGGCAATGAGCAGTGACGTATCTGCCAACCAGCGTCATTACGCCACCAATCCTGGGAGTGGCCGTGTTCCTATCCTAGACGTGCATCGCATCATGTGAGCGACGCACGTAACGACGTCATCTTAGTAACGTAAAGGAACATCATCACACAGCCCATCCAGGAAGTATTTGCGTTCCACATCTCTATCGCAAGTGCCATCGCCTAAACCGCAATGGAAAATACGTCCAATAGCAGATAGCCAAATGACTCAGCCGGCAACAGCCACTCATCGCATCCAAGGTCAGCGCAAACAAAGACAGAGTCGGGCTAAAAGAAATGACGAGCACAAAGGAGGGCAAGCATATCTGATTCCACTGAAAATTGCTGGTATATGACACCAATAAAATACAGGGATCTCATATACTAAAATTATAATCAATAAAATAAATATAAAAACATCGTATGAGATGAAACAGTCATACAAAGCACCTAAAAGGAAAAAGGTAACAATATATACTAACTCTACAGATATATATGATATAGGTAACATTATGATTATAGGTCTGCTAACCCGCTGAATGCACTGGATACGGGTTACACACCACTAGTGATGAGCCGAACACCCCCGGGTTCGGTTCGCACCAGAACCCGCGAACGGACCGAAAGTTCGAACGAACATTAGAACCCTATTAAATACAATGGATGCGAACGTTCGAATTCTAAAGTGCTAATTATAACAACTATTATGCATGTTATTGTCCTAAAAAGGGTTTGGGAACCCGGGTTCTGCACCAGGGGACATGTATCAATGCAAAAAGAAGTTTTAAAAACGGTCGTTTTTCGGGAGCAGTCATTTTAATGATGCATAAAGTGAAAAAAAAAAAGTCAAATATTCCTTTAAATATCGTACCTGGGGGGTGTCTAAAGTATGCCTGTGAAGTGCCACGTGTTTCCCGTGTTTAGAACTGTCCCTGCACAAAATGACACTTCTAAAGGAAAAAAAAGCCATTTAAAACTGCTTGCGGCTTTAATGTAATGTCTGGTCCCGGTAATATGGATGAAATTCTTTAAGAAAAATGGCATAGCTACCCCATGACCCCCCCCCCCTACCCCAGCCCATTACCAGCCCCTTTGGGTCTTGTATGGATATTAAGGGGAACCCCGCACATAAAATAAAAAAGGCCCTATATACTCTGAACAGCCCTATACAGGCGGTGCATACAAGACAGGGACTGTAGGTTTGTTCTTATGTAGAGTCTGTTTGTAATTTTGAACAGGTACATTGTTGAAGTGTAGCTCCAGACCAAAAATCTATTTTTAAACTTTTTGGAAAACATAGGTAAGGGTTATCACCCCTGTAACATTTGTTTTGCTGTCTGTGCCCCTGTTCAGAACATTTCACCTCACTTTCCGTCCCAATGACAACTGTTTTTGAAATGTGGTGTTTTTCTTGAAACAAGGATTGCTGATAAAGCATCAGTACAGAGGAGACACCTTTCTCCCATATTTATTCTTACAGGAGAGAATTTTCCTTCCTAGTGGTAGATTTCCTCTCACTTCCTGTTGTCTTCTTGCGTTTGCAAGTAGGAGTCGTTTGTAAGTTGGATGTTTGAAAGTAGGGACCTGCCGTATATACTCTGCAGAAATAGGCCCCTTAGTTGTTGGTGTTGGCACAACACTGTAAGCACTCACAGTTACTCTTGGTTGGTGCTGGAACGCCCTGCTGTCAACTATTATATCAGGAATTTTAATTACATATAATTGTTGAACAGTGGTAGTAAAAATTGGGCCTTTGATGGTGGTGCTGGTGCCACAACACTGTAAGCCCTGACAGTTACTCTTGGTGGGTGCAGCAATGGGCCCTGCTGTGAATTATTAGATCAAGAATTGTAATTACATGCCCCTGTTGAACAGGGGCTGAAAAATTGGGCCTTAGGCACTGGTGGCACAACACTGCAACCCCTCACAGATACTGTACTTGGAGCACAGCAATGAGCCCTGTTGCAAAGTATTGCTTCAAAAATTGTAATGACACGCCCCTGTTAAACAGGGGCTGAAAAATTGGGCCTTAGGCACTGGTGGCACAACACTGCAACTCCTCACAGATACTGTACTTGGAGCACACCAATGAGCCCTGTTGCAAAGTATTGCTTCAAAAATTGTAATGACACGCCCCTGTTAAACAGGGGCTGAAAAATTGGGCCTTAGGCACTGGTGGCACAACACTGCAACTCCTCACAGATACTGTACTTGGAGCACAGCAATGAGCCCTGTTGCAAAGTATTGCTTCAAAAATTGTAATTACACGCCCCTGTTAAACAGGGGCTGAAAAATTGGGCGTTAGGCACTGGTGGCGGCACCCATAAACAAAAATGATCTTACAAGCTATCATCATCAATCGTATCATTGAGGACTCGGAGGAGGAGGATAGCCAGTCAACATAACAGCACAGGCACTCAGCATCAGCATCAGTCTTGAAGGGATGTGACATGTTAAAATCAATTAGTCTGTTATATCAGCATCAGGTGTGTGGTAGCTGGTGGTGATCCAAGACTGGTTCATCTTGATGAAAGTCAGTCGATCAACCGAGTCGGTGGACAGGCGCACCCTGTGATCCGTGACAAATCCTCCAGCAGCACTGAATGTGCGTTCCGAAAGAACGCTGGATGCAGGACAGGCCAGTAGCTCAATTGCATACTGTGCAAGCTCTGGCCAGTGATCCATCCTCAAGACCCAGTAAGCCAGAGGATTTTCGGTGGGGAAGGTGTCCAAGTCTGACCTTGCCCCTAGATATTCCTGCACCATGTTTATCAGACGCTGGCGATGGTTGCTGGAACCGATCATACTTTGGGGCTGCGGACTAAAGAATTGTCTGAACGCATCGGTCAGACGGCCACCTTCCCCACCGCTCCTTCTTTGACTGGCCGAAGCCTCAGCAACTCGTTGTCCAGGACCAGGAGTTTGCAACCTCCCAGTCTCTGGGAACGCGTTGCACAGACCTTTCTGCAAGGCCTCCCGGAGTTGTCTCATCCTCTGCTCCCTCTGCGACGGTAACATAAGGTCCGCAACCTTACCCTTGTACCGTGGATCAAGGAGAGTGGCCAGCCAGTAATGGTCCCTCTCCTTGATCCGAAGAATACGAGGATCCTTCCGCAGACTTTGCAGGATCAGGGAGGCCATGCAGCGTAGGTTTGCTGAGGCATTCGCTCCGGAGTCCTCTGGGTCACTAAGGACGACATGATCCGCAGCCACCTCCTCCCAGCCACGTACAAGTCCACTGGTTTCTTGGGACTGTAAATCATCCCTAAAAGACTGCTGCTGATGATGCTGAGTGCCAGCCTCCACCTCCATGCTGACACAATCCTCCTCCTCCTCCTCCTCCTCCTCTTCCTGTGCGATGGGTGGGACAGAAGGAACACTGTCTGGGTAAAGGGGGCCTTGAGAGGCAAGGAAGTCCTCCTCTTCCTGCCTCTGTTCTGCCTCAAGTGCCCTGTCCATTATTCCACGCAGCGTGTGCTCCAACAGGTGGACAAGAGGTACAGTGTCACTGATGCATGCACTGTCACTGCTCACCATCCTCGTGGCCTCCTCAAATGGTGCCAGGACAGTGCATGCATCCCTGATCATGCCCCACTGGCGTGGAGAAAAAAAACCAAGCTCCCCTGACCCTGTCCTGGTGCCGTAGTCGCACAGGTACTCATTGATGGCCCTCTGCTGCGTGTGCAGCCGCTGCAGCATGGCCAACGTTGAGTTCCACCTGGTGGGCATGTCACATATAAGGCGGTTCTTGGGCAGGTTCAACTCCTTTTGCAGCTCAGCCAGGCGAGCACTGGCATTATAAGATCTGCGGAAATGCACACAGACTTTCCTGGCCTGCCTCAGGACATCCTGTAAGCCCGGGTACCTGCCCAAGAAGCGCTGCACCACCAGGTTAAGGACGTGAGCCACACAGGGCACATGGGTCAGTTGTCCCTGTCGGAGGGCGGAGAGGAGGTTGGTGCCATTGTCGCAAACCACCATTCCTGGCTTAAGCTGGCGTGGCGTCAACCACCTCTCGGCCTGGCCCTGCAGAGCAGACAGGACCTCTGCCCCAGTGTGGCTTCTGTCCCCCAAACACACCAGCGCAAGCACGGCATGGCATCTTTTTGCCTGCGTACTTGCGTAGCCCCGTGAACGGCTACGGAGCACCGCTGGTTCATAGGACAAACCACAGGAAGAGGCCATGGAGGAAGAAGAAGAGGAGGGGGTGGAGGAGAGAGGTGTGTCACAACCAGTAGTAGCATTTTGGAGGCGTGGCGGTGGGACAACCTCCAACACTACTGCACCTTGTCCTGAATCCTTCCCAGCTGCCAAAAGAGTGACCCAATGGGCCGTGAAAGAAAGGTAACGTCCCTGTCCATGCCTGCTGGACCATGAGTCAGCGGTAATATGCACCTTACCGCTGACCGCCCTGTCCAGCGAGGCCAAGACATTGCCTTCCACATGCCGGTAGAGAGCCGGAATAGCCTTCCGTGAGAAAAAGTGGCGTTTGGGAACCTGCCACTGAGGAACTGCACATTGCACAAACTCACGGAAGGGGGCCGAGTCTACCAACTGAAAAGGCAGCAGTTGAAGCGCTAGCAATTTAGCCAAGCTAGCATTCAACCGCTGGGCATGTGGATGGCTGGGAGTGAACTTCTTTCGACGGTCCAGCAGCTGGGGCAGGGAAATTTGCCTGCTAGAATCGGACGTCGGTGTACTGCTAGCAGAGTGGGCGCAAGTACTTGGCTGTGACACACCTAATTCTACACCTTCATTCCTCTCAGTGCATGTTTCAGAGAGGACTGAAGTTATAGTGGGGTTGGAGATCCCAGCTGATGCGGTGCAAGGAGAGGTCCGCTTTGTTCTTTGGTGTGGGTCTTTGAGGTAGGCTTGCCAACGAGCTGCATGGCAGGTCAACATATGTCTGGTCAGGCATGTGGTACCCAAGCGGCTGATGTTTTGGCCACGCGATATACGCTTGAGACATATGTTGCAAACAGCAGCTGTGCGATCTGATGCACTAGCCTCAAAAAAGGCCCACACCAAAGAACTTTTTGAATGACGGGCAGAGGCAGCACCCTGCACAGGCGGAGCTCTGCGGTGTGATTCCGTCGGTGTACTGCCCTTACGCTGGCCACCAAAGGGCATCCTGCCTCGTTGGAGATGTGCCTCCTCCTCATCCTCCTCCTCCTCCTCTCTCCTATTAGGCACCCACGTGGAGTCAGTGACCTCATCATCCCCTCCCTCCTCATCACTGGAGCCAATCTGGCAGTATGCTGCAGCTGCTGGAACATGACTGCCAGATTGGTGTCCTTCTTGAGCATCCCCTCTGTCTGCTCTCACGCTACTGCCTTCCTCTAGCTGGGTTTCATCATCAGACCCTTCGAAACGCTGGGCATCCTCCTGGAGCATGTACCCAACACTGTGCTGAAACAGTTCGGGGGACTCCTCAGGAGGAGGACATGGTGGGTCTAGGGAAGGAGTGACTGATGATTTGTCTGACATTGATACCAGGGAAGACGACGCTTTGGCAGCTGCTTTTCCAGTACCCTGAGCCTGGGTGAGAGAGGATGAGGAGGAGGAGGAGGGCTTGGTCATCCACTCTACCAAGTCTTCGGCATGATGTGGCTCAACATGTCCAGCTGCCGAAAAGAAGGACAAGCGTGTCCCATGGCCATGTGCTGATGACAATGCACCGCGTCCACGACCAGCACTGTTGCCCCCAGACACAGAGCCTGCTTGCCCTCTTTTATTGCCTCCTGACTGTCTGCCTCTCCTTGTTTGCCTTCCAGACATTCTAATAGATGGCCTGCAGGGAGATGGGAAAAAAGCAATAAGGGCTACCTTCAGGTGTCCTTCTCTGTCCCTTGAAACAAGGACTTTCACAGTGAAAGAAACTGACACTCTCCCTACCTACAGTTTTCTGTCCCTAGAAAAAATGTTTTTTTTAATCACAATATAGCACAAGGACAATTCACTCACTGTCCTTACAGGTCCCTGGAAACAAGGACTTGCAGAGTGAAAGAAAAAAAACACTCTCCCTACCTACAGTTTTCTGTCCCTAGAAAAAATGTTTTTTTTAATCACAATATAGCACAAGGACAATTCACTCACTGTCCTTCCAGGTCCCTGGAAACAAGGACTTGCAGAGTGAAATAAACTGACACTCTCCCTACCTACAGTTTTCTGTCCCTAGAATAAATGTTTTTTTTAAGCACAATATAGCACAAGGAGAATTCACTCACTGTCCTTCCAGGTCCCTGGAAACAAGGACTTGCAGAGTGAAAGAAAAAAAACACTCTCCCTACCTACAGTTTTCTGTCCCTAGAAAAAATGTTTTTTTTAATCACAATATAGCACAAGGACAATTCACTCACTGTCCTTCCAGGTCCCTGGAAACAAGGACTTGCAGAGTGAAATAAACTGACACTCTCCCTACCTACAGTTTTCTGTCCCTAGAATAAATGTTTTTTTTAAGCACAATATAGCACAAGGACAATTCACTCACTGTCCTTACAGGTCCCTGGAAACAAGGACTTGCAGAGTGAAAGAAAAAAAACACTCTCCCTACCTACAGTTTTCTGTCCCTAGAAAAAATGTTTTTTTTAATCACAATATAGCACAAGGACAATTCACTCACTGTCCTTACAGGTCCCTGTAAACAAGGACTTGCAGAGTGAAAGAAAAAAAACACTCTCCCTACCTACAGTTTTCTGTCCCTAGAAAAAATGTTTTTTTTAATCACAATATAGCACAAGGACAATTCACTCACTGTCCTTACAGGTCCCTGGAAACAAGGACTTGCAGAGTGAAATAAACTGACACTCTCCCTACCTACAGTTTTCTGTCCCTAGAATAAATGTTTTTTTTAAGCACAATATAGCACAAGGAGAATTCACTCACTGTCCTTCCAGGTCCCTGGAAACAAGGACTTGCAGAGTGAAAGAAAAAAAACACTCTCCCTACCTACAGTTTTCTGTCCCTAGAAAAAATGTTTTTTTTAATCACAATATAGCACAAGGACAATTCACTCACTGTCCTTCCAGGTCCCTGGAAACAAGGACTTGCAGAGTGAAATAAACTGACACTCTCCCTACCTACAGTTTTCTGTCCCTAGAATAAATGTTTTTTTTAAGCACAATATAGCACAAGGACAATTCACTCACTGTCCTTACAGGTCCCTGGAAACAAGGACTTGCAGAGTGAAAGAAAAAAAACACTCTCCCTACCTACAGTTTTCTGTCCCTAGAAAAAATGTTTTTTTTAATCACAATATAGCACAAGGACAATTCACTCACTGTCCTTACAGGTCCCTGGAAACAAGGACTTGCAGAGTGAAAGAAAAAAAACACTCTCCCTACCTACAGTTTTCTGTCCCTAGAAAAAATGTTTTTTTTAATCACAATATAGCACAAGGACAATTCACTCACTGTCCTTCCAGGTCCCTGGAAACAAGGACTTGCAGAGTGAAATAAACTGACACTCTCCCTACCTACAGTTTTCTGTCCCTAGAATAAATGTTTTTTTTAAGCACAATATAGCACAAGGACAATTCACTCACTGTCCTTACAGGTCCCTGGAAACAAGGACTTGCAGAGTGAAAGAAAAAAAACACTCTCCCTACCTACAGTTTTCTGTCCCTAGAAAAAATGTTTTTTTTAATCACAATATAGCACAAGGACAATTCACTCACTGTCCTTACAGGTCCCTGGAAACAAGGACTTGCAGAGTGAAATAAACTGACACTCTCCCTACCTACAGTTTTCTGTCCCTAGAATAAATGTTTTTTTTAAGCACAATATAGCACAAGGAGAATTCACTCACTGTCCTTCCAGGTCCCTGGAAACAAGGACTTGCAGAGTGAAAGAAAAAAAACACTCTCCCTACCTACAGTTTTCTGTCCCTAGAAAAAATGTTTTTTTTAATCACAATATAGCACAAGGACAATTCACTCACTGTCCTTCCAGGTCCCTGGAAACAAGGACTTGCAGAGTGAAATAAACTGACACTCTCCCTACCTACAGTTTTCTGTCCCTAGAATAAATGTTTTTTTTAAGCACAATATTGCACAAGGACAATTCACTCACTGTCCTTACAGGTCCCTGGAAACAAGGACTTGCAGAGTGAAAGAAAAAAAACACTCTCCCTACCTACAGTTTTCTGTCCCTAGAAAAAATGTTTTTTTTAATCACAATATAGCACAAGGACAATTCACTCACTGTCCTTACAGGTCCCTGGAAACAAGGACTTGCAGAGTGAAATAAACTGACACTCTCCCTACCTACAGTTTTCTGTCCCTAGAATAAATGTTTTTTTTAAGCACAATATAGCACAAGGAGAATTCACTCACTGTCCTTCCAGGTCCCTGGAAACAAGGACTTGCAGAGTGAAAGAAAAAAAACACTCTCCCTACCTACAGTTTTCTGTCCCTAGAAAAAATGTTTTTTTTAATCACAATATAGCACAAGGACAATTCACTCACTGTCCTTCCAGGTCCCTGGAAACAAGGACTTGCAGAGTGAAATAAACTGACACTCTCCCTACCTACAGTTTTCTGTCCCTAGAATAAATGTTTTTTTTAAGCACAATATAGCACAAGGACAATTCACTCACTGTCCTTACAGGTCCCTGGAAACAAGGACTTGCAGAGTGAAAGAAAAAAAACACTCTCCCTACCTACAGTTTTCTGTCCCTAGAAAAAATGTTTTTTTTAATCACAATATAGCACAAGGACAATTCACTCACTGTCCTTACAGGTCCCTGGAAACAAGGACTTGCAGAGTGAAAGAAAAAAAACACTCTCCCTACCTACAGTTTTCTGTCCCTAGAAAAAATGTTTTTTTTAATCACAATATAACACAAGGACAATTCACTCACTGTCCTTCCAGGTCCCTGGAAACAAGGACTTGCAGAGTGAAATAAACTGACACTCTCCCTACCTACAGTTTTCTGTCCCTAGAATAAATGTTTTTTTTAAGCACAATATAGCACAAGGACAATTCACTCACTGTCCTTACAGGTCCCTGGAAACAAGGACTTGCAGAGTGAAAGAAATAAAACACTCTCCCTACCTACAGTTTTCTGTCCCTAGAAAAAATGTTTTTTTTAATCACAATATAGCACAAGGACAATTCACTCACTGTCCTTACAGGTCCCTGGAAACAAGGACTTGCAGAGTGAAATAAACTGACACTCTCCCTACCTACAGTTTTCTGTCCCTAGAATAAATGTTTTTTTTAATCACAATATAGCACAAGGACAATTCAGTCACTGTCCTTCCAGGTCCCTGGAAACAAGGACTTGCAGAGTGAAATAAACTGACACTCTCCCTACCTACAGTTTTCTGTCCCTAGAATAAATGTTTTTTTTAAGCACAATATAGCACAAGGACAATTCACTCACTGTCCTTACAGGTCCCTGGAAACAAGGACTTGCAGAGTGAAAGAAAAAAAACACTCTCCCTACCTACAGTTTTCTGTCCCTAGAAAAAATGTTTTTTTTAAGCACAATATAGCACAAGGACAATTCACTCACTGTCCTTACAGGTCCCTGGAAACAAGGACTTGCAGAGTGAAAGAAAAAAAACACTCTCCCTACCTACAGTTTTCTGTCCCTAGAAAAAATGTTTTTTTTAATCACAATATAGCACAAGGACAATTCACTCACTGTCCTTACAGGTCCCTGGAAACAAGGACTTGCAGAGTGAAAGAAACTGACACTGTCCCTACCTACAGTTTTCTGTCCCTAGAATAAATGTTTTTTTTAAGCACAATATAGCACAAGGAGAATTCACTCACTGTCCTTCCAGGTCCCTGGAAACAAGGACTTGCAGAGTGAAATAAACTGACACTCTCCCTACCTACAGTTTTCTGTCCCTAGAATAAATGTTTTTTTTAAGCACAATATAGCACAAGGACAATTCACTCACTGTCCTTACAGGTCCCTGGAAACAAGGACTTGCAGAGTGAAAGAAACTGACACTCTCCCTACCTACAGTTTTCTGTCCCTAGAATAAATGTTTTTTTAAGCACAATATAGCACAAGGACAATTCACTCACTGTCCTTCCAGGTCCCTGGAAACAAGGACTTGCAGAGTGAAAGAAACTGACACTGTCCCTACCTACAGTTTTCTGTCCCTAGAATAAATGTTTTTTTTAAGCACACTATAGCACAAGCACAAAACACACTGACACTCTCCCTACCTATCCTTCTCTTTCCCTAAACTAAAGGAATCCAGGTTAAGCAAGAAAGAAATAACAGTCACTGTCCCTGCCTATGCTGCTCTATCCCTGCTCCGGAACACACTACACTAGGCCGCCGTGCTGGCGGCCTTTTATAGTGTGGGGCGTGTACTAAACACCCTCAGCAATAATTGGCCACAGGCATCCTGCCTGTGGCCAATCATTGCTCTCCTCGCTGCCGGCGCTGTGATTGGCCAAGCATGCGGGGTCACAGTGCATGCTTGGCCAATCACAGCGCCTGGATGACACTGCGATGGCGTAGTGCATTGTGGGCCGTTCGCGTCACTCGAATTTGGCGCGAACGGCCCAAATCGTTCGATCTTCGTCGAACGATCGAACAGCCGATGTTCGAGTCGAACGTATGTTCGACTCGAACACGAAGCTCATCCCTACACACCACAATTGGCATATAATAAACCGCTAGGTGCGGATAGCATATGTCAAATAGCATCAGCAACATATAAATTGTCCTAGAAGGTGTCACATAAATATATATATTAAAAATATCTGAAAAATATATAAAATATAATGTATTAATGGTACTTCCATATAATGAATTACAATAGCTATATTAATAGCCACAGGTAATGAGATGAATATAAGACTAATCCATCTTGAATTAGAATAATACATACAAAATAGAACCAGGAATGACGAAGGTGAAAATGCAAAATAAAAAAAACATTTAAAATAAATAAAAAGCCACATGGACAGTAAACCGGGACATAAGGATAACCAAATTGATATTAGGCCTTATTAATAAATGAATTAATATCCCAATCAATATTGAGTCCGAACGGTGAGTAACATCGAAGCTGGTAAATCCAGAAAGTTTCCAATTGGGAAACACCCCTAACGCGAGACTCCCCTCTCCAGTGAGGAATGAATTGGTCAATCACCTGAAATTTGGTGCCTACAACCTTCTTATCATGAAATTGAAGGTAATGTCTAGGCACGCTGTGATTGGTGCGACCTTTTTTGATGCCTGAAATGTGTTCATTGACACGAATTGAAAAGTTGCGGATAGTGCGTCCCACATACTGCTTATTACATGGACATGTAATAAGATATACGATAAATCTAGTGGTGCATGTGGTAAAATGTTTCATATGGTAGATGGTGGAAGTGGCAGAAGATGTGAAACTAACACCTTTGCCACATCCAATGACATTATGTATACACACATTGCAACGTTTACACGGATAGTACCCCTTCATGTTTGGAAAAAGGGACAAGCACTGTTTAACCGGAGGGTCGACTACATTAGAGGCAATCTGATTACGAAGAGATGGAGCTCCTCTGTATACAACACCTGCACGATCAGGGAGCACCGGGCCTAACAGGGGATCGTTCTTAAGGACCCCCCAATGTCGATTAAAAATCTGTTTAATCCATCTGTGCTGTATAGAGAATTGAGTCACAAACGACCACCTAAATCGTGGATCTGGTGGGAGTTTGGGACGCTCAACAACTAAAGACTGTCTGTCTAGCAAAGAAATCTTGACAATTTCAGCATCAATAGCAGACGGAAGGTATCCCTTCTCAATGAATCTTGACTTGAGTGTGTCTGCTTGTATGTAGAAATCATCAAGGTGTGTACAGTTTCTCCTGACTCGGAGTAGTTGGCTAAATGGTACGGATTTAAGCCAAGAGCTGTAATGACAGCTGTCGATTGGGATATACCCATTCCGATCTGTTGGCTTAAAAAAAGTTTTTGTCACTAAACTTTGGTCCATAACTGAAATCTCTAGATCCAAAAAATGAATAGTATTACGACTCATCTCATAGGTAAGCACAATTCCCATATCATTATCATTAAGAGTGACCATGAAGTCATGTAGAGACTCCTCATCACCCTTCCATAGGAGGAGGATGTCGTCTATATATCTTGCCCACACAACGAGTTCTGGACGTTGTAAGGCATAGACGACATCCTCCTCCCATAGGGCCATAAAAAGGTTTGCAAGGCTAGGGGCGAACTTGGCGCCCATTGCAACACCTTTGGTTTGCAAAAAAAACTGGCCATGATACCAAAAATAGTTAGATTGAGTAGCGAATGTTAGCAACTCCATAATATACCGCTGTTGAACCTGGGGTAACGAACCAGATACAGCCATAAAATGCTTTACCGCATGTAATCCTAGTTTGTGCGGTATGCACGTGTATAATGATGTCACGTCAGCAGTGACAAGAATACAATCCTCCCTAAAGTCCACACCTTCTAGAAGGCGTATGGTAGCTCCCGTATCCTTTAAAAAAGATGGAGTAGATTGAACCAGCGGTTGTAAGTGAAAATCGATGTAACGGCCGATACGGGACGTCACAGAATCGATCCCACTTATTATTGGTCTGCCAGGAGGATGTACAATATTTTTATGGACTTTCGGGAGATAGTACATAATAGGAATTCTAGGAGCTATTGGCACCAAGAAGTCCTTCTCCTTTTTGTCCAAAATCCCTAACTGAAATCCTTTATCTATCAAATCACTGAGATCTTTCTTCAATACTTTTGTAGGATCTTTATTCAAGGGCATATAAGTGCTGGTATCGTCAAGGATTCTGCACATTTCGGTATGGTAATCCATTTTATCTAACACAACTAAGCCCCCCCCCTTGTCAGCAGGGCGGATTATAATATCCTTGCGTTCACACAAGGTTTTCAAACCTACTTTAATGTCTGGATGATCGTAGATTTTGGCCCTAGGTAATGATTCCAAATCTCTAAGGACCAAATCCCTGAACACCCTAATAGATGGAGCAGAGATATTGGGAGGGTTAAATAGAGAGGGGTTAGATAGGCCAGTATGAGTGATACAGTCAATCCCCTCACTAGTGTCTCTAGGTAAGGGTGGATTAGCAATAAAATGCCTTTGTATATTTAGTTTGCGGACATATTTGTGCACGTCCACAAACGTGTTGAATTTGTTCAAAGTCTTGGAGGGAACATATTTTAAACCCTTATCCAAGATACGTGACTCGGCCTCTGAAAACGTGGCTTTACTCAAATTAAAAATGCCACTCATATTAAAATGTAAACCTTCCTTCTTTTTCCTGGCCTGCCTCCCACCTCGGGTGCCTCGTCTGGTTCTCCTCTTCGTTTGGGACCCACCAGCGCTCTGGGAAAATCCGAGTGGGGGGCAGTGTATGTATCATTGTAAGTATATGGTGATCTAGCATATTGATCATGTTCCCTTTGCATGTAGGGATGGTAAGGTTCTTGATTCTTACGTGATGTACCCTCTCTGAGGGGTGAGAACCTATTGTGTGTCCGAATGGGGGTGTGTTGTGAATAATAAGGTTCCTGATATTGATCATCATGATTAGCATTATGGCCATATGATGACCTATCATGATAATCAGAGGGTCCTGGGCCAGTATGCTTAGCATATTGAGTCCCTCTCCCCCTACTCCTCGTGTTATTACCTCTCCCCCGAGGTGGATAATTACCACCATTGACCCTATAGGGGATGTGGTCATTAGCTCTCCGGCCACTGGGGGCATTGGGAGTACGTGGATAGTCAGTCCTATTGGCTATAGAAGCTTGTGTGGGGGGTGCTGTAAATGCAGATGACCCAACCATTACTGGTGGGAGTGACGTATCCATCTGCACACAAGCAGAGGGGTCAGACTGTGAAATGATGTCTTTCTTTTGCCAATTAAAGACAAAATTGGTTTTGTAATCATTGACATCACGAGTATATTTCTTCTGTTTTTTTGTACGTTGGTCTCTTTCTTCCTTTTCGAGCAGCGTTTTGAGACTTGTCGAAAGAGAAATGTACTCGGATGTGGTTTTATGCGGGAGAAGCAAATCTCTTAATTCTTTAATCTCCTTATCAATGATGGACATTTTAGTTTTTTTTCTATCAACGAGGAAACCTAGAAAATTAATCCCTGCCTCGTTGAAATATCGAAACCAGACATCTATGTCAGGATCACCCTGCTGGGGATGCACATCCCAGCGTAATCCTCTAGGTACCATGCGTTCCTTTGTATATTGTTCAAGGAACGCAACGTCCCATTCCAAATGGATCTCTGAGACCATAAGGTTTTTAAGTCTCATAAAGAGACCGCTAACCTCTGAATTCACATTAAGAGGCACAAATACTCCTTCCGTATTAAAGGAACGAGTTGTTCTATAGTCAAACACATCCATTTCCAAGAAATGTGAGTGAAAAGCAGCAACAATAAACAAGCCTTAAAAAGAATGCAAAAAATAAAAGAAAAAAGTTGCGCTACTAAATGAACAAAGTGAGAACGTGGCTGCCAGCATCAGCAAATAGACATGTTGCACAAAAAATATATAAAAACAAAAAATGCAGCGCCTAAAATATGTATGGTGGCCCAAACTTGAACGTAAATATGGACAACAACCAAACAGTAAGTGTATACGGCCTAAGAAGGCCTAGGATAAGTAAATCCAAATGTGTACCACACTAGTATATGCCTATACATGTGTATAAAAAACTTTTAAAGTATGTAATACAGTGAGCTGATACTTATAAAGTATGCAATACTGTGAGTAATACAGTGAACTAATAATAAAGTTCAATTAAGGTGACCAATGTGTAGACTGGGATCAGATGGAAGAAATGTATATAAATCTTCAATATATTGTCCTCATAAAAGAAATCCAAGAAAACTTCAGGAACGTGAAAAACATGTATTCGTATATCCGTAGCACCCGGGGACGTGACTCCAACACCAGGGATGGGGGGAAGAAATGGATACTCTTACCCCTATGCGTGGACACACACACCAGCGGTGGTGGGTCAAACAGACAAGAATGGTGAAATAGACTTCTCTGGATCCGTCCTCTCAAGGTGTCCGCAGATGAAGCAGGCGCAAGAAATCCAGTCCTTTCCCAAGTAATGATGTAGACCTCCAAGGCGTCAATGCATCAGAGATCATGTAAAAAATTGAACAGAAGAAGGCTCCACATAGCGCAGGATCAGATGGCAAAATAAAATCCTCATTTATTTCAGGAACAAAACACAAAACACACACGGTACAAAAAATGGATAAAATAAATAATCGTACAGGCTTCCATGCAGAGGCTTGCAAAAGGTGATCACAGAAGTAGCATCAAATAGTGGCGTAGCTATAAAGCAGGTTCATGTACCCGACATGTTTCGCATGAAAATGCATCAACTGGGGCATGAACCTGCAAAGGACTGCCACGCCATTATAAACATAAAGCAAGATTGTTTGAACTCATTACAGCTGTTGTGTTCCCCGCCTCATGAGGGGGATGGTCCAATCATGAGCACAGAGTACCTAACCTTCGTGCACGTCATTCAACAGAGCCAGAAGTGCAGACCAATAGAACGAGTCTGGGCCGCGCATGGCAATGAGCCGTGACGTATCTGCCAACCAGCGTCATTACGCCGCCAATCCTGGGAGTGGCCGTGTTCCTATCCTAGACGTGCATCGCATCATGTGAGCGACGCACGTAACGACGTCATCTTAGTAACGTAAAGGAACATCATCACACAGCCCATCCAGGAAGTATTTGCGTTCCACATCTCTATCGCAAGTGCCATCGCCTAAACCGCAATGGAAAATACGTCCAATAGCAGATAGCCAAATGACTCAGCCGGCAACAGCCACTCATCGCATCCAAGGTCAGCGCAAACAAAGACAGAGTCGGGCTAAAAGAAATGACGAGCACAAAGGAGGGCAAGCATATCTGATTCCACTGAAAATTGCTGGTATATGACACCAATAAAATACAGGGATCTCATATACCAAAATTATAATCAATAAAATAAATATAAAAACATCGTATGAGATGAAACAGTCATACAAAGCACCTAAAAGGAAAAAGGTAACAATATATACTGACTCTACAGATATATATGATATAGGTAACATTATCATTATAGGTCTGCTAACCCGCTGAATGCACTGGATACGGGTTACACACCACAATTGGCATATAATAAACCGCTAGGTGCGGATAGCATATGTCAAATAGCATCAGCAACATATAAATTGTCCTAGAAGGTGTCACATAAATATATATATTAAAAATATCTGAAAAATATATAAAATATAATGTATTAATGGTACCCCCATATAATGAATTACAATAGCTATATTAATAGCCACAGGTAATGAGATGAGGAGTAGGAGTAGTAAGCATACTGGCCCAGGACCCTCTGATTATCATGATAGGTCATCATATGGCCATAATGCTAATCATGATGATCAATATCAGGAACCTTATTATTCACAACACACCCCCATTCGGACACACAATAGGTTCTCACCCCTCAGAGAGGGTACATCACGTAAGAATCAAGAACCTTACCATCCCTACATGCAAAGGGAACATGATCAATATGCTAGATCACCATATACTTACAATGATACATACACTGCCCCCCACTCGGATTTTCCCAGAGCACTGGCGGGTCCCAAACGAAGAGGAGAACCAGACGAGGCACCCGAGGTGGGAGGCGGGCCAGGAAAAAGAAGGAAGGTTTAAATTTTAATATGAGTGGCATTTTTAATTTGAGTAAAGCCACGTTTTCAGAGGCCGAGTCATGTATCTTGGATAAGGGTTTAAAATATGTTCCCTCCAAGACTTTGAACAAATTCAACACGTTTGTGGACGTACACAAATATGTCCGCAAACTAAATATACAAAGGCATTTTATTGCTAATCCACCCTTACCTAGAGACACTAGTGAGGGGATTGACTGTGTCACTCATACTGGCCTATCTAACCCCTCTCTATTTAACCCTCCCAATATCTCTGCTCCATCTATTAGGGTGTTCAGGGATTTGGTCCTTAGAGATTTGGAATCATTACCTAGGGCCAAAATCTACGATCATCCAGACATTAAAGTAGGTTTGAAAACCTTGTGTGAACGCAAGGATATTATAATCCGCCCTGCTGACAAGGGGGGGGGCTTAGTTGTGTTAGATAAAATGGATTACCATACCGAAATGTGCAGAATCCTTGACGATACCAGCACTTATATGCCCTTGAATAAAGATCCTACAAAAGTATTGAAGAAAGATCTCAGTGATTTGATAGATAAAGGATTTCAGTTAGGGATTTTGGACAAAAAGGAGAAGGACTTCTTGGTGCCAATAGCTCCTAGAATTCCTATTATGTACTATCTCCCGAAAGTCCATAAAAATATTGTACATCCTCCTGGCAGACCAATAATAAGTGGGATCGATTCTGTGACGTCCCGTATCGGCCGTTACATCGATTTTCACCTACAACCGCTGGTTCAATCTACTCCATCTTTTTTAAAGGATACGGGAGCTACCATACGCCTTCTAGAAGGTGTGGACTTTAGGGAGGATTGTATTCTTGTCACTGCTGACGTGACATCATTATACACGTGCATACTGCACAAACTAGGATTACATGCGGTAAAGCATTTTATGGCTGTATCTGGTTTGTTACCCCAGGTTCAACAGCGGTATATTATGGAGTTGCTAACATTCGCTACTCAATCTAACTATTTTTGGTATCATGACCAGTTTTTTTTGCAAACCAAAAGGTGTTGCAATGGGCGCCAAGTTCGCCCCTAGCCTTGCAAACCTTTTTATGGCCCTATGGGAGGAGGATGTCGTCTATGCCTTACAACGTCCAGAACTCGTTGTGTGGGCAAGATATATAGACGACATCCTCCTCCTATGGAAGGGTGATGAGGAGTCTTTACATGACTTCATGGTCACTCTTAATGATAATGATATGGGAATTGTGCTTACCTTTGAGATGAGTCATAATACTATTCATTTTTTGGATCTAGAGATTTCAGTTATGGACCAAAGTTTAGTGACAAAAACTTTTTTTAAGCCAACAGATCGGAATGGGTATATCCCAATCGACAGCTGTCATTACAGTTCTTGGCTTAAATCCGTACCATTTAGCCAACTACTCCGAGTCAGGAGAAACTGTACACACCTTGATGATTTCTACATACAAGCAGACACACTCAAGTCAAGATTCATTGAGAAGGGATACCTTCCGTCTGCTATTGATGCTGAAATTGTCAAGATTTCTTTGCTAGACAGACAGTCTTTAGTTGTTGAGCGTCCCAAACGCCCACCAGATCCACGATTTAGGTGGTCGTTTGTGACTCAATTCTCTATACAGCACAGACGGATTAAACAGATTTTTAATCGACATTGGGGGGTCCTTAAGAACGATCCCCTGTTAGGCCCGGTGCTCCCTGATCGTGCAGGTGTTGTATACAGAGGAGCTCCATCTCTTCGTAATCAGATTGCCTCTAATGTAGTCGACCCTCCGGTTAAACAGTGCTTGTCCCTTTTTCCAAACATGAAGGGGTACTATCCGTGTAAACGTTGCAATGTGTGTATACATAATGTCATTGGATGTGGCAAAGGTGTTAGTTTCACATCTTCTGCCACTTCCACCATCTACCATATGAAACATTTTACCACATGCACCACTAGATTTATCGTATATCTTATTACATGTCCATGTAATAAGCAGTATGTGGGACGCACTATCCGCAACTTTTCAATTTGTGTCAATGAACACATTTCAGGCATCAAAAAAGGTCGCACCAATCACAGCGTGCCTAGACATTACCTTCAATTTCATGATAAGAAGGTTGTAGGCACCAAATTTCAGGTGATTGACCAATTCATTCCTCACTGGAGAGGGGAGTCTCGCGTTAGGGGTGTTTCCCAATTGGAAACTTTCTGGATTTACCAGCTTCGATGTTACTCACCGTTCGGACTCAATATTGATTGGGATATTAATTCATTTATTAATAAGGCCTAATATCTATTTGGTTATCCTTATGTCCCGGTTTACTGTCCATGTGGCTTTTTATTTATTTTATATGTTTTTTTTATTTTGCATTTTCACCTTCGTCATTCCTGGTTCTATTTTGTATGTATTATTCTAATTCAAGAGGGATTAGTCTTATATTCATCTCATTACCTGTGGCTATTAATATAGCTATTGTAATTCATTATATGGGGGTACCATTAATACATTATATTTTATATATTTTTCAGATATTTTTAATATATATATTTATGTGACACCTTCTAGGACAATTTATATGTTGCTGATGCTATTTGACATATGCTATCCGCACCTAGCGGTTTATTATATGCCAATTGTGGTGTGTAACCCGTATCCAGTGCATTCAGCGGGTTAGCAGACCTATAATGATAATGTTACCTATATCATATATATCTGTAGAGTCAGTATATATTGTTACCTTTTTCCTTTTAGGTGCTTTG
This sequence comes from Rana muscosa, assembly GCA_029206835.1. NCBI lineage: Eukaryota > Metazoa > Chordata > Amphibia > Anura > Ranidae > Rana > Rana muscosa. Next base: position 642,458,243 of record CM055117.1, on the reverse strand, counting down.
TATGACTGTTTCATCTCATACGATGTTTTTATATTTATTTTATTGATTATAATTTTGGTATATGAGATCCCTGTATTTTATTGGTGTCATATACCAGCAATTTTCAGTGGAATCAGATATGCTTGCCCTCCTTTGTGCTCGTCATTTCTTTTAGCCCGACTCTGTCTTTGTTTGCGCTGACCTTGGATGCGATGAGTGGCTGTTGCCGGCTGAGTCATTTGGCTATCTGCTATTGGACGTATTTTCCATTGCGGTTTAGGCGATGGCACTTGCGATAGAGATGTGGAACGCAAATACTTCCTGGATGGGCTGTGTGATGATGTTCCTTTACGTTACTAAGATGACGTCGTTACGTGCGTCACTCACATGATGCGATGCACGTCTAGGATAGGAACACGGCCACTCCCAGGATTGGCGGCGTAATGACGCTGGTTGGCAGATACATCACGGCTCATTGCCATGCGCGGCCCAGACTCGTTCTATTGGTCTGCACTTCTGGCTCTGTTGAATGACGTGCACGAAGGTTAGGTACTCTGTGCTCATGATTGGACCATCCCCCTCATGAGGCGGGGAACACAACAGCTGTAATGAGTTCAAACAATCTTGCTTTATGTTTATAATGGCGTGGCAGTCCTTTGCAGGTTCATGCCCCAGTTGATGCATTTTCATGCGAAACATGTCGGGTACATGAACCTGCTTTATAGCTACGCCACTATTTGATGCTACTTCTGTGATCACCTTTTGCAAGCCTCTGCATGGAAGCCTGTACGATTATTTATTTTATCCATTTTTTGTACCGTGTGTGTTTTGTGTTTTGTTCCTGAAATAAATGAGGATTTTATTTTGCCATCTGATCCTGCGCTATGTGGAGCCTTCTTCTGTTCAATTTTTTACATGATCTCTGATGCATTGACGCCTTGGAGGTCTACATCATTACTTGGGAAAGGACTGGATTTCTTGCGCCTGCTTCATCTGCGGACACCTTGAGAGGACGGATCCAGAGAAGTCTATTTCACCATTCTTGTCTGTTTGACCCACCACCGCTGGTGTGTGTGTCCACGCATAGGGGTAAGAGTATCCATTTCTTCCCCCCATCCCTGGTGTTGGAGTCACGTCCCCGGGTGCTGCGGATATACGAATACATGTTTTTCACGTTCCTGAAGTTTTCTTGGATTTCTTTTATGAGGACAATATATTGAAGATTTATATACATTTCTTCCATGTGATCCCAGTCTACACATTGGTCACCTTAATTGAACTTTATTATTAGTTCACTGTATTACTCACAGTATTGCATACTTTATAAGTATCAGCTCACTGTATTACATACTTTAAAAGTTTTTTATACACATGTATAGGCATATACTAGTGTGGTACACATTTGGATTTACTTATCCTAGGCCTTCTTAGGCCGTATACACTTACTGTTTGGTTGTTGTCCATATTTACGTTCACGTTTGGGCCACCATACATATTTTAGGCGCTGCATTTTTTGTTTTTATATATTTTTTGTGCAACATGTCTATTTGCTGATGCTGGCAGCCACGTTCTCACTTTGTTCATTTAGTAGCACAACTTTTTTCTTTTATTTTTTGCATACTTTAGACACCCCCCAGGTACGATATTTAAAGGAATTTTTGACTTTTTTTTTTTCACTTTATGCATCATTAAAATGACTGCTCCCGAAAAACGTCAGTTTTTAAAACTTTTTTTTGGATTGATACATGTCCCCTGGTGCAGAACCCGGGTTCCCAAACCCTTTTTAGGACAATAACATGCATATTAGTCGTTATAAATAGCACTTTAGATTTCGAACGTTCGCATCCATTGTATTTAATAGGGTTCTAAAGTTCGTGCGAACTTTCGGTCCGTTCGCGGGTTCTGGTGCGAACCGAACCCGGGGATGTTCGGCTCATCACTAATCCAGAGGTTGTCTTTGGGAATGCTGCCAGCATTGCTGTAGAGGTTGAAGGGGTGGGGGGTCAGCCTGTCAGTGCTCAGACAATACACCACACACTGCATCAAATTGGTCTGCATGGCCGTCATCCCAGAAGGAAGCCTCTTCTAAAGATGATGCACAAGAAAGCCCGCAAACAGTTTGCTGAAGACAAGCAGACTAAGGACATGGATTACTGAAACCATGTCCTGTGGTCTGATGAGACCAAGATAAAGTCTTTTGGTTCAGATGGTTTCAAGCGTGTATGGTGGCAACCAGGTGAGGAGTACAAAGACAAGTGTGTCTTGCCTACAGTCAAGCATGGTGGTGGGAGTGTCATGGTCTGGGGCTGCATGGGTGTTGCCGGAACTGGAAAGCTACAGTTTATGGAGGGAACTATGAATGCCAACATGTACTGTGACATACTGAAGCAGAACATGGTCCCCTCCCTTCGGAGACTGGGCCACAGGGCAGTATTCCAACATGATAAAGACCACAAACACACCTCCAAGACGACCACTGCCTTGCTAAAGAAGCTGAGGGTAAAGGTTAAGGACTGGTCAAGCATGTCTCCAGACCTAAGCCCTATTCAGCATCTGTGGGGCATCCTCAAACAGAAAGTGGAGGAGCGCAAGGTCTCTAACATCCACCAGCACTGTGATGTCATCATGGAGGAGTGGAAGAGGACTCCAATGGCAACCTGTGAAGCTCTAGTGAACTCCATACCGAAGAGGGTTAAGGCAGTGCTGGAAAATAAAGGTGGCCACACAAAATATTGACACTTTGGGCCCAATTTTGACATTTTCACATAGGGGTGTACTCACTTTTGTTGCCAGTGGTTTAGACATTAATGGCTGTGCGTTGAGCTATTTTGAGGGGACAGCAAATATACACTGTTATATAAGCTGTACACTCACTACTTTACATTGTAGCAAAGTGTCGTTTTTTTCAGTATTGTCACATGAAAAGATATCACAAAATATTTACAAAAATGTGAGGGGTGTACTCACTTTTGTGAGATACTGTATATTCCTGGGAGCTGGCAATACATTACAGCTGTGAGCAAGATTAAATTAAATGTTTTCCTTTAGAAATGTCATTATTGATACGGCACTGTAGTACACATCGCACAGATGTACTACTTTACAGGCAAATTAAGGGGACCCCCCAGGCACGATATTTAACCACTTAAGAACCGGCCTCGGCATATATACGTCGGCAGAATGGCACCTACAGGCACAATCACGTACCTGTACGTCGCATTTAACTGCCTGCCGGGTGGTCGCGTGCGCGCCGCTGGTAGCGGGCTCGCGACCCTGCCGCCATCCCCGTGAGTCGGACCACAGGTCCCGCGGACTCAATCGCCGCGGGTGTCCCCGCGATCGTCTCACGGAGGGATGGAGCGGTGAGATGTTAGTGTAAACACAACATCTCCCCGCTCGCCTACTGACACTGTCACTGATTTCCGCTCTGTGTAATCAGAGCGGAGATCAGTGATGTGTCACTCGTAGCCACGCCCCCTAACAGTAGTAATCACTCCCTTAGGCACACTTAACCCCTTCAGCGCCCCTAGTGGTTAACCCCTTCACTGCCAGTGTCATTTTTACAGTAACCAGTGCATTTTTATAGCACTGATCGCTGTAAAAATGACAATGGTGTCAAAAGTGTCCGATGTGTCCGCCTTAATATCGCAGTCACGAAAAAATCGCTGATCGCCGCCATTATTAGTAAAAAAAATAAAAAAATTATAAAAATGCCATAAAACTATCCCCTATTTTGTAAACGCTATAACTTTTGCGCAAACCAATCAATAAACGGCAATTGCGGGTTTTTTTACCAAAAATATGTAGAAGAATACGTATCGGCCTAAACTGAGGAAAAAAAAAGTTTTTTTATATATTTTTTGGGGATATTTATTATAGCAAAAAGTAAAAAATATTGCATTTTTTTCAAAATTGTCGCTCTATTTTTGTTTATAGCGCAAAAAATAAAAACCGCAGAGGTGATCAAATACCACCAAAATAAATCTCTATTTCTGGGAAAAAAAAAGGACGTCAATTTTGTTTGGGAGCCACGTCGAACGACCGTGCAATTGTCAGTTAAAGCGACGCAGTGTCGAATCGCAAAAAGGGGCCTGGTCTTTAACCAGCCAAAATGGCTTTTAAGTGAGCTTAGGTGGTTAAAGATATATTTCATTTTTATTGTTTCAATTTAGGCATTATTAAAATCATTGAAAAAATAATAGTTTTAAAAACTTGGGGCATTACCTGGGTCCCCATACACTTTTTTATGGCAATAACTTTCATATAATCCTTTAAAATGAACACTTGATTTTTCATGTTCGTGTCCCATAGACTTTCATAGGGTTTGCATGTTCGCTAGAACTTTTTGCCTGTTTGCGGTGTTCTGCCGGTGCGAACCGAACCGGGGGGGGGGGGTGCTCGGCCCATCCCTAATAGTTAATACTGTCAGCATGGGGTGAGGCTGAAACATAGGGCATTTTTCTTGAACTATAGAGAGTCTTCTAATGTCTTTAAACATCCCTTGCAAACACTTGCACATACTTGCTTTTTGTTAATTGTTTTAAATTTAGACACAGAGGGGTTAAAGTGTTACTAAACCCACAACAGTAAAATCAGTCTGATTATGCAGCATAGCGTGCTTGTTATGCTCACTGTGGAACTTAAAGCGGAAGTAAACCCATCGATTTAACAGTTTCAAAAAGCAGTTACATTCCCGGCATGCCGGGAATGCTTACTGTCACATTGGTTGTGCTCTCAACCAAACTGTCAAACCATCCAATGGCTGGTGTCATAACTAATCACATGTGCAGCATCATGGCAATTGAAGATTAAACAGAGGCCAAGATGGCAGCTTCCTTGCCTGAAAATGATAGGAGGGTTTACTTCCACTTTAAGTGGAAGGGGTTAATCCTCTGCATTGTGTAAAAAGGCTGTTTTATCTTATATGCACAGACCCTCCCCCTCCTACACTGTCTATCTGGGGAAAGCCAGCTAACACAGGCAGAGGAGCCAACCTGCACATGCTCAGTTGTGTCTTTTATGCTGGAGAGAACTTTTTCTTGTTCTCAGAGATATCCAGGTCACATGATATTGACATCACACATGTGGGCGTGTATACAGGCTGCAGTGGAAACCTCCTCCTTCCCGAACTCTCAGCAATGTAACCGTGGTATACAGATCATCCAAAAAGGTATATAGTGGCAGTATTTTAATGTAAAAAGAAGATTTATAAACCATGGGCACTGTGGGGGGATGAAATATTTTCATATTACTGGGTTTATTAACACTTTAATTTACTAAAGGCAAATAACATGTTCACTTTTTGTTGAAATTTCCTCTTTGCAATAGAATTTCCCTTAGTTTAATGAATGAAGTGAAAATTCACCTTGCAAAAAACATTAAAAAAGGCAGTATACTTGTGCATGACTGGATGATGGACGTCAGCAGAGCTTTACCTCTTTCACTAAGCTAAGGGAAAATTATCTTGTAAAATGAAAGATATCTTTGCAAAGTAAACATATTATCAGCATTGGTAAATTAACCTCAGAATTCCACAAAAAATATTGGAAGAAGAAAAGAAAACAGAGGAACTGCTAAACCAGATGGGTGTACTAGCTAGTTAATTTAATAAATGTAAAATTAATCATTGCAAATAAATAATAAAAATGTATATAATCCACTGAGTTTTATTACTAGAGTACATGAGTTCTACAAATTAAAATACTGGGTTTTATAATAGCATCCTATACTAGTTTATATACTTCATCAGATCACTACTGAGTAGTGATGAGCCGAACACCCCCGGGTTCGGTTCGCACCAGAACCCGCGAACGGACCGAAAGTTCGAACGAACATTAGAACCCTATTAAATACAATGGATGCGAACGTTCGAATTCTAAAGTGCTAATTATAAAAACTATTATGCATGTTATTGTCCTAAAAAGGGTTTGGGAACCCGGGTTCTGCACCAGGGGACATGTATCAATGCAAAAATAAGTTTTAAAAACGGTCGTTTTCCGGGAGCAGTCATTTTAATGATGCATAAAGTGAAAAAAAAAAAGTCAAATATTCCTTTAAATATCGTACCTGGGGGGTGTCTAAAGTATGCCTGTGAAGTGCCACGTGTTTCCCGTGTTTAGAACTGTCCCTGCACAAAATGACACTTCTAAAGGAAAAAAAAGCCATTTAAAACTGCTTGCGGCTTTAATGTAATGTCTGGTCCCGGTAATATGGATGAAAATCTTTAAGAAAAATGGCATAGCTACCCCATGACCCCCCCCCCTACCCCAGCCCATTACCAGCCCCTTTGGGTCTTGTATGGATATTAAGGGGAACCCCGCACATAAAATAAAAAAGGCCCTATATACTCTGAACAGCCGTATACAGGCGGTGCATACAAGACAGGGACTGTAGGTTTGTTCTTATGTAGAATCTGTTTGTAATTTTGAACAGGTACATTGTTGAAGTGTAGCTCCAGACCAAAAATCTATTTTTAAACTTTTTGGAAAACATAGGTAAGGGTTATCACCCCTGTAACATTTGTTTTGCTGTCTGTGCCCCTGTTCAGAACATTTCACCTCACTTTCCGTCCTAATGACAACTGTTTTTGAAATGTGGTGTTTTTCTTGAAACAAGGATTGCTGATAAAGCATCAGTACAGAGGAGACACCTTTCTCCCATATTTATTCTTACAGGAGAGAATTTTCCTTCCTAGTGGTAGATTTCCTCTCACTTCCTGTTGTCTTCTTGCGTTTGCAAGTAGGAGTCGTTTGTAAGTTGGATGTTTGAAAGTAGGGACCTGCCGTATATACTCTGCAGAAATAGGCCCCTTAGTTGTTGGTGTTGGCACAACACTGTAAGCACTCACAGTTACTCTTGGTTGGTGCTGGAACGCCCTGCTGTCAACTATTATATCAGGAATTTTAATTACATATAATTGTTGAACAGTGGTAGTAAAAATTGGGCCTTTGATGGTGGTGCTGGTGCCACAACACTGTAAGCCCTGACAGTTACTCTTGGTGGGTGCAGCAATGGGCCCTGCTGTGAATTATTAGATCAAGAATTGTAATTACATGCCCCTGTTGAACAGGGGCTGAAAAATTGGGCCTTAGGCACTGGTGGCACAACACTGCAACCCTTCACAGATACTGTACTTGGAGCACAGCAATGAGCCCTGTTGCAAAGTATTGCTTCAAAAATTGTAATGACACGCCCCTGTTAAACAGGGGCTGAAAAATTGGGCCTTAGGCACTGGTGGCACAACACTGCAACTCCTCACAGATACTGTACTTGGAGCACAGCAATGAGCCCTGTTGCAAAGTATTGCTTCAAAAATTGTAATTACACGCCCCTGTTAAACAGGGGCTGAAAAATTGGGCGTTAGGCACTGGTGGCGGCACCCATAAACAAAAATGATCTTCCAAGCTATCATCATCAATCGTATCATTGAGGACTCGGAGGAGGAGGATAGCCAGTCAACATAACAGCACAGGCACTCAGCATCAGCATCAGTCTTGAAGGGATGTGACATTTTAAAATCAATTAGTCTGTTATATCAGCATCAGGTGTGTGGTAGCTGGTGGTGATCCAAGACTGGTTCATCTTGATGAAAGTCAGTCGATCAACCGAGTCGGTGGACAGGCGCACCCTGTGATCCGTGACAAATCCTCCAGCAGCACTGAATGTGCGTTCCGAAAGAACGCTGGATGCAGGACAGGCCAGTAGCTCAATTGCATACTGTGCAAGCTCTGGCCAGTGATCCATCCTCAAGACCCAGTAAGCCAGAGGATTTTCGGTGGGGAAGGTGTCCAAGTCTGACCTTGCCCCTAGATATTCCTGCACCATGTTTATCAGACGCTGGCGATGGTTGCTGGAACCGATCATACTTTGGGGCTGCGGACTAAAGAATTGTCTGAACGCATCGGTCAGACGGCCACCTTCCCCACCGCTCCTTCTTTGACTGGCCGAAGCCTCAGCAACTCGTTGTCCAGGACCAGGAGTTTGCAACCTCCCAGTCTCTGGGAACGCGTTGCACAGACCTTTCTGCAAGGCCTCCCGGAGTTGTCTCATCCTCTGCTCCCTCTGCGACGGTAACATAAGGTCCGCAACCTTACCCTTGTACCGTGGATCAAGGAGAGTGGCCAGCCAGTAATGGTCCCTCTCCTTGATCCGAAGAATACGAGGATCCTTCCGCAGACTTTGCAGGATCAGGGAGGCCATGCAGCGTAGGTTTGCTGAGGCATTCGCTCCGGAGTCCTCTGGGTCACTAAGGACGACATGATCCGCAGCCACCTCCTCCCAGCCACGTACAAGTCCACTGGTTTCTTGGGACTGTAAATCATCCCTAAAAGACTGCTGCTGATGATGCTGAGTGCCAGCCTCCACCTCCATGCTGACACAATCCTCCTCCTCCTCCTCCTCCTCCTCCTCCTCCTCCTCCTCCTCTTCCTGTGCGATGGGTGGGACAGAAGGAACACTGTCTGGGTAAAGGGGGCCTTGAGAGGCAAGGAAGTCCTCCTCTTCCTGCCTCTGTTCTGCCTCAAGTGCCCTGTCCATTATTCCACGCAGCGTGTGCTCCAACAGGTGGACAAGAGGTACAGTGTCACTGATGCATGCACTGTCACTGCTCACCATCCTCGTGGCCTCCTCAAATGGTGCCAGGACAGTGCATGCATCCCTGATCATGCCCCACTGGCGTGGAGAAAAAAAACCAAGCTCCCCTGACCCTGTCCTGGTGCCGTAGTCGCACAGGTACTCATTGATGGCCCTCTGCTGCGTGTGCAGCCGCTGCAGCATGGCCAACGTTGAGTTCCACCTGGTGGGCATGTCACATATAAGGCGGTTCTTGGGCAGGTTCAACTCCTTTTGCAGCTCAGCCAGGCGAGCACTGGCATTATAAGATCTGCGGAAATGCACACAGACTTTCCTGGCCTGCCTCAGGACATCCTGTAAGCCCGGGTACCTGCCCAAGAAGCGCTGCACCACCAGGTTAAGGACGTGAGCCACACAGGGCACATGGGTCAGTTGTCCCTGTCGGAGGGCGGAGAGGAGGTTGGTGCCATTGTCGCAAACCACCATTCCTGGCTTAAGCTGGCGTGGCGTCAACCACCTCTCGGCCTGGCCCTGCAGAGCAGACAGGACCTCTGCCCCAGTGTGGCTTCTGTCCCCCAAACACACCAGCGCAAGCACGGCATGGCATCTTTTTGCCTGCGTACTTGCGTAGCCCCGTGAACGGCTACGGAGCACCGCTGGTTCATAGGACAAACCACAGGAAGAGGCCATGGAGGAAGAAGAAGAGGAGGGGGTGGAGGAGAGAGGTGTGTCACAACCAGTAGTAGCATTTTGGAGGCGTGGCGGTGGGACAACCTCCAACACTACTGCACCTTGTCCTGAATCCTTCCCAGCTGCCAAAAGAGTGACCCAATGGGCCGTGAAAGAAAGGTAACGTCCCTGTCCATGCCTGCTGGACCATGAGTCAGCGGTAATATGCACCTTACCGCTGACCGCCCTGTCCAGCGAGGCCAAGACATTGCCTTCCACATGCCGGTAGAGAGCCGGAATAGCCTTCCGTGAGAAAAAGTGGCGTTTGGGAACCTGCCACTGAGGAACCGCACATTGCACAAACTCACGGAAGGGGGCCGAGTCTACCAACTGAAAAGGCAGCAGTTGAAGCGCTAGCAATTTAGCCAAGCTAGCATTCAACCGCTGGGCATGTGGATGGCTGGGAGTGAACTTCTTTCGACGGTCCAGCAGCTGGGGCAGGGAAATTTGCCTGCTAGAATCGGACGTCGGTGTACTGCTAGCAGAGTGGGCGCAAGTACTTGGCTGTGACACACCTAATTCTACACCTTCATTCCTCTCAGTGCATGTTTCAGAGAGGACTGAAGTTATAGTGGGGTTGGAGATCCCAGCTGATGCGGTGCAAGGAGAGGTCCGCTTGGTTCTTTGGTGTGGGTCTTTGAGGTAGGCTTGCCAACGAGCTGCATGGCAGGTCAACATATGTCTGGTCAGGCATGTGGTACCCAAGCGGCTGATGTTTTGGCCACGCGATATACGCTTGAGACATATGTTGCAAACAGCAGCTGTGCGATCTGATGCACTAGCCTCAAAAAAGGCCCACACCAAAGAACTTTTTGAATGACGGGCAGAGGCAGCGCCCTGCACAGGCGGAGCTCTGCGGTGTGATTCCGTCGGTGTACTGCCCTTACGCTGGCCACCAAAGGGCATCCTGCCTCGTTGGAGATGTGCCTCCTCCTCATCCTCCTCCTCCTCCTCTCTCCTATTAGGCACCCACGTGGAGTCATTGACCTCATCATCCCCTCCCTCCTCATCACTGGAGCCAATCTGGCAGTATGCTGCAGCTGCTGGAACATGACTGCCAGATTGGTGTCCTTCTTGAGCATCCCCTCTGTCTGCTCTCACGCTACTGCCTTCCTCTAGCTGGGTTTCATCATCAGACCCTTCGAAACGCTGGGCATCCTCCTGGAGCATGTACCCAACACTGTGCTGAAACAGTTCGGGGGACTCCTCAGGAGGAGGACATGGTGGGTCTAGGGAAGGAGTGACTGATGATTTGTCTGACATTGATACCAGGGAAGACGACGCTTTGGCAGCTGCTTTTCCAGTACCCTGAGCCTGGGTGAGAGAGGATGAGGAGGAGGAGGAGGGCTTGGTCATCCACTCTACCAAGTCTTCGGCATGATGTGGCTCAACATGTCCAGCTGCCGAAAAGAAGGACAAGCGTGTCCCATGGCCATGTGCTGATGACAATGCACCGCGTCCACGACCAGCACTGTTGCCCCCAGACACAGAGCCTGCTTGCCCTCTTTTATTGCCTCCTGACTGTCTGCCTCTCCTTGTTTGCCTTCCAGACATTCTAATAGATGGCCTGCAGGGAGATGGGAAAAAAGCAATAAGGGCTACCTTCAGGTGTCCTTCTCTGTCCCTTGAAACAAGGACTTTCACAGTGAAAGAAACTGACACTGTCCCTACCTAGAGTTTTCTGTCCCTAGAATAAATGTTTTTTTTAATCACAATATAGCACAAGGACAATTCACTCAATGTCTCTCCAGGTCCCTGGAAACAAGGACTTGCAGAGTGAAAGAAACTGACACTGTCCCTACCTAGAGTTTTCTGTCCCTAGAATAAATGTTTTTTTTAAGCACAATATAGCACAAGGACAATTAACTCACTGTCCTTACAGGTCCCTGGAAACAAGGACTTGCAGAGTGAAAAAAAAAAACACTCTCCCTACCTACAGTTTTCTGTCCCTAGAAAAAATGTTTTTTTTAAGCACAATATAGCACAAGGACAATTAACTCACTGTCCTTACAGGTCCCTGGAAACAAGGACTTGCAGAGTGAAAGAAAAAAAACACTCTCCCTACCTACAGTTTTCTGTCCCTAGAAAAAATGTTTTTTTTAATCACAATATAGCACAAGGAAAATTAACTCACTGTCCTTACAGGTCCCTGGAAACAAGGACTTGCAGAGTGAAAGAAAAAAAACACTCTCCCTACCTACAGTTTTCTGTCCCTAGAAGAAATGTTTTTTTTAATCACAATATAGCACAAGGAAAATTAACTCACTGTCCTTACAGGTCCCTGGAAACAAGGACTTGCAGAGTGAAAGAAACTGACACTGTCCCTACCTAGAGTTTTCTGTCCCTAGAATAAATGTTTTTTTTAAGCACAATATAGCACAAGGACAATTAACTCACTGTCCTTACAGGTCCCTGGAAACAAGGACTTGCAGAGTGAAAAAAAAAAAACACTCTCCCTACCTACAGTTTTCTGTCCCTAGAAAAAATGTTTTTTTTAAGCACAATATAGCACAAGGACAATTAACTCACTGTCCTTACAGGTCCCTGGAAACAAGGACTTGCAGAGTGAAAGAAAAAAAACACTCTCCCTACCTACAGTTTTCTGTCCCTAGAAAAAATGTTTTTTTTAATCACAATATAGCACAAGGAAAATTAACTCACTGTCCTTACAGGTCCCTGGAAACAAGGACTTGCAGAGTGAAAGAAAAAAAACACTCTCCCTACCTACAGTTTTCTGTCCCTAGAAGAAATGTTTTTTTTAATCACAATATAGCACAAGGAAAATTAACTCACTGTCCTTACAGGTCCCTGGAAACAAGGACTTGCAGAGTGAAAGAAACTGACACTGTCCCTACCTAGAGTTTTCTGTCCCTAGAATAAATGTTTTTTTTAAGCACAATATAGCACAAGGACAATTAACTCACTGTCCTTACAGGTCCCTGGAAACAAGGACTTGCAGAGTGAAAAAAAAAAAACACTCTCCCTACCTAGAGTTTTCTGTCCCTAGAAAAAATGTTTTTTTTAATCACAATATAGCACAAGGAAAATTAACTCACTGTCCTTACAGGTCCCTGGAAACAAGGACTTGCAGAGTGAAAGAAAAAAAACACTCTCCCTACCTACAGTTTTCTGTCCCTAGAAAAAATGTTTTTTTTAATCACAATATAGCACAAGGAAAATTAACTCACTGTCCTTACAGGTCCCTGGAAACAAGGACTTGCAGAGTGAAAGAAACTGACACTGTCCCTACCTAGAGTTTTCTGTCCCTAGAATAAATGTTTTTTTTAAGCACAATATAGCACAAGGACAATTATCTCACTGTCCTTACAGGTCCCTGGAAACAAGGACTTGCAGAGTGAAAAAAAAAAAACACTCTCCCTACCTAGAGTTTTCTGTCCCTAGAAAAAATGTTTTTTTTAAGCACAATATAGCACAAGGACAATTAACTCACTGTCCTTACAGGTCCCTGGAAACAAGGACTTGCAGAGTGAAAGAAAAAAAACACTCTCCCTACCTAGAGTTTTCTGTCCCTAGAAAAAATGTTTTTTTTAATCACAATATAGCACAAGGAAAATTAACTCACTGTCCTTACAGGTCCCTGGAAACAAGGACTTGCAGAGTGAAAGAAAAAAAACACTCTCCCTACCTACAGTTTTCTGTCCCTAGAAAAAATGTTTTTTTTAATCACAATATAGCACAAGGAAAATTAACTCACTGTCCTTACAGGTCCCTGGAAACAAGGACTTGCAGAGTGAAAGAAACTGACACTGTCCCTACCTAGAGTTTTCTGTCCCTAGAATAAATGTTTTTTTTAATCACAATATAGCACAAGGAAAATTAACTCACTGTCCTTACAGGTCCCTGGAAACAAGGACTTGCAGAGTGAAAGAAACTGACACTGTCCCTACCTAGAGTTTTCTGTCCCTAGAATAAATGTTTTTTTTAATCACAATATAGCACAAGGAAAATTAACTCACTGTCCTTACAGGTCCCTGGAAACAAGGACTTGCAGAGTGAAAGAAACTGACACTGTCCCTACCTAGAGTTTTCTGTCCCTAGAATAAATGTTTTTTTTAATCACAATATAGCACAAGGAAAATTAACTCACTGTCCTTACAGGTCCCTGGAAACAAGGACTTGCAGAGTGAAAGAAACTGACACTGTCCCTACCTAGAGTTTTCTGTCCCTAGAATAAATGTTTTTTTTAAGCACAATATAGCACAAGGACAATTAACTCACTGTCCTTACAGGTCCCTGGAAACAAGGACTTGCAGAGTGAAAGAAAAAAAACACTCTCCCTACCTACAGTTTTCTGTCCCTAGAAAAAATGTTTTTTTTAATCACAATATAGCACAAGGAAAATTAACTCACTGTCCTTACAGGTCCCTGGAAACAAGGACTTGCAGAGTGAAAGAAACTGACACTGTCCCTACCTAGAGTTTTCTGTCCCTAGAATAAATGTTTTTTTTAATCACAATATAGCACAAGGAAAATTAACTCACTGTCCTTACAGGTCCCTGGAAACAAGGACTTGCAGAGTGAAAGAAACTGACACTGTCCCTACCTAGAGTTTTCTGTCCCTAGAATAAATGTTTTTTTTAAGCACAATATAGCACAAGGACAATTAACTCACTGTCCTTACAGGTCCCTGGAAACAAGGACTTGCAGAGTGAAAGAAAAAAAACACTCTCCCTACCTACAGTTTTCTGTCCCTAGAAAAAATGTTTTTTTTAATCACAATATAGCACAAGGAAAATTAACTCACTGTCCTTACAGGTCCCTGGAAACAAGGACTTGCAGAGTGAAAGAAACTGACACTGTCCCTACCTAGAGTTTTCTGTCCCTAGAATAAATGTTTTTTTTAATCACAATATAGCACAAGGACAATTAACTCACTGTCCTTACAGGTCCCTGGAAACAAGGACTTGCAGAGTGAAAGAAACTGACACTGTCCCTACCTAGAGTTTTCTGTCCCTAGAATAAATGTTTTTTTTAAGCACAATATAGCACAAGGACAATTAACTCACTGTCCTTACAGGTCCCTGGAAACAAGGACTTGCAGAGTGAAAGAAAAAAAACACTCTCCCTACCTACAGTTTTCTGTCCCTAGAAAAAATGTTTTTTTTAATCACAATATAGCACAAGGAAAATTAACTCACTGTCCTTACAGGTCCCTGGAAACAAGGACTTGCAGAGTGAAAGAAACTGACACTGTCCCTACCTAGAGTTTTCTGTCCCTAGAATAAATGTTTTTTTTAATCACAATATAGCACAAGGACAATTAACTCACTGTCCTTACAGGTCCCTGGAAACAAGGACTTGCAGAGTGAAAGAAAAAAAACACTCTCCCTACCTACAGTTTTCTGTCCCTAGAAAAAATGTTTTTTTTAATCACAATATAGCACAAGGAAAATTAACTCACTGTCCTTACAGGTCCCTGGAAACAAGGACTTGCAGAGTGAAAGAAACTGACACTGTCCCTACCTAGAGTTTTCTGTCCCTAGAATAAATGTTTTTTTTAATCACAATATAGCACAAGGAAAATTAACTCACTGTCCTTACAGGTCCCTGGAAACAAGGACTTGCAGAGTGAAAGAAACTGACACTGTCCCTACCTAGAGTTTTCTGTCCCTAGAATAAATGTTTTTTTTAATCACAATATAGCACAAGGAAAATTAACTCACTGTCCTTACAGGTCCCTGGAAACAAGGACTTGCAGAGTGAAAGAAACTGACACTGTCCCTACCTAGAGTTTTCTGTCCCTAGAATAAATGTTTTTTTTAATCACAATATAGCACAAGGAAAATTAACTCACTGTCCTTACAGGTCCCTGGAAACAAGGACTTGCAGAGTGAAAGAAACTGACACTGTCCCTACCTAGAGTTTTCTGTCCCTAGAATAAATGTTTTTTTTAAGCACAATATAGCACAAGGACAATTAACTCACTGTCCTTACAGGTCCCTGGAAACAAGGACTTGCAGAGTGAAAGAAAAAAAACACTCTCCCTACCTACAGTTTTCTGTCCCTAGAAAAAATGTTTTTTTTAATCACAATATAGCACAAGGAAAATTAACTCACTGTCCTTACAGGTCCCTGGAAACAAGGACTTGCAGAGTGAAAGAAACTGACACTGTCCCTACCTAGAGTTTTCTGTCCCTAGAATAAATGTTTTTTTTAATCACAATATAGCACAAGGACAATTAACTCACTGTCCTTACAGGTCCCTGGAAACAAGGACTTGCAGAGTGAAAGAAACTGACACTGTCCCTACCTAGAGTTTTCTGTCCCTAGAATAAATGTTTTTTTTAAGCACAATATAGCACAAGGACAATTAACTCACTGTCCTTACAGGTCCCTGGAAACAAGGACTTGCAGAGTGAAAGAAAAAAAACACTCTCCCTACCTACAGTTTTCTGTCCCTAGAAAAAATGTTTTTTTAATCACAATATAGCACAAGGAAAATTAACTCACTGTCCTTACAGGTCCCTGGAAACAAGGACTTGCAGAGTGAAAGAAACTGACACTGTCCCTACCTAGAGTTTTCTGTCCCTAGAATAAATGTTTTTTTTAATCACAATATAGCACAAGGACAATTAACTCACTGTCCTTACAGGTCCCTGGAAACAAGGACTTGCAGAGTGAAAGAAACTGACACTGTCCCTACCTAGAGTTTTCTGTCCCTAGAATAAATGTTTTTTTTAAGCACAATATAGCACAAGGACAATTAACTCACTGTCCTTACAGGTCCCTGGAAACAAGGACTTGCAGAGTGAAAGAAACTGACACTGTCCCTACCTAGAGTTTTCTGTCCCTAGAATAAATGTTTTTTTTAAGCACACTATAGCAGAAGCACAAAACACACTGACACTCTCCCTACCTATCCTTCTCTTTCCCTAAACTAAAGGAATCCAGGTTAAGCAAGAAAGAAATAACAGTCACTGTCCCTGCCTATGCTACTCTATCCCTGCTCCGGAACACACTACACTAGGCCGCCGTGCTGGCGGCCTTTTATAGTGTGGGGCGTGTACTAAACACCCTCAGCAATAATTGGCCACAGGCATCCTGCCTGTGGCCAATCATTGCTCTCCTCGCTGCCGGCGCTGTGATTGGCCAAGCATGCGGGGTCACAGTGCATGCTTGGCCAATCACAGCGCCTGGATGACACTGCGATGGCGTAGTGCATTGTGGGCCGTTCGCGTCACTCGAATTTGGCGCGAACGGCCCAAATCGTTCGATCTTCGTCGAACGATCGAACAGCCAATGTTCGAGTCGAACGTATGTTCGACTCGAACACGAAGCTCATCCCTACTACTGAGTGGATTTTGAAGGAGAACCTCAGATATTCCAGCAGTATTATTATTTAATGAGAAGGCTCGGTAGCTGATTAATCACCAGAAGGACAAGGGTCCTGCAATGTTTGATTAACAAAACTGCCTTGCATGAAGGCAATTTATTTTATACAAGGTAAGGTGTCATAATTTCTTATGAAATAATGAGCATGATAAGAACTTTGGATCATGTATTGTACAGTGAAATTATACCCAGAAACAGTATCTCCAAAAAATGAATGTGTCTTAACTATCTTTTGACTCAAAATGTACTTCCCTTTTATTCATTCATTATTACACATTCCCTGCCTTTAGAACAAATCATAGTGAACTTATATATTCAGAATGTGTTCAGCTTAAAGTGGTTGTAAACCCACTTTTCTAAAAAAAATAAAAAAATTACACCTGCAAGAAAAAGACATAATGAGCTAGTATGCTATGCATCAGACATGGGAGTAAGTCACACATGTGCAAGTCACAAGCAAGTCTCAAGTCTTAACCTTCAAGTCTCAAGCAAGTCCCAAGTTACTGTGACGAAAAGCAAGCAAGTCAAGTCGAGTCCCTGCTAGAAGTCAAGCAAGTCAAGTCATTTATTTTGGTCAAGTCACAAATCAAGTCAAAATACTGATCTACCCCATACTGTATAAAAATAATAGGAGGGATAACAATAAATAATATTGGTTATGTGCCCATGCCTCACTGTGCCTCACTGTGCCCATGCCTCGCTGTGCCCATGCCTCACTGTGCCCATGCCTCACTGTGCCCATGCTTCACTGTGCCCATGCTTCACTGTGCCCATGTTTCACTGTGCCCATGCCTCACTGTGTCCATGCTTCACTGTGCCCATGCTTCACTGTGTCCATGCTTCACTGTGCCCATGCTTCACTGTGCCCATGCTTCACTGTGTCCATGCTTCACTGTGCCCGTGTCTCACTGTGCCCGTGCCTCACTGTGCCTGCGTCTCACTGTGCCTGTGCTTCACTGTGCCCAATGCCTCACTGTGCCCGTGTCTCACTGTGCCCTTGTCTCACTGTGCCCATGCTTTACTGTGCCCAATGCCTCACTGTGCCTGTGTCTCACTGTGCCCAATGCCTCACTGTGCCCAATGCCTCACTGTGCCCGTGTTTTACTGTGCCCATGTCTCACTGTGTCCATGCTTCGCTGTGCCCGTCAGCCGTGTACCTGATCGGCGGCATCCCGGCGGCCATTCCAGTATTCAAAAGTCACGCCTCCTCCTCGTCTGTGATAGGCGGAACACTCAATTTCCCAGCATTCAGTGTTCCGCCTTTTACGGACATTCGCTCATCCTCATAACACAGACGAGGATAAGAGGATGTCCGTGATAGGCTGAACACTGCCTGCTGTGAAATTGAGTGTTCCGCCTATCACAGACGAGGAGGCGCGGCATTTGAACACTGCAATGGCCGCCGTCTGTCTGCATGACACGCTGATCAGGTAGGCAGACAGCGGCTTGCGGTTAGTGTTAGTGGTGCAAGTCATTGCAAGTCATATAGCCCAAGTCAAAGTCAAGTCGCAAGTCATTAGTGACAACTGTGAGGGGGTTAGCTCGGCAGCGGGCGTGTGTGACCCCCGAGATGGGCTCCCCACACAAAAACAGGCCCAGCAAACGGAGGTTGTGGTTTTCAAAATCAAAAAGGTGCGGTTTATTTTCTATTTACAGTGACAAAACACAGCAAAGCAAAAGAAACATAAACAAAATAAATCCTGGTCAACTTGACCTCTGACTAAACATACAGGTTTCCTAACTAACAACTGGGATCAGCCTAGTGCTTTCCTAGTCCCTAAGTCCCTGGTTTTAAATGTCCAAGCAAATAGCCACACAGGCTTTATCTCACCGCACAGGGGTTCACTCTCCCTAGACAGTCCACACAGGTCTGGTTCCAGGCATGAGCTAACATCTAATGAAGCTGGGAGTTCTTATAGAGGCCTAAATGAGCTGACAAGCTTCAGCTGGTCTCATCAACTCCCTGTCTGCACGACGCCCCACACTCTCCCTAGAGGTATGAGTCATCCATGAGCCCACTAGCCTTAGCTGGGCTTATACAACTCTCCACCTAGTTGTATAAGTCGGCGTAAAGCCTGAATCTGGGCGAAATATATCTACCCCCCTGGATGCAACCAGGTGACTTTACCTTCCTGCTGTCACATACCCCCCCCTCTTGTTTTAACCTCGGGGTTGGAACACCAGCAATCAGGCATTCATGTACTCGAGACAAAGCATCCACATTCCCCATTTGAACGCCAGGGCGATGCTTTACTGTGAAGTTGAATTCCTGGAGGGCCAGGAACCACCTATTCACTCTTCTATTTGTTTCCTTGTTTTGAGCCATCCACTTTAACGGAGCGTGATCCGTAACCATGTCAAAGTGCCTACCTAGCAGGTAGTACCGAAGGGAATCTAGAGCCCACTTCACCGCTAAACACTCCTTTTCAACGGTGGCGTAATTTACCTCATGGGACTTCAACTTCCTGCTGAGGTAAATGACTGGGTGCTCTTCCCCGTTCCAGACCTGGGACAATACTGCTCCTAACCCCACATCTGACGCATCACTTTGTACGACAAAGTCTTTAGAGAAGTCGGGTGAGTACAACACTGGCTGGCTACATAAGGCTTGTTTCAAGAATTGGAATGCTGCCTCAGCCTCGGGGGTCCATTTAATCATGACCGACCCTTTCCCTTTCGTCAGGTTGGTTAGGGGCACAGCCTTAGAAGCAAAGTGGGGAATGAATCGCCGATAATACCCAGCGATTCCCAGAAAGGCTCGTACCTGCTTCTTGCTGTTGGGACGTGGCCAACTCTGGATGGCCTCGACTTTGTTGAGTTGGGGTTTTATTACTCCCCTCCCAATGGTGTACCCAAGATATTTGGCCTCCTCCTGCCCAATGGTACACTTCTTGGGGTTAGCCGTAAACCCCGCTTCCCGAACAGAGTCCAGGACTGCTTGCACTTTTGGCAGATGTGAGGCCCAATCTGTGCTATGGACAATTACGTCATCCAGGTAAGCCGCAGCATACTTCCGATGGGGCCTCAGCATCTGGTCCATTTTCCGCTGGAATGTGGCCGGCGCATTTTGTAACCCGAACGGCATTCTTTTATATTGGAACGCCCCGTCTGGGGTTACAAATGCGGTTTTCTCTTTGGCCGACTTGGCCAGGGGGATTTGCCAATACCCTTTTGTGAGGTCAAGAGTCGTCATGTATCGGGCTGTTCCCAGCCGGTCGATCAACTCATCTATACGTGGCATGGGGTAGGTGTCAAATTTTGTAACTTTGTTCAACTGACGAAAATCGTTACAAAATCGCCAGCTCCCATCCGGTTTAGGCACCAACACAATGGGACTAGACCAATCACTTTGGGACTCCTCTATCACCCCTAAGTTCAGCATTTTCTGTACTTCCTCCCGTATTGCCTCCCGTCGGGCCTCTGGGATCCGATAGGGTTTTAACTTCACCCTTTCACCGGGCGGGGTAATGATGTCATGCTCTACCCCCGATGTTTGTCCCGGCAGCTCAGAGAATACCTCCTTGTTGCGAAGCACAAACTCCTTAACCTCCTGTTGTTGGGGTTGTGACAAGGTGGCTGCTATTCCAACCTCAGGAATCACGCAACCAGTTTGAGCTGGTGACCAAGTGTCTGCGACTAGGGACTCTCTATCCCTCCAGGCTTTCAACAGATTAACGTGATAGATCTGTTCGGGCTTTCGCCTTCCTGGTTGTCTGACCTTGTAATTCACTTCGCTCACTTTTTCCATTATCTCGTAGGGGCCTTGCCATTTGGCAAGGAATTTACTTTCAACCGTAGGGACAAGTACCAGTATCCTATCCCCCGGGGAAAAGGTACGGGTCTTGGCTCCACGGTTGTACACTCTCTGCTGTGCTAACTGTGCTTGGGCCAAATGTTCCTTCACGATGGGCATTACCTGTGCAATTCGGTCTTGCATCAGGGCGACATGCTCAATCACACTCCTGTGGGGAGAACTCTCACTTTCCCAAGTTTCCTTGGCAATATCCAACAGCCCTCTTGGGTGTCTCCCATACAGTAACTCAAAGGGGGAGAATCCCGTAGAGGATTGGGGCACCTCCCTAATAGCAAACATCAGATAAGGAAGTAGACAGTCCCAATCCTTTCCATCTCTATCCACCACTTTCTTCAACATTTGTTTTAGGGTTTTGTTGAATCTTTCAACCAGCCCATCGGTTTGGGGGTGATACACAGATGTACGTAATTGCGTCACTTTGAACAATTTACACAGCTCCTTCATAACCCGGGACATAAAGGGTGTACCTTGGTCCGTAAGCAGTTCTTTACAAATACCCACCCGGCTAAACACAAGAGATAGCTCTTTGGCTATGGTTTTGGCCGAGGTATTTCGGAGAGGGATCGCTTCTGGATAACGGGTGGCATAGTCCATTATAACTAATATGTACTGGTGCCCCCTAGCGGACTTGATTATAGGACCTACCAAATCCATGGCGATCCTCTCAAACGGGACCTCAATGATGGGTAGAGGGACCAGCGGGCTACGGAAATGTGGCATCGGGGCCGACCTCTGACACACAGGGCAGGAGGAACAATAATTTTCTATGTCCTTCATCACCCCCGGCCAATAGAATCTCTGTAATACTCTCTCTCGGGTTTTCTCTGTCCCCAGATGACCTCCAAGAATGTGCCCATGGGCCAACTCCAACACCAACTTCCTGTCAGGTTTGGGCACCACAAGCTGCTCAACGGTTTCTTCTGCCCTTTTTGCCACCCGATACAGTAGGTCCTTCTCTACGCTGAAGTATGGGTAAGTGCAGGTATTATCTGGGTTCACTAACTCGCCATCTATTTTCACTACGTTTTCCCGTGCCTTTATTAGGGCGGGGTCTTTCAACTGTTCTGTGGCAAAGTTTTCCCTGTGAACCTCAAGATCAGAAAACTCCACTGACGGTAGGTTTTCGTCTGAGGAGGTGGGCTCCTCTCCAGTTTCTTGAGTCTCCCCTGCCAATACTGATAAGGGAAATCCCGGAGAGTCCTCACCACTCTCAGGGGAGTTCTGGCTATCACATTCCTGGTACATAGGGGCACCAGTGGGGGGCTCAGGATCATCCCACAGTTCCCAGAACTTCGGAAAATCCCTTCCCACAATGGCGTCATGCGGTAACTGAGATACTAAGCCCACTGGATGAGAGAGGGTACCTTTGGGGGTCTCGAAACACACTGTAGTCACTGGATACTCTCGGGTGTCCCCATGCACACAAATAACAGCTACCTTGCTATTCCCAGAGACCTCTGTTTTAACTAACTCAGCCTTTATCAGGGTCACAAGGCTACCTGAATCCAGCAATACCACAACATTTCTACCATTAACACACATTTTGCATAAATGTTTCTCAGTTTCTCGAATGGCAGTGCATGCGACTGTCGCACACAGCGACTGACGTCTGCCCGTCAGAAAGTCACACTGCATGGGTTCCTCCACAACCGGGCAATTGGCTGCAATATGTCCCGCTTGCCGGCAGCGGTAGCAAACGATCCTTCTTGCCGCCTCTTGAGCCGCTGATTTCCCAGGCTGTTCTCGCCAAACTTGGGGTAGAGCTCCCACCCTCTCACTCTCTCCACCCTCACCCCTTGGAATCCTCTTATCCGCCCCTGGGGATGGCCAGGTCTTAGGGTGGAAAGTCCGAGTGTCTCTGGAAGAGGCCGTCAGGTTCTCTGTAGCCTAGTATTTCTCCACACGATCCACAAGACCATCGGCCGTCTCTGGGTCTCCATGGCTTACCCACTTTTGGATGGCAGTAGGAAGAGCTCTCAAAAACCGATCCATTACAACACGTTCCACAATCTTTGGTGCGGACAAAGTCTCTGGCTGTAGCCACTTTCTGCTCAGGTGAATGAGATCATACATTTGAGACCTGGGGGGTTTTCCAAGCTGGAAAGTCCAGTTATGCACACGCTGAGCCCGGACAGCCTGGGTGACACCCAGCCTTGCCAATATTTCAGCTTTTAGCATCACATAGTCTTTTGCTTGGTTAGGCTCTAGGTCATAGTAAGCTTTCTGCGATTCACCAGTTAACAGAGGAGCCACCAGTCCAGCCCACTGCTCCTCAGGCCACTTTTCTCTTTCAGCGGTCCTTTCAAATGTGGTCAAAAATACCTCTGGATCATCCTCTCCAGTCAGTTTTGTCAATAAACGACTCACCCCAAAGGACGCGGTATTAGTGGGACGGCTTTCCTCACTGGTCTGCGGACGTTGCTGCATTACTGCTTCCATCTGTTGTTGTAGTCTCTGCTCTTGCTTCTGCAACAGGTCTATGAAGCGGGCCTCAGATTGCTGCTGGGCTTGTTGCTGAGCCTCCAGACTCTGTTGCAAAGTTGCGTTTGTCTGCTGCTGGGCTGCAAGGCTCTGTTGATGAGCTTGCTGCTGGGCTGCGAAGTTCTGTTGTTGAGCTGCAAGGCTCTGTTGATGAGCTGCAAGGCTCTTTTGCAAACCTGCATTTGTCTGCTGTTGATTGGCATTTGCTAGAGCCAGCTGCTTCAGTATCTCCTCCATGCTGGCTTAAAAAAAAACTGCCACTGGTTCTCCACCAACTGTGAGGGGGTTAGCTCGGCAGCGGGCGTGTGTGACCCCCGAGATGGGCTCGCCACACAAAAACAGGCCCAGCAAACGGAGGTTGTGGTTTTCAAAATCAAAAAGGTGCGGTTTATTTTCTATTTACAGTGACAAAACACAGCAAAGCAAAAGAAACATAAACAAAATAAATCCTGGTCAACTTGACCTCTGACTAAACATACAGGTTTCCTAACTAACAACTGGGATCAGCCTAGTGCTTTCCTAGTCCCTAAGTCCCTGGTTTTAAATGTCCAAGCAAATAGCCACACAGGCTTTATCTCACCGCACAGGGGTTCACTCTCCCTAGACAGTCCACACAGGTCTGGTTCCAGGCATGAGCTAACATCTAATGAAGCTGGGAGTTCTTATAGAGGCCTAAATGAGCTGACAAGCTTCAGCTGGTCTCATCAACTCCCTGTCTGCACGACGCCCCACACTCTCCCTAGAGGTATGAGTCATCCATGAGCCCACTAGCCTTAGCTGGGCTTATACAACTCTCCACCTAGTTGTATAAGTCGGCGTAAAGCCTGAATCTGGGCGAAATATATCTACCCCCCTGGATGCAACCAGGTGACTTTACCTTCCTGCTGTCACACAAGTCAAAGTCAAGTCGAGTCATTTATTGAATTCTGTCAAGCAAGTCGCTAGTACTCAAACAGGTGACTCAAGTCTGACTTAAGTAAAGTCATGTGACTCAAGTCCCCCACCTCTGCTATGCATACTAGCTCATTATGTGGCACTTACCTCAGATCAAAGCCTCCGAATCGCTCCTCGTCCCCCTCCGCCGCCGCCGCCACGTCCGCTCCGACCGTCTTCCTGTTATCGCTGCTCCGGCGCTGTGATTGCCCGAAGCGGCGATGACGTCACATGCATGCGTGCGGGGCCGGCTTTCTCCATTGAGAAAACCGTCATTCTCCATTGAGAAAACCGTCAACGCGCAGTGCGCCTGCGCCGTTGTCTACGGCGCGCATGCGCCGTACACATCGGTGCAGGGTTTTCTGATAATATCTCCTTAACCGTGTAGGTTAAGGAGATATTTCTTGCACCTACAGGTAAGCCTTAATCTAGGCTTACCTGTAGGTGCAAGTTGTGTGGTTGGGTTACAACCACTTTAAAGCAGAACTACACTACATCTGAACCAGGGCTGGCCCAAGACGTTGTGCTACCTGGGTCCAAAAATGAAATGCTGCCCCCCCCCCAAAAAAAAAAAAAAATCATGCCCATCCAGCAAAGAGACATCTCAATGAAGCAAATAGACATCCCCAAATAGTAAAGAGACAGCCCAATCCAGCAGAGACATCCCCATATATTCAGCAAAGAGACATTTCCATAAATTCAGCAGAGACATTTCCATAAATTCAGCAGAGACATTTCCATAAAGCAAAGAGACATTCCCATATAGTAAAGAGACAGCCAAATCCAGCAAAGAGACATACCAATATATTCAGCAAAGAGACATGCCCCCTCCTGCAAAGAGACATGCCCCCTCCTGCAAACAGACATGCCCTCTCCAACAAAGAGACATGCCTCCTCATGCAAACAGACATGCCCTCTCCAACAAAGAGACATGCCCCCTCCTGCAAACAGACATGCCCCCTCCTGCAAAAGAGACATGCCCAAAAACATCAGCTCACAGGTATATGAATTGTGCAGCACCATGAAAGCTCCCACATTTCCAAACTGCCATTCAGGGACACCCCCTTTTCCCCAAAAAAGATAAGGTGGTGAAGTAGTCTTGGGGTTGACGGGGAATTCAGTGGCGGGTGATTTGTCGGGCAAATGGCTGGTGTTAGCTCTTAAATCATCCCAGCACCATGCTTGATATGGTGTCAGGATGATTAAATCACATTATTTATATTACTACATTGTAATATATAATGAAATCGTTCAACTCACCATAATGCAGAATCAGTGGGAAACCTGAGCTTGCCGCTTGCCACTTGCCACCAGATGCAGTGTGCCATCGTCACCTGCCACCCGATGCAGCTTGTTACTTGCCACCGTTGCCTGCCGCCAGATGCAGTGTGCCACTTGCCATTCATAGCCTACCCCCAGATTAATTGCCACTTGCCACCCATAGCCTGCCACCAGATGCAGTGCCACTTGGCACCCATAGCCTGCCACTAGATGCAGTGTGCCACTTGCCACTCATAGCCTGCCACCAGATGCAGTGTGCCACTTGCCACCCGCAGCTATGTCACTTGCCACCTATAGCCTGCCACCAGATGCAGTGTGCCACTTAGCACCCATAGCCTGCCACCAGATGCAATGTGCCACTTGCCACCCATAGCCTGCCACCAGATGCAGTGCCACTTGCCACCCATAGCATGCCACCAGATGCAGTGTGCCACTTGCCACCCACAGCTGTGCCACTTGCCACCCATAGCTATGGGTGGCACCTTTGCCACTTGCCACCCATAGCTTGCCACCAGATGCAGTGTGTCACGTGCCACCCATAGCCTGCCACCATATGCCGTGTGCCACTTCTCACCCACAGCTGTGTCACAGACTGGCACTAGATGCAGTGTGCCACTTGCCACCCACATATGTGTCACTTGCCACCCATAGTCTGCCACCATATGCAGTGCCACTTGCCACCCATAGCCTGCCACCAGATGCAGTGTGCCACTTGCTACCCACAGCTGAGTCACTTGCCACACATAGCCTGCCACCAGATGCTGTGTGCCACTTGCCACCCATAGCCTGCCACCAGATGCAGTGTGCCACTTTCCACCCATAGCCTGTCACCAGATGAAGTGCCACTTGCCACCCATAATCTGCCACCAGATGCAGTGTGCCACTTGCCACCCATAGCCTGCCACCAGATGCAGTGCCATTTGCCACCCATAGCCTGCCATCAGATGCAGTGTTCCATTTGCCACCCATAGCTTGTCACCAGATGCAGTGTGCCACTTGCCACCCATAGCATGCCACCATATGCAGTGTGCCACTTGCCACCCATAGCCTGCCACTAGATGCAGTGTGCCACTGATGTAAGGGGGGCACCACTGGGGCATACCTGATGTAAGGGGGACACCGCTGGGGCATACCTGATTTAAGGGGAACACCGCTGGGGCATACCTGATGTAAAGGGGGCGCCACTGGGGGATATCTGATGTAAGGGGGATACCACTGGGGGATACCTGATGTAAGGGGGACACCACATGTAAGAATGACACCGCTGGGGGATATCTGATGTAAGGAGGACACCTGATGTAAGGGGGACACCATTGGGGGGACACCTGATGTAAAGGGGACACTGCTGGGGCATACCTGATGTAAGGGGGACACCGCTGGGGGATACCTGATGTAAGGGGGACACCGCTGGGGGATACCTGATGTAAGGGGGGCTCCACTGGGGGTACCTGATGTAAGGGGGACTCTACTGGGGACACCTGATGTAAGGAGGGACTCTACTGGGGACACCTGATGTAAGGAGGGACTCTACTGGGAATGCCTGATGTATGGAGGGACTCTGCTGGGAATGCCTGATATATGGAGGGACTCTGCTGGGGACACCTGATGGCATCTGGTGGCAGGCGACGTGGCAAGTGACACACTTGGGGCTCCCACTTATTCTACATTATAGTGAGTTTAACTATTTCATTTTATATTACAATGTAATAATGCGCTTCAATCATCCTGACACCATAACAACCTTTCATCTCAGACTCTAACTACACCCCTTTGGGTCACGCCCAATATTTATCTTAAACCACGCCCATTTTTTGCTGCAGCACCACATTTTTCTTTATGTCACACCTACAACCGAATGCCCCACCCCTTAATTATAATAAGACTCCACCTACAGACAAAAAAGTGTCCCTACAAATTTTTCCCAATGTTGGCAACTATGATCTAAGGAGGTGTCCTCCTCCTATCCCTCCGAGGGTGTCATCCCACCTGTCTTCTTCTCTGCTGCCAGCATATTTATCTGCCGACCATGCTCTCTGCAGTCTGCACTGAGAGGCTTGCTAGTGGCTCCAGGCTGACACAAACACCCCCTGAGCTCTGATGTGAGGTGCTCACAGTTCAGCATAGAACGCTGGCTGCTGGGGGAGACCTGACTGATGATCTTAAGCCTGATATCTCATTTGTTTGTAAGTCCTTTGATTTGCCTTTTTTCACCAAAACTCTTTAAAGTTTTTGTTCCAGCTCCCCCTCCCTCTGTGCACTGCAGTCAGCTCCTCATGATGTTTCAGCTGCATGCCTTCAGAGAACATAGGGTAGGAGGTGGGTGGAGCTAGCGGAGGTGGAGGAAGTTAAATCCTCCACCGCTCTGAATGCTGGGGCCTCTCTCTCCTTCCCCTCATGACGTCACTGGTTGCTAGACGCCAAGTGGGCAGTGGCTAGCAACCAGATTCGGCAGGGAGCCAGAGGCCGCTGGTGAATAACTTGAATTGGGTCTCGGCCAGCCAGAAGTCCACCAGGACAGTGAGTGACAGCAGCAATTCAGTACAAGGATGACACTGCACACTAGAGAGAGGGAGCCTCAGGTCCTCAGGCCCCTGTTGCCGCCCCTACTAAAGTGCCGCCTGGGTCCCATGGACCCACCGGGACCCATGGTAGGGCTGGCCCTGATCTGAACACCACAAACCAAAAAGGCTATTTAAATCATTTTTAATATTCAAAGCAAACTCCTCCATTCATCCATGTTTCCATGCTTTATTTTGCAGAGAAATTGCTTTAAAAAATGTCCCCTAGTAATTCTGGTCGTGGCCATCTTAAGAAAAGGCAGATAATTCATGTAGCATTTACTTTCTGGAAGACATCTACCCTTAGCGCAGGGATGCAGGCAGGAGAGTGTGCTAAAAAATTATAAAAGAAAAATTTGCGCTAGGTGCGTGATAAAAGTGACAAAATGAAAAACCCCCCAAAAAAACGTAAATGGTATCCTGCGGCTGAACACTATAACCCTGATACGGGGCACAAAAAATATAGATATAGATAGGAGTGCAGCGCTGGATAATATACTATGTAAAATACATAAACACAATTCATATTATAATAAATCCATAGTGATCAAATATGTGCAGATAAATGACTGAAAACACAACAGTACTCTAAATGTGTGCTGAAATTAGTCCACAGGAGATTACTGCATTTGCAGTAAATCGTGCATATATCGTATTTGCCGTTGTATAAGGCAACCGGGCGTACAAGACGACCCCCTAATTTTACAGTTTTTTACGATTTTTTGCCTGTACTCACTGTATAAGACGACCCCCCTTCCGAGGCTTCCGACGCTTCATATTTCTTCCTTCCGGAGCCATATTCTTCTTCCTTCTTGCTGGAGCCAATCATGGCGAGCGATGTATTCTATTAATGAATACAAAGCCTGCTTGGATTGGCAGAGGCTGTAACATCATCAGCCCACGCCTCTCTGACTCTCAAAGCCAATCCAAGCAGGCTACTGTATGTAGCCTCCTCGGATTGGCAGAGGTTGTTACTCCAATCCGAGCAGGCTCTGTATTCATTTGAATACATCGCTCACTGGGATTGGCTAAGCGGAATATACTGTATGTAGTCGAAGCTACATACAGTATTACCGCATATCCAGCAGGCATCCGAGCAGCTGACCCAGTGTATAAGATGACCCCTGCTTTTTGGCCAGTTTTTTTAAGTGTAAAAGGTAGTCTTATACGCCAGCAAATACAGTAAGTGCATAAAGGAAAACAACAAAAAAAGTTCATAAGTGTAGATATCCAGTAAATGATTTCCAGTGTGGAAACATGGGTATAGCCCTTCACCACTTATGCTGCCTGTCACCTTTAATAAGATTGAAGGCTTACCAGAAAGCCTGCGAACGCCCTTATTCAGGGGGGTCAAACAAGGCTTAGTAGAGTGAGAGGATCCCCGATGAGATGTTGAAAACTCCCTTCACAGGTAACCAGCTGGCATCTATGAATGCACCCTCAAAAGCACACTCCCTGGAGGCGATCTATGCACGTCGGTGGATGTTCCCTTCCACAGGTGAAATACAGGCATCTGGTGGGTTTCCAAATGTTTTGAGGAAAAAGCGAGGGGGAGAGGAAAAAATAAATCCAGTAGTGCAGGAGAGTGTGCTTAGCTGAGAAACTCCTCCTTGCCTCCTGAAGACTCCTGGGATGTATGACATAATTTGCCTAAGGCTATAAACCAGGAATTAACTGAAGAAATGTGAAAAATAGTATAAAACATGTAAATATGAGATACCGTTCTATTTACTAATCATATAGTAAATGTGCAGTGCTAATAAAGTGACAAAATTGACAAATTGGGACCCCCACTAATAGGGATCCTCATAGATCCTAAACAAGTGTGATGAAGTGAATCTCCTTGCAAGAGATAAATTAGGTAGTAAAAATAAAAAAATTATAAGCAAAAGGTTTACATATGATAAAGTGTCATGTGCAGTTACAGTGCAAATGGTAATCCATCATGTGTTCATAACCATAACACAAATCATGATTATTGTATCAACAGTAATAGTAAAAATAGTGTAGAAGAAAGTCCAAAATGGTGCTGCTTTCTTCTATACTATTTTTACTATTACTGTTGATACACTAAAAAAAACTAAAACGGTGTGGGCCCCCCTCCCAAAAAATTCATACTAGACCCTTATCCGAGCATTCAGCATCAGAGCAGGTCAGTAAAGGGAGAAGACGAGTACTCAAACTATTTATTATTCCCAGATGATTATTTACTAAGCTTTTAATGGAACCTTAATAATAAGTGGTCTCTTCCACAGATATGCTTTTCATTTCCATATATTTCACATTGTGGTTAAGTGAATGCACTCTGACTTGTCAGTTCCCTAGTTCCCCAGTGTCTATTGCTTTTACAACCCAGCTTCACTCATTTTATGCTTTATTGAAATATATGAGAGTGCCTTATAACACAATACTGACATCTGCACATAACACAGATATGAATGAATGTTCTGTGAAGATTGTGTTACAGGAAGCAGAGCGCTCAGTGTTAGCATTACCAGGGCTGATAATTACTTGTAGTTCAGAATTCGGGGAGAGGCATAGAATTTTCAGAACAGTGGAAAGGTGTTGTCATTCTTTCTAGTTATTCATATAGCACTGCAGGGGTAGGTGGATGACAAACTGATTTCCATTAGTCTAGAAATCTCTATAATGTGCATTTGTATATAAACAGTATATGTAACAGTATATATATTTTTATAGAGTTCCAACTTGTGCGTTTGCCTGGACTATTACCATTAGACTGTTGTACATTGGTATGGTCAACCAGAACACGTCATATATACAAAGATGTTGTTTTTTTTGTTTGTCCCTTAGTTCCAGTGAAGGGAACTCTTAACCACTTGCCAACCCCATCCTGTATATATATGTCGGCAGAATGGCACGGCTGCGCAAAGCAACGTATAATATACGCTGCTTTGAATTTCACGCTGCGCACGCGTACGCGCACCGTTGACAGCGCACGTGCACCCCTGCCGCGAGCTTCGCGACCGAGCCCACGGGACCCGCGGACTCGATGTCTGCCAGTGTCCCGCGAACGTGTCACGGAGCTGCAGCATGGGGGGATGCCTGTGTAAACAAGGCATCTCCCTGTTCTGCCTTGTGACAGGACACTGATCTACTGCTCCCTGTCATCGGGAGCAGTGATCAGTGTCGTGTCACATGTAGCCCAGCCCTCACACAGTTAGAATCACTCCCTAGGACACACTTAACCCCTTCCTCGTCCCCTAGTGGTTAACCCCTTCCCTGACAGTGTCATTTACACAGTAATTAGTGCATTTTTATAGCACTGATCGCTGTATAAATGACAATGGTCTCAAAATAGCGTCAAATGTGTCCGATGTGTCCGCCATAATGTCACAGTCATGATAAAAATAGCTGATCGCCGCCATTACTAGTAAAAAAAAATATTAATAAAAATGCCCTAAAACTATCCCCTATTTTGTAGACGCTATAACGTTTGCGCATACCAATCAATAAACGCTTATTGCAATTTTTTTTTACCAAAAATATGTAGAAGAATACGTATCGGCCTAAATTGAGGAAAAAAATATTTTTTTTATATACTTTTTGGGGATATTTATTATAGCAAAAAGTTAAAAATATTGCTTTTTTTAAATTGTCACTTTATTTTTGTTTATAGCGCAAAAAATAAAAACCACAGAGGTGATCAAATACCACCAAAAAAAATCTCTATTTGTGGGAAAAAAAGGATATCAATTTTGTTTGGGAGCCACATTGTACGACCGCGCAATTGTGAGTTAAAGCGACGCAGTGCTAAATCGCAAAAAGTGGCCCAGTCATTTGGCAGCCAAATCCTCCGGGCTGAAGTGGTCAGCATACCAAGACATTTTGGACATCTTCATGCTCCCAAATTTGTGGGAACAGTTTGGTGATGGCCCCTTTGTGTTCCAACATGACTGCGCACCAGTGCACAAACAAGGTCCATAAAGACATGGCTGAGCGAGTATGGGGTGGAATTACTTGACTGGCCTGCACAGAGTCCTGACCTCAAACCAAAACCTTTGGGATGAATTAGAGTGGAGACTGCAAGTCAGGCCTTCTCGTTCAACATCAGTGCCTGACCTCACAAATGTGCTTCTGGAAGAATGGTCAAACATTCCCATAGACACACTCCTAAACCTTGGGGACAGCCTTCCCAGAAGGGTTGAAGCTGTTATAGCTGCAAAGGATGGGTCAACTCAATAATGAACCCGACAGACTAAGACTGGGATGCTATTAAATTAATGTGCATGTAAAGGCAGGTGTCCCAATACTTTTGACAATATAGTCTATACTATGCTGAACTATTTATTGAGAGAGACTGAAATGGTGTGCTGTTTTTGAAAGGAAAAATATGATTTTGCCTGAAGAATCCACAAAATAGTACTTAGAAAGAGTACTATAAATAGATTTGTAATAACCTTGGAAGGGGTCAGTATATTTTTTTTTATTTGATTTCATTTCAGTATCAATTTGTTTTAAAGCAGAATCCTTTTTTTAAGTGACTTGAGCTTTGCCTGTAATGTATTTTAGCAACCTACTGTATGTTTCCTCAAAACCGTTTCAGTGCATTTTTTTTTATATAAACAACTAGAGTTGAGCGGACACCTGGATGTTCGGGTTCGACGGGTTCGGCCGAACTTCGGAAAAAAGTTCGGGTTCGGGACCGAACTTTAACCCGAACCTGAACCCGATTGAAGTCAATGGGGACCCGGACTTCTAAGGACTAAAAAGGCTCTAAAAAAGTAATGGAAAGGGCTAGAGGGCTGCAAATGGCAGCAAAATGTTGTTAAGAGCATGGCAAGTGCTCTCCAAACAAATGTGGATAGGGAAATAACTTAAAATAACTTAAAAAAAATAAAAAAATAAAAAAATATGCTGGAGGCCCCCTTTTCAGCAGAAGAGGTACGGGAAGTCATTAAGAACCTCAGAAACTCAACGGCACGATGCCACACATATGGTGGGAATGCCCCAGAATACGCCCTTTCTGGAATAAATTATTCAATTTAATGGATAAGCTAGTGGGAAAATAAAATACTTTGAAATAAAAATGTAGCAGGGTGCTAAATTTAAGGGAAGTGTTTGAGTGGTAAATAGGCTCAAACACCCTAATTCTGTAGGATTCATGGACCATTTTGTCCTCGGGGGACAGTATTGGTGTGCAGTTCCCTGCGGCCTACAGGTGGCGCTGCCATGGTAGGCTACGGTTGAACCGCCGATACAGTGCTGTGCCTTTTGTGTCCCCTCTTGGCAGTAGTACAGCGGGGCGGGGAACCTGCTGTGCATGCCGGGAGAGCATATAAAAGGGGCAGACCTTTGGCCTGGGGGCTCATGTCCAGTGGGGTCCACGCCCAGGTGCCTTTGGCCTGGGTGCATGTGTTCCTGTTCCATCTCGGGTACCTTTAGCCCGGGGTGAGGTACTATCCTGGAGTTCCTGCTGCCCTGGTTATGGAGGCCTAGGTGCGGGGGTAAAGCTTGGAGTCCAGAGCCTTCGTCTGGAGTCCGCTAAGGGTCGAGTAGTCTTAGGGTGCCGCCTCGTGTAGGGGACCATGTTCCAGGGAAGGGAGGATCATTCTGATGGACCGATGCAGGAGTCACGGTGAAGGAAGGGTCTGTTGACTCCCTGGAGAGATGTCTTCCCCTTGATATGGGCTAGGTTCGAAGAAGGAGAAGCTCAAGGTCATCTTGACTGTATCAGAGGCCTTATTCACCCGGCCCGTGGCAGGGGCCTTATACACCCTGGTCTGTGGCAGAGACCAAAGTTCTCTAGGTCCGTGGCAGGGGCCTTGTACACCCGGTCTGTGGCAGAGACCAACCTCAAGGTCTGTGGCAGAGACCGTGCACCTAAAACTGTTTGAGAAACCTAAGCAGTGAAGTGAATGTGCTACGTTTGTGCCTGGACCTCCTCCACACCTTAACCTCCCTGGCGGTATGATTCTGTCTGGAATTATGTACCAAAAGCGGTACAATTATTTTGCATGGAAATTTGGTGTTATGTATTGTAGGCCTGCGATTCTTAGTAATTACTTACTTAAACCTGACCAAACAAGAGTCTAGTAGACATCCCGGGTATGATAAAGTTTTAAACACAAAATAATACATTATAATATAATAAATAACTATAAATAATTATAACAAATAGTAATGTAATTATAATAAAAATTATTCAATAATGTAATCAAATCAAAAACACTGAAATTTGCTCAGTTGCAGAATTGTCGCTGTCATTAGATTTTTTGTTTGATGATGAATTTCCCCACAAATCGCTATCGCTCAATTCTGCGAGTGATTGTAATTTATTATCGCTGTTTTTTAGCTGGTCTAAAACCACTTTTGACATAAAGGGACACTTTTTGGTTGCTATGGACAATCTTCAGTTTCCAGGCAGAAAGAAAAGTTTTTATTATATAAAAGTGCATGCAGGACACTGGGCAGACCACTAGGGACAAAGGGGGTGTGTAATTATTACATACAGTACTGTAATCTGTAAGATTACAGTATACTGTATGTATACTATGTGTTTACTTTTTTGAATTTGGCGCCGAACTCCGTCCCCGTGCGTCGCAACGTCGCAGGGAACGGAGCTCGGCACTCGGCAGTGAGGATCGAGCGAGACACGGCTCGCAGACACTGCGGGAGGACATCGCAGGATCCAGGGAACAAGGTAAGTTACTTCCCCTGGATACTGCGATGCAGCCCGAGTCTGGCTCGGGGTTACCGCTCTTAGCATTGCAAACTCACCCCGAGCCTGACTCGGGATTACCGCTAAGGAGGTTAAGCTGCCCTGTTTCTTTGCTCTAACCTTTTCTATCCGAGTAGAGTTTATTTTGCCATGAGAGAATAAGAGTTGTAATTTCAGCTGGTGTGGACATTGACTTTACTGGGAATTAAAGGACTTGCCTCTACCTACAGTAGAGGTGAGAATCATCCTCTGGAGGAGTTTTGACTCCGGCTGTGGACACGGCCCGTCAAGTACACCGCTCAACCTCTTTATATAGGAGGGTACGGGCTGGTAGTGCGGTGTGCCTTTCTCCCTCCTACGAGGAGCCAACAACATAAAGGCAGGTAAGGGGGAAAGGATCTGTGCGCTACAAAAAAATAAAATAAAAATTATAATCTTGACCTAGGAGGACGAGGTCCATATGGAGTAGGAGGTTGAGATGGCGGTGGATGTGGCTGTGTAGGTGGAAGCGGCGGTGGAGGAGGACGAGGTACCCAACACTGGTTCAAAAATACAACAATGGCTGGGTAAGGCCAGTGATGTGTCGAATTCTGTCCCCCGTCGAATAGTGTCCACCCTGTACTGCGCTTGCTCAGTATGTAGGACAAGAGGATTTCGAAAATCTCCCAAGATGAACGGCGCCTGCGTGGTGAGTTCAGGTGAAGGCCACACCATCCGTGGTTCAAGCCGAGCCAAGTGAGGCCATGCCCGAAGCGTGGCGATCAAAGCGAGCCCATGAGGGGCCCTGTTACTATGTGCTACAGTATGTCCACTTGGATGTTGGGGCTTGAACCTGCACTCACGGCGCAGGCGGCGTTCATCTTCGGAGATTTTGTGAATCTCCTTGTCCTCTGTACTGCGCAAGCGCTGCGCCTTCGCAGTACGGGCCGGACACAATCCGATGGCCGGACAGTTTTTGTTACAACACCGGTATACATGTCTATTCTGCACAAGGTACGGACAAGTCCTGTGGGATCGATGCCTGGTTCATTTTAATGAATGTGAGCTTGTCCACATTGGCTCTGGACAGGCGGCTGCGCTTGTCTGTGATAACGCCCCCTGCCGTGCTAAATACACGTTCAGATAATACACTGGCTGCAGGGCAGGCCAGCACCTCCAAGGCATAAAGGGCAAGCTCAGGCCATGTGCCCAATTTGGAGACCCAGAAGTTAAAGGGGGCAGACCCGTCATCCAGTACGTGTAGGCCTGTGGACACATACTGCTCAACCATGTTGGTGAAATGCTGCCTCCTGCTAAGACGTTCCATCTCAGCTGGTGGTGCTGGTTGTTGTGGTGTGCTGACAAAGCTTTTCCACATTTTAGCCATGCTAACCCTGCCTTCTGAGGTGCTGCCGGTGCCCCGGCTGCGTTGGCGACCTCTTCCTCCTCCTCTGCCTTCGCCTTGTGCTTCCACCGTACGCCCGCTGTCAGGTGGGAATGCCACCAGCAGCGCGTCTACCAGCGTGCGCTTGTACTCGCGCATCTTACGATCCCGCTCCAGTGAGGGAATTAAGGACGGTATGTTGTCCTTGTAGCGGGGATCCAGCAGGGTGGCCACCCAGTAATCAGCACCAGTTAAAATGTGGGCAACTCGGCGGTCATTGCGGAAACACTGCAGCATGTAATCGCTCATGTGTGCCAGGCTGCCCAGAGGCAAAGAAAAGCTGTCCTCTGTGGGAGGTGTATCGTCTGTGTCCTCTGTATCCCCCCAGCCACACACCAGTGATGGCCACGAGCTGGTCTGGGTGCCACCCTGCTGTGAAAATGGCTCCTCCTCCTCCTCCTCCTCCTCCATCTCCTCCTCCACCTCGTCATCCTCCAGAACTGTGCCCTTTCTGCCGGACAATTGTGTACCTGGCGTTTGTTGGTGCAGGAACCCACCCTCGTAGCCACTTGTGAAAGACTGCCCTGAAAGCCTTTGAAATGATCCCGCTTCCTCCTCCTCCTCCTCATCCTCCTGTGCCACATCCTCTTCCATCATCGCCCGAAGCGTTTTTTCAAGGAGGCATAGAACTGGGATAGTAACACTGAGAACGGCGTCATTGGCACTGGACATGTTGGTGGAGTACTCGAAACAGCGCAACAAGGCACACAGGTCTCGCATGGAGGCCCAGTTATTGGTGGTGAAGTGGTGCTGTTCCGCAGAGCGACTCACGCGTGATTGCTGCAGCTGAAACTCCACTATCGCCTGCTGCTGCTCGCACAGTCTGGCCAGCATGTGCAAGGTGGAGTTCCACCTTGTGGGCACGTCACATATGAGGCGGTGAGCGGGAAGGCCGAAGTTACGCTGCAGCGCTTACAGGCGAGCAGCAGCAGGGTGAGAACGCCGAAAGTGCGCACACACAGCCCGCACTTTCTGCAGCAGCTCTGGCATATTGGGGTAATTTTTAAGGAACCTCTGGACCACCAAGTTCAGCACATGCGCCAGGCAAGGGATGTGCGTCAAACCGGCTAGGCCCAGAGCTGCTACGAGATTTCGCCCATTATCGCACACCACCAGGCCTTGAGGCTCACTGACAGCAACCACTCATTGGTCTGTTGTTCCATGTCCCTCCACAACTCCTGCGCGGTGTGGGGTTTTTCCCCCAAACAGGAAAGTTTTAAAACTGCCTGCTGTCGTTTACCCCTGGCTGTGCTGAAGTTGGTGGTGAAGGTGTTACGCTGACCGGATGAGGAGGCGGTAGAGGATGAGGAAGCAGAGTAGGAGGAGTTAGCAACAGGAGGCAAACTGAAGCGCCCTGCAATCCTCGGTGGTGGAAGGACATGCGCCAAACTGCTATCTGCCTCAGGCCCAGCCGCCACTGCATTTACCCAGTGTGCTGTTAGGGAAATATAACGTCCCTGACCATGCTTACTGGTCCACGCATCCGTAGTTAGGTGGACCTTGCCACAGATGGCGTTGCGCAGTGCACACCTGATTTTGTCCCCCACTTGGTAGTGCAGGGAAGGGATGGCTCGCCTGGAAAAGTAGTGGCGGCTGGGCACGACGTACTGTGGGACAGCCAATGCCATCAGGCTTTTAAAACTCTGCGTCTCCACCAGACGGAACGACAGCATTTCAAAGGCCAGGAGTTTTGAAATGCTGGCATTCAGGGCCAGGGATCGCGGGTGGCTAGGGGGGTACTTCCTCTTCCGCTCCAATGTTTGGAAAATAGAGAGCTGAATGCTTCCATGGGACATTGTGGAGATGGTTGGTGACCCAGGTGGTAGTGTTGCTGGCAGATCCTCTGTTTGCGGGGTGGCAGGTGCCACTGTCACTACAGAGGTGGATGAAGAGGCCGAGACTGCAGCAGAAGAGGAAGCAGGAGGAGCCAGAGACCTTTCTTGGTTTTTGAGGTGTCTACTCCACTGCAGCTTGTGCTTTGCACTTAGATGCCTGGTCATGCAGGTTGTGCTCAGGTTGAGAACGTTTATGCCTCGCTTCAGGCTCTGATTGCACAGCGTGCAAACCACTCGTGTCTTGTCATCAGCACATTGTGTGAAGAACTGCCACGCTAGGGAACTCCTTGGACCTGGCTTTGGTGTGCTCGGTCCCTTGCTGCGTTGGGCAGTAGCAGACATACTGTCTAGGGGACGGACGCTCCGCTTTTGCACCCTGCTCCCTCTTCTGCTGTGCTGGTGGCTCTGTGCGACCACCGCCTCTTCCTCCAAACTACACTGGTCACCTGCATAACGTTGATTCCATGTGGGGTCTTCACCCCTGCCCTCCTTGTCTGTCTGCACAATTGCGAAAGCAGCAGCAGTTGGCACCTGTGTTTCGTCATCATCCGAGACGTGCTGCGATGGTCCTCCCATGTACTCATCATGAAACATAAGTGGTTGGGCATTGGTGCACTCAATCTCTTCCACTTCTGGGGCAGGGCTAGGTGGATGGCCCTGGGAAACCCTGCTAACAGAGTCATCGAAAAGCAGAAGAGACTGCTGCATGATTTGGGGCTCAGACTGCTTGGCTGATTTGCAAGGGGGTGAGGTGAAAGACTGATGGACATGGGATTCAGGTGCCAACTCTGATCTTTCATCAGAAGAGTGGGTGGGAGACAATATGAAGGAAACCGAGGCACTGTCAGCAACCCAATCTACTATCGCCTGTACTTGTCCTGGCCTAAACATTGGTACAGCCTCATTAGGCGCGACAAAATACCGCTGCAGGCTCGGTCGCCTACTCGCACCTGAGGAAGGTGTTTCACTTGTGCGTGTATCTGGCACAGATCCACCACGTCCTCTCCCTGCAACAGGAGCTCCACCAGCAGCACCACGACCGGGGCCACCACGTCCCTTTGACCTTCTCCTCATATTTTCCAAATTTAGGATGTTGTCCTAAATGGGTGTTTTTGGAAGAGCAGAACACACCCACAGTACGTAACCGCTGAATCGCACAGCTACAGAACTGCAGAAAATGCTATTAAAAATGTTTTTTTTTTTTTTTTGTATAGCACAGTAGAAGAAAACTATATATAAATTGTTTATTTCACACACCTCCACATATGTATAACACAGTGCAAAATATTTTTTGTGGCCCTAAATGGCGTTTTTTGGAAGACCACAACACACCCACAGTACGTAACCGCTGAATCGCACAGCTACAGAACTGCAGAAAATGCTATTAAAAAAAAATGTTTTTTTTTTTAGTATAGCACAGTAGAAGACAAATATATAGAAATTTTTTATTTCACACACCTCCACATATGTATAACACACTGCAAAATATTTTTTGTGGCCCTAAATGGCGTTTTTTGGAAGACCACAATACACCCACAGTACGTAACCGCTGAATCGCACAGCTACAGAACTGCAGAAAATGCTATTCAAATTTTTTTTTGTTTTTTTAGTATAGCACAGTAGAAGAAAACTATTTAGAAATTGTTTATTTCACACACCTCCACATATGTATAACACACTGCAAAATATTTTTTGTGGCCCTAAATGGCGTTTTTTGGAAGACCACAATACACCCACAGTACGTAACCTCTGAATCGCACAGCTACAGAACTGCAGAAAATGCCATTCCAAAAAAAGTTGTTTTTTTTAGTATAGCACAGTAGAAGAAAACTATTTAGAAATTGTTTATTTCACACACTTCCACATATGTATAACACACTGCAAAATATTTTTTTGTGGCCCTAAATGGCGTTTTTTGGAAGACCACAACACACCCACAGTACGTAACCGCTGAATTGCACAGCTACAGAACTGCAGAAAATGCTATTCAAAAAATGTTTTGTTTTTTTAGTATAGCACAGTAGAAGACAAATATATAGAAATGGTTTATTTCACACGCCTCCACATATGTATAACACACTGCAAAATATTTTTTGTGGCCCTAAATAGGTCTTTTTGCAAGCGTACATTAAAGTGCAAATTTTTTTTTTTGCCCTAAACGGGTATTTTTTTGCACGAGCAAAATAAAATGGAATTTTTTAATTTTTTTTGCCCTTAATGGGTCTTTTGGAAAAGAACACAATAAAGTGCTTTTTTTTTGTCCTAAATGGATCTTTTTCCAAGAGCAGAATACACCCACAGTATGGAAACGGTGTATCTCTCAACGTAATATATGCAGTGCTGGTGCACTGAGCTTGCAGATAAAAGGTAGATTTTCTCTGACACTGGGCTCATAGCAGTGTAAAAAGACTGCACTGCAACACAAACAGGTAAACCTATGCAGATCGCTGAGTTATATCTCTGAATCTGGACTCCTATTCCTATATAATATATCTCTCTCCCTAAAAGCAAAAAACAGGAACCTGGCCCTACACTACACTGTCTCTCTATCTTTTCCCTCAGATTCCAGAATCAGGACTAACTCATGTAATTTTCTATCTCTCCCTAAAAGCAGCAGCAGCAGACAAGATCCTCTCCCTATCTATTCTGAAGCAGAGTGACGTGTGTGCTGTGTGCCTCTAGCTTATATAGAAGCTGGGTCACATGTTGCACTGACCAATCACAGCCATACCATTAGTAGGCATGGCTATGATGGCTTCTAAGGGCACACCAGCTAATCAAAAGGTGATTGGCTGGCCCCTGAAGCATTTCTAACTGCGTAATTAGATTGCCGAACCCGAACCCGAACTCGGACTTTTTGCGCAAACTTTACAGTTCGGGTTCGCTCAACACTATAAACAACCTATTTGCTAACAGACTGTAATGCACTTGGCAAAAGTAGACATAAAAGCAGTACTTTTTATTTCAAACAGCCTTGCAACTAGCGTACAAATAGATTATCAGTCAAAATGTAGAGAGCAAACAGGGAGCTGACTAAACCCTTCTGAATATACATTCACTACAGGGATCCAGAATCCTTTTGGCTCTGAGGAAGAGGGTCCTCCCTCATAACGCGTAAGCCAGTTGCAATGCCATCTGGTCCCCCCAAATATCTGGTCCAGGTTGCAGGTGTCTAGAGGCACAGTTCCACTTGCTGATGTACTGACAAGCCACTTTTATCACGTTTGTTTGTGAGTATGACTACTGCTGTTATAGCTTTTTAATAAAAAATGTATCTTTGGTAATGCACTAGGTGGATGCGCCCTCCTTTTCTCTTTATATGTTTCAGTTTTAAGGATACCCATTGTTCTGAGGAAGGCAGCAAGACCATTGACATTCCACATTTTAGCCAAAGGGTTGGCTGCACCACCCACCTACAGACTAAGCCCCCAAGCGCAGGAGATTGTTTTTATGCTGAGATAATAATTGGACCCTGATTTTACACAGGGCCATTTACCGCTCCTGCCGCAGGACAATAGCCTAAGCCAGAGGTCCAGTCTTCACCCATCACAATGGGGTCTGTCATCACGGACCTTCAAGGACTGGGTACCCTTTTAATATGAGGGTCCACTCCTTTGGACCTGTACAGCACCCTACAGGAAATTCTTAGTTCTGAAGTGCCCAGGATTTCCACTATGCCGGGTCCAGCACCCGAAGGTTGCATTTCAGGCAAAACCTTGTTGTTGATTCTTGAATCTTCTTTACGAGGCCCGGGTACCATTTATCTTAGCATAGTAGCTTTTTGAAATGGATACAATCTGGAAGAGCTGTCCCCCTGATTCTCAAGAGCCTGTGCAGGATTACAGCATGGAAGCTCACAGGGAGCTTAAAAGTGACCATCCGCCTTTTAGACACTGGCGGGAAAACTGGAGTACTTCCTGTATGGGAGGGGTTATATGTAGGTGGACTTCCTGTTTTGATTATTCTACCAGTGTCCATTCACCTAAAGTTGGAGTATAACCCAGGTAGTAATGTACATGGCTGCTCTGTGTCCCGTGATGTACGAGAAAGAAAACAGCATTTGCGCTTGCAAATGATTGGATGATGGAAGTCAGCAGGGCTTCGCTTCATTAACTAAGCTCCAGGGGAAGTTCCCAACCTTTTTTGCAAAGTGAACAATCTATTTGGCCTTTAGTAAATCAGCCCTAAAAACCCAAAAGCAAAGCCTCCTTTTATGATTACTACAGATGATATAAACATGTACTATCATCATACAAATCTGACAATTTACCATAAATCACTTTTTTATATTTTAGTTAATACTACTGGGGGAAGAAAACAGCTTAAAGCCTTTCCAAATCATAATTACAGTATTAAGAATCAAATTACTTTTTGTATACAGTATATCACTGTATTTTGATCCAGCATTTGCATTACATTAAGTGTTTTATCCAATAAAATAATTATTCAGCGATTCTACATGATAAAAAGAATCTCAAAATGTGCTAGATGATAAAATATAAGGAACTGGAAAGGATAAATTATTTTTACTTATCTCCATATAATGTGAGAGTAAAACAAAGCCTCTTCCCTATGTTCATGGTGTCCTTGTGACTCCTGGAGCAACCAAAACTACAAAGACAAGAACTACAAAAGAAGGTCTCCAATTGGGTCTTCTTATGCTTCATCAAAATTTCAGTTTGTCTAATAGTACTGGCTTACTTTACTTACAAGAATACATTTGGTCACAGTACTAAGCAAGATCACAGAGCAGAAGAGTGAAAACCATTAAAAATAACTTTTACTTTTAAAATAGATTAAGGAATTATAACTCAGTTTACTACAACATTTCACTACTGGTGTCAAATGCTACATCTGGACCAGCATTTTTGGACACAGCTCCACATATTTCAATTAGTCACATGAGCTCTGACTAAAGATGACAGAAGCTTCATGGTGGTACTTAGCTGTCCAAAGATTGTTCTGCTGACAGTCATTAAACACTTCTTGTGTACTGTATTGTTTACAGTTCCACCCTGATTGCCAGTGCCATCTTACATATCTTACATAGTCACATACAGTTGCAATAAAAAGTATGTGAACCCCTTGAAATGATATGGATTTCTGCACAAATTGGTCATAAAATGTGATCTGATCTTCATCTAAGTCACAACAATAGACAATCACAGTCTGCTTAAACTAATAACACACAAATAATTAAATGTTAACATGTTTTTATTGAACACACCATGTAAACATTCACAGTGCAGGTGGAAAAAGTATGTGAACCCCTAGACTAATGAGATCTCCAAGAGCTAATTGGAGTCAGGTGTCAGCCAACTGGAGTCCAATCAATGAGATGAGAATGGAGGTGTTGGTTACAGCTGCCCTGCCCTCTAAAAAACACACACCAGTTCAGGGTTTGCTTTTCACAAGAAGCATTGCCTGATGTGAATGATGCCTTGCACAAAAGAGCTCTCAGAAGACCTACGATTAAGAATTGTTGACTTGCATAAAGCCGGAAAGGGTTATAAAAGTATCTCCAAAAGCCTTGCTGTTCATCAGTCCATGGTAAGACAAATTGTCTATAAATGGAGAAAGTTCAGCACTGCTGCTACTCTCCCTAGGAGTGGGCGTCCTGTAAAGATGACTGCAAGAGCACAGCGCAGACTGCTCAATGAGGTGAAGAAGAATCCTAGAGTGTCAGCTAAAGACTTACAAAAGTCTCTGGCATATGCTAACATCCCTGTTAGCGAATCTCCGATATGTAAAACACTAAACAAGAATGGATTTCATGGGAGGATACCACAGAGGAAGCCACTGCTGTCCAAAAAAAACATTGCTGCACGTTTACAGTTTGCACAAGAGCACCTGGATGTTCCACAGCAGTACTGGCAAAATAATATGTGGACAGATGAAACCAAAGTTGAGTTGTTTGAAAGAAACACACAACACTATGTGTGGAGAAAAAGAGGCACAGCACGCCAACATCAAAACCTCATCCCAACTGTGAAGTATGGTGGTGGGGGCATCATGGTTTGGGGCTGCTTTGCTGCGTCAGGGCCTGGACGGATTGCTATCATCGAAGGAATAATGAATTCCCAAGTTTATCAAGACATTTTGCAGAACTTAAGGCCATCTGTCCACCAGCTGAAGCTCAACAGAAGATGGGTGTTGCAACAGGACAACGACCCAAAGGATAAAAGTAAATCAACAACAGAATGGCTTAAACAGAAGAAAATACGCCTTCTGGAGTGGCCCAGTCAGAGTCCTGACCTTAACCCAATTGAGATGCTGTGGCATGACCTCAAGAAAGTGATTCACACCAGACATCCCAAGAATATTGCTGAACTGAAACAGTTCTGTAAAGAGGAATGGTCAAAAATTACTCCTGACCGTTGTGCACGTCTGATCTGCAACTACAGGAAACGTTTGGTTGAAGTTATTGCTGCCAAAGGAGGTTCAACCAGTTATTAAATCCAAGGGTTCACATACTTTTTCAACCTGCACTGTGAATGTTTACATGGCGTGTTTCAATAAAAACATGGTAACATTTAATTCTTTGTGTGTTATTAGTTTAAACAGACTGTGATTGTCTATTGTTGTAACTTAGATGAAGATCAGATCACATTTTGTGACCAATTTGTGCAGAAATCCATATCATTCCAAAAGGGTTCACATACTTTTTATTGCAACTGTATTTGGTAAAGTTGAGTAAAGACACCAGTTCATCCGGTCTAACCTGTATGTGTGTGTATGTGTCGTTATTTCCATATACATGAATGTTGTGTTTGCTAAGAAAGGCATCTGAAAGTTTTTTGAATTTATCTACACTCCCGACTGACACCACCAACTGTGGAAGGGAGTTCTACATCTTTATCGCTCTATCAATGTAGAACCCCTTACACAGTTTGTGACTGATCCACTTTTCGCCCCCCCTTAGACACCGCAACTCCAGGGAAAACTTGTTTAGC
Organism: Rana muscosa; assembly: GCA_029206835.1. Classification (NCBI taxonomy): domain Eukaryota; kingdom Metazoa; phylum Chordata; class Amphibia; order Anura; family Ranidae; genus Rana; species Rana muscosa. The sequence continues at coordinate 642,413,651 of CM055117.1, read as the reverse complement.
TTTTTCTCAAAACTGAGGTCCTTCAGCCCCGTTATTAGTTTTGTTGCCCTTCTCTTTCTGTAGACACTCTCCAGTTCAAGGATATTCTCCCTGAAGAGTGAATGGCAAACTTAAAATGTGGAAAAAACAGATGTAGCGGGGCTTTTAAATCTAGGGGAATGTTTGAGTGGTAGTTGTACTCAAACACCTTGATTGTTAGAGTTTTGCTAACCTTCATTTGTACTACAGGTGGGATACTGGTATAGTTCCCTGTGGCCGGTAGGTGGCGCTGCCGTCGGAGGCCAGGGTTAAACTGCTGGTACAGTGCTGCGCCTTGGATGTCCCCTCTCGGCAGTGGTGTGGTGGGCGTGTTGGCCTGCTGTGCATGCTGGGAGGGGATATACAAAGGGGCAGACCCTGTCTGTAGGAAGGAGTTCGGGGAGTTCCAGGAGCCCCGGGGGTCCGACCCCGGGAGTGTGTTGTCCTGTTCGCAGCCACCCCGGGCACCTCTGGCCCGGGGGTGGAGTTCCTGATCCGGTACACTGGCGGATCAGTCCGACACCTTTAGCCCTGAGGCTGCAACTGAAGGCCTTGGGCCCAGCACCTTTGGCTGGAACCCACAGAGGATCGAGGAATCCCAAGGTGCTGCCTTGCGAGGAGACCCGTATCTTAGATGAGGAGGCCGGGGGAGGACCGTTCCGAGGGACTGGTGAGGAACTCACAGTGAAGGAAGGGGCCCGGTAACTCTGGAGGGATGTAATCTCCCTGAAAGAGGCTTAACATTGCAACCAAGTTCACCAGGTCTGTGGCAGAGACCCAAGTTCACCGGTTCTGTGGCAGAGTTTGTGCAGAGACTGTGTGTATCTAGTTTGAGCATCATTCCGGCTGCTAGGATCCACTTAATGGGAGACTATCCAGATGGGCTAAGTCTACTTGAGAAGCTAAGTAGTGAAACATCTGTCCTGTTCTCCACCCAACCTTTTCTATCTAGAGACTGTGTTTTGAGTAAATAAACTCTACGTTGGAGTTGCAACCGGTGTGGACCATTGGAGTTATTGGGGGAAATAGAGACTTGTCTTTATTGTATGTGAAGGTGAGAACCATTGTCACGTACCTGGCGGTAGAGCCTGATTATGCAGAGGACGGCCTCCCTTACACCTCTGACTCGAGGCCCCTGATAGAGTAAACAGGAGGCGCGGGAGTGCAGAGTCGCACGGGTGCCTGGCAGGATCGCTGGTGATGGAGCCGGACTGGGATCTCAGAGGAGACTGCAGAGGAACACCGGTGCAGAGAAGACCAGGAGCCGCGGTCAGTGGAAGGCAGGTACTGGCTTGGTACAGGAACTCCACAGGCAGAGGAGCAGGTGCGACAGCAGGTGGGATGGGAGCTCAGCAGGGCTCCGAAGGGCTGCAAGGATGGCAGGTGCAGGCTGGCCGGGTCACACACTTGCGCACAAGTCCGGGACAGGAGCATAGGCTGGAGCGGAGTCAGGATACAGGCCGGTTTACTATCAGACTGGCAGCAAGGTAGCAGAAGGAGCAGGCAGATGCAAGGTCAACAAGCCGGGTCAGGTGTGGGCAGAAAACAGGAACGTCAAGGACAAGCCGGGTCGGATATCAGGAACAGGTATCAGATACTGGAACGTAGGGTACACAGAACGCTGTAGAGCAGACAGCACTGAGTTTGGGTACTGACCCAGTTTAAATAGCCTGCTTGGCGCCAAGGCCTGTCACTGAATGCGCGCGCGCACTGCGCGCAATCGCGCATGTGCGTGCGCATCGCCGCGCATTGGCGTGCGCATTGCCGCGCGCACACGTGCCATTGGCGTTCTGGCAATAGCTGAGGTTCCTGGCCGTCTTCCTCGGCCACCATCTTGAGTGCTGGCATGCCCTTCCTGACATTGCCCCCTCCTAATGGGCAGCCTCCGGATGCCCAATCTGGCCACTTTATCAGGATAAGCATTCTTGAAGGTTTGGATGAGCTCTTGGGCATGGATATTACTTTCCGGTTCCCACGAGTTGTCCTCCGGTCCGTACCCTTTCCACTTAATTAGGTACTGAACCTGATTCCTCCTCTTCCTGCAATCTAACACCGCTTCCACCTCGAACTCCTCTTCACCGTCTACCACCACGGGTTCAGGTGGGCCGGCATCTCGACCAGGAAAAGGATCAGGGATAGCGAGTTTTAGCAGGGTAACATGGAACATGGGATGGATCCTAAAAGAGTCAGGTAGTTCCAGCTCGTATGCAACATTGTTGATACGTTTTTTCACCGGAAATGGCCCTACGAACTTAGGTCCAAGTTTCTTCGAGGGGCAAGCAAGTTTTAGATTTGTTGTAGCCAACCAAACTTGGTCACCTGGGTTTAAGATCAATTCCCCCCTTCTCCTCTTGTCAAAGACTTCTTTGTTGTAGGCTTGGGTCTTGGTCATTGTTTCCTGCAACAGTTTATTGTTGGTATTAAAGAAGTCCATTGTTTCAAGCACGGCAGGTACAGAGCACTCTGGAATTGCGTTGAAAAGGAATGAAGGGTGAAAACCGTAATTGGCGAAGAAAAGAGATTGTTTGGTGGCTGAGTGGACGGAATTATTGTAAGAGAATTCGGCCAGAGGAAGTAAGGGAACCCAATCGTCTTGAGAAAATGAAGAAAAACAGCGGAGATATTGTTCAAGTGTTTGATTGGTCCTTTCTGTTTGTCCATTGGTTTGCGGGTGATAGGCTGATGAAAATGAAAGTTCAATTCCCAGAGATTCGCACAAAGACCTCCAGAACCTGGAGGTGAACTGGACCCCTCTGTCAGAAACTATGTTTGCCGGAGTTCCATGAAGCCTAATAACTTCTCTGATGAAGATTTGTGCGGTCTCTTGTGCAGAGGGAGTGCCCTTCATGGGGAGGAAATGGGCCATCTTGGATAATCGGTCGACGATCACGAAAATAGTATTGTAGCCCTCAGATGGGGGCAGCTCCACGATAAAGTCTATCGAAATCATCTGCCAAGGTCTATTTGGGACCGGGAGCGGCTTTAACAGACCCCAAGCCCTGGATTTGCTGTTCTTGTTGTGGATACATGTGGTGCAGGATTCTACATACTTTCTGCAGTCCTTCTCCATCCTAGGCCACCAAAATGTTCGTTGCATTAATTCGAAAGTCTTGTAGACGCCAAAATGCCCTGCAAGCATATGGTCATGGCACAGGCCCAAGGTGGAGACTCGCAGATCCTCCGGTACAAAGACTTTGTCTCCGTACCAAAGTAGTCCATCTCTTGCCAGCAAGGTGGTTCCGGGTGGCGAGGGTCTTCCTACAGAGGCTTGTTTGATCTGGGCCATTAAGTCCCCTTGTAGTAGGAGAAAGTTCCCGGAAGACAGAATGGTATCTGGAGTGGATGTTTCCTGTGATTTGCTGAACATGCGTGATAAAGCATGAGGTTTTGTATTTTTAGATCCAGGCCTGTATGTTAAATGGAAAGTAAATCTAGAAAAGAAAAGTGCCCATCTGGCCTGCCGGGGTTTCAACCTCTTCGCTGTTCTCAGATATTCTAGATTTTTGTGGTCTGTATAGATCAGGATCGGGTGTGCAGCCCCTTCTAGTAAGTATCTCCACTCTTCCAGTGCAGCTTTGATTGCTAGGAGTTCAAGATCCCCGACGTCATAATTCTTTTCCGCATCAGATAGCTTGCGGGAAAAGAAGGCCACTGGGTGCAATAGAGCCATGGAACCCTGCCTCTGAGAAAGAATAGCTCCAACAGCTGTTTCAGATGCGTCCACCTCTAAGACGTATGGCAGGGACGAGTCCGGATGCTTCAGGACAGATGCAGAGGTAAACCGCTTTTTCAGCATCTCAAAGGCAGCCTGGGCCTCTGGGGACCAACGGAATCTGACACCCTGTTTAGTAAGTTGGGTGATGGGGGAGATGATTGCTGAGAATCCCCTAATAAACTTTCGATAAAAGTTTGCGAATCCTATAAAACGTTGGATGCCTTTCTTATCGCTGGGGATTGGCCAGTCCAAGATGGCTGTAACTTTTTGAGGATCCATCTTGACGCCCTCTGTGGATATGATCAGGCCCAGGAATTGGATGCTTTGGCGCTCAAACTCGCACTTCTCGGGTTTGACGTAGAGTCCATGTTGTCGAAGGTGGCTCAAAACACTCCTGACATGTCCGCGGTGATTGTCTAGAGAGGAAGAGAAGATTAGTATATCGTCAAGGTATACTACAACGAATAAGTCCAGAAAATCTCGGAAGACATCGTTAATAAAGTGCTGGAAGGTAGCGGGGGCGTTGCATAACCCGAAGGGCATTACAAGGTACTTATAGTGCCCGAACCGTGTGCGGAAAGCCGTCTTCCATTCATCCCCTTCCCGTATACGGACCAAGTTATAGGCACCTCGGAGGTCCAGCTTTGTGAATATGGTGGCAGCGCCAAGTCTCTGGAAAAGTTCGGGTACCAGCGGAAGGGAATAGCGGTTCTTAACCGTGACTTTATTCAGCTCACGATAGTCCACACACGGACGTAATGAATGGTCTTTTTTTTCTACAAAGAAGATTCCCGCCCTGGCCGGGGATGTGGAAGGGCGGATGAACCCCTTCTTCAGGTTATCATCAATATAGTCTTTGAGGGCAACAAGTTCACATTCGGATAAGGGAAAGATTCTCCCAAACGGAACTTCGACTCCAGGAAGGAGTTCAATGGGACAGTCGTATGACCGATGAGGAGGGAGAGTCTCTGCACCTTTCTTGCTGAACACATCCAGGAAACTGTGGTAAGCTGTAGGTACAGACCGACAGGCTTCAGAGTCTGTGTCATGGCATAGCAAGGAAGGCTGGTCACAGGAGGTTCGTAAGCAGTGCTGGGTGCAATAGGGAGTGTGAGGGGGTTAGCTCGGCAGCGGGTGTGTGTGACCCCCGGGATGGGCTCCCCACACAAAACAGGCCCAGCAAACGGAGGTTGTGGTTTTCAAAATCAAAAAAGGTGCGGTTTATTTTCTATTTACAGTGACAAAACACAGCAAAGCAAAAGAAACATAACCAAAATAAATCCTGGTCAAGTTGACCTCTGACTAAACATACAGGTTTCCTAACTAACAACTGGGATCAGCCTAGTGCTGTCCTAGTCCCTAAGTCCCTGGTTTAGTAAAAGTCCAAACAAATAGCCACACAGGCTTTGCCTCACCGCACAGGGGTTCACTCTCCCTAGACAGTCCACACAGGTCTGGTTCCAGGCATGAGCTAACATCTAATGAAGCTGGGAGTTCTTATAGAGGCCTAAATGAGCTGACAAGGTTCAGCTGGTCTCCTCATCTCTGTCTGCACGACGCCCCACACTCTCCCTAGAGGTATGAGTCATCCATGAGCCCACTAGCCTTATACAACTCTCCACCTAGTTGTATAAGTCGGCGTAAAGCCTGAATCTGGGCGAAATATATCTACCCCCCTGGATGCAACCAGGTGACTTTACCTTCCTGCTGTCACATACCCCCCCCTCTTGTTTTAACCTCGGGGTTGGAACACCAGCAATCAGGCATTCATGTACTCGAGACAAAGCATCCACATTCCCCATTTGAACGCCAGGGCGATGCTTTACTGTGAAGTTGAATTCCTGGAGGGCCAGGAACCACCTATTCACTCTTCTATTTGTTTCCTTGTTTTGAGCCATCCACTTTAACGGAGCGTGATCCGTAACCATGTCAAAGTGCCTACCTAGCAGGTAGTACCGAAGGGAATCTAGAGCCCACTTCACCGCTAAACACTCCTTTTCAACGGTGGCGTAATTTACCTCATGGGACTTCAACTTCCTGCTGAGGTAAATGACTGGGTGCTCTTCCCCGTTCCAGACCTGGGACAATACTGCTCCTAACCCCACATCTGACGCATCACTTTGTACGACAAAGTCTTTAGAGAAGTCGGGTGAGTACAACACTGGCTGGCTACATAAGGCTTGTTTCAAGAATTGGAATGCTGCCTCAGCCTCGGGGGTCCATTTAATCATGACCGACCCTTTCCCCTTCGTCAGGTTGGTTAGGGGCACAGCCTTAGAAGCAAAGTGGGGAATGAATCGCCGATAATACCCAGCGATTCCCAGAAAGGCTCGTACCTGCTTCTTGCTGTTGGGACGTGGCCAACTCTGGATGGCCTCGACTTTGTTGAGTTGGGGTTTTATTACTCCCCTCCCAATGGTGTACCCAAGATATTTGGCCTCCTCCTGCCCAATGGTACACTTCTTGGGGTTAGCCGTAAACCCCGCTTCCCGAACAGAGTCCAGGACTGCTTGCACTTTTGGCAGATGTGAGGCCCAATCTGTGCTATGGACAATTACGTCATCCAGGTAAGCCGCAGCATACTTCCGATGGGGCCTCAGCATCTGGTCCATTTTCCGCTGGAATGTGGCCGGCGCATTCTGTAACCCGAACGGCATTCTTTTATATTGGAACGCCCCGTCTGGGGTTACAAATGCGGTTTTCTCTTTGGCCGACTTGGCCAGGGGGATTTGCCAATACCCTTTTGTGAGGTCAAGAGTCGTCATGTATCGGGCTGTTCCCAGCCGGTCGATCAACACATCTATACGTGGCATGGGGTAGGTGTCAAATTTTGTAACTTTGTTCAACTGACGAAAATCGTTACAAAATCGCCAGCTCCCATCCGGTTTAGGCACCAACACGATGGGACTAGACCAATCACTTTGGGACTCCTCTATCACCCCTAAGTTCAGCATTTTCTGTACTTCCTCCCGTATTGCCTCCCGTCGAGCCTCTGGGATCCGATAGGGTTTTAACTTCACCCTTTCACCGGGCGGGGTAATGATGTCATGCTCTACCCCAGATGTTTGTCCCGGCAGCTCAGAGAATACCTCCTTGTTGCGAAGCACAAACTCCTTAACCTCCTGTTGTTGGTGTTGTGACAAGGTGGCTGCTATTCCAACCTCAGGAATCACGCAACCAGTTTGAGCTGGTGACCAAGTGTCTGCGACTAGGGACTCTCTATCCCTCCAGGCTTTCAACAGATTAACGTGATAGATCTGTTCGGGCTTTCGCCTTCCTGGTTGTCTGACCTTGTAATTCACTTCGCTCACTTTTTCCATTATCTCGTAGGGGCCTTGCCATTTGGCAAGGAATTTACTTTCAACCGTAGGGACAAGTACCAATATCCTATCCCCCGGGGAAAAGGTACGGGTCTTGGCTCCACGGTTGTACACTCTCTGCTGTGCCAACTGCGCTTGGGCCAAATGTTCCTTCACGATGGGCATTACCTGTGCAATTCGATCTTGCATCAGGGCGACATGCTCAATCACACTCCTGTGGGGAGAACTCTCACTTTCCCAAGTTTCCTTGGCAATATCCAACAGCCCTTTCATAACCCGGGACATAAAGGGTGTACCTTGGTCCGTAAGCAGTTCTTTACAAATACCCACCCGGCTAAAAACAAGAGATAGCTCTTTGGCTATGGTTTTGGCCGAGGTATTTCGGAGAGGGATCGCTTCTGGATAACGGGTGGCATAGTCCATTATAACTAATATGTACTGGTGCCCCCTAGCGGACTTGATTATAGGACCTACCAAATCCATGGCGATCCTCTCAAACGGGACCTCAATGATGGGTAGAGGGACCAGCGGGCTACGGAAATGTGGCATCGGGGCCAACCTCTGACACACAGGGCAGGAGGAACAATAATTTTCTACGTCCTTCATCACCCCCGGCCAATAGAATCTCTGTAATACCCTCTCTCGGGTTTTCTCTGTCCCCAGATGACCTCCAAGAATGTGCCCATGGGCCAACTCCAACACCAACTTCCTGTAAGGTTTGGGCACCACAAGCTGCTCAACGGTTTCTTCTGCCCTTTTTGCCACCCGATACAGTAGGTCCTTCTCTACGCTGAAGTATGGGTAAGTGCAGGTATTATCTGGGTTCACTAACTCACCATCTATTTTCACTACGTTTTCCCGTGCCTTTATTAGGGCGGGGTCTTTCAACTGTTCTGTGGCAAAGTTTTCCCTGTGAACCTCAAGATCAGAAAACTCCACTGACGGTAGGTTTTCGTCTGAGGAGGTGGGCTCCTCTCCAGTTTCTTGAGTCTCCCCTGCCAATACTGATAAGGGAAATTCCGGAGAGTCCTCACCACTCTCAGGGGAGTTCTGGCTATCACATTCCTGGTACATAGGGGCACCAGTGAGGGGCTCAGGATCATCCCACAGTTCCCAGAACTTCGGAAAATCCCTTCCCACAATGGCGTCATGCGGTAACTGAGATACTAAGCCCACTGGATGAGAGAGGGTACCTTTGGGGGTCTCGAAACACACTGTAGTCACTGGATACTCTCGGGTGTCCCCATGCACACAAATAACAGCTACCTTGCTATTCCCAGAGACCTCTGTTTTAACTAACTCAGCCTTTATCAGGGTCACAAGGCTACCTGAATCCAGCAATACCACAACATTTCTACCATTAACACACATTTTGCATAAATGTTTCTCAGTTCCTTGAATGGCAGTGCATGCGACTGTCGCACACAGCGACTGACGTCTGCCCGTCAGAAAGTCACACTGCATGGGTTCCTCCACAACCGGGCAATTGGCTGCAATATGTCCCGCTTGCCGGCAGCGGTAGCAAACGATCCTTCTTGCCGCCTCTTGAGCCGCTGATTTCCCAGGCTGTTCTCGCCAAACTTGGGGTAGAGCTCCCACCCTCTCACTCTCTCCACCCTCACCCCTTGGAATCCTCTTATCCGCCCCTGGGGATGGTCTGGTCTTAGGGTGGAAAGTCCGAGTGTCTCTGGAAGAGGCCGTCAGGTTCTCTGTAGCCAAGTATTTCTCCACACGATCCACAAGACCATCGGCCGTCTCTGGGTCTCCATGGCTTACCCACTTTTGGATGGCAGTAGGAAGAGCTCTCAAAAACCGATCCATTACAACACGTTCCACAATCTTTGGTGCGGACAAAGTCTCTGGCTGTAGCCACTTTCTGCTCAGGTGAATGAGATCATACATTTGAGACCTGGGGGGTTTTCCAAGCTGGAAAGTCCAGTTATGCACACGCTGAGCCCGGACAGCCTGGGTGACACCCAGCCTTGCCAATATTTCAGCTTTTAGCATCACATAGTCTTTTGCTTGGTTAGGCTCTAGGTCATAGTAAGCTTTCTGCGATTCACCAGTTAACAGAGGAGCCACCAGTCCAGCCCACTGCTCCTCAGGCCACTTTTCTCTTTCAGCGGTCCTTTCAAATGTGGTCAAAAATACCTCTGGATCATCCTCTCCAGTCATTTTTGTCAATAAACGACTCACCCCAAAGGACGCGGTATTAGTGGGACGGCTTTCCTCACTGGTCTGCGGACGTTGCTGCATTACTGCTTCCATCTGTTGTTGTAGTCTCTGCTCTTGCTTCTGCAACAGGTCTATGAAGCGGGCCTCAGATTGCTGCTGGGCTCGTTGCTGAGCCTCCAGACTCTGTTGCAAAGTTGCATTTGTCTGCTGCTGGGCTGCAAGGCTCCTTTGCAAACCTGCATTTGTCTGCTGTTGATTGGCATTTGCTAGAGCCAGCTGCTTCAGTATCTCCTCCATGCTGGCTTAAAAAAAGCTGCCCGCATTCTCCACCAACTGTGAGGGGGTTAGCTCGGCAGCGGGTGTGTGTGACCCCCGGGATGGGCTCCCCACACAAAACAGGCCCAGCAAACGGAGGTTGTGGTTTTCAAAATCAAAAAAGGTGCGGTTTATTTTCTATTTACAGTGACAAAACACAGCAAAGCAAAAGAAACATAACCAAAATAATTCCTGGTCAAGTTGACCTCTGACTAAACATACAGGTTTCCTAACTAACAACTGGGATCAGCCTAGTGCTGTCCTAGTCCCTAAGTCCCTGGTTTAGTAAAAGTCCAAACAAATAGCCACACAGGCTTTGCCTCACCGCACAGGGGTTCACTCTCCCTAGACAGTCCACACAGGTCTGGTTCCAGGCATGAGCTAACATCTAATGAAGCTGGGAGTTCTTATAGAGGCCTAAATGAGCTGACAAGGTTCAGCTGGTCTCCTCATCTCTGTCTGCACGACGCCCCACACTCTCCCTAGAGGTATGAGTCATCCATGAGCCCACTAGCCTTATACAACTCTCCACCTAGTTGTATAAGTCGGCGTAAAGCCTGAATCTGGGCGAAATATATCTACCCCCCTGGATGCAACCAGGTGACTTTACCTTCCTGCTGTCACAGGAGAAAGAAACTTAATTTCCTCTGTGGCCCAGTTGATGCAGGGATTATGAGCCTTCAGCCAAGGCATGCCGAGAATGACCGGGAACAAAGGAGAGGCGATGGCATCCAAGCGTAGCAGTTCTTGGTGGTTCTTGGTAATAGTGGCAAGTAGAGGCATTGTTTCATGGGTAACTGCTCCAGACTTAATGGTGGTCCCATCGGCCAGATGAACGGAGAGTCTCTGCGCTTTGGGTTGAAGTGGGATATGATGTTGTGCAGCAAAGGACAAGTCCACAAAGCAGCTGCAGGCCCCGGAATCGATTATAGCGGGAGTCTGGATAGTCCCCCCAGGCAGCTGGAGTGAGATGGAGAGGGCAAGGTGAGCAGAATTGCTGGGCAAGTTCAGAGTTTCAGAAGGGGAGATAGCTGAGAGGTATTTACGGGACTTAACTGGGCAACACATTACATAATGTCCTGACCCTCCACAATACAGACAAAGGTTCTGCTGGTAACGACGTTGGCGTTCTTTAGGGGAGAGTGAAGGACAGAGTAGGCCGAGCCGCCGTGGTTCTGGTGCACCAGGAATGGGCCTGGCAGGGGCCGGTGGAACAGCACTGAAGGAGCCGAGCTTCTGTGGTAGCATCCGTACCGGGCGTGGTTGGCCCGCCGCTCTTTCCGACCTTCGTTCTCTCAAACGACGGTCAATTTGGATGGACAAGTCAATTAGGGCTTCCAGGGTAGAGGGAACTCCTACTCGGGCAAGTTCGTCCTTGAGAGGCTCAGAGAGGCCCATGCGTAACCGGTGGCGTAATGCAGCGTCCTTCCAGCTAGTGTCAAAGCCCCAATGTCTGAATTCAGAGACATAATCTTCCACAGCCCTGTGTCCTTGTTGAAGAGAACGGAGGGCTGCTTCAGCAGAAGCAGCTTGCTGGGGATCTTCATACAATTGGGCCATGGCGGCCAGGAATGAGGTTAAGTCTGATAGACACTCGGCCTTCTGTTCAAGGAGACGATGAGCCCAGGACTGAGGCTCGCCCTGCAGTAAGGAGATTACAAAGCCGACCTTCGTGGCTTCAAGAGAGAAGGTGCGTGGCTGAAGTGCGAAATATAGTTCACATGCGTTCCGAAAGTCTCTGAACTTGCTACGTTCACCAAGGAATTTTTCTGGGGTTGGAACTCTGGGTTCAGGCGGGAGCATGATGATTGCAGGAGCAGTAGAGGTCCCTTGTGGAGTGGAGGAAGCTTGCTCAGGTCCCTGAACGGTTGTAGAGGAAGTCATGGTCTGTAAACGTCCTTCCAGCTGGGTATAGCCTCCCTGTAAGTCTATAACAGCCCATGTCAGGCCTGCCAGGTGTTGACAAAGTTCCTCCATGGGGGAGGGTCCTCGCACAGGCTCAGACATGGCTGTCTGCTACTGTCACGTACCTGGCGGTAGAGCCTGATTATGCAGAGGACGGCCTCCCTTACACCTCTGACTCGAGGCCCCTGATAGAGTAAACAGGAGGCGCGGGAGTGCAGAGTCGCACGGGTGCCTGGCAGGATCGCTGGTGATGGAGCCGGACTGGGATCCCAGAGGAGACTGCAGAGGAACACCGGTGCAGAGAAGACCAGGAGCCGCGGTCAGTGGAAGGCAGGTACTGGCTTGGTACAGGAACTCCACAGGCAGAGGAGCAGGTGCGCCAGCAGGTGGGATGGGAGCTCAGCAGGGCTCCAAAGGGCTGCAAGGATGGCAGGTGCAGGCTGGCCGGGTCACACACTTGCGGACAAGTCCGGGACAGGAGCATAGGCTGGAGCGGAGTCAGGATACCGGCCGGTTTACTATCAGGCTGGCAGCAAGGTAGCAGAAGGAGCAGGCAGATGCAAGGTCAACAAGCCGGGTCAGGTGCGGGCAGAAAACAGGAACATCAAGGACAAGTCGGGTCGGATATCAGGAACAGGTATCAGATACTGGAACGTAGGGAACACAGAACGCTGTAGAGCAGACAGCACTGAGTTTGGGTACTGACCCAGTTTAAATAGCCTGCTTGGCGCCAAGGCCTGTCACTGAATGCGCGCGCGCACTGCGCGCAATCGCGCATGTGCGTGCGCATCGCCACGCATCGGCGTGCGCATTGCCGCGCACACGCACGCCATTGGCGTTCTGGCAATAGCTGAGGTTCCTGGCCGTCTTCCACGGCCACCATCTTGAGTGCTGGCATGCCCTTCCTGACAACCATTCTCTGGAGAACCTCGCTGTGGAGACCCATTTATAACACCGCTCAACCTCTTCACACAAGAGGGTACGGGCACATAGCACGGTGTGCTTTTTCCTGCTAAGGAGCCAAGGGCAGGTAAAAGGTTTGTTTGCTACACAGAGTTTTATAAAGTGGTAGAATTATAGTTTCATATCTGAAGTAAATACTCTTTTTAATACATGCTAATTTATTTATTTTAGGTACTTATAAAGCTCTGTTAATTTGCACAGCACTTTACATACATACTGTTAATGAGGGGTAAGCAACCTTGACCCTCCAGCTGTGGTGAAACTACAAGTCCCATGAGACATTGCAAGACCCTGACAATCACAGACATGACTTCTAGAGGCAAAGGCATGATGGGATTTGTAGTTTCAAAACAGCTCGAGTGCCAAGGTTGCTTACCCCTGCGGTACATTTATATCAGTCCCTACCCTCAAGGAGCTTACAATCATTTGCAAAAAAAAATAATGGCTCTAGTATATTAATATATACCAGGGCCATTTCTTATTTTTTATTTTTTGCAAATATTATATTTATTTAAAGTGGGTGTAAATGTTACCGGCCTCAAAATGTGAATTAAGAGAGCCGATAATTGTAGACGTGATGAGATAAGGTGATCAGCTTGGCGTGGACTGCAAAGAATCACACAACAGCATAAGACAGGACCACTGGGTTTTATGGCTGGAAATCGTTTGACTTTTACATAACAATACATCTTTTACATTTTTATAATCACATGTTTATAACTATTAACAATATATAATACAGATTTTAACTGAAGTATTTTAAAACGTAGTTACACAAAAAAACATTGTTATATTTTAATACCATATATATTCCTGTTATTCCGTGTTATAGATGATGATGTACACTTTAACTGTGCAATAATGCTTTAATACAAACATTATTTCGGTAGTTCTCTTTTTTAACCACTAGATGGTGCACATATCAGTTTTCAACATGTGCTTTTCTAACTTTATGGAACTTGTATAAACCAAGTTTCAATATACTTATTTAGAACGGTTTAGTGCTTCTAATAGACATTTGTTCTGACTAATGCAGTATTTTCATGTTTTTATGTCCTTTTCACTTGTTTCTCACACATGCTGTTCTAACTTCTAATAGCAGTAAAACTATAACATACAGTCTGCTGGAACTTTCCCTGCATCTGCTACAGATGTTTAAGAATCTTTCTATTATAGTTTAATGCAGATTAGGAACGATTTAGAGTACATACCTGCAAAGAATCACACAACAGCATAAGACAGGACCACTGGGTTTTATGGCTGGAAATCGTTTGACTCCAGTCACATGGTGGGTGGCCTTATATAAACTCTGTTTGTGTACCTTCTCTGCCATCTACTGGTTCTTGATAGAATAGCAGGAAGGTATTTCTTTGCTAGAAATAAAATAAAATAAAATTAGTATGTACTTTGCTTTGGGGTGTCTGTTTTGTGACCATATAAACCCCAGTCCGTCACATAAACCCACTTTAAAAAAATAAATAAAAATAACACCTGCAAGACAAAGGCATAATGAGCTAGTATGCATAGCATACTAGCTCATTATGTAATACTCACCTGGGATCGATGCTCCCGCTACGGTGCCCGACACAGCACCGGCTGGAGACATGTCCTGGGTATCGCGGCTTCGGCGTTGTGATTGGCCGGAGCCGCGATGATGTCACTCCCGTGCATGTGCACGGGAGCCGCCAGTCACGCCATGACCTCCTTTAGAAACGGCACGATCGCCGTTTCTCTTTTCTTTTTAATTCTTTATTTTGCCAGAAGTCCCCTACCCTCCCCACCTCTAACTCTTAACTTATAAAATTAATTCTTTAAAATGTATCTTTTATTGATTTGCTCCCGTTGCGGGAGGGTTCCCTCAGGGTTCCCTCAGTCTAAGGACTAAATACCTCTACGTAGCTACATGTCTTTTTAAACACTTTCCAACTCTCCAATTTTCTGTTGACTCAGCGCTTTCTTCCTCTAGGCTATATGTTTCCTCCACTGTATTTATCCACTCTCGGATTGAGGGGCCTTCCACTTCTTGCCAGTCTTTTCACGGCGTTCAACATATATGGGATTACTGAGTCTTTATATTGTTTTACCAATACGATCGCCGTTTCTAAAGTGCGACTGCGCCGTTGTCTACGGCGAATGCGCCGTAGACATCAGCGCAAGTCTCCCATGTAAATATCTATTAAACCGTGTAGGTTTAGGAGATATTTCTAGCACCTACAGGTAAGCCTTCATCTAGGCTTACCTGTAGGTTAAAGTGGTTGTACAGGGTGTACAACCACTTTAACACCAGGAAAAGGCAGATCCAAAACATCACAATACTAGAATATGAGCATCATCATAAGCAAGTAAGGCATACAGAACATCCAACCAAAAGTTCAGCGTTGAAATAGGAAAAACATATATGTCAAGGAAGCATTGCAAAAACATTTCCTTTTTGCACAAAGACTAAGAAGTAAACTTTACAATGAAAGGAATGGAGCCGCCAAAACCCAGTTTTTTTTTTTATTTGGTAGGAGAACAAGAGTGAAAGGGAAAATAGAAAATCTAGAAATAGAAGAAGGGCAAAAAAATAAAGGGAATGAAAGGGGGGGGGTGCTAGGAGAAAGGGAAAAAGTGGGGAGAAATCCAAGGTGGTGCAAAATTTTAGCCGAGAACAGGATTTCAGGAAGAGACATCTTACTAGGGCTATTTTACCTACCAGCATGTCTTTGCAGTGTGGGAGGCAGGCACAGGAGGAACATGCAAACATGTACAGGTAGTGGCTAACTGTTTACCTGGGCTGGGACTGTTATAGCTGTAAGGAGTGATAGTTATTGGTTGTAGGCGCTAGTGTTAAAGTTGTTATAAATGCAAAAGTTTTGTTTTTTTTACCTTAATGCATTCTCTGCAATAAGGTAAAAAACATTGCAATAGCTGCTCACTCCAACCCACCCAGCAGCTCTTCTCTCCTCTCTCTCTTCTCACAGGAGACTCAGCAGAAGTGTGAGTAGTGATGAGCCGAACACCCCCGGGTTCGGTTCGCACCAGAACCCGCGAACGGACCGAAAGTTCGAACGAACATTAGAACCCTATTAAATACAATGGATGCGAACGTTCGAATTCTAAAGTGCTAATTATAACAACTATTATGCATGTTATTGTCCTAAAAAGGGTTTGGGAACCCGGGTTCTGCACCAGGGGACATGTATCAATGCAAAAAGAAGTTTTAAAAACGGTCGTTTTTCGGGAGCAGTCATTTTAATGATGCATAAAGTGAAAAAAAAAAAGTCAAATATTCCTTTAAATATCGTACCTGGGGGGTGTCTAAAGTATGCCTGTGAAGTGCCACGTGTTTCCCGTGTTTAGAACTGTCCCTGCACAAAATAACATTTCTAAAGGGAAAAAAGTCATTTAAAACTGCTTGCGGCTTTAATGCAATGTCTGGTCCCGGTAATATGGATGAAAATCTTTAGGAAAAATGGCATAGCTACCCCATCAACACCCCCCCCCCCCTACCCCAGCCCATTACCAGCCCCTTTGGGTCTTGTATGGATATTAAGGGGAACCCCGCACATAAAATAAAAAAGGCCCTATATACTCTGAACAGCCGTATACAGGCGGTGCATACAAGACAGGGACTGTAGGTTTGTTCTTATGTAGAATGTGTTTGTAATTTTGAACAGGTACATTGTTGAAGTGTAGCTCCAGCCCAAAAATCTATTTTTAAACTTTTTGGGAAACATAGGTAAGGGTTATCACCCCTGTAACATTTGTTTTGCTGTCTGTGCCCCTGTTCAGAACATTTCACCTCACTTTCCGTCCCAATGACAACTGTTTTTGAAATGTGGTGTTTTTCTTGAAACAAGGATTGCTGATAAAGCATCAGTACAGATGAGACCCCTTTCTCCCATATTTATTCTTACAGGAGAGAATTTTCCTTTCTAGGGGTAGATTTCCTCTCACTTCCTGTTGTCTTCTTTCGTTTGCAAGTAGGAGTCGTTTGTAAGTTGGATGTTTGAAAGTAGGGACCTGCCGTATATACTCTGCAGAAATAGGCCCCTTAGTTGTTGGTGTTGGCACAACACTGTAAGCACTCAGTTACTCTTGGTTGGTGCTGGAACGCCCTGCTGTCAACTATTATATCAGGAATTTTAATTACATATAATTGTTGAACAGTGGTAGTAAAAATTGGGGCTTTGATGGTGGTGCTGGTGCCACAACACTGTAAGCCCTGACAGTTACTCTTGGTGGGTGCAGCAATGGGCCCTGCTGTGAATTATTAGATCAAGAATTGTAATTACATGCCCCTTTTGAACAGGGGCTGAAAAATTGGGCCTTTCGTGGTGGTGGTGGTGGTGGCATTGCCACAAGACTGTAAGCCCTCAGAGTTACTCTTGGTGGGTGCAGCAATGGACCCTGCTGTGAATTATTAGATCAAGAATTGTAATTGCATGCCCCTGTTGAACAGGGGCTGAAAAATTGGGCCTTAGGCACTGGTGGCACAACACTACAACCCCTCACAGATACTGTACTTGGAGCACAGCAATGAGCCCTGTTGCAAAGTATTGCTTCAAAAATTGTAATGACACGCCCCTGTTAAACAGGGGCTGAAAAATTGGGCCTTAGGCACTGGTGCCACAACACTCCAACCCCTCACAGATACTGTACTTGGAGCACAGCAATGAGCCCTATGGCAAATTATTGCAAAAAAATTTTTAATTACACGCCCCTGTAAAACAGGGGCTGAAAAATTGGGCCTTAGCCACTGGTGGCGGCACCCATAAACAAAAATGATCTTCCAAGCTATCATCATCAATCGTATCATTGAGGACTCGGAGGAGGAGGATAGCCAGTCAACATAACAGCACAGGCACTCAGCATCAGCATCAGTCTTGAAGGGATGTGACATGTTAAAATCAATTAGTCTGTTATATCAGCATCAGGTGTGTGGTAGCTGGTGGTGATCCAAGACTGGTTCATCTTGATGAAAGTCAGTCGATCAACCGAGTCGGTGGACAGGCGCACCCTGTGATCCGTGACAAATCCTCCAGCAGCACTGAATGTGCGTTCCGAAAGAACGCTGGATGCAGGACAGGCCAGTAGCTCAATTGCATACTGTGCAAGCTCTGGCCAGTGATCCATCCTCAAGACCCAGTAAGCCAGAGGATTTTCGGTGGGGAAGGTGTCCAAGTCTGACCTTGCCCCTAGATATTCCTGCACCATGTTTATCAGACGCTGGCGATGGTTGCTGGAACCGATCATACTTTGGGGCTGCGGACTAAAGAATTGTCTGAACGCATCGGTCAGACGGCCACCTTCCCCACCGCTCCTTCTTTGACTGGCCGAAGCCTCAGCAACTCGTTGTCCAGGACCAGGAGTTTGTAACCTCCCAGTCTCTGGGAACGCGTTGCACAGACCTTTCTGCAAGGCCTCCCGGAGTTGTCTCATCCTCTGCTCCCTCTGCGACGGTAACATAAGGTCCGCAACCTTACCCTTGTACCGTGGATCAAGGAGAGTGGCCAGCCAGTAATGGTCCCTCTCCTTGATCCGAAGAATACGAGGATCCTTCCGCAGACTTTGCAGGATCAGGGAGGCCATGCAGCGTAGGTTTGCTGAGGCATTCGCTCCGGAGTCCTCTGGGTCACTAAGGACGACATGATCCGCAGCCACCTCCTCCCAGCCACGTACAAGTCCACTGGTTTCTTGGGACTGTAAATCATCCCTAAAAGACTGCTGCTGATGATGCTGAGTGCCAGCCTCCACCTCCATGCTGACACAATCCTCCTCCTCCTCCTCCTCCTCCTCCTCTTCCTGTGCGATGGGTGGGACAGAAGGAACACTGTCTGGGTAAAGGGGGCCTTGAGAGGCAAGGAAGTCCTCCTCTTCCTGCCTCTGTTCTGCCTCAAGTGCCCTGTCCATTATTCCACGCAGCGTGTGCTCCAACAGGTGGACAAGAGGTACAGTGTCACTGATGCATGCACTGTCACTGCTCACCATCCTCGTGGCCTCCTCAAATGGTGCCAGGACAGTGCATGCATCCCTGATCATGCCCCACTGGCGTGGAGAAAAAAAACCAAGCTCCCCTGACCCTGTCCTGGTGCCGTAGTCGCACAGGTACTCATTGATGGCCCTCTGCTGCGTGTGCAGCCGCTGCAGCATGGCCAACGTTGAGTTCCACCTGGTGGGCATGTCACATATAAGGCGGTTCTTGGGCAGGTTCAACTCCTTTTGCAGCTCAGCCAGGCGAGCACTGGCATTATAAGATCTGCGGAAATGCACACAGACTTTCCTGGCCTGCCTCAGGACATCCTGTAAGCCCGGGTACCTGCCCAAGAACCGCTGCACCACCAGGTTAAGGACGTGAGCCACACAGGGCACATGGGTCAGTTGTCCCTGTCGGAGGGCGGAGAGGAGGTTGGTGCCATTGTCGCAAACCACCATTCCTGGCTTAAGCTGGCGTGGCGTCAACCACCTCTCGGCCTGGCCCTGCAGAGCAGACAGGACCTCTGCCCCAGTGTGGCTTCTGTCCCCCAAACACACCAGCGCAAGCACGGCATGGCATCTTTTTGCCTGCGTACTTGCGTAGCCCCGTGAACGGCTACGGAGCACCGCTGGTTCATAGGACAAACCACAGGAAGAGGCCATGGAGGAAGAAGAAGAGGAGGGGGTGGAGGAGAGAGGTGTGTCACAACCAGTAGTAGCATTTTGGAGGCGTGGCGGTGGGACAACCTCCAACACTACTGCACCTTGTCCTGCATCCTTCCCAGCTGCCAAAAGAGTGACCCAATGGGCCGTGAAAGAAAGGTAACGTCCCTGTCCATGCCTGCTGGACCATGAGTCAGCGGTAATATGCACCTTACCGCTGACCGCCCTGTCCAGCGAGGCCAAGACATTGCCTTCCACATGCCGGTAGAGAGCCGGAATAGCCTTCCGTGAGAAAAAGTGGCGTTTGGGAACCTGCCACTGAGGAACCGCACATTGCACAAACTCACGGAAGGGGGCCGAGTCTACCAACTGAAAAGGCAGCAGTTGAAGCGCTAGCAATTTAGCCAAGCTAGCATTCAACCGCTGGGCATGTGGATGGCTGGGAGTGAACTTCTTTCGACGGTCCAGCAGCTGGGGCAGGGAAATTTGCCTGCTAGAATCGGACGTCGGTGTACTGCTAGCAGAGTGGCCGCAAGTACTTGGCTGTGACACACCTAATTCTACACCTTCATTCCTCTCAGTGCATGTTTCAGAGAGGACTGAAGTTATAGTGGGGTTGGAGATCCCAGCTGATGCGGTGCAAGGAGAGGTCCGCTTTGTTCTTTGGTGTGGGTCTTTGAGGTAGGCTTGCCAACGAGCTGCATGGCAGGTCAACATATGTCTGGTCAGGCATGTGGTACCCAAGCGGCTGATGTTTTGGCCACGCGATATACGCTTGAGACATATGTTGCAAACAGCAGCTGTGCGATCTGATGCACTAGCCTCAAAAAAGGCCCACACCAAAGAACTTTTTGAATGACGGGCAGAGGCAGCGCCCTGCACAGGCGGAGCTCTGCGGTGTGATTCCGTCGGTGTACTGCCCTTACGCTGGCCACCAAAGGGCATCCTGCCTCGTTGGAGATGTGCCTCCTCCTCATCCTCCTCCTCCTCCTCTCTCCTATTAGGCACCCACGTGGAGTCAGTGACCTCATCATCACCTCCCTCCTCATCACTGGAGCCAATCTGGCAGTATGCTGCAGCTGCTGGAACATGACTGCCAGATTGGTGTCCTTCTTGAGCATCCCCTCTGTCTGCTCTCACGCTACTGCCTTCCTCTAGCTGGGTTTCATCATCAGACCCTTCGAAACGCTGGGCATCCTCCTGGAGCATGTACCCAACACTGTGCTGAAACAGTTCGGGGGACTCCTCAGGAGGAGGACATGGTGGGTCTAGGGAAGGAGTGACTGATGATGAGTCTGACATTGATACCAGGGAAGAGGACGCTTTGGCAGCTGCTTTTCCAGTACCCTGAGCCTGGGTGAGAGAGGATGAGGAGGAGGAGGAGGGCTTGGTCATCCACTCTACCAAGTCTTCGGCATGATGTGGCTCAACATGTCCAGCTGCCGAAAAGAAGGACAAGCGTGTCCCATGGCCATGTGCTGATGACAATGCACCGCGTCCACGACCAGCACTGTTGCCCCCAGACACAGAGCCTGCTTGCCCTCTTTTATTGCCTCCTGACTGTCTGCCTCTCCTTGTTTGCCTTCCAGACATTCTAATAGATGGCCTGCAGGGAGATGGGAAAAAAGCAATAAGGGCTACCTTCAGGTGTCCTTCTCTGTCCCTTGAAACAAGGACTTGCACAGTGAAAGAAACTGACACTCTCCCTACCTACAGTTTTCTGTCCCTAGAAAAAATGTTTTTTTTAAGCACAATTTAGCACAAGGAGAATTCACTCACTGTCCTTCCAGGTCCCTGGAAACAAGGACTTTGACAGTGAAAGAAACTGACACTCTCCCTACCTACAGTTTTCTGTCCCTAGAAAAAATGTTTTTTTTAAGCACAATTTAGCACAAGGAGAATTCACTCACTGTCCTTCCAGGTCCCTGGAAACAAGGACTTTGACAGTGAAAGAAACTGACACTCTCCCTACCTACAGTTTTCTGTCCCTAGAAAAAATGTTTTTTTTAAGCACAATTTAGCACAAGGAGAATTCACTCACTGTCCTTCCAGGTCCCTGGAAACAAGGACTTTGACAGTGAAAGAAACTGACACTCTCCCTACCTACAGTTTTCTGTCCCTAGAAAAAATGTTTTTTTTAAGCACAATTTAGCACAAGGAGAATTCACTCACTGTCCTTCCAGGTCCCTGGAAACAAGGACTTTCACAGTGAAAGAAACTGACACTCTCCCTACCTACAGTTTTCTGTCCCTAGAAAAAATGTTTTTTTTAAGCACAATTTAGCACAAGGAGAATTCACTCACTGTCCTTCCAGGTCCCTGGAAACAAGGACTTTGACAGTGAAAGAAACTGACACTCTCCCTACCTACAGTTTTCTGTCCCTAGAAAAAATGTTTTTTTTAAGCACAATTTAGCACAAGGAGAATTCACTCACTGTCCTTCCAGGTCCCTGGAAACAAGGACTTTCACAGTGAAAGAAACTGACACTCTCCCTACCTACAGTTTTCTGTCCCTAGAAAAAATG